>JARQOC010000004.1:213995390-214595390 GCA_033576535.1 Allobates femoralis
ATAAACTTCACCTAATTGCTATGCTGGCCATCATGATGCTCAGAGTCCTGCATACACTGAGGAGCTGGTCATGTGACCCCTGACTCCACCCTCCATTGACATCATCACAGGTCCTGTCAGCCCAGAGTGTGCAGCTCTGTCGGCTCCCACGGAGGGAGATCTCTGGAGCTGCAGGAGGCTGAGTGCGCCCTCCCTGCAAATGACCCCCCAGCTGCCCCCTGGATATGGCCCTGGCTGTGGGGACAGTGTGCTCAGGGCCCCTGAGGCTGGGGTCACACTTGCATTGTGACCCTAGCCTGATGCAAGTATTTTCGGCTGCAGCACATAGCTGTTAATGCTATGCGCTGGAGCCCATAGAAACCCGATGTTTACCTTGCCAACCATTGGTTGTCAATGTAAACATTGGGTTTCTATAGGCTCCGTTGCTGGCAGCGCATAGCATTAAACGCTCTGCGCTGCAGCAGACAATACTTGCGTCAGGCTAGGGTCACAATGCAAGTGTGACCCTAGCCCTCAGGGGCCCCGGTGGGCCCCCTCCAAGCAGTCGGGCCCCGGCACTTGCCCGGGTGCGCCGGGTGCTGATGCCGGGCCTGCCAATGCCTGTGCCACCACCTACACCCTGCTCTCCTTGACTGTTGAAGCCTTTACATCTCAGTGAGGTCTAATTCAACTAGACATGGTATCTTCTGTGGTCACTGTCCCTTTCTGTCACATTGGCCTACCAGAACTCATGCCTTGCAAAACAACCACAACTGTCGCCCATCGATCTCACTCACTCTCAGGAGGTATTAGAGGTACATCACCCTTTTCATCTACAGTTGCTTATTATGAGCAGGCACAGAAAAGAGAGGTCCCCTGTTCAAGAACAGTATATGGGCCGTTTGCAGTCCAATATTTCATCCTAATGCACGATTCCACCTGCTTTGAAGATGAAGATGGGTCCTCTCACCTCCTGGACCCCTGTGCAGCTCCTGAGGTAGCACCAATGGCTTGTCCACCCTGGTGCACATGCATAGTATATGGGATAGTATCTAATGACAAATCTCTGATATGTCATAATTAGCCTGGGTCTACATCATAGTCGTGTAGATCAGTCTGCTGAATTTAATGAAAGATTTATCTTTTTTTATTTTGTCCTTTTTGGATTTTTACATTTAATATCCTATATAAGCAACAACAGATGGTGAAAAATGGAAGAGCTAAGAATTAGATAGCATTAGTAAAATAGGGATTTTTAGAAAGAAGGACATTTGGGAGATTCTAGGGAAAAAAATCCAAGAATATTTACATTCCCTTTTATAAGTAGCTCCAATTTTTCAAGTAAATTATACAGTATTTTATACATATAGTACAAAGCATATTAGTAGTTTAGAATTGCTTAATAAGTACCTATCACCTCCCTATAAGTGTTGTTTTTATTACAACAAAACACTATCTGGCCCTTGCCTGTTTTTTTATATACCTTATTTTTTGCTTTATAAGATGTACCAGATTGTAAAACGCACTACAAATTTGGTAAAAGAAAAAAAAAGTTATGTGAAATGGGTCTATCTTACAATGCCAGTGTCTGTCTTACAATTAGTATATATGTCCCTCATCCTGATATATATATCCCCCATCCTGGCATATATATCCCCAATCCTGGTATATATCCCAAATCCTGGTATATATGTCCCTTATCCTGGTATATATATCCCCCATCCTGGTACATAGCCCCACATCCTAGTATATATGTCCCCCATCCTTTGTACATGACCTCCCATCCTGGTTTGTATATCCCCATCCTGGTATATACATATATATATATATATATATATATATATATATATATATATCCCCCATCCTGGTATATATGTCCCACATCCTTTGTACATGGTCACCCCATACTGATATATATATATCTATCCCGTCCTGATATTTATTTCCCCATCCTGGTACATAGCCACTCATCCTGGTATATATGTCCCACATCCTGGTACTTGACCCCCTGATCCTGGTGTATATATCCCCCATCCTGATGTATATATATCTCTTACCCTGGTATATAAGCCCCCACAAGACCCACCATGGCTTACAGATGGGGTGGTGGTGTTGCGTTTGTGGAGTGGGGGTGTTGGAGGCATGTTTCATGCGTCCACGAAGGGTGAGGGCAAAGCTACGCGACCGGAGATGCGGGGGTCTCACGTCAGCGGCGTGTGGTGGGGGCCGCCATTTTCTATGTGCCTGAATTAATTTCCAAGTTGTGACTGTTTGCTAGAGGTTGAAACTTCCAGAAAATGACTGCAGATCTCCATTTGTGCATGCACCACCTTCGCGGCCATTTTCTTGAAGTCTCAACCACTAGCAACCAGTTGCAGCTTGGGAATGAATCCAGGCACATAAAAAATGATGGTGTCCACTGCACCCCACTGCCATGACACCCCCCACTCCCCGCAGCTCCAGTCCCGTAGAATTGCCCCCACACCCCGTGGAACTATGAAACCTGCCTCCGGCACGAGCACTCCGCAACCGCAACAAGTGCATATAATTTTGCTATTTGTGTATGCGTTTATGAAAACCATATAGACATGTTTGTGGTGAACCGGCCATATGGAATATCCACTGCAATTCAAGCATATCTCATTGTGGACGAATATGTGAGCAAATTCATTGATTCATTGTCAGTCTCTCTGGATATACGTATTAGGCCGGTTTCACACCACTATTTTTCGGCTTCAGGGTTGTCCGGTTGGACCCAATTTTGCTCCCCCATATATCCCTATGGCACCGGATTGTGCCTATTTGGCGTCTGGTTTGCAGCTTTTCCAACAGGATCCGGTTTAGTCTGATTTTTGCATCAGACACAAAACCGGAGTCTGCATCATTTTTTGTGTCTGATGCAAAAATTGGACAGAACTTCATCTGGCGCGATCCGGCACCCCATAACATGGGAGTCTATGGGTCAGATCGCGCCGGATCTGACATAAAAATCGGACCGGTTCCCAGACGCCGGATGCTAAAAGCAGCCGCCGCTGAATTTCAGCACCTGGAGAGCTCCCTGACTGAAATTTCAGCACCGCGGCTAGCTCCCATCCAGCCACTATGCTGTAATTTCAGCACCTGGACAGCGGCAGCTCCGTGCAGGGAGGATTGTGCTCTCCGGTTCTGTTTGTCCGGGGCTGTCAGGTTGTGTCCGCTGCATCCTGCAAAACACCGGACACAACCTGACAGCCAAAAACCGTGGTGTGAACCTAGCTTTACTTGAAATATTGCCCAGTTTGATTGACCTCACAGCACCCAATCAATCCTATTTACTGTAATGGGGTCCACTGAATTTCCATCATAATGCCCACCCTGTAGTGGGCACCCAGTCCTATTTTGTCCATTATAGTACTCCAGATCTGTGACTGAGGCATTGAACAAACTTTTTAACACAGATGTGAGCATAGTCTGAACAGGATATGTATATGTATGTGATATACTGAAAACATTCAACAAAATTGAGTTTTCCTATAGAAGACTTGTACGTTTTTGAATATGTATCCATGCTGCTTTACAAAATAATTGAGAATATATGAGTACTTTCAGATGCTTTTCTAAGTTGTAAGAAAAGATAAAATCACATAAATAGAAATCTGAAAACGTATATTCTAGGTGAAGCCGCAAAACGTTTAAATAGTACATAATTCGGCAGATCCTGAGCTATTTTTGCCTTTCAACATTTCGGCTTTTTAACACTGCCTATGGAAAAGCTTTGAAAACATATGCTGTGTATTATTCAACACTTTTATTGTACAGTGGAATCCTTCTGTTAAATATATGAAAGGTGCTGATGAAAGTATGGAGAGAAGATCATTTATAATACTGTGCATTACAAAGTTTTAAAAGTTAAAAACCCATTGAACACAGTTTATTTGTATTCAATGTATTTATCTAATTAAAGGGTAATAAGTTAACTGCTGCTATCTATTTCTGGCAGTACCATAGACAATGAAGTGAATGAAGATGAAGCATGTCAATTTCCGCTCCAATCAGGACGGGTTCTGTAGAGCCTGGCTCTTAGGATCCAGAGCCCTGTACCTGGGATTGCTGTGTGTCAATACAGACAGGGGAAAGCCTATTACAACCAAAGTCAGATATACAACACTCGCCTAAAGGCCTGGTTTACATTTGTTCACTCATTATACAGTTGACATATTGTTTGCTACATGTCCCTTACATACATTCTTTTAAATACATGAATGTTATTAACCATTGCCCTGGTGTATCAGACTGCAGTCACTACTCTGTTACACTTGTGTTTAACCGTTTCTCCGCTGGAATATACCAGACTGTATACAGTCAGAAGATACCAGTGTCCTATACAGTAAAGCCCCTGTCACACATAACGAGATTGTTAGCGAGATCGTTGTAACGTCACAGATTTTGTTTCATTTCATTTCAAACATTCTTTTTATTGATTAACAAATAAAGGCGATAATACTAATCAAGTACAGAGGCATTCAGCATTTATTAATTTCAAGGAAAGGTCTATGAACAAATGACCTCTAAAGACTATACTGAAAATACAATATCATAACTATAAACATCAAAGTTTAAGAGAATGATTTAGAAAGAAAAAGGAAGAGGGTAAAGTGAGAAGAGAATAAAAGAAGAGTAAGGTAGGACAGGAAAGGGGGGGGGGAGGGAGAGGGGACGAGGGTGCGTCTATTCAATCAAAGAGCAATGGTATGTTAATTACGATTAGGTTTGCGTCGGCAAGATATTATTTCTGAAAAGTAACCAGGGTAGCCAATGGTCCCTAAAGGACGATTGAGTGTGGTTCACTACAGCAATTAGTTCCGCCATACTATAAAGTTGGTTAATTTTATCCACAAGTAACTGAAGAGTGGGTATTTGGGTTGATCTCCAAAAGGTGGAATAAGTAATTTTGCCGCAGCAAGGACATTATAGATTAATACGGAGACCTTATTATGATTAGGTCCTATAGAAAAGTTTAGAAGCACAATTTCTGGTGTAAGTGTAAGTTTGTGACCCGTTATATCATAGATCAGTCTCTCTGTTGTTTTCCAAAAAGGGCTGAGAATCGGGCACCGCCACCAAAGGTGGAGGTAGTCTCCAATGTCATTCCCACATCTCCAACAATCAGCTTGCGTGTCCACTCGCCAAATACTTGTTTGTTGTGGAGTGGTATACCAGCGTGAAATTATCTTAAGGTACCTTTACACGCGGCAACTTTTCTAGGAATTTCACTGCCAACTTACTGGTTGCAGTGAAATCATGGAGACATTGTTCCATTTGTACACAGCAACAAGATAGAACAATGTGTCCATGATTTCACTGCAACCAGTAAGTTGCCAGTGAAATTCCTAGAAAAGTTGCTGCACGTAAAGGTACCCTTAAAGGAGTTTTCTTGGGTCTTTACACATTTCGTAGGGCCGTGTGAGTAGGCATAGATATGGAGTACTTGTGCCTTTGTGAACTGATATCCCAGGTCACGTTCCCAAGTGGCGATGTATGCTCTTTTTAGACACAGGTCACCATTTAGTAAGGTCTGATAGATCGTGGAAAGGACCTTTGTGGGTCTGGATGCTTTAGCGCACAGCACTTCAAATGGTGTAGATTGACGTGATAACGCAGTGCCATACTGCATTTTGTGGAGTACTGTCCGTAATGTCATGTGCTGAAGAAAACTGAAAGTCTCAAGACCCGGTAGTTTTTGTAGATCTGAAAACGGGAGCAGAGCCCCATCAACAAACATCTGATCTATAGCAATGTTTGCTAAACGGTGGGTGAGTGTTCCTCTAGGGTTTTGCACTTGTTCTGCTTTTGTTATAAGATCCAGTAATGTGAGGAGGGGGGATGATGGAGGCGTTAAGTATTTGTATGTTTTCAACCATACATGAAGCATCGTACGGGTAAGGGGGTTGTGTTGAGTTGGATATGAGTTTTCATTAGTGTGTGTAAGTAACAACGATCTAAGAGGATAGGGCGATAGCCTATTTTCAATGTCAACCCATAGTTTATGACGAGAGTTACTCCTGATATCAACTGTACGGGAAAGAACAGCTGACTAGTAATAAGTTTTGATGTCAGGAGTGCCCATTCCACCCTTTGCTCTTGAAAGTGACAAAATGCGGAAATGTATGCGATGTTTTGTATTTTTCTGTATATAATCAAAGATTAGAGAATTGATCTTACCTAGATAGGAAATAGGGACCTGAATAGGAAGCATGGAGAAAAGGTATATAAATTTAGGCAAAATCAAGCTTTTAATGAGTTTTTTTGGACCCATCCAAGATAAAAATGGATCGCGCCAGGTTTTTATAGTAGCTTTTACTTTGTCCAATAAGGGGAAATAATTAATGGTAGTAGGTCTCTATGGGACCTGCCTATTTTTACACCCAAATATGTAATGTAAAATTTTTTTTTTTTGGTTAATCTCTTTTTATTAATTCAAAAAAGACAGTACAAGTTATAGAAATACGGTAAGTAAAAGTCCGAACGTGCAGCTAAGAAATTCACATTAAAAACCTCAATACAAAGTATTATTCGGTATACATTCCCAGATTTATGTATCTTCTCTAGATGTAAGGTGATCTGTTCCCGTGTTCATATACCACAGATAGGGTTAATGGACCTCTGTTTTAGGCAAGGGGATTACCGTATAGAAGGGGATTAATTGTCCCTTTAGGTATATTATAGTAGCAAACTCCCCTATGTCAGTTCGGTCAAGAACAAACTGGTATCTATAAGAGTAATACTTATTAAATCTGTACTGCTTTTAGTATACCAGTGAGAATTAGGCCTCGTAGGACCGACATAAAATCATAATGTAAGATTTTGACCATGAAAACGAGTATAGTGACTTCAGTTTGGACAAGGTTAGTGGAGGTATATTTAGATCAAGAGCCTCAGATTTTGACACGTTTATTTTGAAATTGGAAAGTGCGCTGTACTCATTGAAAATCAGTATCAAAGAAGAGAAACTTTGAACGGGATTAGACATGAGTATGAGCAGGTCATCTGCAAAGGCAGCTGTTTTGTGGTGTGTCTCTCCCAGTGTAATGCCATGTACCACATTATTAAGTTGAATATAAGTCAGTAAGGGCTCTATCGCTAAAATAAACAATAATGGAGACAATGGACAACCTTGTCTTGTGCCATTATGTATGGTGAACGCGTCTGTCAAGGAGCCATTTATGCCAATACGCGCGGTCGGGTTAGTGTACATTTTTAAGATGGTGTCGACTAATTGAATTGGGATGCCCAAACTGATAAGGGTTTCCTCTGAATAGATCCAGATTTTGTGACATAACAGCGATCTCGTTAATGATCTAGTTATGTGTGACACTTAGCACCGATTAGGCCCCTGCTGTGAGATTGCTGATCGTTACAAAGTGCTCTGGGTCATTTGTAGGTCGTCAGGCTCCCGCAGGGAATGCTGCATCGCTGTGTTTGAAAGGGACAACGACCAACGATCTCAATACTACGCCCGAGAGTGACATTCCCAATGACCTCCTATCATTCCGAATCGTTGCTGAGTCGCTGGTGAGATCTGACTGTTTGACATCTCACCAGTGACCACATAACGACGCACCAACGATCCCTACAGGATCGATATCATTGTCGGGATCGCTGTTGCGTCATTGTATGTGACGGAAGCTTTACTTTTGATGTGTATCTGTCCACCTGGCTTTGCTTCATCTGTGCTACCTGTTTGGTGTTTTGGTCCGCACTGATCGACATGTTGTTCATCAAGACATGCTCCTCCTCTTCACCATCACCTCTGGTCCCTGTTTCTCAACCAAACCTACAGCTTAGAGAACCCATCTCACCCAGTATGCCCAGACTAACCCCTCACAATGTCAGTGATCTCCTATAATTCAGTTTAGCACATGTAGATAGACAAGGACTGCCTCATAAATCATGCTATTGTTATTCACTTTCAGAACTGTGCTAGAGCAAAGGACAAAGGCTTGTGCATCAGATATGCCAAACTTATTCATTTATTAAAACTATGGTCTGAAGGATAGAGTCTACTTATTCACAAGGAGGATCTGACAAAGAATGAGAAAACACAAAATGAATATAAGTCATAATTCTTCAATTGCAGAGACTTGCGATTAATAAAAGAAGTTTGTCATCATGTCTTGTCATTTCAATGGCAGTAGGTCATTGAGATGGCTAGAGACATGAGCTTTGTGCTAATTACCGTACCAATCTCCCGTCTGATGATTGGCAGATCATGCTGAGACATCAGCCAACAGTTTAAGTAAAGATCGGATTGACTGAATGCTGATATCCTATAGCATTGTCCCCCCAAAAATATTGACGAGGTCTGAGGTTTTTCTTTTTAAGGTTTTCATCATAAAAATAACCTACTGTGAATATGCCATAAATGTCTATAGTAGAAAGTCATCTTTAAATAAACCAGTTATCTGCAATATTTAATAATTATTTTTGCCAGGGGGAGATATTTCCCAAGAATTTTGTGCATGTTTCATGTCTCCTGTTGCTGGAATCCCATTATTACAGGGCAGTGCCCACTATGTCTGTCCAATAAATGATACAATAACAAGGGGGCATTGTCTGGAACAGACTGTGTGATATGTGCACAGTCTTCATTTGTCTCATCATGCTATCAGCATTGTTATATCCACCTATTTTATACCACAGCAGCGGTTGAGAGTATCTCGGAGGAGCAGTGTGCTACTCTTTTGGATTCAGAGCCATATCTGAGGAGGGGAATGGAAACTTATAAGAATCCAAGAATCCTGAATCTGACATAGGTGAAGGAGCAGGAGCTTCAGGAGCACATTATTATTTAATATTATTATTATAATAATTCATTTTTATAGCGCCATTTATCCCATGGTACTTTACATGTGAAGAGGGGCATATATAGACAAGTAAAATAAACATGAACAATACAAGGCACACACAAGTACAGAAGGAGAGAAGACCCTGCCCGCAACAGCTCACAGTCTACAAGGGATGGGTGAGGGTACACTAGGTAAGGAGAGAGTACCCTGCCCGTGGGGGCTCACAGTCTACAAGGGGTAAGTGAGGATACACTAGGAGAGGGTAGAGCTGGTCGTGCGGTGGTTCAACATAGCACATAGTATTTAAGACTGGGAGTGTGCTGATCTAGTGGGAGATCACAGTCTCAAAGTAGTGTAAGGTGCCAGCAAAAGCACACTTAGATAGGCAGTACAATTAACTCTTTGTTTACTAAAAAAAGTTTGCCACAAACTACATTTATCATCTATCCAAGATTTAAGTGAAGGACATATGATCACTGGGTCTCCACCCAGGATGGGAGGTTATCTGTGCAAAAGAAAGGGTAAGGGGCATTCTTGACCACCACTCTGTTCACTTCTAAGGGAATAACCAAAGTGAATGGGTTGGTGGTCATACATGTAATGTGCTACACAATTCACACATTGGATCTTAAAGGTATGTGCTCATGGTCCAGAGGCGCTGCATCTTGGATGCAGCCTCCCTGTACTCACCATCTGCGTTGGGTGCTGGTCGGCGTCTCCCTGCGTGCACCCGATTGTCATCTATTCCGACTCCGCAGCATGAAATTAACATGCTGTGGGGATGCGGATGTCCGGAAACCTGCACTGCAGCTGAGAACACGCTGCAGTTGAGTGAAGCACAGTGAGGATGGGATTTCTAGAAATCCCATCCACTGTGCTGGTACTGTACAACGCAGTATTTTGGACACAGCAGCAATACGCTGCTTCCAAAACCCTTCAATTCTTGACCGTGAGCACACAGCCTAAGACCTTCATTCTCTGCATCGCCAGTGGTTGGATGCACATCAATAATACATTTATTATGTATCCTTTGGTTTGGAGATAAATTTAGACAGATATCTAACTGAATAGTAATGTCTGTGGTTCGTATGAAGAGTCTTGGAATGTCCAAACCTATAAAAAGGGCACGGGTCTTAATACTTGAACCTAAATCCACAATTATGTTGTGGTAGTTTGTTTCTACTTCTTGCTTCTGTAGTAGCCTAGTGATACTGATCTAAAGGAAATGTATGTTGTAGGACGCACTGTAACAGGTTTAACAGAGTTTAATTTTTCAGTGAACTCTGTATAGCTGTGATAAGTTACTAAATTAATGTGTCCCTTCAATACTGGCACAAAATCATGCACTACAGCATTAAATCCCTTTTGTACAACATATCCAAAACATGGCATTAAATGAATATCCCGACCTATTCTGATAGCCCTACACTCTACTACCTGGAACCCTACACCTCAAGCACTTATTGTTGAGAATTTTCCATTTACCCCTGTGGATATATCTATATCAGAATGGTGGGGATCCGATTTCTGGCAGCTCCATCAATCATCTTCTTGAATGGAGCTTGATGTTCTGATGAGCTGCTTCTTTATTCACCAGACACAGCGCTGTACAGTTTATTGTGGATGTCCCAGGTACCAGTTATTAACATGATAGTTAACGCTTACATACCATGATACAGAAAACTGTAACTTGACATTTAACACAGTTTAAGTCATTAAAAAATTGCCCCAGTTAAGTGTCAAGTGAACTATTGCTACCTCTGTAATTGAATGCGACTGAGTTACAATAATCTGCACAACAAAATATACAAGGCTGTTCCTGGTAAAGAAAGAAATAGCCACAGCGTTCTTATGTTGATGATTTACCATACAGATTAGCCATTAATATCGTGATATCAAAGTCTTAGAAAGCCTTTTTGAATGTATCTTATAATGTTTCAAATCTAGCTCTATTCAGTTCTTCCACATCTAAAGCCTTGGTATTTTAGAGGTATTCTAAATGTGGGTCTGGAAATCTACTTCAAGGCACAAGTGTCACAAGGCTGTGAAAGTGAAATAGCTCCAAACTGCTGTAAGAATCAAGTGTTTTTGCAGAAAACTGAAATTGATGAGAAAGTGACACCACTAAAAATAAATATATATATTTACTTTTTTCTGTAATCTCATATGCCAAGAAGAAAACCAGTTATTATTGTAAAAGAAATGAAAGGCTAGAAAATATTGACAAAGGTCTTGTATTTAATGGGGAAACTACAATTGCGTCTGGAGTGTGTAGACCAGGGTGGGCAATACATTTTCCAAGGAGCTACGAGAGGCTGGTACTGTTGCGAAGGGCCAAATCAACCAATCAAATTTAATTCTACCTATTATTATTTAATATTCATTATTCTCACTTGTTATTAAGAAGAATTAAGTACCGTATGTTAACTAGTTGGTACTGCTAATACATTTTATGATTCTGATTATAATAACATGTATCCTTACAGGTATCAAATAATTTACTGGGTTTTTTTTTATAAAGCATCCACCACAGAGTTTGATGTTCTCATGTAGCCCCATGCACAATATGTTGTCCCTATACAGCTCCCTTACCCAGTTATGTCCGCACAAAGCCCTCTTTCCAAGTATTGTATATGCACACAGCCCCCTTGCCAAGTATTATTTTACCACAAAGCCCCTTTGCACCATACTATGTCTCCACACAGCCCACATAGCCACTGTTATGTCCCCAAACACCCTTCTTGCACATTATTATGTCCCCACACTGCCCTTTTTGCAGTATTATGTCCTCACAAAGCCCTCTTCCCCAGTATTATGTCCCCACACAGCCTTCCTGCACAGTATGATGCCCAACACAGCCTTTTTGCCCAGTATTATGCCCCCACATAGCCCTCTTGCACAGTATTATGTCCCCACACAGCCCTCATGCACAGTATTATATTCCAGCACATCCCTCTTGCATAGTATTATGTCCACACACATCCCTCTTGCACAGTATTATGTCGCCACACAGCTCTCTTGCACAGTATTATATCCCAACACAGCCCTCTTGCTCAGTATTCTGTCCATGCACAGTACTCTTGCATATCATTAGTATTATGTCCCCACACAGCCCTCTTGCACAGTATGATGTCCCCACAGAGCCTCTCTCCCAGTATTATGTCCCCACACAGCTCTTATGTACGGTATTATGTCCCCACACAGCTCTCTGCACAGTTTAATGTCCCCACACAATTGTCTTACACAGTATGATGTACCCACACAGTTCCTTTGCCCAGTATTATGTCCCCACACAGCCCTCTGCACAGTATAATGTACATACACAACCCTCTTGCACAATATTATGTCCCCACACAGCCCTCATGTACAGTCATGTTCCCACACAGCCCTCTACACTGTATAATGTCCCCACACAATCCCCACACAGCCCTTGTACCCAGTATTATGTCACCACACTGCCCTCTAACACAGTATTATGTTCCCATGTAAGGCTAGGGTCACACTAGGCTGCGATTTATAGGTTGTTTTTGACAGCCTGCATTTTTGGGCTGTGTTTTTGCTGTTAGGTCTGGAGCAACCTTATGAAACGCAAGCAAAAACGCATGCAAAAACACATGGTACCATTTAGTGCCATGCGTTCTTGCATGCATTTCCCATAGGGCCCCATGTTACAAAAACGCACCAAAAAATGCAGCTTGATGTATTTTTTGGTGCTGAGCCAAAAAACGCATACAAAAAACGCATGGCACTTTGGCCATGCGTTTTTTGCATTGGGGCCTAAGGATGCGTTTTTCCATGCATTTTTCACAAAAGACAAGTGTGAAAAACGCATGGAAAAACACATCCACGATGCCAGTGTGACCCTAGCCTAATGGGCGAGGCGTCAGCTGTCTTAGAGGTGCGCATCTTCCGTGCCATGCTGTGCTATGATGGAGACACTTGTGGGGACCACACAGGTTGAGGTGTGTGGCTACATGCTAGCTTCTTATCTAGTATAGATAATGTTTGCTATAGACCCCCTTGCCTGAGATAAATCTTTCTGCCTTTCTGTTCTTGTTCCCTACAGAACATGCTATCCAATAATGGTCTCTACCTCCTTGATACACAAACGTCTGTTTTAAGGCTGGTTTCACACTGCGGTTTTTCACTGATCAGGTTTGATCAGGTTTGTGTGCCAAAACCAGGAGAGGAACCAGAAGAGGAACTTGGAGAGAAAAACTATAATTGAAAGATTGACACCTGTTCTGAGTTTTGGAGACACTCCTGGTTTTGAAACACAAAACCTGATCGAACCTGACCTGATCTGACCGCAGTGTGAAACCAGCCTTATGCAGATCTGCGAGCAATGGGACCATAGGTCTGTTCACTTCTCAATATTCTTCCCAATCTACCTAAGAAACGGGAAGCAATTTCCTATGCCAATATAACTCCTCCTATCGTGAGGTGGCCCCAACAGTTAACCTGTCTGCAGCTAGCTGTTGCAAACAACAAAATAAATAGACTCATTTAAACAATGAGTTATATTATTCTAAAATCTTCAAGGGAGTGTCGACAGCTTCTCATCTCCTTTACACCAACACAGCCCCCTTGTACAGTGTTATGTCCCCCCACTGACCCCTTGTACAGTAGTATGCCACCACAATGTACTTTCAATTTAAAAAAAAATAAATTAGACTACATTCATGCACAGCATTTTTGTTGTGTTTTTTGAGAATCCGCTCTTCAGCTGCAAAACTGATCAGCTTTTCAAAAACACACATCACCTTTAGGTGATCCATTTTGCTGCGTTTTTGACTGTTGCATTTTTTTTAGCTCATAGATAATGGTTTCAATGGAAAAAATCGGATCAGAATAACACCACACAAATTGACATACTCATTCTTTGTGAGGATCCATCTTTGAGCCAAAAAACAGATCCTCAAAAATTCATGCCTGAATGACTTTGCTGGGATGCCCAGAGTGCAATGCACAGAATGGATCCACAAAAAATGCAGCAAAATTGCAGTGTGAATGTAGCCTTATACCAAAAAGGACTGCAAGCAATAGGCATTCCTAGAATAAAGCAAGCTACAAATAATTGGAATGAACGCCACTTGAAGAAATTTTTCAAAATTTACTGTAAGTCTTTATTAATCAACATACACAAACATTATATAAAACATTTAAAAGGGGACACCAAAATATAGAAACTGCTCAGCAGTAGCCCAAATAGGTCACTCACTTAGGCTGCTTTCACATCACGGATTTTTCAGATCCGATGCTGTCCGATCAAAATCGGACAGCATCGGATCCGAATTTGGCCCCATGCAGCCCTATGGGCATCGGACCGAATCGGATGTGCACTAAATGCCATCCGATTTGGTCCGATCCGATTCTGTCCAATTTTATTATCGGTGCAAAAATCGGAGATTGCTCCGATTTTTGCACCGAAAATAAAATCTGACAGATTTGGATCGGACCAAATCGGATGGCATTTAGTGCACATCCGATCTGACCCGATCCCTATAACATGGGGCCCTATGGAGAAGGGTCCGAGGAAACATCTGATGTCTCCTCGGACATTATTTGCAGGGCCGCACCGTCCATTGGACAGTGTGAGCCCTGTCATTCAGGCGGGGGGAGCGGCAGTGCAGAAGGGGGCGGCGCCTCATGCACACAGCCTCCCCCTGTCATGGCGCCGGAGAGTCACAGTAGGGGCGGCAGCGCCCCGGGCTTCAACAGCACCCCCCCCCCCGGTACTCACGGCCGCGGCCGGCAATCACTGCCGCGGCTCAGGCGGCGGTAGCGACGCAGAAGGGGCGGCAGTGCTGGGCTCCACTAGCACCCCCCCCCCGTAATCGGTGCCGCGGCTCAGGCGGCAGTGGGGCTTGGTGCACCCCTGCCTATTTGACTGTACTGAGCATGCATTAAGGAATGGCTGAGTGGATGGAGATGATCTGCAATGCATATGTGCCTATGTTTTCATTGTAGATGAAGTAGGAATTTTGCAATGAAAAGAGACTTGAGAATGCAGGGCCTCTGTCTTTGTTAGGTGGGTGAGCTTACATTCATTTATGGCATACATATTAAGTATGCCATTACCAAAAAAAATCCACAATTAGTAAATGATATTAAAAAATAAATGAAGCAATATTTACCTGCCAGATTCACTGTCATCGGCTGTGAATCTGATGAGTCTAGGTTTAGTCATCTTACTGCCAATCACAAGTCTCAGTAATCAGACTGAAGAACCAGACTTCATCACTTACAGTTCCGGCAGAGGGGACAAAGTTGTCCTCTGAAGCAACGATGAGCTACTCAGGTGAGTATTGTTTCATTTGTTTTGTACCAATAACTGTTTTCAGAGTAATTTTTATGTAATTTGAACAACCTCCTTATTGCTTTAGATGGTAGTATTGTTTTTACTGCTGTCATTTGGATTGGTTTATTCTGACAGTATGACTATTGAGCTAGAAACAATTATGCTCAAGTGGTTAGCGCTGCAGCCATTGCAGCACTGGGGTCCTGCGGTCCTGGGTTCAATTCCCACCAAGGACACCACGGACAACATCTGCAAGGAGTTTGTATGTTCTCCCCGTGTTTGTGTGGGTTTCCTCCAGGCACTCCAGTTTCCTCCCACATTGTAAAGACATACTGATAGGACATTTAGATTGTGAGCTCCCAAGAGAGACAGCATTACTCATGTATGTAAAGTGCTATGGAATCAATAGCACTATATAATATTAATATATATATATAAAGATAGTAGATAGATATAGATGGTGTAGTTGCTGCATAAGCAACTCAAGATGAAGGACTCAGAGATTTTTGCCATGTTGGACAGTTAAAGATGCTGATTTTATCTCTAAAATAAAAGGATAATATACAGAGGCATGTGACAGTAATACTAATAAGCTGCACCCTGTCCTGTGCCTTTTCATGACCTAGAAGCACAGGACAGACAGGGCTCCTATGTTGTAAAATTCAACTATTCATTTGTGGTTTGAAAGGAGTCTTGCTCCTTTCCACATAATACAGTACAGTACGCCCATAACATCTCTCCACCTTCTAACCCCTTCTGATTACACTTGTTACATAACCTAAAATTCCCTACTGCACTAATAAGCACATACTGTACATAATTTATTTCCACAGAACTCCTTCCACTCTCCCCTTTAGCTACAGTCTATCACTTTAATAAGGCAATATATAAAACTAAGAGGAACATTAAGAAGGTTTTCTATTGAGATGCACAATGATTGCAAAAATTGACTATTTGTAATATCTTTAATGGAGGCAAATTTGGGCAGTTTTGCTTTATGGTATTATTTGTATCTTATATCTAGATAAAGATTACTGCTAGCAATTTTGAGCTCACAAAAGGCATTAAAGGGGTTGTCCAGATCTGTGACAAAAGTCTTCAATCATTCGGCGCACACTCTGTCACGATTCTGTGATGTCCCCAAAGCGAGCAGGTGCTTTGCCTACTAGCAGTCACATACCAACTAGACTCCTCCTTCTTCCCTCAATAGAAGGGAATTTAGAGGTCAGATAAGTCTAGTTGGTGATTGCAAGTGTGTATATCACATACATCTGGCCACGTCATCACCTCCTAACACCAGGAATACTGGAGAATCGTGACAGTGTGTGCACCATTTTGGTGGTCTGCCAATTCGGTCACCATATTGTAACGGTTGATGTTTGTTCCAAGCCTGGACAACCCCTTTAAGGCAAAAATCTTTGATACCTGAATAATAGGAGAGTGCTAAAATTTGTTCAAAAAGGAACATCATATGGGTTGAGTGAATAAATGCAAAACAGGCAGCTCGCCCTCGCCTCCAATGATCCGATCCAAGGTGTGCAGAGTGGCTGGTATCCACCAGGTCCATAGACAAATTTCAAAGAAAGTTCAGCACACCGGGTCCATATTTCTTCAAAATGGATATTCCTTTATTTAGTGCTCATATAAAAAAATATTTAAAAGCAACATCTTGCGGGTGCAACCCGGTCAGACGCGTTTCGATAGACTTTATCAATGACAATGAACTTCAAGACATACAGACAATATATACATCGACAATTAAGAGACAAATGAGCACACATGTGAGACCTCAAATTCTGAAAGGTAATTTAGGGCATGGTGTTCTCGTAAGTTGTAACCTGCAATGCAGAGAGAGACTGGAGAGAAATGCCAAAGGAAAACTCCTAGAAGGAGAACTCCCAAAGGGAAACTCCTAAAAGGACGATTCCTCAAAGGGAGAAAATTGCCAAGAAAAAAAAAAAATCATCATATGGGTTGGCTTGTTCTTGGTTCTAGCAAGGTGATTGCCTAAGGAATGTTGCATATGTCAAACAATATAGTACTTTAAATGAGAGTTAGTACAAACTAGTATGTAGAAAATGTATATGCCCTTAGGAGGTGTATAGCGACAACATTTTTAATTACAATGTAGAATGCCATTGGAAATACCACATAAAATACATAAAAATAATGCAGCATATAATGGAATAACAGGACACATGACATAATGTGATTTGTTTACTGTCTCCCTGAGATGTCAGGGTACTGGAAAGTTGTCCATCATTTTAGATTACTGGATTATTCCACTGAACTCAGTGGTGTCTATGAACGGCTAAAATATAAAGTAATGTACATGATGTTTATATCTTACTAGATGGTGGCCCGATTCTAACGCATCGGGTATTATAGAATATGTATGCCGGACGGGCGCAACCAATTTGTGGAGCGTGGTTCAAATCCCGCACCAATTCACACCTGTCGCTGATTGGTCGCGGGCGGCTGTCATGACCAATCAGTGACGCGGGATTTCTGTTACAGACAGACAGAATTAGACGATTATATAGTAGATTCTTTTAAACTGCCCACTTTTCATTTTCCAATTGCGCCCCCAGAAAAATAAAAAAGCTTATACTCAGCTCTGGTGCTAGGGTGTCTCTAGCGCTGAAAAAGAGTCCAGGAAACAACAATAGATAAAATGAAGTTTATTCTACGCAATTCAAACTTCTTCCTTTAAAATGTGTAGAACAAACTGCATTTGATCTATTGATATCTCCTGGACTCTTCCATCCTAAATTTCTTGTACTGAGTGTACACATGTGGATCTGTAGGAGCTTTATCTCCATCACTCATGTATTGTTGGGTGTCACACAACTACAGCAGGTGAGCGCCAGCTCTCTTTGTCTGGACCACCTTTCATCAGATAAGACCCTATTTGTACCTTTATTGTCCAGTGTTTTCTCCATACATTTTCTATATCAGCTGTGAGTGGGCTGGGTTAGTGGGTGAAGTGAGCCAGATAATTATGCAATTTCAGGCAGCTCACTAGGTCAACAAGGAAAGAGCGGTGGGCGGCGGGTGAGTTCTGGTTCTATCTAGGAGCAAACCCAAAAGTGTAGTTGACCCAGCAATGACACACGACTTTGGGGCAGCTATCTAAGTTGAGATTATTAGTGAGTTTAATGAAGTTGCATGGTCAACATCCCCTTTAATTTTTGATTCTTAAATGTCTTTTTTATTTAAAGTACATTTTTATGACTTTAGACAAAATACGTCACTCCTCCTGAGACACCTGCACATCTGTACGTTTCATACATTCCATAATGAATGTCCGCTTCTGCAGGACACATACAGAAATGCCGTAATACATGTACACTGAGTTTTTGCAATGGTAAAATACTAGATACAGAAAGCTTTTGTTTATTGTCACATTTATGCCAATATTGGCTCATAAAGTTTCCAGTAGTTACCCCCTACCAAGTCTTGATTTATTTCATGAATTATGTATGAATTATATAAATAAACTGCCCTTCATTCCCTCAGATTGCAACAGGCTATAAAACAAATCCTAGAAAGCCACACTACAATATAGACTTATAGCCACCTTCCTCTCTTTGCAGCCTGGATATGATGCACCACCAACGTAATGGAAAGCACTGTTTCTAAGGGCCTTTTCACACTGGGGTTTTTTGAAAAATGCGGCATTTGCGGTAAAAAAAAACTGCATTTGTCGCATTTTCCGCCTAAGGGTCATTTCACATCAGCGTTTTTCGCTGATCGCGGCAGTTGCAGTGAAAAAAACGCAACTGCCGCGATTACCTCATAACAGCCGCGATCGCGGCACACTTGCGGCAAGCCCCACACAATGTCATCGACATTGTATGGGGCTTGCCGCAAGTGAACCGCAAGTGCGGCAATTATGCGGTAATCGCGGCAGTTGCGTTTTTTTTACCACAACTGCCGCGATCAGCACAAAATGCTGATGTGAAAGGACCCTTAGGCACACTTACGGCAAGCCCCATGCATTGTCTATGGGGCTTGCGGTAAGTGTGTGGCAGGTGCGGCAAGTGCGGTTCAGGCAGTTGAGGCCGCGAAAAAACCAGCGGTCAGCGGCGTTTTTTTTTTGCGGCCATAACTGCCGGAACTGCACTTGCCGCACCTGCCACACACTTACCGCAAGCCCCATAGACAATGCATGGGGCTTGCTGCTAGTGTGACGAAAGTGCGGCCGTTAGGCGGAAAATGTGGCAGATGTGTTTTTTTTTACCGCGACTGCCGCATTTTTCAAAGAACCCCAGAGTGAAAAGGCCCTAAGTAAGTCCCAAACATATTTGAGCAGCTGCTTAAAAAACAGTGCAGACAAAATATTTTCATTAGGGTACTTGTACTAATGAGTCTCTAAATCCAAATCGACTTAAAATAACAATTTCTAGTCACATTACAGCATGAGACTAGCTATGTATACATTAGCAGTTGACTGTCAGTTACTGACAGTTTTCATTGTATATGGTGGATGCAAAGACAGCTGTCAATCTCAAATAGCACCGCCTACTGAACCAAAAGATCCATAAAGAGCAGAGCTTAAAAAATCCCAATCTGATTACACACCGAGAATACCCTAAAGTTTTAAGAAACTGTGTCGTAGTCAGTAGCTAAATTAGCATCCAAGAGGATGTGCGCCCATCGCTAACTCTGTTCCATCAATTGCTCTTCAAGCTTTGGGAATCCACAAACCCTGGTACGTCCTTAGCCGTATGGAGGATTATACACATCCCTGGTTGCAAAGCAAATATCTTCATGCGCTGATAGAAAAAGTGCCCATAGAGATCATTACTGCTCCTCATCCCAATCACAGATTGCCTACGTACATACCATGCACCATACATACTTGGACATTTTATTGATGATATATGTATAAGTGCTTTTTATTAGCCTGAAGTTCATTATATCCTTCCTTAGCACGCCTCCCGTGCTAATCTGAAAGGTGGGGGGATATTTCTTATCTTCACGCTGCAAAATTACACAGCCTGTCTCTGCTGGCTGCTAAGAAGATTAGGAGGGAAAGCTGGATTTAAACTGGCATTATGGCCTTGAGAAAAGCACTCAACAGTGTAACATCACGTCTGCTATTCACATCCCCCGAAACTTCATTTACACGATTGGGAATGATGTGGACTCTTTAAACGTTCGTTAACGCCACCCAGAAAACGTTACTTAGGAGCCTCTTTGATGACAGTGGTGCTTTAGTAAACATATAAGTACCGTCCTCCTAATATTATAGGACAGTTGATTACGTCTCAAAGTTAATTTAGCTTTTTTATTAGAGGTTACTCTATATTAGTATAACATTTGTGATCACATTAAGACATTATTAGCTGACCCCTAAGTATTTGCGCTTAATGAAGTATTTTCCTATGTAGTTTTTCAAGGCTAGTTTTAAACAATTTCATTTGATTGTGCGAGATTAACGCATGGATTTACCAGGCAATATGGCACCATCTGTAGGTCTGCAAGGTTTACAGATTGCATGTAGTTGTGTGGCACAATGGCACACTATTCTGACTACATATTAGGCTCATGCAGAGATGCATAATGACTGAATAGAGCCCTAGGCAAGATAATAGTTGAATATTCTCTTCTCTGATCCCAAGCCTACATGATAGTATAAAAGTATCACCAATGCTTTGATTATTATTGGAAAATACATTTCTTAAATGGCCATTATCCTTGCAATAAACGTTGCATAAATCAAGTAAAAATGTAAGAAACTCTGCACCACACCTTATCAGAAATATATCCTTTCTTTCTGGTGAGCTGAGTCTCCCCCCATCCCCCTTGAATTCATCATTCTTTCAGAAATAAAGCATAAATTGTCTTGATCAAATCAGACAGACCACTATTTCACTGAGGGGTCAGATCACAGCTGCCTATGGAAGTCTTCAAAAGGGGGTGGGTGTATTGGAATGAAACAGAGTGAGAGAAAAGAATGACACTGGTAGATTAAGTTGCTTTCTAGTAAATCTTTTACAATTACAATACTTATTACTGAATTATCACTTTCATTCAGCAGCTGCCTCTGCACATGTGTGTAGGGAGATATTGGAGCCAATAGCAGCTCATTCACCCCACTAGCACAGAGACAATTAGAGATGGAGCCGACAAAAGGGAAAACATGAATAATTGAATTAAAATAGTGTTATTCCTAACATACACAAACACCACAACTTATTCTGAAAAGTCAACTGAAACAACAGTTTCACGTTAACATTTTATCACTTGCCCACTGATAAATATATTTTTATATACAGATATACAGTCCATTCAGAGGGTTTTATGTGTGGAATGAAATGATTGCCCTTTCCCAGAATTAGCATTAACATAACAATAGAAAACTTAATTCTTTAGAAGACTCTCATAGAGAGGAGTTGATGACCATGCCCACTTGGCTAACAAGTAAAACAATATCCATAAGGAAAAATTGTACAGAAAGCATCATAGTAAAACCATTGTAGGCTGTTCTGAAGAGGTGGGTTTTCAGGTTCCGCTTAAAGGTTCCGAGTGTGGGAGATAGTCAGATGTTTTGAGGTGCAGAATTCCACAGGTGCAGAATTCCACAGGTGCAGAATTTTGAGGTGCAGGATTCCCCTCCACTTGCCGGCGCTTGAATGACAGTCGCACTAGCGCTGGCGCAGTGGAGCGGGAGTCCATGCTGCATTGAACATGGTTAATGTTTCGCATAACTTCACAAATGTTGCGAGACGTTGGCACAGAAAGGCGCACCTGCTTCTGCGCAGTGGACCGGGTGTCCGTGCATAGTGCTGACGTCTCGCGAGATTTAAGACATCGGCACTATGTTCAATGGAGTGCGGACACCCATTCCACTGTGCCGGCACTCAAGCGCAGGCCAGAGGAGGGGCGGGAAATTTAAAAAGTGCAGGGTGGGTTTAGCAGCCTGGAGGCCATTGTACCCCAGGTCTAAACAGCAGCCTCCCTGCTCAAAGGGGGTGACAGGTTCCCTTTAAAGTGCCATAGTGCAAAAAAGGGGGCAGGATCCCAGTCGACAGATAATGCACATTATGCGTCAGTCCAGTGTCATCTTCCATAGAGCAACTCTTCATCATGAAGCTTACCACCATCATTGACCTGTGCATTGTATGTGTTATATGTTGATCTGTCATCTCTTACAAGCTTTTTATATTGTCTTGTATTTGTACAAGACTATACACTTGCTGTAATAAAATTGATAATTTTTTTCTACCTTCGGCTAACAAGACTGGTTTTACATACAGGGAACAGGAGCCCATGCATCTAAGGAATGGAACAAAATATAAAGCATGCCAGCCTCAGAACTGCAACATTTATATCAGATAAAAAATTACGGTAAATATTTATGGCAAGTGACATCCTTTTAAGAAAAAGGCCACTACACGCTAAAGACTTTTTTAACTAAAAATGATGAAGGCAAATGTCGCACAATTTTGGATCTGAACTTACAGGTTGTGGGAATCCAGCATTCTGCGCGCTCCCCACAACCCTCTAGAGATGGCCACTTTTACAATCAGACTGGGAGATTTCACAGGTTATCATTAGATCCTGCTGTTTTGACTAATCAAGCACTGTTTGCACCTTAAAACAACAGTTCTGGATCATTAAAGTATTTGATGCAGTAACTAATCCATAACTGTTGGTTTAATGTGCACATAGTGCTTGATTAGTCAAAACAGCAGTATCCCCCCATATTCTTACAGATTGTAAGCTTGCTAGTAGGGTCCTCACTCCTGTAACGCATGAACTATATATATCTTCAGAATGTCTTCATCATCTGCACATGTCCCTGCTCAATTGTAAAGTGCTACGGAATATGTTAGCACTAAAGAAATAAAATGATTATATCTTCCAAAAACATGTGAAATCTAACAGTGTGACTGCCAAAGTGGTTTAGGAGGGTTGTGGAAACCAGAAAACTGGATTCCCATTCCCACAAACTGGAAATTCAGATATGAAATTTGCTAGAAAGTCAGTTCCTGTAGAGGCAGTTTAGGAATTTTTCTTTATCATTTTTAATTAGGGTTATTTCAAAAAGACCTTAGTATGCCTATCCTTTCCTTATTTCCTTAACTGCTTAATAGACACAAAATGAGCATATACCCTATAATAAAGTAAATAAGTAAATAGTACTACATTATATTTACGGTAAATAACATAGGTTATATGCCCAAAAATACAGAAATTCTGGAAACTCATAAATGACTCCTTACGCATTCTGGGTACAACAACGTGAGACTTCACGGTCCAGGAAGTATTACTATCTCTCTCCTCACAGACATACACTCCTAAGAAACATGACCTCATTCCACTGCTAATAGCAATCGCAAAACACCTAATAGCAGTACACTGATGACAATTTCCTTCCCCTACGTTGACGGAGTGGATGCTAAGGCCCATGACATCTACCGATTAGAAGAAATCTCTACCTGGGAGACATGTTCATATGACTAGTTCCTGACTACCTTGCTCCCTTGGTCTACCACCTCCCAAAACCTCAACAAACTCCTCTAGAACATGTTGACCTCCCCTGATACCCAACAGACTACAGTATTCATTATCCTGACGCTCCAGACAAATCCTCTTTTTTGTCTATACTGTGAGGTAGCTCACACCGAGCGGACTACGGAATACTCACTTGGTAGTGGAATTGACACAAACAGCCATATCTTTAAAGTGACATAAAGTCCAACGGTTTATTACCAAGCCTCATAAACCGCATATGGTATATAGTACATAAATGGACGGGACAGGCATATTATGTCAAGTGTCCCAATGGTTGGGATGACACACATATGTCCCAGTTAGTCTGATTATAGTAAACACTGACCTTAGTCAATCCATAATAGTGATCACTGACCTTAGTCTGTGTTGTGGATGATGCCTCCTCTGCAGGATCACAGACTCCTGTCTGGTCCGCGCTCAGACCAGGTTCAAGCTCCCTTAGTCCGGAGTGATCCAGGCTCCCTAAGGCCCCCTCACCTTTTGTGGACTCTGGGAAAGCACTCCTTCTGGTCGCAAGGCTCCTCTACATCTCTACATGCGGTGGTGCAGGACCTTTCCGGACCTCACAGCCCATGTGACCCAGAGGGAGTCTGCTTACGTCTGATGTGTCACGCCCACAGGAGGATCCAGGTTTGACAGACATTCCCATGGCTTTTCAAACCTGGAATCCAGCACATGTTAGGTATTATCTGCACCTGTGGAAGCTGAAGTCCCAGGATAATGCCTTGCTGAACCATGCTGAATTTCCAGTCCGGGCATAGATATTTGCCAGGCAGCTAGCTGCTGCACCACAATAGTCATGCCACAGTGGTTGGACATTCTAAATTGCTCAGTCTCACCTTACCATTCCAATACAATCTCTTCCATAGCTTACCTTGTGTCAGTGACATCAATAAGGGCAGAGAAGGACAAGGCACAAATGACAGCCACCTATACTGCCACATAAATGCAATGTGTCAAACAAATAAAGGAAAGAAAGTAGTGTGTATAGATGACTGCGATCAGAAAAACCGAACAACAAATCACAAAGTGATTATCAAAAATTTCTTTTTATTCAACAAGTGTAAACATACGAGAAGCATGCAAGTTAGACTGAAAGAATAAAAACAATTAAAATATGTGGTGGGAAAGAGAACCATCACACATCGGCTGTGTGCCCATACAAGATATGTTCAATGACACAACTGACACTCTGAAGAACAGAGTAAAAATTCAACAAAATAATTTTTGTGCCTGGTGACAACTATATATAATCAGGTAAACCAGTGCCCCTATTGAGAACTAAACACACCAATCATAATACACCCTGAAAAAGGCTTTATTAGAGTTGCCTAATGCGTCATAAAACAGGCCATATTAGAATTACCTAATGTAACGGGCCATATCAGAGTAGCCTAAGAGTGTACCATTCATTTAGCCCTATATGTAAAGGGGGCCTGATCAAGGTGGATGTAAGTCAAAAATTCACAATGCAAAGGCATATACAAAGGGTCTTCCTGGAAAGACACACCTGAAAATATAGTAAAATATGAATATAAATCAAACGTACAGGTGAAAAAGCTGAAATCAACAGCCACCTGTAAATGAAAGATAAGCAGCAAATAGTCACCTTTATTTGTTTGATAGCCTTTTATAGTGTGTGACGTACTGATCGCCCACTAGTGCCACTCAAACTTTTGCACTTTACACATAAATGCAATGTGTAGCTCATAGGGGGGAAACCACACAGAGTACAAAAAAAGTAGAAAAAACAAAATGAGCCAGAGCATCCTGTAACTTGTTATATGTGCAATATATTACACCACGGAAACCCCACAGACAAAACCTAAGAGAAAAACATAAAATGAGCATATACCATAAAATAAAGTACGGTAAATAAGTAAATAGTATTTGTACATATAAGTAACATAGGGCACTTAGTTAACACTGTTTGATCAAAAAGCATAAAAGCCATCCCACCGTGGCAAGTTGTACCCAGCCGCGACGGTCGTACCCTTAAAACCTTAACTTGCATCAGTGACATCTGTGTAAATAAGGGCAGAGAAGGACAAGGCACCACTTGAACGTAAAAACCCAATATGTGCCTGATCAGGAGTTAAGGTCCTGAATTGGATAAGCAAAGTATGTATTCAAGATATAAAAAACATGCAATAAAAAGCAACGTTTCAGCCATGCCAGTCCTTTATCCAGCTACACTTTTCATATGGATTGACAAAGGCCTGGCGTAGTTGAAAAGTTGCTTTTTTTCTCCATGTTTTTGTTATGTGCACACTGGAGTCAATAAACATCTTTTGAAGGAGGATCTTCGATGCCTTGGATTTTTGGATTTGATTGGATAAACAAAATAGCCACATACTGGTGATATTACCTCTTGGATACAGTGTGATAATGGTATTCACATTGAAGTCAATTCGTGATTCATAACTGAAGGATAAAAGAAAACTGATTCCCTCTCGAGTTGTTATGGGTAAGACAAATATTACTTTTTTATCATTCATTAAATCAGACCTGAAAGATGAGTATCATATCTTGATACAAATGATTATTATGTGACTGAATGCGGGGCCACTTACACATCCCACACAACATATGTTTATATGACAGTACATGACAGTTCATGTAACAAGAAATATAATATTTTTGCAGTAGCTAATTATGATAGCGTTGGAGTTTTCTGGCTCTTCACTACTTCTAGTAGAAAGCTTTCGGAACGGGGCTGATGTCAGTATCTGGTGTGTATTGAACAACAGTCCCCTGTCCAAGTATTTGTTACCAGATACTGAGCGAGTTTACTGCCAGGATAATAGACTGAGTTTAGTGTTGTTCTTCTGGAGTACAATAGACAACTTGGAATGCAAGGCACAAACTACACATAACTTACTAGGATAAAAACAATACATATGTTATAGTCCAATCCCCAATCTTTCTGATCATTGACATAATACTCCATTGCATGCTCCTATCTTGCCACATTCTCTTTGTAGTATAGGATCACTTCAAGGGGGGATGAAAAGGGAATTATCTAAAATATATTATAGTAAAGAACAGTTAAAATGCATAGATGTTTCTACTTAATTGTGAAGCAGGAATTGCAAAATCAGCAGTTTTATGCTGAAACACGTGTCGGGTATGTTTTAACAAAACGTAAACTGGTTGCCCAGTCTAACATGACAAGCCTGCAGTCGCTTTATGTGTCACAATAATGCACATAATGCACTGTGAGGATTCTCTGGTATCAGAGTTGAGAACGGCAGTCACGTGGAGGCGATATGCAATATGGATCCTCATAGCCAGATTCTCACTAGACTGTTTAAGGCACACTCAATGCAAGTGTATTATGTGAGACTGGAAATAGTCCAGTCCAGGGGCGGGGGACTCAAGGCCTCGAGGGCCGCCAACAGTGCAGGCATTCAGGATTTCCTTAGTATTGCACAGCTGATAATATAATTCCCTGCACTGGTGATGATTCCAACCCCTGTGCAAAGCTAAGGAGATCCTGAAAACCTGAACTGTTGGTGGTCCTCGAGGCCTGGAGTTCCTCACCCCTGGTATAGTCTAACCATTAAAATGTAACTCATCTCAGGTGTATTTTCAGATTAAGCCACCATATAAGAATGACACTGTTTCTGAACGTTTAATCGAAGCTGCAGCTTATGCATTGTCTTTGTGTGTATTAATTATTAAACATGGGCAACATGTATCACACACTGAGTTTATTAGGCTATGTTAATAATAATATAATAATTAAAGAAAGATTTATTATGTATCACACACTGAGTTTATTAGGCTATGTTAACACTGTGCATTTTTTATCTGCTTTTTTGTGCAGTGTTTTTTGTTGTTTTTATATGAAAACTGCACCAAAAATGAATCAGTGAAAACATTTGCCAGGAAAGTGAATAGGATTTTCAATTTGCTGTCCAGACGCTGCACTTTTTCATTATTCCGTTAGTGAGGTATTTTTCTGGTGCACTTTCTGCACCTCTAACATCCATTTCTTACCTTTTTTACGATCACACTGTAAGTCCCGGTGATGTGTTCCTCCTGGACAGCAGCAGGACCTGTGAATAGTCTATATGGCACTTTAGGACCTACCCATGTGACACACCATGTGACTCAACCACATGGTGCTAGGTCTTAAAACAGCGTACAGACTACTCACAGGTCCTGCCACTGCCCAGGAGGAACACATCACCGGGACTTACAGTGTGATCGTGGGAAAGGTTAGAAAGTATGTCCGTTTCTCGGTCTGTGTGTCTGTCTGTTATTGTGTCTGTGTCCCCCGAAAATGGAGCATAAAAGCAGCACAAACGTATGATGTGTTTGTGATGTTTATTTTTAAAAAACGGATCAATAAAAAACGTAGCATAAATGCCCTGTCTGAACTTAGCCTTTATACACTTAAAGGGAACCTGTCATGTCGAAAACACTATCAATCTACATACAGTATATGGGGTGAATCTGCAGGGTAATAATATTCTAAAACTGCCCAGCTGCTCCACTAAATGCCTGGCTGGATGAAATGGTCCTTATTTACCCCCACGCCGGTGGCTTCCGAGTTTCAGTCATGGAGGCGTGGCTGGAGCAGTTTCAGTCACCACTCAGTACACTGTGAATGGCGGTTGTAACCTCGCCGCGGCACAGACTGTCATACGGGTGTACATTGAATCAGTGATTAGCCATGTAGCTGGGCTTTCAGTGCAGAGGCGGGCAGTTTTGGGACACACCTAACCTGCAAATTAACCCCATATCTGCAGATTAACAGCATTTTTGTTACTTTACATGACTCTTTAAACACCTTTAATCTAAAATAGTGGACATACTAATATTCACAACAGCATTCCTAAGTCCACTGCCCACATAACATCTACTCGCAGGTAGCTGGATATTGACAATTATACAATCTGACACAAATACATTTTTCCTTTTATATATGGTTCCCAGAGTAATACTGGTGCTGTAAGCTTTCATAGAAGTAGAAAGCTAAACCAGCTAAGCGATTTGTTTATCAGGGTTTCCACTTATACACCAAAGGATTATATAGTACAAAGAGGTTGCGGCAGAGAATTGTTTTGATATATTTGCCCAGTGTATCAGCCCTGGATACAATTGGCACAATTCTTAGGTGTTCTGGGTAGTGTTATGTGGAACAGCTCAACTGAAAAGTTCAGGCACAATATGAAAAGAAACATAGGACGACCAACGCCAGCAAAACTAAACGGACAAACCTGCCAAGTCAAGGCACGTAAGGACATTTTCTTAGAAATCATTAGAAGGATGTCCACAGGATTTCTACCACAAAAGCAAGAAGTAGTCAGTTTAGGTCACAACGGCATCCTAGGATATCCCTAGAAAAGGTATCGGGTCTAAACAAGAGAAAGGTCTAATTCTGCTGAGCTTCAAGGGATTATACTGTAATTAGCTTTTACAGGTCATTTAGTCCAGAGATGTAACTAGAGGTACATAGCTGCTATATTATAAAGCTCTTCTTCTACCATGGCTGAAAAGAGGCAGTGAAGTGCACAATACACACCAGCATGATCTGTGCTGCATATCTTTTTAGAAATTGGACTTGTTCTTCTTAATTATATGTCCTCATTGATTGTAAGCTGGTGCAGGGCCCTGACTCCTCTTAGGCCATGAGCACAAGTTCAGTATTTGATGAGTTTTTTACCTCAGGATTTGTACACAAAACCAGGAGTGGAGCAATCAGAGGAAAAGTCTAATAGAAACACCTGCACCACTTCTGTATTTATCACCCACTCCTGGTTTTGGCTACAAATACTGAGGTAAAAAACTCATCAAATACTCAACGTGTGCACGTGGCCTTATTGAAACCTGAGTTATTCTGTCTGATATAGTTGGTGCATGAACCCTCTGAATTGTACAGTGCTAGGGAATATATTAGAATTATAAATATAACAATAATAATTATTACAATAATAGTAAAGCTTCTGTGTAATATAGTGCATTTTCAAGCCAATAACAGAACCATGTATATTAAAGGGTTTGTACAGGCTTTTCATAAAATCTAAGTGTATATCTAGGCTGCAGAAAGCTAACAGTTTATAATTTACACCCTGTCAGCATTTTGCATTGTTGCCACTATTCTGCGTGTGTTGGAGCAGCTCAGCTCCCGTCTAGAGGCGTGTTTGTTTTGGAGCCTGGGTGTAAACCTTACTACTTGTCGTTTACATGCAGTCTCCTACAAGCCCACCCCAGTCTCCAGTAAGCCCTCCCCAGTCTCCTAGAAACATCCCCTCCAGTCTCCTACAAGCACGCCCCCTCAATCTCCAATGTGACCACCCACCCCCATTCACTTATGTAAACTCTGAACTGCATTGCACTGAGCGGTCATCTCCTTTTGTCTGCAACACTGTGCCGAATCTGCAGATGTGTGAAGATACCCACTGAGTGCACTGTGCTACCGTCTCTGTGTTCACCTCCTTCACCATGCCCGTGTTGTCTCTGATGAGATCTTCACTGCCACAGCCGTCCTCCCTGTGAAGGAGAATGAGCAACTCTGTATCACTTCACAGAGGGGCTCACTCTGCTTCACAAACACGCAGAGCGGCTGTGAGGGTCTCATCAGAGACAGTGTGGGCACGGGGAAGGAGGTGAGCACACAGACGGCAGCACAGTGCACTCAGTGGTCATCTTCACACATCTGCAGATTCGGCACAGTGTTGCAGACAGAAGGAGATGACCGCTGAGTGCAATGTGATTCACAGTTTACAAAGGTGAATGGGGGTGGGTAGTTATACTAGAGACTGGGGGGGAAGGAAGGGAGCTTGTTGGAGTTTGGGGCTAGCTTGTAGGAAACTGGGTGTAAATGGCAAGTAGTGACGTTTACACTAAAGCCAGCGTCACACATGTCAATGTCGTCAGCGATCTGATCGCTGGCGACATTGACGGCTGATCGCTGGTGAACTGTCACACAGCCAGACTCACCAGCAATCATTTTACCAGCGACATCGTGGAAATGATTAAAATATTGTTTCCACGATGTCTGCAGAATGGTATCCAGGGTAAACTGAGGGTAACTAGGCAGCGCGCGCTGCCTAGATACCCGCTGTATACCTTACTTACCAGCCTTCTCCACTCACCGGCTGGTATCCAAGGTACACAGCGGGTAACTAGGGACCCTAGTGCAATGTTTGTGCAAATTACAAACTGTCAATATTTTAATGACTGAAATTGTGCTGGCTACACCTCTATGACTGAAAGGAAAATAGTTAATTTTCTCCTTATAGCCGGGCCTTTAGTGCAGTGGTCATATGGCTTTAGAACCCTATTAACCTGTACATTAACCCCATATCTGCAGGTTAATAGCGTTCTGTTTACATCACGGGTTCCCTATAACTGAAGCACAAAACAGAATATAATGCATGAACCATTTGAGTGAAAAATATATATACTGCAATTGCAAACTCTCTAAAGTCAATAATGATCAGCATCTTTGCTGAGCTAAAGGATCTCAGACCCAAAACTAATACTGGTTGTAGATGTAACAGCAGAGCTACTAACCTACCTGCCACTCAGTAAAGGGAATTTTTCAGAAGGGTCAGCCCTCTTAAGCTGTCTACTAAGCATATAGTTGAGAGTATAGTGCTCTGAAATCTTGATATCGATGATGCCTTGACTTGTTCTAGAAAATCCACTATTTTTCTAATATGTGAATGAGCCATTAAGATCTCTGGGCGGGACAAAGAGTTTTACAAAACTCTGCCTCAAAAGCTTATTTTAACTCTTATGGCCACTTTACACGCGGCTACATTTCTAGCTTATCCACAGGTAACTTACTGGCTGCAGTGAAATCATGGAGACATTATTCCATTTGTACACAGCAACAAGATAGAACCATATCTCCATGATTTCACTGCAGCCAGTAAGTTACCTGTGGATAAGCTAGAAATGTAGCCGCGTGTAAAGTGGCCATTAATGATACCTTTGAATGTAAATTGATCCCCCTGCTGAATCAACAAAAAGTGGAACACAATCGTGAAGTGGAATAAAATTTATTGGATATGTTGAACTTTTTTAACAAATTAAAAACTGAAAAGTGGGGCGTGCAATATTATTTGGCCCCTTTACTTTCAGTGCAGCAAACTCACTCCAGAAGTTCAGTGAGGATCTCTGAATGATCCAATGTTGTCCTAAATGGCTGGTAATGATAAATAGAATCCACCTGTGCGTAATCAAGTCTCCGTATATATGCACCTGTTCTGTGATAGTGTCAGGATTCTGTTTCAGGTGCAGAGACCAAGGAACACACCAAGCAGGTCCGAGATACTGTTGTGGCGCAGTTTAAAGCCGGGATTTGGATACAAAAAGATTTCCCAAGCTTTAAACATTTCAAGGAGCACTGTGCAAATGATCAGATTGAAATGGAAGGAGTATCAGACCACTGCAAATCTACCAAGACCCGGCCGTCCCTCTAAATATTCATCTCCAACAAGGAGAAGACTGATCAGAGATGCAGCCAAAAGGCCCATGATCACTCTGGATGAACTGCAGAGCAGAGATCTACAGCTGAGGTGGGAGAGTCTGTCCATAGAACAACAATCAGTCGTACACTGCACAAATCTGGCCTTTATGGAAGAGTGGCAAGAAGAAAGCCATTTCTCAAAGATATCCATAAAAAGTCTCGTTTGAAGTTTGCCACAAGCCACCTGGGAGACACCAAACATGTGGAATAAGGTGCTCTGGTCAGATGAAACCAAAATTGAACTATTTGGCCACAATGCAAAATGTTATGTTTGGCGTCAAAGCAACACAGCTCATCACCCTCAAAACACCATCCCCACTGTCAAACATGGTGATGGCAGCCTCATAGTTTGGGCCTGCTTTTCTTCAGCAGGAACAGGGAAGATGGATAAAATTGATGGGAAGATGGACGGAGCCAAATACAGGACCTTTCTGGAAGGAAACCTGTTAGATTACTATCAAAATTCTAGAGTCCATAGTAATACATATATTTTTAGCCGCATACTCTCACTATACAACATGTATTCAGATAAAGATTAACGGCAATTTCAACACATTATTCATATATAAATGCAATTATTTTTATTGATTATTTAGAAAACATCACACATGATAAAAATCCTTCCCCATAAAAGCACCCCAGGCAGTGTGAGTGCAAGTATACAAATATTGTTCACAGTTACAATTCATATATCATCATCAACACTAACATAGTTTGGTCTGCATAGAAAGGGATATATTATAAAAATACTGTTGTATCCAATATGACCTGGCTTATCTAGGAGACAGGTTACACAAGATATCCATGTTACACACTATTGTCCCTCTCATAATGCTTGATCCCCAAAGTGAAAGTGTTCATACCGCACCACACTGCCCAGCACCTCAACGTTTCGCTCTCGCTTCGTCAGGAGGTACTGGGGCAGTGTGGTGGTCACCTTATGTAGCCACATTCATTAAGGTAACTAATGAATGTGGCTACATAAGGTGACCACCACACTGCCCCAGCACCTCCTGACGAAGTGAGAGCGAAACGTTGAGGTGCTGGGCAGTGTGGTGCGGTATGAACACTTTCACTTTGGGGATCAAGCATTATGAGAGGGACAATAGTGTGTAACATGGATATCTTGTGTAACCTGTCTCCTAGATAAGCCAGGTCATATTGGATACAACAGTATTTTTATAATATATCCCTTTCTATGCAGACCAAACTATGTTAGTGTTGATGATGATATATGAATTGTAACTGTGAACAATATTTGTATACTTGCACTCACACTGCCTGGGGTGCTTTTATGGGGAAGGATTTTTATCATGTGTGATGTTTTCTAAATAATCAGGAAACCTGTTAGAGTCTACAAAAGACCTGAGACTGGGATGGAGACTTATCTTCCGACAAGACAATGATCCCAAACAAAGCAAAATCTACAATGGAACGGTTCAAAAATAGACGTATCCAGGTGTTAGAATGGCCAAGTCACAGTCCAGACCTGAATCCAATCAAGAATCTGTGGAAAGAGCTGAAAACTGCTGTTCACAAACGCTCTCCATCCAACCTCACTGAGCTCAAGCTGTTTTGCAAGGAAGAATGGGCAACAATTTCAGCCTCTCGATGTGCAAAACTGATAGAGACATACCCCAAGCAAAAAGTGGCGCTACAAAGTATTAACTCAAAGGGGACGAATAATACTGCACGCCCCACTTTTCAGTTTTTTATTTGTTAAAAAAGTTTAAAATATCCAATAAATTTTGTTCCCCTTCACGATTGTGTCCCACTTCTTGTTGATTCTTCACAAAAAAATTAGAATTTATATCTTTATGTTTGAAGCCTGAAATGTGGCAAAAGTTGAAAAGTTCAAGGGGCCAAATACTTTCGCAAGGCACTGTAACTGTTAAAGTGTAGTATGAATTCCCATGCATATGACAGTAGGCTATGTGCCCACATTGCAGAAATTTTTGCTCCAAATTTGAATGTTCTGGCAGCAAAAATGCTGCGAAAAAAGGTGCTTTTTTGCTACGATTTGATGCGTTTTTTAGATAGTCAATGAAAAAAACGCAGGCAAAAATGCAGAAAGAGTTTATATGCTGCAGATTTTATCAGCATCAAAACCTGCAAGGAAAAAATTCTGAATGTGTGCATTACACTTCAGGCCTCCCTTATGACTTTGCTGAAGGATTTCAGAAATGCATCAAAAAACGCAACGTGGGCACACAGCCTAAGAGTCAAAAAGACCCACCATGTCTGCAATAATACAATTCTAACCACTACAAAGAAGGATACAGGCATCTGATCTGCATAACCATGAACATGGCTACAAAGGTATATTCTTCTGTTCCTTTAATAAATAACATGATATTGTCCCAATCAGAATATAATCCATCAGTTCAATACTTGTTTCAATTGCACCCTGCCTAAAACCAATAAAATCATTTCAATAAGAATATAATCCATCTTGGTGTTCGGTAGAGTATATGTCGCAGTGAGGACTTGGGTGTCCTCGATATCCAGGTCTAATGAATGAATAGATATTATAGTGGTGTGCTATGATAAGGGCTCATCTATTCTCTTTGTCTTTTATTTCATTAGACATAGCATTGTAATTTGCTTACTAATTTCTATAAACACAATTCTGAACTCATCACTTTATACTTGTAGTACAAATCTCATATACTTTCTTCCTTTGAAAATGCTTTAACTGCTTGGATCGGAGCATCCTCTTTCATGGTAAAATTCAGTAAATGTTGAGCCTGGCCTTTATATCGGTGACGGAAGAAATAAGTCACAAAGAAAGGAAAAGTCGAGCTCACCACGCCATCAATGTGCAGTCCTGACAAGAACAAGAAATAAGTCAGTAGTCGAAGGCTGTCGTCTCGTTAAAAAAGGGACCTGCAGATCTGTGACTTTTACTATAGCCTCTATTACGTTCTGGTCATTGCTTCATTCTGTTGATATTTATTTTCCATGAGACCAAACAATGTGAGTTGTGAGGTTTGTGTCATCGTAGGTGACTCATTCAGAAAATGGAGCTAGTGATTAACTGATTTCGTCGTATTTAGGAGCGTCGCTAACCTTGAGCGGAGGTAACATACCAGGGCTGTTTAGCACGACTTACTAAGCCTCTACCCACAATCACTGGCATTCTTACTTGGCTGTGGAGCCGGCTGTGCTTCTAACCTGCAGCCTTTTGGATCAGCGAGCTGGCGTTACATAACAGTAGTTACTGTCTTTCATGTGGCGCTCGTAGAGAAGGCAAGGCAGGGCAGCCGGGGAGGAGGAGAAGAGATGTTTAAAGGCGTATTACCCAGTAAAAGTGAGAACTGTCAGTACATGTGGAACAGCTCTTTCTAGGCAATGTGACAGCTCGGTTGTTGTGTCGAAGGTTTTTCAACCTTTTTTTTACACACTTAACTAATATCTATCCTTTGTCTATGTTGTTTTATTGTATGTTACAGGGAATCTGCAATCAGGATTTTGCTACTCCTTCAAAGAACAACCTGATGTAGGGACAGAGATCCAGATTCCAACAATGTGTCACTTAATGGGCTACTGCTTAGTTTTGTTTTGGTAAAATCAATGTTTTACAATCAGGAGGTTATTGCTGCAACAGTGTTCCCCAACTCCAGTCCTCAAGCCCCATCAGTAGTGCATGTTTTCAGGATTTCCATAGCATTGCACAGGGGTTGGAATAATCACCTGTGCAATACTAGGGAATCCTGAAAACATGACCTGTTGGTGAAACTGGAGTTGGGGAACAGTGCGCTGGAGGACTAGTAAACCTGCTACAATGTAGTCCTCCATATTTAGGTGTATAGCCAAGCCTACACATCACTGATTAGCTTCCTGCCTATTATGCACAATGTACATAGAAAGCTGCCAATCAGAGGTGTTTGCAAGAATATAGAGATCAGCATTTAGAAAAGTGCAGAAAATGTTATCAAACCTACAGTAAGAACCCCAGTAAGTGCTACATCATTGGAATCAGGGTCTCTGCTCCTACATTATGCTGCTCTCAGATGGGTAGCAAAAAACCTGGTGACAGATTCACTTTAAAGAACATTCTACCTGTTGATATATCTGTACAGAACAATTGTGCTATTCAAGATGCCAAAAAAATCAACTCAATTGTGATCAATCAGCACCTACGTATTCAAAGAAAGCAGTAAATAATGAACTTAATACTTAGTGCCCACTGACGTGTGATATGCTACGGCATGATGAAGAATACTAATTAGTGATACTTGTTGGTATAAATAACATGGCAGTAATAATACTTTTATAATACACACACTTCTATTCGCCTAGACACATTCATTGTTTTTGATGTGCCCTATTGCTCAGAATTGTAAGACGGCCAAGGACAAGACCAAGACTCAATCAGATTTGATGCTTTAAGAAGCACACTGGAAAAAAATAATGTATACTGTGTGTATATATAAAGCTGAGTGTATGTATGTATGCGTGTGTATGTCTGTATGTATCAAGCGTCACCCACTACCTTATGGCCCTGACCACTCCACATAGCTCCACCCACTCTACATAGACACACCCAATCTACATAGCCACACCTACTCAACATAGCCTCTCCCCTTAAGGCGTGGCTATCTTTATGACAAGTTAAGGCTACATTCACACCGTGCGTGCACACCTCCTTTATTGGTGTTTGGGCAGTTCTCCTGCAAAACCGTCTTCAGAGAAGTCTGTCTCTTGTGTTTTTTTCTCCATATGACATAATGCAGCCTTATATATAGCCCTCCATATAGCTGAGTGCAGCCTCATATCCTTCCATATCTAATATATAAAGCTGTGTATATGTATGCATGTGTGTATATGTGTATGTCACAATAGAATGAATTAAAGGGAACCCTCCCAGCTATCACTATCTGTACCTGCTGCTTCATAGTACTATTCTAATCATCCCTTTCTGAGCTCATAGTGTAATGTAAAAGGTGAAAAAAAGCATTTATACACTTACATTTCAGTCTACACCTTGGAGGAGGGAGACTGTCTGGAAGGATAATAGTTAACTCACTATTAACTTGCATGGCTAAAGGACCTGTGTGATGTAATGATCATGTGACTATAGTGGGCGGAGCTAAGTGTGGCACCCCACTGGTCAGGCATCACAGTTGGGGTACTCAGGGCTGCCACTAGGAATTTCGGGGCCCCTGACTGCCAAAATTTTGGGGCCCCCCTGAGACTCCGCCCAGTCTCCACCCTCTGAGACTCCGCCCAGACTCCACCCAGGCTCTGCCTCTACCCAAACATACATTTATATATATATTTGTATTGTGAAGCGTTGCAGAATATGTTGGCTCTATATAAATAAAAATTATTATTATTATTATTATATAGTGAAAAATTGGAACAACACCAAAAATTACCTCAATTTATGTGCAAAGCTTTCCCAACCAGCAATCCAAATGGTTCCTTACAATAGAGTAAAAAAAGGAAAAAAAGCACAAAAAAAATAGAAAAAAGTGGAGTTTATTACCCAATGCATGGCCACTTCATTGGGCTATGAGGTCCACTTTATTCTATTTTTTGTGCTGCTTTTCCTTTTTTACTCTCTCTCTCATATATATGTACACATATTATATATATATATATATATATATAATATATTATACACACGCACACTTGAGACTGCTGTGGGCTGATTCACTGACCTCTCATCTTCATTGTGCGCTCTGTCCCTGGCTCCCAGGCTCTGCCTCAGCGTTGACAGCTTCAGGCGGTTCCTCCTGCTCTGGAGCCTCGGTGATCTTAACTTTCTGATCTTCAGGATGAGCGGCAGCATCCTGTGGAGCGGGGTCAGATCCTGTGACCTCATCAGATTCTCAAAGCACTACAAGGGAGGGTAACAGACTGTGATGTCATCATCAGGGGAGGGATCTGGACCACACCCACACAAACATCTGCCATGCCCCTGAGCTGACAACACAAAGTCCCAGATGAGAGGTGAACAGACGGCAGAATGTCTAACAGAGAAATCTGGAGGACAGGAGGGAGACAGAGGAGAAAGAACAGAGGGAGACGGAGGAGAAAGAGGACAGGGGAAGACAGATGGGAAAGAGGACAGGAGAGGAATGGAGGAGAAGAGGACAGGAGGGGGACGGAGGAGAAAGAGGGCAGAGGGAGATGGAGGGGAAAGAGGACAGGAGGAAGACTGAGGGGAAAGAGGACAGGAGGAAGACTGAGGGGAAAGAGGAAAGGAGGGAAACGAAGGAGAAAGAACAGAGGGAGGTGGAGGGGGACGGAGAGGAAAGAGGACAGGAGGGGGACGGAGGAGAAAGAGGGCAGAGTGGGACAGAGGAGAAAGAGGGCAGAGTGGGACGGAGGAGAAAGAGGGCAGAGTGGGACGGAGGAGAAAGAGGGCAAAGTGGGATGGAGGAGAAAGAGGGCAGAGTGGGACAGAGGAGAAAGAGGGCAGAGTGGGACGGAGGAGAAAGAGGGCAGAGTGGGACGGAGGAGAAAGAGGGCAGAGGGGGACCACATAGGGGCTCGGCTCCCTGTGTGCTGGGGGGCCCAGCTCCCTGTGTGCTGAGCCCGGCTCCCTGTGTGCTGGGGCTGGGGGGCCCAGTTCCCTGTGTGCTGGGGCTGGGGGCCCCGGCTTCCTGTGTGCTGGGGGGCCTGGCTCCCTTTGTGCTGGTGGGCCAGGCTCCCTGTGTGCTGGGGGGCCCAGCTCCCTGTGTGCTGGGGCTGGGGGGCCCGGCTCCCTGTGTGCTGGGGGCCCAGCTCTCTGTGTGCTGGGGGGCCTGGCTCCCTGTGTGCTGGGGGGCCCGGCTCCCTGTGTGCGAGGGGGCCTGGATCCCTGTGTGCTGGGGGGCCCGGCTCCCTGTTTGCTGGGGGTCCTGGCTCCCTGTTTGCTGGGGGGCCTGGCTCCCTGTGTGCTGCGGGGCCCGGCTCCCTGTGTGCTGGGCACCCCCTTCTCTCACCTCTCCTAACCTGTGTGCAACTGTGTCGTGGCAGAAGCGATCATGCCCATCTCTCTGCACTGAGCAGGATTCTATGATCTCTGAGGTGCTGGAGGACTGCCCTGTGCATTGAAGCCTTGCATGGGCGGGGCGGGCCCCGAAAGGGTAATAGAGGCTGGGCGGCGGCTGGGCGGGCCCGGGCGGCGGCTGGGTGGTTCCCCTGTGCATTCAGGCCTGGGGTGGGCGGGGATGGGTGAGGATGGGCGGGCCCCGGCCGATGGACGTCACGTGTCAGTCAGTGACTGGCTCACTGTGGCTGGGCTGGGTCTGGCTCTGGGGCAAGATAAGATTGATTGGGCTGTGCTGTGCACAGTGCACAGACGCGATGCTGGCCGGGGGGGTGGGCTCGGCCGGGGGGGGGACTGCTCGCTCCATGATGCAAACAACCACGTCCCCTACAGTCATGGCCGGGCCCCCCTCTCCCTCATGAAAATGGCCACACCCCATGCGTGAAAGCCCGGGCACCTCACTGGAGGTAGACGCGTCACCCCCTGATGGTGGACATGGGGTACTGCACCCATAAATGAGTGTGTGGTTATCCCTGTCACAGTGGAATGTAGGATTTGTAGGAGGATCCCATTTTAGCACTCCCACACACCAGGGCCGGGACGATAGCTAGGCGACCCTAGGCGATCGCCTAGGGCGCCATCTTGTGGAGGGCGCATTTTCTCCACATGAGGGGCCCATTGTCCGCCCCCTGGGGGGGGCCCCGCATCCCCCGGAGGGCCCTGCGCCCCCTGGGGGGCCCCGTTCCGGCCGCCGGCGCCCGCGCCGGCCTGAGAGGAGGGAGGACGGGACTTCCTGTCCTGCAGCTCTGCCCGCCCCTCCTCTCCTCCTTACATCAGACACACGCACGGAGGCCGCGGTGAGTGTGCAAAGGAGCGCGCCTCCCCCCCGGCCCCCGCATACTAGGCCCTGTATACAGCACCACTGGGGCTGCTGTATAACCCCTGGGGCTGCTGTATTACCCCTGGGGCTGCTGTATAACCCCTGGGGCTGCTGTATAACCCCTGGGGCTGCTGTATAACCCCTGGGGCTGCTGTACTACCCCTGGGGCTACTGTATTACCCTAGGGCTGCTGTATTACCCCTGGGGCTGCTGTATAACCCCTGGGGCTGCTGTATAACCCCTGGGGCTGCTGTATTACCCCTGGGGCTGCTGTATTACCCCTGGGTCTGCTGTATAACCCCTGGGGCTGCTGTATTACCCCTGGGGCTGCTGTATTACCCCTGGGGCTGCTGTATAACCCTGGGGCTGCTGTATTACCCCTGGGGCTGCTGTATTACCCCTGGGGCTGCTGTATAACCCCTGGGGCTGCTGTATAACCCCTGAGGCTGCTGTATTACCCCTGGGGCTGCTGTATTAGCACTGGGGCTGCTGTATTACCCCTGGGGCTGCTGTATTACCCCTGGAGTCTGTATATACCACTGGGGAGGCTGCTGTATACCACACTGCTGGGGGCTGTATACCTGTGTTGGGGTCCACCCTCGGCTTATACACGAGTCAATAGGTTTTCCCAGGTTTTGGGGGCAAAAGTAGGGGGGTCGGCTTATACACAGGTCGGCTTATACACGAGTATATACTGGTAGTAATCCTACAATGTCTGCTGGACATGGTATGAGGAGGTTTATGGCTCAGTTAGTACACTCCATACTTCATGGTAAGGGGAGGGTTTATGGCTCAGTACACACTCCATACTTCTTGTTATTAACCAGTTAATGCTCTCTTGTCCACCGCACTGCAGTTTCAAAAGAGGACAACAGCGAGACAAGCAGCAACATGGCATCAGAGAGTCCCTGACCTCGAAATAGAAGATCCTCAGATCCTGGTATTGTGACATAATATTAAGAATAATACTTTTTGCATTTATATTACACTATGAACTCCACAGCACTTTACATACATCATGAACAATGTCCCCATTGGGGCTCACAATGTAAACAACCTATCAGTATGTCTCTGTAGTGTGGTTGGACGAACCTTTTATAGGTCCCCGTTAAATTAAATTTACTTTCAAAGTATGCTGACATTTGTATTCCCAGACATATTTCGGGGGGATATGATCAGGAAGCTGGGATACTAAGGAAGCACCCCAGTCTGGCCTGGTACTAAGCGGGCTGTTCCCGGACAGGCAGTAGCAGCAAGACATGGGTTAGAAACAAGGAGGGCATACAACAGGTGACTGCAGGAGATCCTGCAGCCCACTGCGACTACCCGGCCGGCTATCCTTACTTAACAACGGTTGTCTTCTGTGAACTGTACTACCATCAGCATTGTTCCAGTAAAGTACCCGGGTAGAGTGACAGAGTCTCTGTGTACTTATTTCACCGCTGCACTGCCACTTGTCTATCTCCATCATCAGCACTTCCATCACTACAGGTGCATCCCTTCCCCGAAGGGCCTGCTCTACCTGCAGGGAGCTGTACCATCTCGGCTGCTGTACCATCGCCTTCCGGAGGTGTGAAGCTGCACTGGTGCTAAACACCAGAATCTGCAGGTGGCATCATGATAAACTTATAAACATTTATTCCCACATCAACTACCCCTCTTTAGTTGACCACCAGGGCTACGGGTCTGGGCAGGCCACCAGACCGCAGCAGAGGGCCCAGATAACCGAGTCCCCATACCCTGGGCTAGTCACGATGCAGAAATTATTCAAAGGTGCATCACGGGATGGGAGGGGAGCTGGAGACACAGGATGACAGCGGCGATTCACACTCACAGGTGCTTCTACGTACCTGTGAGTGCGAAACGGCGCTGTCGTCCTGTGTCTCCAGCTCCCCTCCCATCCCGTGATGCACCTTTGAATAATTTCTGCACTGTGTGTCTAATAAATATGCCTGAAGAAACTGACTGGTGAGTGCCCCTCTGTTCCTCCTACCGTTTATGGTTTACATTGCATTTTTTCTGTGTGAGGGTGCACCGCTGTGGTTTCCGGCCCGGTGTTGCTGCCGCCCCCAGAGTAACGCGCAGTGTCAGCTGCTGCTCCCTGCTGTGGTGCCCGGAACCCCTAACACTGTCCTTTATTTTTCCACAGTCCAACTCTTACTCTAGCTCAGACTCTTTTAGAAATGGCTTTTACATCATAATTAGTAAAGATAGTGATTTAAATGATAATAAAATGATAATAAAAAAATAGTAAGACATTTATGGGGTCTTAGAATAATGAACATAAAATATAACGTGATTAATTTTCTAATTTACTTTGAAATAAAATATGTAATAAACTATACATTTAACAAATTAAAGAGATTTTTCCTCTTGGAGATAAACAGAAAGAGTGCAGCTGATCGGTAGCTATGATCAGCTGCAGCAATCACATGATATTGCTTATGTAATGAAAGCCATCAGGGGACCCATGGCTTTGAGCTCTAGAGTGGTGCTGGTTCGAGAAATAAATATTGATTTTTTTATTTATGCAGAACCATGTGGCCATTCATAATAGGTTGTCTGGTAGTGGACAGCTTTTTTATCATAGAATTTTAATGATGGTTCGACTTTTAGAACTTGAGGTTGATTATTTCACTCCACCTAAAACTCCACAGTCGGGACAGATCTGTGATGACAGTAGCAGGGATCTGTCCCTGTCTCCTCTCCTGCTTGTGACCGTGGTCTGTGAGAGGAGACAGCTGGAGTGCACAGAGACTGGAAGAGGCAGGGCCGTCTCCTGCTTGTGACTGCGGGATCACAGATAGGAGAAGCAGTGAGGAGCCGGGGAAGCAGGAGACACAGGCCAGGGAAGGTGTAAGTGATGAGATTGGGCACATAGGACACCTGACATTGCGCTATGACCATGCAAGATGTCAGACGTGCTGTGCCTGATAATATAGTGACAGGGAGGGAGAAGGAGAGGAAGAGAGGGAGGGGTGAAGGGTTTGGCTTAGAGCCCACAGGGGAGTAATAAAAATACCCAACCCCACGTAGTGATGCTGTGCTGCACACTTCGTTAGTCTCCTCCCCTCTTTGCCATAACTTTTATAACAATCTTCTCTGCAATCATACACGTAATCATTGAAGTAAAGATAGGATTGCACTCAGTATCCCAGAGTCTGTAAGGCACTGGCTTTACTTTATAAACCTAAATCCTGCTGGTTGGTTCCCTTTAAAAACCTGATGTTCACTTTGTCCTACAATAAATTTATCACCTAAACATGAGCCATGTATAAGGGAGTTGACATAATGGACTTGGAGTCGGAGTTGTGGAGTAAGATTAAAGGTATCTTGACATGCTTCAACTTTTCTAGGAATTTCACTGGCAACTTACTGGTTGCAGTGAAATCATGGAGACATTGTTCCATTTGTACACAGAAAAAAGCTAGAACAATGTGTCCATGATTTCACTGCAACCAGTAAGTTGCCAGTGAAATTCCTAGAAAAGTTGCCGCGTGTAAAGGTACCTTAAGGGAAATTGAGGAATCGGGAGTCAAGGTTTGTCTTACCAACTCCACCGCCCTGCTTCGGAGTATGAAGTAGGAGTTCTTATGGTAGTTCCCACAGGTTGTTGACTTAATGACATCAATGCTAGGAAACTAAAGAGTGCAATGTCCAAGGAAATAATGTTTTAGGAATGACATGGCGAGAAACACTAGATGCAAAATATGTAATTGAGGAGCTAAATGCACAGTTTTTATGTCCCTACATCTCATTGTGTCTGACTATGGAGTCTGCCTCTTCATTTGTTACACCAGAACACACATTTTTTCCAAATGTCCTTCCATTTGACTTAAGCCGAGTTAGAAACTAAAACATTGAAATTCGAAAAGGTCAACAATAAGTCTTGGGTGGATGATACACACATATTTCACAGCTGTCAAAATTCAACCAACTTTTCTTTGTTCGGCCTGTAAATGTGAATTTATTTTTCCATTGTTCTTGGCTCTTCATTTATCAATCCAGGAAAGGTCTCCATTAAAAGCTCTCGGACTTTGGCCCTAAAATCAGAAACACTTTGATATTTCTGTTGTCGTTTGAAATGAGTTTTCTGTCTTTAACTGTTAATTAATAGCTCTTGGCTTTGTGTTCTCAGACGCAGGCTGTGGGTCCCTGTGGTTTGCGGAGAGGTAGTTTATCTCTGTCAGGGAGGTACCAAAATTGGACGAAATGCCCTTCAGAAATCCTGGTAGGGTAAAAAATGTCTGCCAGGATATTGCTACTCATGCTTTCTCTTTTGATTTGTTGCACTTGCGTGTTAACTCTATGAGTGATAAAGCAAGGAATTGCTCTGTTATGCTGTTTCAGTGAGGATACGTAGTAGATACATCACTGTCATTAGAATTCTTTGGGTGACTGGCCTTTAACCCAATAAACAAGCCACAGTCATTAGGTTAGTGCATGGTACTGACCCATTAAATGTGTCATTAAGACCCCGCACAATCCAAGTCTAGCTTTACACATGGCTTCCTCAAAATATCTGCTCGCTCAGAGAGCCAGCAGATTAAAAATAGATTGAGCGCCAGTTTGGTACAAACCCCCTCGAGGGATGCAGGAGCACAGACCTCGCAGACGCTGCCTGATGCCAATTAACCCCTCAACAGCTCTAGTGGATTAACTTACTTGCAAAATCACCTTGTCCTCACATGTTCATTACATCAGTTTAGCCAAAAATGTTATAGCATTCATTTATGATTTTGTAGAATGGACGGGGTCACAGGTGCCACTTCTGTGGTTTTAGCTTTGTGGACAGTCACATAATACGCAGTGTCGCTGCTGCTGTGTAGTTAAAATTATAGCTCCAAGAACATATTAACGTGGCAACACACAGATGTTTGTCCTTTGTGGATTTCAATTACTATATTATTGGCACGGGACTGGCATGCAACTGGATGCAAGGTTTTTCTTTGGAAAGCAACTTTTTCCCAATCGAATCTGTCAAGCCAAAAAATGTCTATCTATGTGTAGTCCCCGGACTTGTGCATTTTGGCTTTTGATACTATGCACAAAGTGACAACCTTAAATGTGCCATATTGCAGCTGCTTCATCCTGAGTTTTCCTCTAGAAGCATTGAAATTTAAAGGAATACCCTGTGTGCACAAGATGCAACCAAGAATTCTGCAATTTGTTCTTTTTCAGTGGAGTTTGAGGGTATCTCCAATACGGTGGTGATCTGCATGGCTCCATTGTCATGTAGTGTCACTGTAAAAACCGTGTGTGAATGACTTCTTAGGGAATATATACGTCCTTTACACTCGCTGATAGCTTGGATTTTGAATCAGTGCATGCTTTCCACCTTTTTGGAGATGCCTCCATGTTTATAGATTCACTTCCAAATTTCTCATTATCCAGTATAGTCTTGTGCTACTCTTTTATTGTACTTTTTACATTTCTTTGTGCAAGTTATATAGTTGAAATCAAGGCATGTAGTCTCATCTATAAAAAGGATATGACAGAGTGTTGCTGCCCAAATGTTCGTAGGGATGGAATTATCCTTCAGTAGTGTGTTGGAATGGGATTTCCATACTCTTGAAGCTGCACTTATATATTTTTTATATGTGTGAAACCCAATATGTAAGCTCATTGTAAAAAGGACTAGTGTTATAGAATGTTTTCCTATATTTACATTTTAAAGGTTAGGACTCATAGCAAAATCATAAAGAGGGCCGTCTGAAATATTAAATTAATGAATGGTAAGTTACAGGGCATGGAAATCGGGACAGTTGTTGGATGTCTTAGATACATGCATGTTATGAGTGTGCCATGTCCTGATGTCACCTCTGGGTGACCTGGGGTCAGGTGATGTCAGCATTTAATCAATCGCAGGTTTTCTGTAGAGTTCACTTGACTATTATATTGCTGATGTACTTTCCCTTCTATGCTGAAGGAGTTAAGGACCCTTTCCCTTCTGGCTGAGAATTCTTTTAGCTTTCATTCCATCTGCAGCTTGTGATCATCTCTCCCTTCTGCTATATATTCCCGCCCCTGGCCTCACTCCATGTTATATAAAGAATTTCCATTGTGACCATGATGGAGGAGCTTATGTCTGTTAAAGCATAGGTTCATTACTTTAGCATTAGTGAAGCTTCCAACAGAAAAAAATATTGAAGCCTTTTGATATATGTTGCCCCTTCACTCCCTTGGGGGGAGGTTGAAACCTAGGTGAGATGTATCCAGGGGCTTAGCTAGGTACAAGACCCAGGCATTCCCACCATCAGGGGTAATCTTGGGGGCAGGGATTACCTTAGGGACCATTACCCTGAGGGACACCTGAAGTGCACACTGTTCATTCTACCTAACCATCATTAATATGAAAATGCGCTCCAGAAGTAATTTTCACTTGTTTTGGATGAGCAATGAAATGAAAGGTACACTGTCATTTAAGCAGTAGGCTAACAGATACATAAGCATTGATCCTTTTTCTTCCTGAAAACAATATAAATACTGCTATAGAATAGATGCTATATCATGTCCTGCTCTGTTGCGGGGCTGTGGGGTCTGGGTTGCAGCTAGTTTTGGGTGAAGTCTGAGTTGTTAGGAATGTATTGACTCTCGATCCCAGGTGTCTATAAAAAAAATTACCATTTGGTAAATTTGTAATTGCCAGTGTATAAAGGAGTCAAAGCTTTAGTTGGAGTGTGAAAAAAATACAAGAATTTGGGTTAGAATCTTGACTTAGTAACACTAAAGCCCTGTTCTGATGGTGGCTGTATATGGAAACTCTTCTCTAGAAGCAAAGCATTCTTTTGGGTTTGAAAGACCTTGTGCATCTCTAAAATGTGTCCTCACAATCGAAGATATATTAAAGCATTATTATACATGAGGCCGCAGGTTCTAGTTGAGACTTAAAGCGTAACCGCCATTTAAATTTTTATTTAATAATAATGTAGAACAAGTGATTTAAATCAACTTTCAAATATAATTCATTAGAAAATTCTGGTTAACTACCATTCATAGACCTTCCACAAGATGTCCCCACTAAACTGTGTGTGAAGGAGAGATACGTTAATCCAAAAAATAAGAGCAACTATAAGAGGGCACTATAAAGTGTAAACCCGGCTGGTCCCACAATTCTAGTGACCAATCAGTGCAGCCTCCCATGGTGTTGCACGCTGTGTCGAGAAGGGTTAAATAACATCCAAATATAGAGGAAAAAACAGCGGCACTCACTGGAGTCGATCTTGCAAATTTTATTCAAGGTTCCACATGGTTTACATGGAAAACTTTAGCAAGGGAGGGTGTGAAGGGATGGCGGACGACAGCCTGCCGTTTCGCTGCTAATACCACTTCCATTTCAGGACCCATGGAAGATCGACTCCGGTGAGTGCCGCTGTTTTTTCCTCTATATTTGGAAGAGATATGTTCATTATCGGTCAGATCCATCTTCACAGTGAATACGGTCATGTAACCATATAAGGGAGGGGGCGTGGCCTACACTGCTGACTGCAGCTCATGAGGACACAAAGTATCAGATTATAGCACATATCTGAGCAATGTCAGGATGTAAACTCCTCTTTTCAAGCTTCTCTGACCTGTCATCTGGTTCCACATACCTTAGTCACAATCTCTGCTAACCCCTTGGCTTCTGGCTCCCCACACAGCTCACTATCAGCCTCCTCTCAGAAGCTGTGGAAATTACACTCACATTGCACTAGTCCTTATCAGTTGTTGGCTACGCCCACACAGCAGCTGTAAAATGCAGTTTTTAAAAGACCACAGAAAAATGTGAGAAAATAAGTCACATGGAACAAAAAAAACATTATCTTAGCTGCTATGTGACCCATCATTAACAACCAGTGCAGTATTGTTTTTTTCTCAATTAAATGACATGTACACTTTAAATATTTAAAGAGTAACTAATCCTGCGAGTTCAATTTCTTAAGATTCTCCATTGCTATACATTCTATTTACCATATTTAAAATTTTGGATGTTTGGCCTCTGTGATGTTTGGTAAAGATGGGCTGTTGAAAATATTAGGTTTGTGGGGTCCATGAGTAGATTTTGAAGAAAGTGCCTACCAGAGAAGAAAGATTCTGAAGTTCCACATTTCCACTTTACATGTGAACTATGATAACTAAGAAATTATATTTTATTTCTCTTCAAAGGAAGTAAACACCAGTAGCAAATAACCACCTTCCTTTTGTTGTTTGGGCCTCATTATCATGAGATTTTGGTCCTCCTTTTCTCTCTATATTGCTCTTTCCAGACTGCTTGGCATTTGAAGAAAATTAAAAGCTTTGCCCAAAATAGAATTATTTTTTTTTGGCTTCCGGTAATTATTATAGTATCAGTTTCACTACTTTACTTTTTTGTCTATAGCATCTGATTTTATTTTGGATATATCCTCAGTATCTTTAATTCTGCAGCGTCTGCACATTTCACGTACAAAATATTATGAATAAAAGAAGCCTGTGGTGGAAACTCATGCGATCAGCAGGTACTAGTAACATCACAAGAAACTCCCCACATTTGCTGCAATTCCATTACCATCTGGACCGCTTGCTGGATTATAGATAAATGCAGCACATGCTGCAAGTGATAAATCTGCAAGCCACATTCACAATAACAGTGTAATGTGCTGCCTACTGAGAGCTACACATACCATGCGGCCACCGAAGAGAAATGTGAAAAGAACTTGCACTGAAAATTCTATTGAGGATTAGGCTGTTACAGTTCATTTGTGAGATCTGGACAAATAATAAAGCTGGTTATTGTAGAAATGTACATGTTATTGTCTAAAAGAAACTTCCCCTATACAAAAAAGTAAAATCGCTAAGGCTTTGTTCACATGTCCAGTTATCATCCGTTAGAACGGATCCAACAGTGATGGTGGGTTTACACACACCAATCATTGTATCCAATCTCTGAACCAATCTCTGGTTGCAGTGAAATCATGGACACATAGTTCCATTTTGTGGCTGTGTACAACATGGAGCAATTTGTCCATGATTTCACTGCAACCAGAGATTGGTTCAGAGATTGGATACAATGATTGGTGTGTGTAAACCCACCATAACCCATTGGCAAAAGTTGTGCAAGCAGAACTTTTTTGGCCATTTTTACAAAAATTATTTCCGCTGGATCCATTTTTTTAACATTGAAATCTTTGGAAAACAGATCTGTTTTTTAGTAATCCATTTTCCTTTTAGTTGAAAAGGATCCGTTTTTGATTACCGGAATAGTTTCAAATTGAACATAACAGATGGCTCTTTAATGGATCAATTTTCCATAGACTTGAATGTCAAAAACGGATCCAGCTGAAATCCATTTTGTTAAAAACAAACAAAAAAGTTGTACCTGCATAACATTTATTGCCAACAGATCTCTGCAGGATCCATTCTAACAGATGATTACTGGACATGTGAACGTAGCCTAATAACTACAACTATTAAAGTTCAGCATACTTCTGAAGCATAGTGCTTGCCCGTATCTCCACTTTAACAACAAACTGATTATAGCGCAGAATAATAATTTCCCTAAATCACTCTATTCATTGGCAGGCACAGACAGAAATAGGCCGCTGAGCAAGAACAATATATGGGCCCTTTGCAGTCCAAGAGCTTGTAAAAATGCACAATTCTACCTGGTTTGGAGTCTTAACACATTAAATATGAATATTAGCTGTGGGCAACTTGTCTCTAGGAGGTGCCCACCCCCCCTAGAGACATACTGTCCACTCCTCTCAGCATGTTAGGGGTTAATAAGCCATTTACAGTAAGCCGCCTACCGTCGGCTTTGGACTAATTTATGAATGAAACCGCGGCTCCCCTGACAGTGGAGCAGATACTGTACGTAATGTTCGTATAGTATCTGCCACTGTACGAGGTCCTGTAGGCATTTACATTAGATCTATGGAGGTGATCTTATTAACCCCTAACATGCTGAGAGGAGTGGACAGCATGTCTCTAGGGGGGGGCACAGCCACAGCTAATATTAATAATTAATGTTTAAATACACATTTAACACTTTGCTTATCCCTGCGGCAGCAGGGATGAGCAAAGTATACGGTAACCGCATTGCTCAGGATTACACATCCTGAGCAATCCGGTTACTGGCTTGCGGTTGCCAGAAGTGCTTCGAAAACTGCAGCCTGCATGATTTTTAGCGCAGGCTGCAGATCCAGAGCCGGTAACCAGATTGCATGTAAAGCATGTAAAGTTACCATAATGGGCTCCTATGGGGAGCGTTTCCTGATCGGGTTTTGAGCTTTTTGAAAGCTCAAAACCGGACCAGGATTTAAAAAACCTGCCGCATGTGTGACCCTAGCCTTATATCCAGCTCTGGCAAAAATTAAGAGACCACAGCAAAATTTTCAGTTTCTCTGATTTTTCTCTTTATAGGTCTATTTTTGAGTAAAATGTAGATTGTTCTTTTATTCTATAAACTACTGACAACATGTCTCCAAAATTCAAAGCTAAAAATGTTGTATTTATTTGCAGCAAATGAGAAATCGTCAAAATAATAAAAAGAAACATTAGACCTCAAATAATGCAAAGAAAACAAGTTCTTATTCATTTAGAAACAACACTACTAATGTTTTAAGAGTTCTGAAATCAATATTTGGTGGAATAACCCTGATTTTTAATCACAGCTTTCATGAGTCTTGGCATGCTTTCCACCAGTCTTTCACACTGATTTTGGGTGACCTTATGCCACTCTTGGCACAAAAATTTAAGCAGTTCTTTGATTGATGGCTTGTGACTATCCATCTTCCTCCTGATTACATTCCATAAGTTTTCAGTGGGGTTCAGGTCTGGAGATTGGGCTGGCAATGACAGGGTCTTGATGTGGTGCCCCTTCATCCACACATTGACCTAGCTGTGTGGCATGGGGCATTGGCCTGCTGGAAAAAAAAACAGTCCTCAGAGTTGGGGAACACTGCCTAAGCAGAAGGAAGCAAGTGTTTTTCAAGGATAACCTTGTATGCATCTTGATTCATAAGTCCTTCGCAAAGGTTAACCTACCCAATTCCAGCATTGCTGGAGCATCCCCAGATCATCAGCGATCCTCCACCAAATTTCACAGTGGTTGCAAGACACTGTGGCTTGTACGCTTCTCCAGGTCTCAGTCTAATCATTAGAAGACCAGGTGTTGGGCAAAGCTGAAAATTAGACTCATCAGAGAAAATTACCTTACTCCAGGCCTCTATGGTCCAATCCTTATGGTCTTTGGCAAACTTCAGCCTGGCTCTCCTTTACTTCTCATTGATGAAAGGCTTTTTTGTAGCTTTACATGACTTGAGCCCTGCCACTAGGAGCCCGTTATGAACTGTTCTTTCCGTGCACTTCACCCCAGCTGCCATTTACCATTCCTTTTGTAGGTCACTTGATGTCATCCTGTGGTTGCTGAGTGACATTCGAATAAGATGACGGTCATTCCGGTCAGTGGAAAGTTGCTTTTGCCCTCTGCCGGTCTGTAGCTTTGTTGTCCCCAATGTCTGCTTCTTAACCTTGTTGTAATGGACTGCCGTCTTTGAAATTTTAAGGATGGAGACAACATGACGCTCACTGTATCCCTCTGGTAGTAAAGCCAGAATTGAGCCCTTCTCTCTCAGCGACTGTTGAGGCTGGAAGTGTCCATTCGCACGATGAGTATTTTCTGGTCATCATAATGGGAGACCCAGACAATGGGGTTTAGGGCACTGCCCTCCGGAGGTCACACTAGGTACTACAAGTTTGTAGACACCGCCCCCTCCGCTTATAAACCCCTACCGCAGGGAACATCCTCAGTTTTAAACTTAGTGTGCTCGGAGGATCACGCTTTGCTTGCACTTCACTGCATTCTCACAACTTACGTGATGGCGTCTGAAGACAAGGTAAAATGGTTCCGGTCGGGACCTGCGACAGCCTCCCCGCTCACCCTTGTGGAACACGCTGGTGGAGGTACCGGAGGGCCTAGAGCCTGGACACTTTGTGTTCTCCCGGTACGCTGTTGCGCTCCTTTCCATCCCTCTCTGGGGGGCTCTGGAGAGTGGGAGATGGGAGCCTTGCACAGCTCCGCTCCGTCCGAGGCCTCCCTAAATGGTGCTTACAGACCGGACTGGAGCCAGCCCAGTCCGAGGCCTCCCTAAATGGTGCTTACACTCCGGACTGGTGCTGAACCCCCGTCCGAGGCCTCCCTAAATGGTGCTTACAGACCGGACCGGCACTGAGGCACTCTGTGTCTCCTGTGTGCCTGGGGGTAGTGTCTGTCACTTTATGTGTCCTGACACTCAGACCGCGCGTTACTCTCGAGTCCGCGGATCTGGAGGTGTACCCCGTGCTGGGGTCACCCTGGCTGACCGCCCTGTGTGTCGCAGGGGCTGAGGCTGTAGGCTGCGGATGTGTGTTGGTGCATGCAGTCTGTGTGATGTATTTCACATTACTTCCCGCGCTGCGGGCTCTGGCGCCTTAATACTGAGGCTGCTTGGAGGATAGGAAGCAGCCCGTGCGGTGACGTCATCGATGGGCGTGTGTGTGTGCTTCCCGCGTGTTTTCGGCGCCGCCCACGGTTTCACTGTCGGCGGCCATCTTTACCCTCACTTCCCGGCTGGGATCTGTATGCAGCGTGCGTCTGCACTCCAGAGGAGACCGGAAACTCTCGCGGAGGTCACACACACACACCGCTTCCTCCTACCGCTTCGCTGCGGTCGGTAAGCCACCGGGATTCCCGGTTTTGTCTGCACAATTTGGCTTATTTTCCCCTACTGTGGCGATGTCCTCAGTTAGGAAGCGTGCTGCTAAGGCGGCAGAGGCCACCATTACCTGTGCTACATGCAATGGGACTCTGGTGGAGGGGTCCTGCAATAACTGCGGACGCCCAGAGGCCCGGACTGACACTGCTGAGACAGCAGCTCCGGTGCTGTACCCTGAGGTGCAAGTGATCCCAAGGCCATGGGAAACTCAGAATAAGATCAATGAATCTCTGTTGTCCCAACTGTCCTCCATGTCGCAGTCCCTGGAGGCACTCAATAGGAGGCTGGAAAGCCCAGCTACTCCTTCCAGTTACCCCCGGGTGTCTCCCTCTTCTGCTGTGAGACCCCTTAAGCGGGCTCGTCGTGAGGCTTCACCCGAGCTCCAGGCTCTCTCTGAGGAGGAGCGTTCCTCTGATGAGGAGGATGATGGGGGTTCAACTTTCGGGTCTGTGTCTGTGTCTGAACCACCAGACGGGGTGGAGGATTTGGTGTCCTCTATTAACGAGACCTTACGTCTCGTGACACCCCCTGAGGAGGTGACTGTACACCCGAAGGAGGTCTATCAATGGCTGCGGCCGGAGGCTAGACCAAGTGGCTCCTTTATGGACCACACTAACTTTGGAAGGGTGGTTAGAGCTCCCAGGTTACATCCTGGGCGGCGTTATGTCCGCAAACCCAAGGACAGTCGCTTCCCCTTCCCCCAGGAGGTGCTACAGGAGTGGTCGCAGTCCCCGAAGGTGGACGCTTCCATGACCAGGATTGCTGCACGCTCCCTTTTCTCTGCCTCTGATAGCTCCTCGCTGAAGGATGCGACTGATAGACAGGTCGAGCAACTCGCCAAGTCTTCCTATGAGGCTGTGGGGTCTTCATTTGCCCCTAATTTTGCCACGGTCTGGACCTTACAAGCGATTACTACCTGCTTGGATGGTATCACTGACCTCGCAAGGTCCAGTCCAGAGGTCCTGGCGCTTACCGAAAGGGCAAGGGCCTATGCGGACTACGCCAGGACGGCGACTTTGGAAACTGCCACTCGCTCAGCTGTGGCTTCGGCCAACGCTATTGCGATTCGCAGGTTGTTGTGGCTGCGTCTTTGGGACTCAGATGCCACATCTAAGAAGATTTTGCAGAATCTTCCGTTCTCTGGTGACAGGCTTTTTGGTACTGAACTGGACAAGCTGATAAAGGATTCTGCTGAGTCTAAGATCCCGCAGAATAAGCCTAAGCCACGGTATTCCGTTAAGAGGAACCCAAAGCAGTGGTCCTTTCGCTCCAGCTCACAGTCATCAGCACCGTCCGCTCGCACGGACCGAGGGGGCAAGCCCGCTTCTCAGTGGCGCTCTAAGAGTCGTCCAAAGAAGCCGGCGGGGGCAGCGGCTGCCGCCCCCAAACCCGCCTCTACATGACTCGCTCTCCCTTCCTGCCTCCCCACAGGTGGGGGGTCGCCTGTCTCGTTTTCAGGACAGGTGGCTACTTCACGTTCAAGATCAGTGGGTTCGAGACGTGGTCTCGCGAGGTTACAGGATAGAGCTGACGTCAAAGCCGATACCCCGATTCCATCGGTCGGTCCCATCCCCAGAAAAGGCTCAGGCCTTTCACCTGGTGTTGGAGGGTCTCCGCAGGGACGGAGTGGTGGTCCCGGTGCCTTCCGGGGAGAGGTTTCGGGGTTTTTACTCCAACCTTTTCATTGTCCCAAAGAAGGACGGATCCTTCCGCCCGGTTCTGGACCTAAAGTTGTTCAACCGTCACGTGTTGGTTCGGAAGTTCCGTATGGAATCACTGCGATCCGTGATCGCAGCTGTGTCACAGGGGGACTTCCTAGCGTCCATAGATATTCGGGACGCTTATCTTCACGTGCCCATTGCACCGGCTCATCAGCGCTGGTTGAGATTTGCAGTGGGGGAAGAACACTTCCAATTTGTGGCGCTGCCGTTCGGGCTGGCCTCGGCACCGCGGGTGTTCACAAAAGTGATGGCCTCCATGATGGCTCTCCTGCACGTGCAGGGGCACGCCGTAATACCCTATCTGGACGACCTACTGGTCAGGGCGCCATCAGAACACCTTTGTCGGCAAAGCCTGGAGGTAACCATGAAGTCCCTGGAACAGTTCGGGTGGCTTATCAATATCCAGAAGTCGACCCTGGTTCCGACCCAGTCACTGACATATCTGGGCATGGACTTCCACACGGACTCGGCCCTAGTGTCTCTGCCACGAGTCAAACAGATGGCGATCCAATCAGGAGTGCAAGCAGTCCTCCTATCTCCACAATCATCCCTACGGATCTTGATGAAGCTGGTGGGGCGCATGGTAGCTGCAATAGAGGCAGTACCTTTTGCGCAGTTTCGCCTCCGTCCTCTCCAGCTGGAGATTCTTCGCAGATGGGACAAGAGGACGATCTCTCTGAATCGGCTGGTGACAATTTCCCAACCGACCAGGGATTCCCTGCAGTGGTGGCTCCAGCCACGTCATTTGTCACGGGGCCGGTCCTTCCTCAAACCGTCATGGTTAGTGGTGACCACCGACGCCAGTCTGACGGGCTGGGGTGCGGTGTTCTTACACCACAGGGCTCAAGGACTCTGGACTCCGTCGGAGTCGGCGTTGCAGATCAACGTGCTGGAGATCAAGGCGGTCTATCTGGCGCTCCTGGCGTTTCAGAAGTTCCGGTCAGGGCAACCCATTCGGGTTCAGTCCGACAATGCGACGGCCGTCGCCTATATTAGTCATCAGGGAGGGACCAGAAGTGCTCAGGCCCTCGCCGAAGTCCACCGCATTCTATCTTGGGTGGAGGACAACGACTGCCTGATCTCCGCAGTTCACATCCCAGGGGTCGAGAACTGGGAGGCCGACTACCTGAGCCGGCAGGGGATGGACGCCGGAGAGTGGTCTCTTCATCCAGACGTCTTCCAGGACATCTGCAGCAGATGGGGCACTCCGGACGTGGATCTGATGGCCTCGCGGCTGAATCATCAGATCCTGAGTTGGTGCAGATTCCATCTTCCGTATGTGTTCCCGCCTCTAGCTCTGATTCCCAGGGTTCTGTGGAAGATCAGGTCGGAGTGCAGGGTAGCCATTCTAGTGGCTCCAGATTGGCCCAGGAGGTCCTGGTATCCGGACCTGTGGCGACTGTCAGGCGGACTCCGGTGGGCTCTTCCAGAACGTGCAGATCTGCTCGCGCAAGGCCCATTCTTCCACCTCAATTCCAGGGCCCTCAGATTGACTGCATGGCTCTTGAGGCCTGGCTGCTGACGTCCAGGGGCTTCTCTCCTACGGTTGTTGCCACTATGACTCGGGCTAGGAAGCCCGTTTCCAGGAAGATGTACCACAGAACGTGGAAGATTTTCTTCACCTGGTGTGCCTCGGGTGGTCGCTCCCCGTGGCCCTTGTCCATTCCGACATTGTTGGCTTTCCTTCAGTCGGGGCTGGAATTGGGATTGTCCCTAGGCTCTTTGAAGGGTCAAGTGTCAGCTCTTTCAGTGCTGTTTGACAAGCGCTTGGCGCTCCTTCCCAAGGTCCGTCAGTTTCTCCAGGGAGTCTCTCGGGTGGTCCCGCCCTACAGGCGACCACTGGACCCTTGGGACCTTAACATGGTCCTGGCGGCACTGCAGAAACCGCCGTTTGAGCCACTGAGAGACATTTCCCTGTCTCGTCTGTCCCAGAAGGTGGTCTTTCTGGTGGCGATTACGTCTCTGAGAAGGGTCTCAGAATTGGCTGCACTATCGTGCAAGTCACCCTTCCTGGTGGTTCACCAAGACAAGGTGGTGTTACGCCCGCGGCCAGAATTCTTGCCAAAGGTGGTTTCCACTTTTCATCTGAACCAGGAGATTGTTCTCCCATCATTTTGCCCCGCTCCCGTTCATCAGGTCGAGCGCGATCTCCATACTCTGGATCTCGTGAGGGCTGTACGCATTTATGTGTCCAGAACTGCCTCCTTCCGGAATTCGGATTCCTTATTTGTCCTGACGACAGGTCGCTGTAAGGGGTCCGCGGCATCGAAGTCAACCTTGGCCAGATGGATCAAGGCTCCCATTCAGGAGGCCTACCGGTCTTCTGGTTTGCCTCTCCCGGTGGGATTGAAAGCTCACTCTACCAGAGCTGTCGGTGCCTCCTGGGCTTTGCGACATCGAGCTTCTGCTCTACAGGTGTGTCAGGCAGCCACATGGTCCAGCCTGCACACTTTCTCTAAGCACTATATGGTGCATGCCCATGCCTCTGCGGATGCAAGTTTGGGCAGGCGGGTCCTCCAGGCGGCGGTTGCCCACCTTTGAGGGGGACCATGTGTTATCCGTCTTTGAGGAACTCTTCCCGCCCTGGGGTATTGCTTTAGGACATCCCCATTGTCTGGGTCTCCCATTATGATGACCAGAAAAAAGAGAATTTTGTTTACGTACCGTAAATTCTTTTTTCTTTAATCATCAATGGGAGTCCTGCACCCACCCAGTTGTTCCGTTGCATGTTTTGCATTTGATCTGTTCCCTGTTGGGACAGTGTTCTTCCGGGTTGTTGGACCGTCTGTGCACGGTTTTTTTATTTTTTTCTTTTTTTTTTTTTTTTTTTTTTTTTTTCTTTTTTTTTTTTTCCCGATGTTTCGGGTGTGGTTTATTTGTCTCCTCGCAGCTTATGGACCAAACTGAGGATGTTCCCTGCGGTAGGGGTTTATAAGCGGAGGGGGCGGTGTCTACAAACTTGTAGTACCTAGTGTGACCTCCGGAGGGCAGTGCCCTAAACCCCATTGTCTGGGTCTCCCATTGATGATTAAAGAAAAAAGAATTTACGGTACGTAAACAAAATTCTCTTTTTTGCCGCAGATTTGGTGTTGACCCGCTGCAGATACCCACTAAATATGCAGCAGCGTGTTTTCCCAGCAAAGACTATGGGATTTGTGAAGGTTTCTTCGCTTGGTGCGTTTTATTTTTCAGCAGCGAATCTGCTGCATATTTGATTGCGGGAAAATCTGCAGCAAGTCAATTCTTGATGCAGATTTTACAATGCTTTTTACCCATAGACCCTCATGTTAACTTAAAATACACAGCAGTGTTCACACTATGCGTATGTGTTACTTATTTTGTGCCTATTTTCATTAAAATCCGCAGGAAGTGATAGCATTGAAGAAGGGGAGCAGGATTTGACTTTTTTCTTTTTTTTGGCCAAAGCATCAAAGCTTTATTGAAACAGACACAAAACACCTTCAAATGCGCACCGAAAACACATAAAAACGCATCGTGCAGTCAGGGATGCCTTTGGTGCATTTTTTTGCCAGTAGGTGCAAATTTTGGACTTCCAAAGTCTGCACCACACACTCAGCATGCGAACACAGCCTAAAAGTTTAAGGCGTGTGCCCACTGTGCTTATTTTTTGGGCTGCATTAATCAGCTGCATAAATGCAGCTGTCTATAAACAAAGGCAGCACAAACCTATTATGTTTGTGCACATACAAACACAGCACAAATAAGGGGACACAGATAGACACACACAGACAAACACACAGACACCGTTTCACCCTCCTCACAATTCCCGGGGATTCTTCCTCCGTGCACTGGCATATGTTATGTTTATCGAGCATCCAGATCCTGCGCACCATGTGACAGGCTGAGTCACATTGTGCAAGGTCCTGGAAGATAGATAAACACAGCTCCTACCGTGCACAAAGGAAGAATCACCGGAGAACGCCGTGGGTCGAGGGGGAGGGGGAATATTGCAGCATTTTTGTTTTGGAAATCGCTGTTAAAAAAGCACCACAAATGGACTGTGTGAATACCAATCCATTTGTGATGGTTTTTGGTGGGGTTACAATGGAGTCTATGGGGAAAATGCAGCCCAAAAACAGTCAAGTAATTGCATGGACATAAAAATAAGCAGGTGATTTCCGCAACAAAAACACATGTGGGCACTGCTTTTGGAAAATCACAATGACTGTAATGTTAAAGCTGTGACTGCTGCGTTTTTGCTGCAAAAATGCAGCAAAAAAATTCAGTACAAATGCACAGTGGGCACATAGTCTGAAGGCAACATCGCCAGCAATTGAGGGGCGTGGCCAAGTTGCGCTGACATCACCGGAGAGTTTCCCTGTATAACAGGGTGATTTCAACGGCGATAGTTGCTTCAGCAACATTGCCTGGTTTCCCAACAATGTTGGGAAACCAGGCAATGTTGCTCATGCAATCTGCCTGCATTGCCTGGTCTGACGCGGCAACAGCGATGTTGCCGCCAACTTCCCCCATAGACTCCCATGATAAGGATTACTAGCAACATCGCTGATGAGTTGCCGGCGATGTCTCCTCGTCTGACAGCTCATCAGCGATATTGGAGAGCGCCCAAAGCATGCGCTCTCCCGGGAATTGCCGACAATGTTGCCGTAGATATTGCCCCGTGTAACGGGGCCTCAAGAGTCAAAATGATTCTGCCCTCAGCTGCTGCGCTCTGTGTAAGCAGAGTCTGAGGTGACAAAGCTCACTTCATCATACTGAGAGCATTGCAATCACCTGTGCCATTTCCTATAGATTACTGAGTGTCTTGACATATAAATGCCCATCAATAAAAATTTTACAGGTGTACGGCTTTGATCGCACATTGAGTTGGTGGTGCAGATCTTTGACTTCCAAAATCGGCACCTAGTGTTAGAAATACACACCAAAACCATTGCTGTGATTCACCCAGGGGTCTATGGGAACTCAGAACCTGGGCGTGGAGTAGAGAGGGATGTCACTGGTGGCCCACCCAAACCCCTATCCCTGGCGGTCAACTGAAAATTTGGGGAATAATTGAAAGGGAATAAAGAGAATAAAAGTTTGTCGTGACACCACCTGTGGTTTCTGGTGATGGCACCAGCGCTGCCAGGGGCCTTCGGGGATGATGGTCGGGCAGCTTGGTGGTATAGCTCCCCACAGGCGGAGCAGTGTCTCCGGGGTTGTGATGAGATGGATAGGGCTTTGCACTGAGAGATGGCTCTGCAAGGGGAGATACTGGAGTAGTCTATGATGAAAGGAGACACTGAGACCTTGTGACACTGTGTCTTTCCTTATCCCTTATGTTCCTGCGCCTCCTCACTATCCTTGCGCTGCCCTGCACTGCTCACTTGTCTACCAGGCCCGGTGGGTGCTATGAGGTACCCTTCTTTTCATCTAAGGGTACCTTTACACGCCGCCACAGAGTGCAGCAACCGGTAGCCACCGCATGTGCACGCGCACGTTTTTAACAGTGGATACCGATCCTTGATGCCACATATACACGCCGCCACAATGTGCTCCACAGAAGATATTTGCGTTCCCCGGAAGTGCCGACGGGTGCCGCGGCTTACTACCTATGGAGTACCTTCCCTGGTTTACACGCCGCTACCACAAAGGAATATGGGCGTACATATTGCGCGCCGTACGTTCATAGGCGTGCCAGAGTTGTGTATTACGTGACGCTCGTACGGTGATTGGACAATGCAATAGCATCATGATTGGCCAGGCTGCGCAGGAAGGCTGGCTAATACATGACGCCATTGCAATTGTGGACTGTGAATGGATAGCTCTTTAAATATGGCGCCCTGTGAAGGGACAACCAATCGTAACGCAGGAGCTTCCACCAATGATAGCTGATGGGGAGTGGTATCCATGACGCTGTGGCACGCCCCTGGGAATTCGCTAGGTCACGCAAATACCGTGCCGGTGCCCTGGTTACACGCCGCCACCATAGGAATTGTTTCTTCCTGTTTTTGAGCACGGCTCAGAAACAGGTATCTGAAGGAACTGCAGGGCACAGGAAGGAATTCCCTGATTTAGACGCCGCCATTTCGTAGTGATTTCTTGGAAACCAGCACAATTGTCCCCGATGCCTGGCGGTTTCTTCCTGTGGTGGCGTGTAAAGGTACCTTAAGGGGCTCAACCCGGTTTGGTGCTACTGGTGGGGCTGCACGGTCTGAACGGGGGGTTGGGGCTGATATTTCGACCCTCGATTGGCCGGTATCGACGGCTCAGGGGTGAACTCACCTGTACCGTTACTCGGAGTCGGCACTCCATTGGTGGACCGGGATTCCCCCAGTCTGGCACTAGGTTTCCCCTTTCTTTCCTGGGTTGCCTTTTTCTCTCAGGCGCCTTCCCTGGGAGACTTCTCTTAAGCTACCTCCTTGCTTCGCTTCTCAGTACGGACTACATCCAACCGTGTGACTTCCTGCCTCTCCTAACTTCGCCCACTGGGACTGAGTCTCTGTCCTAAGGATTTAACTCCATCATGCCTGACTTTAGAGTGTGTGAGTGCTGGGATGGGAACCTCATGTCAACTTTACACTCCCCTGCGACAGGAATACTGCACACTCTATTGTGGGTGCAGTACCCCTACTGTGGTGCACTGACCAGTGGGGCGCCACACCTGTCCGCACGGTGCATTTTTAATGTGTTTTGGTGCTGATTTGATGCATATTTCAAGGGACTTTGCGTCTGTTCCAATAAAGATTGGATACTTTGGTCAAAATAAAAAAAAAAAAAGATGTCAAGTCCTGCTTCCCCCTTCAACACTATCACTTCCTGCAGATTGTATTGGAAAATAGGCACAAAAAACAAAATATACACATAGTGCGAACACTGCTGCTTTTGAGTTTAACATGACGGTCTATGGGTGAAAAACGCTGTAAAATCTGCAGCAAGAATTGACATGCTGCAGTTTTTTCTGCACTAAAATACGCAGCAGATCTGCTGTGGAAAAAACGCACCTTGTGGCCAGGACTTCACAAATCCCATAAACTTTGCTGGGAAAACACGCTGCTGCATATTTACTGCGGATCTGCAGCGGATCCGCACCAAATACGCGTCAAAATACGCATCGTGCAAATGGGCTCTTAAGGACACCCTTTAAGGAGAGATATATCTAAACCTCATAATTAAGTACATTGCAAGATTTCTGTCAACCTTATGAATAATTGGTGTAAAGTAAAGCTCATAAGTGGATTTCACAACATACTTCTGATAAGGAAGTGTATACTTTTAATATGTGTGATATGAGATAATTAGATATCTTGAAAGTCACTAGTCCTGTTTCAGTCTGAATATAAACGAACCAAAATGAATAGGTTATATAGCAAGACAATGTCTAAACTGTGCGTATCGCCACATCCTGGAGAACATAATATAATACCAAATTCTTTTCCTAATTGTTTCTCAATGAAAAGCAAAGTACTAATCATTAGAGAGTGAGAACCAAACTTTATAGGGAAATCATATTTTATGAATATTTCATATTTTATGGCAACTGCAAAAAGTTACACAGTTGATGATATGGCGACTGTGAGTGCTCTAAAGAATAGAAACATATTACAAAGAGATACGTAGCTATATTATAATTATTATTATTTTATATTTATTTTAGACTACTGTATTTTATTAGCTTCATCTTTTTGTTTCTTTATTGAACACGCAGATTTTTTTATTGTCTTCTTTTGTGCTGTGGCCTTTGAATTATGAAGGTACAAAAGAATATTTTTTTTAATCCAGAACATAAATAAAATTTCAAAAACTCCATCTTTATTAGAACATTAAAAAATCCAAGAGAACTATAAAAACCTTATGAAGACTCCATGGAAAAAGTCTGAGACAGGTGGACTAACGCGTTTCAGACGTGTTCATCCTTAGTCATTCTAATAAAGATGGAATTTTTAAAAAAACATTTTGGCGCTGAATTAATACATTATACAATATACAACTGTCTGACTTGTCTGTCTAAGGGTGGAGGCACACTAGCATGCGTGAAAATCGGAGCGTTTTTGGTGCATGACAGTCATGCGAGTGTTTTCCGTATGGTCCTACGAATGTGGTTCGAGAGCAATGAGTGTGGTGTGACTGTGGTGCGAGTGTGGTCAGTGTGCAATATGTTTTTAACATGGTCTGTCTTATGCTGTATAAACTGCGTAAAGAGCAGATAGATAGAATAGCTAGATCCGTCTTAACAATCTCCAGCTGTTACTTCCTGGGTCGCCTATTAAACTAATTCCATATTCACTGCACTGTCAGACAAACAGCCAATCACAGTTGCTCACACTCTGGGGAGACTCTGTGACTGGCCGTTGTAGTCAGACTGGATTTCCTCAATCTGGACAGTGATTCTGCTTGGTTGTCATACACATTAGTGTATGGAAACCAACCTGCCATCATCAGACAACTGCGAGCTGCCACACTCAGCTGCCTAATTTACCCTTGGCTGGCAAAAAAAATGTGTGGGCTCCACCCTTTTTCTAATTGCCAGCCAAGGTAAAACTAGGCAGTTGAGGGCTGGTATTCTCAGCGAGGTGAGGGCCCATTGTTTTAGGGCCCCCACCACGCTAAAGAATAGCAGCCCTCAGCCGCCCCTGAAAATGATGCATTTATAAGAAGTACCCTTTCCAGGTGCCTTACCAGGGTCTTCCAGTGGCCCTTGTGGTGGGTGGCATGCTGGGTAATAAGGGGTTATTACCAGCTTTGTTTTACAAGCTGGTATTAAGCCCAAGATTCTTAATGTCAGGCCAAGTTCGACCCAGCCATTAAGAATCTCCAATAAAAGGTTTGAAAAAGACACCACACAGAGTAAAAAATATTTATTAGAAATGAAAAGACAGACAAGCTTAGGGACTCCATCTGTATTATCCCCACGCAGCCCTCCAACGATCCTGGTGTTCTGTCTTCTCTCTTGTGTCTTCTCTCTTCTCCTTTAAGTGATGCATGTCAGCTACATCACACAGCAGGGGGTGGAAGGCCGTTCCCCGTGCTGTTTGATCAGTGAATGAGACTGTGGGTGTTAAGTGGTGACTTCACTGCTGACCCCATTGCTATAAGCGGTTAATACAGCAATGATGAGCAGAGGCAAAATTTTGGTGGCTTATGAATGAGCCGACTCATACACAAGCCACAGGAGTTAACTCCCTACTTACAAATAACAGCGCTGGTAAGCAGGGAGTTAACTCTGCTGTGACCACGGCTGCAGTATGAGCAGCACATAGAGCAGACCTGGTCACAGCAGAGTTAACTCCCTGCTTATCGGCGCTGCTGCGACCGCGGCTGCTCTATGTGCTGCTCATACTGCAGCTGCGGTGACAGCAGAGTTAACTCCCTGCTTACCTGCACTGCTGTTATTAGTAAGTAAGGAGTTAACTCCTGTGGCTTGTGTATGAGTCGGCTCATTCATAAACCGCCGTGATTTCGCCACTGCTCATCATTGCTATATAATTCCAACAAAAAAGAATACCCAGGTGTCAGGCCACAATGAAAATCCAATGATTCAATATTATTAAATTTCAAAAACTGGTTAAAAACAACTGACATAAAGAACGGAACAAAAGGCAGGTAGACCCAAATCATGAATGACATTCTGTACAACAATAAATTCCTTAATCAAAGGTTTACCAGCAAAGCCCAGTAGCTAATCCAATAGTATAATTTCACATGGCAAAAATCATCACCAGTTTAATACAGAAGTGCTAGTGCATCTAAACTAAAGCAAGTGCCACGTCAGAGTGTAGATCATATTACCTGCCTGTGACCGCCATCCCTAATGCATGTTTCGCATTAGCTTCATCCAGAGGGGGTGCATTAGAGGTGCGTTTGGATGCACTAGCATCTGATATTTCTGTATTAGACTGGTGATGGTTTTTGCCATGTGAAATTACACTATTGGATTAGCCACTGGGCTTTGCTTGTAAACCTTTGATTAAGGAATATTTTGACACTTTAAAAAACGTATGTGTTTCTTATAGGGCCCCATGTTATAAAAACGCATGCGTTTTTGAGAAAGCACCAAAATCGCTGCTTGCGTTTTTAAAAAAAATGGTGGATTATGCAGTTATTTTTGGTGCTGAGCCAAAAACGCATGCAATAACGCATGTGCCATTTAGACATGCATTTTTGCTATTGGGGCGTGCGTTTTTTGCATGGGGGCCTATGGGTGCGTTTTTACATGCGTTTTTAGAAAGCGCAGGTCTCCAAAACCGCATGGAAAATCTGCATGTGTGACCCTAGCCTCAGTTGGATTATATTTTTGGTCTTGTCTTCAGATTTCTATTAAAATAATTTAATATGTCAGTTCACAAGTATAAATACTCAAACAGCAGAAAAATTACTGGGCACTGCAGCTTTCACCCTATGTGTCTGTGTGTGACCTCATGCATATACAGGTGTCAGTGTTGAGGGTCCAGAATAGCGGTGCACGCTTAATGAAGTATGAACAAATTCTTTAAGAAAAAATGAGCAGCACTCACCATGTTGAAATCTGCTAACTTTTGTTTGCCAAAGTGTAGGCACGACATGGCTGCTGTAGGGGAGGGAGTGTGGAGGAGTGACGACGGGCCGTTTTGCGGTGTTGTACCGCTTCTTCCGGTCAAAGAAGAAGCGGTACAACACCGCGAAACGGCCTGTCGTCACTCCTCCACTCTCCCTCCCCTACAGCAGTCATGTCGTGCCTACACTTTGGCAAATAAAAGTTAGAAGATTTCAACATGGTGAGTGCCGCTCATTTTTTCTTATAGAACAAGTATAAATACATCTACAACATAAAATACATACCGTATATACTCGTGTATAAGCCGACCCGTGTATAAGCCGACCCCCCTACTTTTGCCCCCAAAACCTGGGAAAATCTATTGACTCGCGTATAAGCCGAGGGTGGACCCCAGCACAGGTATACAGCCCCCAGCAGTGGTATACAGGCCCCAGCAGTATGATATACAGCAGGCCCCAGTGGTATATACAGCAGCCCCAGTGGTATTGCAGCCCCTATATACAGCAGCCCCAGTGGTATTGCAGCCCCAGTGGTGTATACAGCAGCCCCTATATACAGCAGCCCCAGTGGTATTGCAGCCCCAGTGGTATTGCAGCCCCTATATAAAGCAGCCCCAGTGGTATTGCAGCCCCAGTGGTATTGCAGCCCCTATATACAGCAGCCCCAGTGGTATTGCAGCCCCAGTAATGCAGGGCCCCTATATACAGCAGCCCCAGTGGTATTGCAGCCCCAGTAATGCAGGGCCCCTATATACAGCAGCCCCAGTGGTATTGCAGCCCCAGTGGTATTGCAGCCCCTATATACAGCAGCCCCAGTGGTATTGCAGCCCCAGTAATGCAGGGCCCCTATATACAGCAGCCCCAGTGGTATTGCAGCCCCAGTGGTATTGCAGCCCCTATATACAGCAGCCCCAGTGGTATTGCAGCCCCAGTAATGCAGGGCCCCTATATACAGCAGCCCCAGTGGTATTGCAGCCCCAGTAATGCAGGGCCCCTATATACAGCAGCCCCAGTGGTAGTATACAGGCAGCCCCAGTAATGCAGGGCCCCCCCCTCATGCTCCGGTCACCTGTAAAGCAAATTATACTTATCAGTGCCCGCTGCCATCCGCGCCCGCATCTGCCGACATCCCGATCCTCCGTCTTCATGCATCTTCTTCCTGTTTCCTGTGCGCGTCGCCGGTAATGACGTCATTGCCTGCGACGCGCACAGAAGCAGGAAGAAGATGAATGAAGATGGAGGATCGCATGTCGGCAGCGGCGGGCGCGGACGGCAGCGGGCACTGATAAGTATAACTTGCTTTACAGGTGACCGGAGATTGAGGGGGGGGCCCTGCATTACTGGGGATGCAGGGGCTGCTGTATACCGCTGTATACAGCAGCCCCCGCACTGACTCGCGTATAAGCCGAGGGGGTACTTTTCAGCCCAATTTTTGGGCTGAAAAACTCGGCTTATACGCGAGTATATACGGTAAGTAATATTGTGTTACTTTTTTAAGTGTTACCGTCATTTTCATTTTTATTTCTAAAATCAATAGTGTACATGAAAATATGAAACTTTGTAATATATCTGATCAGACAAATATGCTTCTTTCACCACATGGAATGATCTTTCAGGCTAGGGTCACACTTGGGTTGTGGCATCCACTTGAAGGATGCGTTGAAGGATGCATTTTTTTGTCCTTGCGTTTACATGACATGTGTGCATTTATGTTGCTTAAATTAACGGATGCGTTAACCAATGGTACATGTATGTGCCATCCGTTAACGCATCTGTTAATGCATCAGTTAACGCATGGTACATACATGTATCATGCGTTAACGGATGCGTTTCCCATAGACTCCCATGTTAAAAAAATGCATCTGTTTTCAATAGCAGGCCCAAAAACGCTGCAGCCCATGTTTTTATGTGTGCTACAAAAAACGCATGGCACCAAACGCATTGCACTTTAGCAAGGCGTTTTTTGCATTGGGGTCTATGGTTGTATTAACGCATGTGTTTGTTGCAAATGTGCACATGAAAAAAACGTATGCTTTTAGCAGATGCATAGCGCGAATCTGACCCTAGCCTTACTCTCAATTCATAGGAAAAATCTGTGAAATGTGAATTCATTGAAGACAGATTGTCTCACAACTGTGGGCTGGAGAAGCCAGGGACAGACACACATATGCTAATGTATCTTGACCAATTGTAAGTTGACGATCTCCTAACACAGGCTGGTGTCACACTGCCGTTTTTCGCCATCAGTGTGTATCCATCACAAACTGGATGCACCCGCATAAGTTTTCGACTCCATTGACTTTTAATGGGGCCGGAGACATTTGCGGGTGCATCCAGTTGTGATGATTCGCCCTGGATCAGATGGATGCAGATATTCACAGATTTTTCACAGAGACAAAACCTACATCTTGTTGCAATTTGGTCTCCGTCTAAAAAAACGTGAAGCCCCGGATCCACCCAAATCCAGGGCACCACAGTGAAATCTGAATGGGGGCCTATGTGACACAGATTAATCCGGATCCCAGTGGTACCAGATTTCCGGTCCACGTACTATGAAACACGCATGCGCAGAACACAGTTCTGAATGACACTTCCCTTAGGGGGCATGTCATTTCTATCCACCAGATCCTGGAAAAATATGCAAATGGATGCACCCACACAGGATGCAAGTGTCCCCAATTTATCATTGTGGGTGAATCCGGGGGCATACAGACTTTTCCTGCCTGTGCCCGGATTCCAAAATACGCTAGTGTGAAACTAGCCTTAGTCATGGGAAATTCTGTGATCACTGATGACAGAATTGAGAATTTTGGGAAATAATAATTAGTCCTGAGGAGAGTAAAGTGGATCTGTCTAATTCTTATTTTCAGGTGCACTACTGATTTATGGAAAAAAAAATGAAAATGATAGTATCAGTACTGAAAGAATAACCATCAACCAAAAAATAAAAATTCAATAATGTGATGATAGTCCTTCACTAACTGCCACCCTCACGTTGTGCGGTGCCTTATAGTTATATACATTTGTACTTACACATCATAATTTAAAAATCATTTGTAGGAAAGTAATACAGGTTAGTATGACCTCCATGGTTATATATTGTTTACAGTTTTAGATACCGTAAGTATTCCAGCATTATAGACACATGTTCAAGGAATTTACATTCTGGTTTTCTGGATGATTGGACTGACATTAAATGAACATGATAATCACAATAACTACCTTCTTGATTTGTTCCCACCACAGCCTCTGGCACAGATTATTTTTTTTATACACAGCCAATATTATACCCACTCGTATCATCCAGATGGAAATACCACATCTTGTATCTGCCACTTGATGCTCAGAATAGAAAACTTATTAAAGCAGAACCCCAGGATCCCCTTTTTGAAGCTTAATTGGCTCATTATAAGTGTCAGTTATATTTTCTCTCTGGTCACTCAGCCATAGTTTATATGTATACTACTCTTTCTATAGTGTAAATCTACTTTTAATGCGCTGATTACTTGGTTAGCATCTTCTGAGTTGGACCAAGGACAGTTTGCCTAAATTCAGTATATTAGTTTTGTTCTGATTTCCAAGAGATCCCCATTAAATCCCCATTTTGGTTTCTGTCCAGTGTTTCTAGTCACACAGGGACTAATTAGTATTACTTCAAATTGCAGCTTTTGGATAATGACAGAGTAAAAGACTACTAAAAGAAATGAGTAATGTAATCAATAGTAAAGCGGAGGTGCTTTTCAATAGTACACTGTATATTAAGCAATTGAGAAATTAACTTTTGTAGAATTTTAAGTCTTAAAGAGGACCTGTCACCCCCTGGTGCAAGGCAATCTAAATGCAGCTGCATTCAGGGAAGGGGTCTCCCATGGCTCCAGCCCCCCTGTACCCTGAGAAATAGACTTTATAAAGTGTGCATATAGTGAGTCCGGGGGACTTACTTAGTGATGAGTCATCACAACTGCTGGTGTCCTCCCCCCTCCAGCCTTCTGTGTGCCAACTCCAACCCCCTCAGTGCCGCCTCCTTTATTTGTCCCCCCTCCTCACCTGCTCCATGCTGCTCTGCAGAGAAAGCAATGGGCGGGACCGGTCCCGGCAGCTGACATGCCTCCTGCTGGTGACATCAGCACCGGAGCCCGCCCAGCTGTACATACATAAGCTGGAGCTGATGTCACCAGCAGGAGGCGGCACTGAGGGGGCTGGAGGTGGCACACAGAAGGCTGGAGGACACCAGCAAGAGCGATGACTCATCACTCAGTTAGTCCTTCCGGACTCAATATATGTACACTTTATAAAGTCTATTTCTCAGGGTACAGAGGGGCTGGAGCCATAGGGGACCGCTTCCCTGAATGCAGCAGACACGCTACATTCAGTGGTGCATTTAGATTGCCATGCACCAAGGGGGTGACAGGTCCTCTTTAACCTAAACTTAAATGACCATGCAGTGGTTTACACTTTGTCTTGTTGGAGAGCCTCTCGTAACAAAAATTCAGTAATATAAAGACTGGGGCCGCACAACGAGTTTACTGCAGACACAGGTCATATCCCAGAGATTACTGCATGTCACTGTCACATCATAGCATAGTGCAAGTGAACGGTGGCACTTTGTGACCCAAAAGACACCGTGACTGCGACAAATAAATTGGAGAAAGTCAGAATTATTTGGATTTTTAGCAAAATGTTTATGAAGGTAATTAAATGTTGCAATCATTGACCATGTGATCTGTATTGCAGCCAAAGTTGCTGTATAACCCCCGGCTAAAGCAGGCAAAAACATTTTTGCAACTTATCTGTGACTTGAGATCTTCCCACTATTTTACAGCTGCAATTTTCACAGACCACTCACATGCAACTTACATTGTGCTCAAAAGTTTACATACCAAAATCACCAGGGTATGTGAACTTTTGATCAGGATCATTTGGATATTTTTGGTTGTCACTATGATTTAAAAAGAGAAAACACAGTAGTTTGACAATAAATGGCTTCACCCAACCACTAACCATGAGTGGAAAAAAGTGTTTGTGTTATCATTCATATTCTCTGAAAAAAGGCCAAGAAAGCAAAAAATCCGCCGAAGTATGTAAACGTTTGAGCACAACTGTACATAGAAGTCTATAGCAGGTGAGTCATATTTGATAGAAGATCAGACACTTTTGGAAACATTCATGGCTTCATGTGGCAGTCATGATAGGTCACACGTCACAACAATGCAACACCCTAGGAAATCATTGGATGGGATATTGGAATGTGACATTGCAGGCGTAATTTTGAATGGCACATGTCGCTGTGTAGTACTAATGGTAGATAAGTTGAGTCTCGTTCTCCTTCCTGTGATATTCTCATAGTGGTGGTTATATGTACATGTACCATTTGTTTCATAATATTCATAAGAGAGGATTCTGCAGTTTATGTATAACTCAATTTACTCAAACATCATCAAAGAACTTAACCCATAAAAAGTTTGGTAGATGCAAGATGTTTAGTGCTTTATTCAGAATTTTTTAAAAATATTTTTATATATGTTTGGCATGAGATTATGTTTTTTTACTTAAAGAGGACTTTTCACCAGTTTGAGATTGTTAAAATGGTCATAGCATGGAATAGTTGTTGTAGGGCTGAATAAAACAGTTTTTTTTTTTATCTATTTCTCATCTCCAATGAGGAGATATTAGCTTGTGAAGTTTATATGCTATTTTTCACTATAACCATGTTTGCAGAGATTCTACACTGAAGGGGGAGTGGAGGGGTTGCTTTTTCTCCTGTTTAATGTTGACCAATCAGAAGCAAGCAGTGTTATGCAGGTTAAAAAAAAGATCCCAAGAGAAAGTCACAATTGGAAATTAGCATAGTAGGCACCATAAACATTACCATCTAATATCTCTGCAATGGTGATAAGAAATAATAAAAAAATGACAATATGTTTTATTCGCTCTGCAGACACTTTGCCAGTTTGACATGCTCAAAAGTAGTGAAAAAAAGCACAAAACGCTTGGTTTTATACTTATTTTTGGTTAGGTTACAGAATACTTATAGCACACCTAGACTTGAAGTAAAAAAATCACAAAAGTAAACTATTCTAGGGCAGTGTTTTCTGTTTGTACTCCATAACACTCAGCTGTCGTCATTTAGCAGTACACTCGCTCTTGTTTCAGGCCTATTGTAGACTAGCGGGAATTGATTTTGTTGAACATTATGGGATAAACTGACATGTTGGTACCATTGTTATATATTACTTGTTTATAGTTTGTGTGGACTTTTTACATAAAGACCTGTTGGGTGCTAAAATTATAACATAGAGTTGTTCTGTAAGTGTGGATGATTGCAGGCCCTCCTGTGTGTGCTGTGACTGGAGGATATAGAGAAGACTCAACTGAAGAATTTCAAGCTCCAGGGAGCCAAGCAAAAGGTTTAGACGCTCTTCCAGCCGATTCTTTTGTCTGTCTCTCCATAAAGGACGCTTGTCAATTTGTTATTCTCTTTGCTGTAACAATGCAGAGACACAAAGAAACTGTGGGCTTATTGGAGAAATATGTTAGGCCCTCATGTTTTGTTCAATGGCAAACAAAAAACGACGTGTGTTCCAGAAGGGTGACATAATAACTGTCAGTTATTACATAAAGAATCGAGTCCATCTTTTCAACTAAAATTACTGGATGCAAAGAAGCTCTTTGATACATATTTCTTTCTTTCATGTTTTGGCATATTTTTGTTATTATCACTCTAATGCTTCACTGAGTTTTGGTTGCAATGTGAACTGTGGCAGACTGGAACAATGTTCCTAGCCTATGAACTATTAAACAAATCATAGAATTCATTCTCATTATAATTTTCAGTTTGAATTTTTAAAATTATTAGTAGCAAAATTCTAACGTAATACTGCCATTTATTTACATCTATTGTTTATGTCAATCCATCATATTGTTAGAGAACAGATCAAGTATTTTTTCCGTAATTAATAGATTGAAACCTTCATTTTTTGTATTCCAAGTCTGGGTACTGACCTGGTTCTGCTAGCACAGCCGTTGGGTTTGTTACAGTGCAACATTAAAGCCCACAATTTGGGAGTTTTTAATAGCGAATGAGAACAGATGCCCCCAGCAGTAGTTATCTTTAGTGAGAACAAAATATAAGGGTCGTTGAAAATAGAAAATGGCAGGTCCTTTTTGCCCCTTATGATTTGGCTTGTACGAGTTTTCAGAGCAGAAATTGTGCGGAAACTCTCCAAAGCCTACGTAAAAACTTGGAGTTTCCTCTTAGCTTTCATTACAAAACTCAGCAAAAATACTGAGCGGGCACATACCCAAAGACATGCTTTTCTGTTATGCCCTATAAAATAAAACACAATAAGACTATAATAACATGTTCTCACAGGTGAGGTGTTGATCTATTGAAATGTGTTCATCACACAAAATGGCTGTAGTCCGTGAAGCACCATCATCCTCAAATCTCCTGCATTCTTCTTTTATCTTTGAACAAAGGCTTAGTTTTTTCAGATGGTGAGTGCCACTTTATTCTTTTTCTTTTCAGGTTATGGACTTGTGTGCACCCCATCCTTTTGCTTGCTTTTTTTTGATTAACCACAATATCACTGTTCACAATACATTGCTTATGTTGGGTTATTGCCAGATATATACTCTACGTCGATATACTTAGTCAATAAAAGGGCTTGTAGTGTCGAAGGCAGCAGGAGAGTCCTACAGTAGGAGATTGTATCAGGAACCAGAGCCACCCCTTTGATTCAATTTGGTATTTGGCCCAACATTTAGAACGTGGAGCAGAACCTCAGCCAAGTGTGTTCCCCTGTCTTGGTGCCTGATGTCTGCCCCATTCAGATACCCGGATTGTGGCTGTCCCCTCTGGTGTCCGTTTGGTGGGTCCAAAGCAGAGATTCAAAGGTGGACGGATATCTATTGTGAGCATGGTGGAGAAACCCTGTCTAGCATTTCTGTGGACATGTCCAAAAGATTGGGCTAGGGATAGAACTGACAAAAGACTTTTTGAATTCACAGCCTGTAACAATGATGTTGAGGGACGTCAGTCAGGAGGAACTAGGATGAGGAGAGCATTCTGCAGCCAAATGTGTAATTGTAAATACCGCACCCCCAACTCTACTGTTCAACTGTTGTAGTAAAAAAAACGTAAAAACTGAAACTGAGCTGTTGCACTGAGGCTAGGGGAGGCTCAGGCCACCTGTGGTTGCGCTGTGGCCTTGGCCCTGTCTCACCCTTAACTACTGCAGGCCCCTGCTGCCAGCAACTCAACAAGTATGGGAGTGAGGGTTACAGGTTTTTATGGCTCTTACTCCACAACCTGAATGAAGATAGTAGCTAAGAGTGATAAGCAGGATGCTGCTCAGTTTATGCAGCTCGCAGAACAAACTTTGGGCAGTCTGTTCCGCAGGTCATTGGCAAAAATCTCTTATAGGGCAAATTAGAAAATTTGAAAAATATTTATGCTGTAAAGTCTTGCAATATAAAGGCATGTCCACATTATCCGGAGACATTGCATCCTGGATGCAGAAGCTCCTCTGGAGGATGTGTGATTTTTAAAAATGTTTTGAAAATAAAAAGAAATTTTGTGGCACCGGATTCTACACCTTTATTCTATTGCTAACGGTGGTTGCCAAGCCACCTTCCGGTTTGCCTGGAAGTCCTGGGAATATTAGGTGGTGGAGCTAATCCTTTTCTTGAATCCTGGATGCAGTGTCTCCTCTCCTGCGGGGATATTGGTGAACGAAGCCGCTCATACCCACTGTCAGTGTTCGGTTTGCGGTGCGGTGGCTTTTCCCTGCATTCACCCGCCAACATCACATCTGACTCCGCAGCAATAAATTGCCCCACATGTCAGTTTATGTTGCGGAGAAAACAAGCACAGTGGACATCGCATTTCTCTAAAGTGGGAACGTGCCCTAATAGTTTCATTTTAAAATTGAAAGTCCACTCTAACACGCAAGGCCGGCGTTAGGGGGGGCAGACTGGGCAGTTGCCTAGGGCCCCCACTCTCTTAGGGGCCCCCAAAGGAGCTGAACTGAAAATAGCAATAAAACAGTGAAAAAAATGTAAAAATACACATATTTGGTATCGCTGCGTTCGTAAGAATCTAAGCTATCAATATATGAAGTAAATTAATCCAATTGGTAAATGGCGTAATGGGAAAAAAATAAAAACGCCAGAATTATGTTTTTTAGGCCACCACGTTGTTACAATAAAATGCAATAAAAGGCGATCAAAATGTTGTATCTGACTCAAAATGGTATCAGTAAAAATGTCAGCTCAGGGCACATAAAGTAACCCCTCACATAGCCCTGTATCCTCAAAAATTAAAACATCATGGGTCTCGGAAAATAAAAAAAAAATATTTTTTTTTTTTACAAATTTCAGTTTGTTTTTTTATGATTGAAATAAAAATGACGTTCAGTATGTTCTTATTCTGACCTAGATAATCAACTTATGAAGTCACTCTTACCATATAACTACGGCCTGTTCCACATCTAAGGTTGGTGTGCGTTTTGCTAAATTTGCCTTTCTAGCCGTTTTTACCGCTAAAAACGCATTAAAAACGCTAGCGTTTTTTCCCCCATTGATTTCAATGGGAACGCATGCAGTTTTGCGAACGCAGCACAAAACGTCTTCCCCGATGTTTTGGGCAGCGTTTTTGCATGTGTTTCCATTAAAATCAATGGGAACAAAAACGCATGCGTTTTGATGCGTTTTTGCGGTAAAAACGCATGGAAATGCAAATTGAGCAAAATGCAGCAAAGCGTTAGATGTGAAAGGGGCCTGAGCATTTAGGGCCCACTTTAACCTTTTGCCTAGGGCCCCACTTTGCCTAAAACCGGCCCTGCTAACACGTACTGTAGGCTTTGTTTCCCCTCTGCCACAAAGTTCATAGTAGGTTGAGGCTGTTATATCCTAGTACCAGAATAGTGGCTTAAAGTTCGGCAAAATATATATTTGGGAGTTTCTCCAATTCCCTAATATAAAGTAAGCTGAGTATTCACTCTAAATCTAAAATATTAAGACATACATATTTTCATTATATCCCCAGTCTAATTTTGATTTATGTTGTTTAGCGCACTTTCCCATTCCCCAAAGGCTTTTCCCTAATATCTGCAATCTGTGGGGTCTTTGATTTTGCTTCCAGCCTGTTTTTCTACTGACACATCAGCATTTAGATGAGATGAGTATCAGCAGTGGGATGGTGCGGTGACAGAGCAGCTTCACATCTCCTGTATTTCTACATTAGGACCAGGTCTGTTGTTATGTGCAGAATACTTACTGATTTCCTTGGCACATACCGTGAAAAATTGTCACAAGATATTAACGTTCTTTTTAAACAAGTGTCCTACGGCTGATCAGAAATGCAAATTTTTTCAGCGGATCTATCTTGCACTTTTTAATGAATATGTACTAGAGATAAAGATAGAGACAGCAACATAAGACATAATATATTGTGACAATTGTTTTCTGTGCATATGTTTAGACAGTCAAATTGTTATAGCAATGAAATATGAGACTCTAAATAATAATCGGATAATTCCCAAATTGTGATGTTTTATAATCCACAACAGAACTTCAATATAATGTGGGATAACAATAATTGGAAGAAAGTGGTGATTGGGGGGAAGGAGGGTTATGTTATGTGTAATGTTTTTTTATATATTTTATTTCTGTCCCTCAAAGGTCAGAAAAAATAACTTGGCGAATTTATATAATTTTAGACACTTTTTATTGTTCACTGTAGCTTGGACCTACAGGGAAACCTGTGAAAACACGCTGCGGTCGAGAGAAGCATAATGAGCATGGAATTTCTTGAAATCCCATCCACTATGCTGGTACTGTATAGCGCAGCGTTTTGGTCACAGCGGCAATACACTGCATACAAAATGCTGCGTATCCTGTTTGTGAGTACCGTATTTTTCACTTTACAAGGCGCACTGGATTATAAAATGCACTTTTGTGTAGGACCTCATCCATGGTCCATAGCCCCCTCATCCATGGTCCATAGTCCCCTCATCCATGGTCCATAGACCCCTCATCCATGGTCCATAGACCCCTCATCCATGGTAGTTAGCTCCCAATTCTGGTACATGCCCCCGCCCCATCCTGAGCCCACCATAGTTTACTGAGGTGGGGCTGCGGTGGTGGGATGAGGGTGCCGGAGGCAGGATTGCAGGGTCCACGGAGGATGGGGGCACATCTGCGGATCCGGTGCTGCGGGGGTGTCCAGTGTAGCGGTGGGGGGCACCATTTTCTATGTGTCTAATGCATTGTAAGCTGAGATGTGCACTCCAGTTTCCCAGACTTGCTGAAAATGGCCGCGGAGGTGGGGCATTCGCAGTTCGACATTGTTGGCCATTATCTGGAAGTCTGGGACACTGGAGCGCTTATCTCAGCTTACAATGCATTAGACAAATGGAAAATGGCAGCCCCCACCACTACTCCAGACACCGAACACCCCCGCAGCACCAGAGCCGTAGCTGTGCCAGAGTGTACCTGTAATGTTTTTTTGTATGACTTTATCATTTTCTTACATTACCCTGGAGGGATCTTGGCTCACTCTTTAAAACATCGCTAAAGTTCATTGAAGTTTATGGCTGTCTTAAAGTACCCTCACAGAGTTTTAATGGGGTTAATGGCTGGCCTTTGATGTTTCCATTGTACCTCCTTGATTCTTATCATTTTTCAGTCATTCTCATGTAGATTTGCCTATGTACTTGGGACCATTGTGCTGTTGCATGATCTAGTTTCAGCCAAGCTTTAAATTCTGGAGACATGGCCTCACATTTGACTATAGAATACTTTGGTATGCAGAGGAGTTCAAGGTCATTTCAGGGACTGCAAAGTGTCGAGGTCCTGTGGCAGCAAGACAAACTCAAATCATCAACCTCTCCACTTCCGTTCTTTTCAGTTGGTATAAGGTGTTTTTGCTGGTCTGCTGTGTTTGTTTTTTGTTACCTAATGTGGTGAGGGACAATTATAGCCATAGAGCTCTACTGCGGTCTCCTCAGTCCACAGCACTTTGTACCAGCTGACTTGTGGTTTGTTTATATGCAGCTTTATAAACATTAGCTGCCATGTTCTTTTTTGGAAGAGCATTTTCCAGCAACCTTTCCAAACAAACTATACATTTTTTTTTTACCTTTTTATAATTATACTGAAAGGTACTTCAACATTTAATATATTAAGATAGGCTTTGGCCTTTAGACTCTGAGCTATAGTTCTTGTTTTTCTTTGCCATTTCTCTGAGCATTATAGGGTCAGACCTTGCTAGGTGTGGAAATATTGTCAACTGTCTGGAGTGTTTCCACTTATCAATAATCTTTCTTACTGTAGAATGAAGGACTTTCAATTGTGTAGAAATTACCAAGACTAATGGGCAGCGACAATTGCTTGTCGAATGTGATTACAGTTTTTTTCACTTATTGATGTTGTGTTAACACACACATGAATGCTGCAGACCAGCAAACTGCCAAAATTCCTACTTTTATAGAGATGGCCATGCTTGCAGATAAACAATTAAAGGAGATATCTGGAATAACCCCCCAAAAAATTGTGCCTAAGTACAAAAAGACAGGTAGCTGGCACCTCTCTCTCTGTCATGCTCAGCATCGTTCAATGCCGACTGGAGCTGTTACGGACTGCTCCTGTCGGCGATTTTGATGCATGACGACTACCTAGGGGAGGATTCCCTCCCCTCGGTAGACAGACGCATGTTCGACTTCACAATGATTGACAGACAGCTCCCTTAATTAGCTAGCAGGGAGCCAGCTGTGAATCAGCATGACATCAGCTATCCGCCCACTTCCGCAGAGTAGAGCACAAAAGCTGCTCTGCTCTGTGTTTACACCACCACACTGCCCCCTGCAGGAGCGTTTTGTGACTGCTCTGTGCTGTGTCAGGGGTGAATAGCTGGGACTGGTGCCAGCAACAACAGGCAAGTAGGTACAGCTACCTGCCTGTTAGTGTTTGGGCACTTTTTTCTATAGTAAATATCCTGGATATCTCCTTTAAACATGGGAATGTGATTAGCAGCACCTGGCTGCTACTTATCCTTTTAATAATAATAATATTTATTCATATAGCACTATTAATTCTGTTGCACTTTACATACATCAATGCTGTCCCCATTGAGGCTCACAATCTAAATATCCTATCAGTATGTCTTTACAATATGGGAGGAAATCAGAGTGCCCAGAGGAAACCCATGCAAACACAGGGAGAACATACAAACTCCTTGCAGATGTTGTCCTTCATGGGAAATGAACCCAGGACCTCAGCACTGCAAGGCCACAGTGCTAACCACTGAGCCACTGAGCCACTGTGCCACCCCACCTGTCAGCACATTTTTGTAATGTACAGATATGGCTGCAATGGTGCTGCCATACTGATTAAACTGATACCTTTGGTGAAAAAATCCACTTTGTTGTTCTTTAATCACTACTTAAAGTTTTCTGCTAATTAGATTTTGATTCACAGCGGCCAGACTGTACACTGGGTCTTCTCCTCCCTATCTGTGATTCCCTGATGCCTCCAATAAATTCAAAGAGAATATTCGAAAGATATTATTGGAGTCATGTAAGTGCACATATGGTTTCTTCACCCCCTATATGAAAATCATTGTCAAAATGAATGCACTACAAACAGCAAAACTGATTTTTAGTGTTTAAAATCATCAGATCTAATAGGTACAGTATTAAAAAATTGTATATTCCATAAACTATAGAACATTCTCAGTCCTTGATAAATAATCTGAAGCATATAATAAAGGCAAAGATGCCTTCAGAAGATAATCCAGACTCCAAGATGAGATGCAGATCAGATCAGTAGGTTCCAAATGCACAGATCCAAGCTACGTTTCATGGACATGCAAGTTCATGTATTTATGACTAAATAATCATTTTTGCAGCTTGGTTTCATCAAACATTTGTGCACTTTTTGGCTTTTATTGGCTCTTTGCTTTCCTACCATTTATTTTGATGTGGTCTGTAGTCTGTCAACTGGGACAACCCTTTTAAAGGGGTGGTCTGGAAGTAAAAAAATTTTAATCTCAGATCTCTATTTAATGTTATAATCTAATCTTTTTTTAAAATTCGTTTTTTTTTTTAAATCCATATTGTTTCCTGAATATTTTTTTAATGCTTTTTTTTTTTTTTACTACTTCCTTTGTGATGACACTTTGTTTGAGAATCTCATTGCATGCTTGGATACTCAAACAAGTCATCATCAGGGGGCAGTGGTTGTGGTCACTGTTACAGCCACCCTGAAATGAAGTGTCATCAGGGGCGCTCATTTCAGGGGCTTGTATAGTCCCTTCTCTATTGAGCATGTGCTAGTTGTCAATGCTGACGGATGCTTAGAAGCATCTTGTCACTGTGCACAGCGCTTCTCTGTCCATAGTAACAGCTGGCTCTGGTGAGAAGTGATAAGCCAGAAAGAGCGCGTACTGTCAGTTCACCTTGTAAAGAGAGAATGAGCTAACAGAGACAGCACCGCCGACTAGTGATGTCACTTGCGGGGAGGTGCTAGTGTCTGTTTTCAAGCTCTTCAAGTAATGTTCTTAGAATGTGCACTGACAGTGTGTTGTGTTTTCAACTCCTCACTTCTTTTCAGAGTTGACGAGGGAGTACACAGTCACCGTTCATGGAGAAAAGAGCACAGTAACAAGCTCCTACTAAACCTACATCGTAATTAACAACTGACACATGTGCAGTAGAGCAGGAACTACCCCAGCCCCTGAAACAGATGTCACTGATGATGTATCACTTCAGGATGGATGCAGAGGCTGCGGCAGTGACCACAGTCTCTAACCCATAAAGATCAGAGAGGAAGTAGTAAAAGTAAGGCCCCTTTTACATCTAAGGGCTGTGCTTTGCTTCATTTGCGTTTCTATGTGTTTTTACTGTTAAAAACGCATCAAAACGCATGCGTTTTTGCCCCTATTGATTTCAATGGAAACGCATGTAAAAACGGATGCAAAAATGCATGTGCATCTTCAAAAACGCAAAACACATGCATTTTTGCAAAAGCAGACCAAAACGTTGCTTGTGACGTTTTGGTCTACGTTTGCAAAAACGCATGCGCTTTGCATTTTTGAAAGTGCACATGCGTTTTTGCATGATTTTTTTTTTCAGTCCGAATAGGGCTAAGGAAAATATTGCTGATCTGAACTGCCTCATCGTCTAACATTAGGACGAGCATAATGCGAAGTTTCCTTGCATTGCACTCGCACTGGGCACATGCTCATGTGACCACAACCTTAGGCTCCATTCACATAGTTCATTATTGCACCGTTAGTATACTGTTTTCGGAAGATCTGCTATTGCAGTGAAAATGCAGTGATGTTAGCTGTCCCGGCCCAGTCAATACATTTCACAATTTTGCATTCAGATACTGCGCTTTTTACTGATCCATTTTTGAGCCCAAGAACGGATCTGTGAAAAGAATGAGCATGTCAAATTAGGCTGGGGTCACAGTACCATTTTTCACATGCATTTTTGGAGACCTGCGTTTTCAAAAACGCATGTAAAAAACGCACCCATAGGCCCCCATGTTAAAAAACGCATGCCCAAATAGCCAAAAAGCATGTGTGACTGTCCCATGCGTTTTTGGGCATATCCAAAAACGCATGCGTTTTTGTAGAAAACGCATGCGTTTTTGTAGAAAACGCATGCGTTTTTATAACATGGGTTCCTATGGAAAACGCATGCAAAAACGCATGTACAGTTAGTACCTTTTAGTGCCATTCAAAAACGCATGCGTTTCCCATAGGAGCCCATGTTAAAAAAACGCATGCGTTTCCGGAAACGCATGCGTTTTTTTTAACATGGGCTCCTATGGGAAACGCATGCGTTTTTGAATGGCACTAAAAGGTACTAACTGTACATGCGTTTTTGCATGCGTTTTCCATAGGAACCCATGTTATAAAAACGCATGTGTTTTCTACAAAAACGCATGCGTTTTTCAAAACGCTCAAAAAAATACTACAAGCACTATTTTTAGGTGCAGATTCAAAAACGCACCTAAAAACGCAGGGAGCCATCAGAGACCTTACAAAACTCATGCTGACATGAAAAAAAGCATGAGTTTTGTTAAATCACTTAAAAAAACGCATGGCAACTGTGACCACAGCCTTATTTTGCATTATCTGCTGCACTATTTACTCACCTTCACACGCTCCCACGGTGATCTCCAGCGATGTTCTCATCCTGGGACGCTGCAGGACCTGTGAGAGGACCTGGCACAGCACCATGTGACTGAGCGATGTTACTTAGTCACATGCGCAGGCTCCTAGAGGCAGCGATCACTGAGGCCTCCGGGAACGAGAACATTGCTGGAGATCATCGTGGAAGCGTGGGGAGGTGAGTAAATAGTGAAGCTGATAACGCAGCAACATTCACACACACAAGGCTGGGCTTTGTGAGAATCCGTTCTTGGTGCAGTTTCTGTCCCAGGAATGTATTCTCACAAAACATTGTGTGTGAATGTAGCCATACAGGCATGCATTTTTTAGTATGTAACTAGGCAGTGCAGATTGGCTTTGGTCCAAAAAGAGGCAGTTTGTGCTCCCTAATGTCCCTGGACCAATATAACTGGTCTACTGCACTATGATGGCTTACCGTCTTATTTAGACTAAAGGGATAATCAGCACTTCTACAATACCATCACTGATGGAGCCAGATTAGTTTCTCCTAGTTATGTAACATAATCAGCCTCAGTAAAGGCTTTGCAAGTCTCAAGTAAAGCGCACCTGACAACACAACCACATGATAATGTTCTGCGCCTGTTTCTCACCACTTGTAACTGAATTAACCTTAGTGAAGTTAATGCAGTCTAGTGTATTGTAATTGGAACAAAACTGGAGGGAATAAAGAGGAGAACATTACCATATGTTGATCATCTGTCTTCAGTATGAAGAAAATTAAGCTATAAAATAACAGTCTAGAAGTAGTGAGTAAATAGGGGAGAAACAGCATGAATGTTGTACCGTAGGAGCAGAATTTATTGCCTCAGTGGTTAAATGCATTACAGAAAGTTGTTTCTAGTGATATCATACCGAATATGAGATGCCTCTGTCAGCGAGTGCTTTATCCAATGTGCAGTTACGCTTTCCAAACAGGAGCCTACTCAGCACTTGTGGTAAAGTTCATTCTCCTAATGGCTTCCTATGAATGCAGCCGCTCTTTACATGGATTGTTATAGGAGTAGATTCTATTAGTTTGAAGACAGAATGCGAGTAGGTGACTTCTCTTTCTAGTGGAATGAACAGAAAGCAATTCTGCAAGCAATGGTACACAGCACATATAGCATGTAAAACAAGCAATCCTTATACAAATTACTTCTACATAAATAATAGCAATATACAGTGGCATAACTTCAGGCCCAGGGGCCCCAATGCGAACGTTCCAATGGGACCCCTTCAATTATTGGAAATCTTTGATAGAATTAGGCTGGGGTCACATTTAAAACGTCAATTGCATTCACCGCATCCAGATCCGGATGCGGTGAACGCAATACCGGTCACACACATTTTTTTACAAAAATGTGTGCAGAATACCGCACTGCAGTAACCGGATGGCTCAGGATGTATAATCCTGAGCCATCCGGCAACTGCATAGTTTGCTGATCCCGGCTATTGCCGGCATGAGCAAACTGTTCTTTGTCTTGTAAAACTTGTAATTTAATAAATAAAAGAATGATTGAGGTCTCTAGGGGGGCTTAGTCCCCCCTAGAGACCGGACGCCCACTCAGGTGGGCTACACCTACAACTTAACCGATAGCCCCGCCCCTTTCATGACGCAACCACCCTGAAAACACAGGGTGAAGGCCACAGGGCTTTTTGAAAGCTCAAAACCGGATCAGGATTCTTAAAAAAAATCGTAGATGTGACCCTGGCCTTAGTCTTTTTCCATAGGCCAAAAGGACTTCTGGGGTCTCCTAGGCTGCAGGGTCTGGGTGCGATCACCACCCCTGCACCTATTGTAGTTACGCCCCTGGCAATATAAAAAACAATATAAACAATCTTAAATGCAGGCGGAGAAAATACAAAAAAAGAAAATGTTAGGCTATGTGCACATCTGACGTTTGTGCATCTCTGCAGAACGTCCAAAAACCTGGGTTTTTTTAGAAGAAACTGAGTTTTCTGTGCTCAGCAGTGTCCCTCGTTTTTTGCTCGTTTTACGCCGGGTTTTCCAGCGTTTTTCTCGGCTGTTTTGAAAACTGAGTTTTTTGTGCACTTGATCAGCTGGAAGCGCTGGAAAAACGGAGGAAAGAAGTCACTTGCTCTATTCTTTGAAAAACGTTGTAAAAACTCAGTTTTGACTGAAAAAACTCAGTTTTGACTGAAAACGACCAGAAGAAAAGCATTCTAATGTAGACAGCGTTTTCTAAACTCCATTGAGTATCATGTTAACCCAGACGGTGGCTAGGATTAACATAAATTAACATAAAACTCAGCAGAAAACGCCGACGTAAAACGTCCAAAAACAGCCCAGAAAACGACTGATGTGCACATAGCCTTAAGGTATCAGAAGGCAGATAGGTAATATGCAGTATATAAAGCACCACCAGAACAAAAACGTATCCAGGTAAATAATCACAAACCAATAGATAATTATAGCCAATAACCATCTGCACCACAACGTGTGTTTCACGCCTCCTTCTTCACCGGCGAATATAACCCATTGTTAAGGAAGCAAAAGCATAATGTACGTCAGATCCTAAACATTCTGCTGTTCAGTGAAATTGAAGAAAAATGGTGGGAGTAGTGAATTATATTTGTTGTATCTTTTTATGTTATTAGTCGAGCTGTCTTTTATCGATGACGCATGTGGTTATGTAAGAACACGTTCTCTAGCATTGCTTCTTTTTCCTATGGGTTACTTAACATTGTGAATAGAATATTGTATAATACATTACATACAGCATTTACCGTTTATTGAAGAGGTGTTCGTGAACAATTATTTTCCAATGATGCAAACATATACTGTGAGAAAATCTTTATTGAAAATTCTGTCTCATTCTCCTTTTTCATAAGCCCCCTTTCAACATAGTTATGGGTTGTTCAAGGATACAACAGCTGCAGGCTTATGTGGGACATTGTTGAGCAGGCAAGAGATAACATTGTGGCAATTGTTAGGGTGTGTGAGTACACTGCAGAAATTCTTTGCACCAAATCTGCATCGAGGGGTAGAAAAATGCACCAAAATCTGCCATGCATTTTTCCACATTTATGATGCAGTTTTGGTGAATTTTTAATGCGTAAGTGGTGCATTTTTTTTTGCAGAAAATGTTTTTATTAAAGTTTAAGCAATCTACAAAAACAGTTAATGCAATAATACATACAGTTATAACTAGCACATTATCTGCATTCCCTCTCAGCCATGAGAACAAATTGCAATGTAGTAATGCATACTCGGGGAGGGATCCCAAACGAAACCCTCAGTAATTACAGTGCTTACTCTGTAAATGAATCCCAATTCAATGAGATATAGCCTGTAACCAAATATAGAGAAAATGAAACATAGAAGAAAAGAATGAGAAGAAGAAAGAAATGAAAGGATGGGAAACAAGAAGAGGAGTTTAGGAAAGAAAGAATGGGAGGGGTGGGAGGGGATAAGGGAGGATACCCAGCCTAACAACCCTTCTACTGGCACCCAAGTAGTTCAGCGGTGTATCCCTTAGGGTACCTTTACACGCGGCTACATTTCTAGGGTGGCTACAGGTAACTTACTGTTTGCAGTGAAATCATGGACACATTGTTTCATTTGTACACAGCCACAAAATGGAAAAATGTGTCCATGATTTCACTGCAACCAGAGATCTGTTCAGAAGTTGGACACAGAAGTTGGTGTGTGTAAAGCGGCCCTAAAGGGAACTCCGGGCTCTCCTTAAACAAGTGCCAGAGAAACCATGTACTTCCTTGCCCAGCTGTGTTCTCACTATCCTAAGCCACAAGTGACTCAATTCGCAAGTTTATTGAGTGAGGCCACTTCCATTTAGTCAGATTCTGGAGGGGAGTAATCATTTCACATAATTGTGACTACTCCCAGTTCTAATATAGATGAACCCTCACAGCACAAAGTGCGCGCAATGTAACAATCCACAAGTGTGCACTCACGAAGTGACTGACGACTTGTGGACTTAGACTGGACAACCCCTCTAAGGGGCCTTTCACAGTTGCGTTCTTTTCCTGATCTGGAAGATCAGGAAAAAACCTGATTCTAAGGGCTGAGACTCTGAAAGTGCTGGAGCAGTGACCCTGAACGGCTTCTCCCTATCTGGACAGAAACACAATCAGCTGACAGCCCAGTCCAGATAGGGAGATGCCGTTCAGGGTCACTGCTCCAGCCCTTTCAGAGTCTCCTCAGTGAAACTCTGATGTAACTAGGAAAGTGTGTCCAAGCTCTTATACTATTTGAAGCAAACAATATATTGATACAAATATTGAAATGTAATATATGTCCTCAATATATTAGTGAAAATTAATGATAAAGCAAAGTACCTTAAACATTTAAGGCCTGTCTCCTTAATACTAGGTAGAGGTGGTTGTTAATGTTTCCTAGCTTTGTCATTCAGGTCACAGAGTGGATGTCTTCACTATGTATAATGTTAACCTGAGCCATAAATTCTTTTTGGCTGCCATATTTGAAGTCCTTCACTGGATAAATTGGCATGTACCTCACAAATGTTTTTTTATTTTTTTTCCCTTGACATTATAATCTATACATATAAATATAGATTGCCCATAAGTGGGCACATGAGATCCCAACAGAAGAAAATAAGTTTACACGTGGGTACGGAATATACCACAGAAAGTGTTGAGGTTATGTGTTTTTTTCAAGGCAAGGAAAGCAGGTAACATTTAATGAGTGACAATGTATTATGGCTAAGTGCTTTATATTTGCTGAAACTGCATTGCAACTTGGTAAGAAAAGCATTAAAGCCTTTCCAACAGGATGAATTATAAATGAAAGAACGAGTTCTGAAAAAATATTCCAACTGTCAGCTTGTCAAAGCACAACGTCCTGTGAACGGCAAGCTCTACTCTTTTCAGCATCCTGAATCACACAATCTCTCTTTCTCTCTCTCTTTTTAGCCTGTGTGCTCTATTCATGTCTGACATTATCATTTCACATGGATATAAGGGAAAAAAAATTGCAAATTAAAAAATATAATGCAGCCTTTTGTAGCTAAAGCTTTGGAAGTGTTGAGAAGAAACCAACCTCATTAAATGATACTTAGATGCTCTGTGTATCCCCCACACCCCCAGTTTTTACACCATTGAAATGCAGTATATGCTAAGATAATACACAAGAAAAGTCAGGATTCAGTGTATGAACAATCTTCAAAGAAAAATAATTATAAGAAATGTATTGCAATACTTGGAATTACATATATTGGTTATGAAGATGAGCGAATCGATGCGCAGGTGTCTTTGACCACTGGACAGTAGTCAGTAGTTTGTTTCGCACAATCCTGGTCAAGAAGACATGTCAGTATTCCGTGGTTTCTGGACAGTAGCCCAGCGAACCTTTTCCTACCAGCTGTCATCCCGGTTGAGTGTTCTGATTAGTAGGCCCAGCGCAATATCATACGTGCGTCACCATGTTTCATTGACATTGTGCCTGGCCTGCAAATCAAAGAGGCACCAGGGAGGTAGCATATAACAAGTAATTCATAGTGCTCCTTTCTGGCGACCATAGCATACTGGCTTTGGACTTGTAAATTGATTTCTACATCTCTAACAGGTTGATAACCTTGGAATAGCTATACTGGATGTACAGTCAAATCAAAAATCACTTGGATCTGCTGCTTCATATTGGTAATTTGGCTCCTGGACAGGATGGCATGGCGATCATTAAATTATCAGTTTTGCTGTAAAGGGAATAGTTAGATGACTTTGTAAGTGTCATTGTTGAAATAAATTTGTCAATGCCTGTATATACAATATACTCCTGTAATACTGACCACAAATTAGATTGGTAAATCCAAAGGCTCATCGTTATTATTAGCAATATGTGAAGTATGATTTTTTTTTCCAAACATTGTATATCTTGTCATGTATTCTCCAACTGCTCCCACTATTTTGGCACTAGAAATTTCATAGTATTTTTTAAAGAAAGGACACAGGTTCCCAAACTGATATTCTTGATGTGCTTCTTCATCTTGCTAACCATCAGGTCTAGACAAAGGTTATTGGAAGCTAAGGGGTAAAAAATAATAATAATGATAACTTAATAATGATAACTTATGAAGCCCCTTTACCCACCTCTGGGCCCTGTACAGTAGTTTCATCACATCTCCCATCTCCTCCTGCACCCTCTTCGACTGCCTGCAATCCGGCTTCCGACCCCTCCACTCCACTGAAACAGCACTGACCAAAGTCACCAATGACCTACTGACTGCCAAAAGCAAGCGCCACTACTCTGTCCTCCTCCTCCTCGACCTGTCCGCCGCCTTCGACACTATTGACCACTCCCTTCTACTTCAGATCTTGGCATCACGGACCTTGCCCTCTCCTGGATCTCCTCATACTTAACGGACCGGACCTTCAGAGTCACCCACTCCCACACATCCTCCTCGGCCTACCCCCTATCTGTCAGGGTCCCCCAGGGCTCGGTGCTAGGACCGTTACTCTTCTCAATCTACACTCTCGGCCTAGGGCAACTCACCACCTCTACGCCGACGACACCCAAATCTACTTGTCTCGACCTGATTTCGCCTCCCTACTATCCAAAATTCCGCAATGCCTGTCCGCCATATCTTCCTTCCTCTGCTCACTTCCTTAAGCTGAACATGGACAAAACCAAATTCATCATCTTCACCCCAAGCCGCTCCCCCTCACTACCAGGCCTATCAATGGTCATCAACGACTGCTCTCTCTCCCCAGTCCCCCACGCCAAGTGCCTCGGGAAGTTCTGAGCCTTATCAGGATATAATTGGGCTTCATGGAGATGTTTACCTTGCACATACCTGTCCAGCCTTAGCACCTTATCTTTTTTAGGTTAGGCAGGAGGCACTTAAGCCGGCGTCATACACGTCAATGTCGTCAGCGATCTGATCGCTGGCGATATTGACGGCTGATCGCTGGTGAGCTGTCACACAGACAGACTCACCAGCGATCATTGGATTTATCGCTGGTTGATATACCATGTCACACGCGTCAATATCGCTGCAACGTCACGTGCAGCAGCGATATTGCACGCGATATTGACACATGTGACGGCCCCTTTACACTTAATTTATTGTCCCACATTGTAAGCACAGATTCTCTGCCCTACACCAAGAGTGAGTTCTTGTGTACAATGATCAATCCTTCTTTGCACTTTAAAGGGATCCTGTCACCTCCAAAACACCTCCTAAGCTATCAAAACATATCCCTGCAGCATCTATTCACTAATCTCACATTCCTTTTGTCTCCTAAAAGTATCCTGTGAAAGTGGAGAAAAACGTTTTAATACTTCCTCATTAGTGATTATAATTAGCAGGGGCTATATTCTTTAGTCACCAGGGCATGTTGTTTTGCAGCCTCGAGGATCCAGCCTCTCTCTGTCTGTGCTGCTGTGAAACTGAAACTGAAGGCAGGACTAATGATTTGCATTCTGTGAGTGATAGAGAGAGGGGAGGGCAATGCCTGCACATCACAGCAGAACACACAGAGACAGGGTGGATCCTGGAGCTGCAAAACAGCCCACCTTGGTGACTAAAGAATATAGTCACTGCTAATTATAACCACTAATGAGTGAGTATTAAAACATTTTTATGCACTTTCACAGGATGCTTTTAGGAGACAAAAGAAGTGTGAGATTAGTGATAGGATGGTGCAGGGACATGTTTTGCTAGCTTAGGAGGCGTTTTGGAGGTGACAGGATCCCTTTAATTGATAGATGTGGTTGTTCAGTAACACTGTCCTCTATCCTGGTGTATATACTCATGGCCATTGTGAGTGCGAGTAGTAGTTCTTGTCATTTGTATCAGACTATCCTGGTCTTCTTGCTACATAATGTATAGTTTGATATTTACTGTGCATTCACGAAAAAAAAAAACTCACTGCATAAGGTGTGTGTGTGTACATCCTGGGCTGCTAAAAACTCTATTTTCTCAGTGTGTAATGAGCATGGATCTAAATCACATTGAACACCTGTGGAGAGATCTGAAAATTGCTGTCTGGAGAAGGCACCCTTGAAATATGGTAGAATTTTGCAAAAAAAAGTGGTCCAAATTCCAGTGTAGAGGTGTAAAGGTACCGTCCCACGTGGCAATATTGCTAGGCAATTTCACTGGCAATTTGCTGTTTGCAGTGAAATCATGGACACATTGTTCTATTTTGTTGCTGTGTACAAATGTAACAATGTGTCCATGATTTCACTGCAACCAGCAAATTGCCAGTGAAATTGCCTAGCAATATTGTCGCGTGTGACGGTACCTTAAGAGCTTGTTGATGATTATAGGAAGTGATTGATTGCAGTTATTTATTCCAGAGGGTGTGCAACAAAATATTAAGTTGAGGGTGCCAATTTTATGATTTTGAGATTTTGTATGAAATTATGTCCAATTTGCCTTTTTTTCTCCGTTTTTTTGTGTTGCTCCAATACACACAAAGGTAATAAACATGGGTATAACAAAACGTGTAATTGCAATAATATTCTGGGAGCAATACTTTAGTTTTTATAAACAATTTCAAGGGTGCCAAAACTTTCAGCCATGACTGTATATCTATGTAGTTGTCAATTGAACAAAGGTTGGCCGATTGCCTGGTTACCCTGGATCAATGCTTAGGCTGGCTTCACACTTGCGGACCCCTCCGCAGCGTCCTGCTGAGGGGATCCACAAGCTGACCGCAGCCACCACAGGACGCTGCGGAAGGGTCCACAAGTGTGAAGCCAGCCTTAGTGCAATGTTAAAGGGATATTCTTAAGTTTAGAAATATTTATCTAGTGCAGGTGTGGGGAACCTCCGGCCACCTCGATGACATTTTCTGAAAATTCCTGGGTACCACAGTGCTCAGGCTGGCAGGCGCGTTTTGCCAACTGCCTACTTTTTAAATCTAGCTCCTCAGTGATCTCCATGCACCAGTTTGTCTCCCCAGTGATGTATGTGCCTCCAGCTTTCCCTGTGATGTCTATGGCTCTAGCAAACCTCCAAAAGTAGTTGAGTAGCAACATGATCAATATCACCTAACATCACAGCTATGCTAAAGAGAAGCAGCTCCAGCCACCATAATAGGGGTGAGATGATTGTTTAACCAAATATAGCAGGGGAATTTTCAAGTTGATAATTTTGGGCAGCCCCTGAAGGATGGTAGAAATTTACAAATGGCCCCCGACAGAAAAAGGTTTCCCACCCCTGATCTACTGGAATACCTTCCTAACCTCTTAAGGCCCCTTTACATGCTGAGACTTTCCAGCGATCCCACCAGCGATCCGACCTGGCCGGGATCACTGGAAAGTCTCTATGTAGTCGCTGGTGAGCTGTTAAACAGGTAGACTCACCAGCAACCAGTGAGCAGCGCCATCACTGGTAACCAGGGTAAACACTGGGTAATTAAGCAGCGCGCTCTACTTAGTTACCCGGTGTTTACCCTCGTTACCAGCGTCCTCCCACTTACAGGCTGGACTAAGCGGGAGGACGCTGGCAACCAGGGTAAACACCGGGTAACTAAGCAGAGCGCGCTGCTTAGTTACTCGGTGTTCACCCTGGTTACCAGTGCCCAGCATCTCATGTGCGGCACTGGGCATTGACTGGGAGGTCGCTGATCATTGATCACTCGTTGTCACACACAGTGATGCGTGCTGACCAGCGGGAGACCAAGGACCAAAAATGGTCCTGAACGACTTGTAGCGATCAGCGACCTCACAGCAGGGGCCAGGTCGCTGATGTGTGTCACACACTGTAACATCGCTGGAGAGGTCACTGTTACGTCACAAAACCTGTGACATTTCAGCGATATCGCTAGTGATGTTGCAATGTGTGAAGTACCCTTAAGACCTCCTCAGATTCTGAGAACCTTAGCTCTAAAGTTCCCCATGTGAATAGAGCAGTGGTCGATTATGCACACTCACGCTCCATTAATTCTTAATGTGACTACTGGAGATAGACAAGCGCTGCACTCAGATGGTCTTCATCACTTCTATAAGAATGAATGGAGTGCAGTGTACATGACTGACTACTGCTTCCCTCACAAGAGGCTCTTAAGAAGTCAGGGGATAACGTGTAAACTTGAGAATACTCCTTTAAAGCAGCTCTCCAACATTTTGAGGTTTTTCTCACTACTGGAGTGGTGCTTTAAATATAAGTCCCCTGCTCCCTGTCATATACTCACTTTCCAGTGGTTTCCCCTTTTACTGTCACAATTCCAGGTTCGCAGTGCTGTCTTGGACCCATAACTTCTGACAGGCCAAAAATCAGAAGTTACGTTACAAGAGCTCAATGCATCTGTATGAAAGCCAGAACAAGGTTTCCATGGAAATGTATTGAAAAGTGACGCTCCAGGTCACTTTTTGCCGACGAAGCGATAGCCAGTGAAGCTGGAAGGTGAGTATGGGACAGGTGGCAGGGAACTTACCGTATATTCAAAGCACCACTCCAGTGGTGCAATAACGCTTTAAATATGCATATTTATTGTCACCTTTCCAAATCTTAAGGTATTATCATAATGACTGCAAAAAGTACATTGTATTGATTAATTGACAGCCATATTAAGTTATACAGTTCTAATTTTTACTCTTCTCATTTCAAGGAAATTGGTAATGTGGCGCCCCACTGGTCGGGACGCCACATAAGGGTACTGAACCCAGATAAGAGTGGGTGGTATTCCTGTGACTGGGGAACTGGGATGGTGAATAAAGGACCCTCACAACACTCATTCACAAACACCCTAGAGTAGGGGACCATGGGTAAACCCGCTGTAGGGAGGACCCAGTTCCGTGGGAGAAGTGACAGGGTAGAAAAGTGTGTGGGTGGGAGGAGAGTTAGCTCAGTGTGAGAGGACAGTTGGAGAGCTCCGTTGGGGAGTGAGGAGTGAAGGACACCAGAGGAGTTGTCGTGGCAGGAGGGAGACCCTAGGGGCACCAGGTATTGTGGTGGCGCCTGAATCCGGACCTGGTATGACTACCGACTGGAGGGGTCTGGTTCCGGGACAGAGGACCGGCTCTGAGCACGGTGCAGGAGTCTAATCCTGAGCCGTCAAACCGGAGGCCCCGAGCTTCTGTATGAAGTCGCGGCCAAAGACCTGGTGTTCACCTCGAAAAGGCATAGCAAACTAGGGTCAGGAGGATCTAAAGGGGAGTCCTCCACTGCAGATCCGTGGGAGGCAGCTCGAGGCTCTGCATGCAGAAGCACTGCATAGTAGTGGGAGAAAAGAGAGCGCTAGGAGGGACTGGAGAGGAACGGCAGGTACACCACCGAGGGTCCTGAGTAAAGCATTTGGGTTCTCCAGTGACTAACCAGGCCAGGGAGTGACCCGAAAGACTGTACCATCTGTCTGCTGCCTAGAGAACCTAAACTAAAACCCATTCAGCGTTACAGACTGTGTCGCGTACTTTATCTCTCCCGCCTGAAGAGCCCCATATTTGCTGTAGGAAAAAGACCCGTGACTGTGCCGTGTGGTAAGCTGCCTCCATAGACTGTTCTGCCCTGGGGATCCTGCTCCACCTATGGGGAGCGTAACCATCTGACTGCCCAAACATCCCCCCGGAGGACTGACCCGCAGCACCGGTGACCATACCGGAACCATAGGTGGCATCACAAATTACTTTTATTTTTATTATTATTTTAACATTGACTCTTTTAAGCGACCACCAAGGCCACGGGCTCGGGCACAGGCCCTAGTGACACCCCCCGTAAATCAACGCCCGGCACCGGGTACCCCACGGGCCTGGGGCGGGTCAGTAACTGTTCACAATCAAAAAGGTTCTCTAAAGCTTACTCATTTTCTACCTACTTTTTCTTTTTAAAGCACTACTCCATGTTTGTTTTTCTGTTTAGTTCTGGAATGTTGCTGTAAATCTATATCTCCTGCCCCCTGTCTTATAGCCATCTTCTAGTGTTTTCGTCCTTTTTCGGCACCACTTCAGTTCTGCGGCTCCATTTTGTGCTAGAAACTTCTGACTGACCGGAAGTTATGAATTACATCACAAAGAGTCAATGCATCCCTATAAGTAGCCAGAACGAGGCCAGAACAAGGCCTCATACAGATGCATAGAGTTGTGACCTCAGGCGCACTCCTTGAAACACTGGAGTTTCCGGCATGTCAGAAATTGCTTCAGACCGACCAGAGCGGCTCTGAAAAAAGGTGAAGCTGCCAGAAGGTGAGTATAAGTAAGGGCTCAGGGGACTTACATTTAAAGCCCTACGCTAGCGGTTGAATAAAAAAAGAAAGACTGAAGAGATGCTTTAAAAGAAAGTATCATATGGTATTAGAACCAGCAGACTGACATTTTATATGACCATGTACATTTTTACTATCCTTTAGCATTTTCCATTGGACAATTTTTTTCACTCCCTGCTCACTACTCTCAATGGAGTGTGCAGGTATTCGGCTTCTGAATTAATATCCACCACTTTTGTTTCAATCGTATTTACAGTGACCCACAAAGGCCTTAAATATACTAATGACAATTAGTATATGCTCATAACATAAAAAACCTGATTTATCATTCCCATTTAGTTTAGCCCGCCTTCTGCCAACTTCAAAATACGGCATGTATATCACTATCTCAGACAGAATTGCTGTGGTGTTAGTCTTTTATTTAAAGTGATTTATACTGAACAGTATATAATGTGCCAAGAAACGTTTCCCTTTGTCAGGTGTCTCATTTGTGATGTCTCTACAGTTGTTTCCTCAGCAACACGCTGCAAAATGAAATATGCAATACAGAATTTCAGAGTCATTGGAGGTTTAATGCGCTTCAAAAATCTTGTTCAGGCTCTCATAGAGATGCATTGAGAACTTGTGACGTAACTTGACTTCTGGACAGTCAGAAACTACAGTCATAAGATGGCGCCACTGATGGAGCTTGTACATATGTTCATAATTGTAATGTAAATGTACCTAATGTTTTCATATATGTGTTCTACGTTATACACATATATCTTGCTTTATGATATTTAAGATTAATTATGATTTTCTACTGTAATTTTTATTTTTTTTCAAAATAAGTCCGGCTGTTTCTACAGTTGATGTGAATTGGTTCACAGGACTTGATCTATTGGCCCAGTAAGCAATCTGCGCCATGAGAAATGCCTCCTATCTGTTGTATGTTGTTTGATTAGCTGGCCTGATGCGGTCACATGTTCATCACCCTGCATCAATGACGTTGCTCCAGGCCGACTAATCAAAAGAAGAGCTATGGATGCCAGGAGATAAGAGGCAGTCCTCTATCAACAGAGCAGTCTGTAATAGGTAGAGTTGCACTGTTAATGTAGAGCAGCAGAATCACCTGCAAGAGCGCTCACACCTGGCAACAGGTAGAAGAGGCAGATAGATAGGAGCTGCCTGTGTGTTTTTAAAGGGAACCTTTCAACAGGATTTAAACATATAAAGTGCAGCCAGCACCAGTAACACTTTATATACAGTATTCTACAATGGTGTATAAAAGTTCTGTATGACATACAAAATATCTTTTATTATACTTACATGCTTCCTGCTTCATGTAGATGACTCGTCTGTCATCCACATAGTGTCCTTCATTGCACTCCTTCTCATGCACACACCTCTCCTTGCCAAGAGAAGAGCAAAGTATTGTGATTCACAGGCGCAGGGAAAGGTCAAAGAGTGCCCTTGCCACTACAATACTTTGCTCTGCCCTCACACGGCAGAGAGTAGTACGTGTGTACAGAAGTGCAATGGAGGGCACTGTGTGGATGACGTAGGACGCATTATGCACACACAACAGGAAGTGAGGAAGCACTGCTCTGCTTCTAGATCAGTGATGCCCATCGGACTGGACAGCCCCATAGGTGAGTATAATAAAAGGTCACTTTTTATGCTATTCATGTCAGCTTTTGGACTTAAAAACAATATTCTAGAACGCTGTGTATAAGGACTTATGGTGGTGTCTGCACTGTAAATGGGAAAAACCTGATGACAGGTTCACTTTAAACCCATAGTTGAAAAATGTAATTTTTCCAGACAATTGCCTTAAAGACATGATCATTTTTGGCCCTGTTGGAGATTTTGCTTTGAAGACTACAAGGTTCAAGTTACAACACTGGGCAGAGGCCTTAGTGAATATCAATATTTGGCGTGTGTTGTTCTGTATTTCCATTTGATGACCTACTCCCTGGTGTGATTTTACTAAGCAATGGCCTGAACATAGTCATCATTTTCATTAGTGAGTCTGACTATGACCCTTTGTTATAATTTTAATTAATGATTACATGTATGTTGTTAGCATCTCTGCAGTATGCAGCTTATGATATTGGATAGCTGCAATCACTTCATATTTTCAAAATCCATGACTGATTTCTGCTGCAAAAAATGTATTATTATAATCTTGGCAATAGCTAAGCCTATCCGTATTGAAAAGTGAATGTACTGTGCTTCACTTGTAAAATGTGCTTGGTGCACAACAATGCAGGGTTTATGTAACAATGGTGACCTCCTGTGGTCACCACTAATTTAATGGATTGATGGTCCAGGGCATATGATGTATCCCTGACAATAGATGTTAAGAGCTGTGCGTCATAAACAGCATGATGTGAAAGTGTTTAAGAAACTGTTGGTTGTGCTGAATATGAAATGACGTGGAATTCAGCGTTTTCTGACATATGCAAAGCAATTACCAGAGATTCATCTTCTATCCAGGTCGTTCCTGACGTAGGAGATTAAATCATTGTAGGTATCAATGTATAAAAACTAATGTAAAAAATTTTCATTTTCCAATAAAGATAAGCAAATCTCTAGAAATTAAAATTTACCAGCTTTGTCAAAAACTTGATTTACAACTAATCGATTTGTGAGAATCACAATATTGCAAAGCCTGTAATTTCCCAGAAAGGAGAGTTGACATGAGCTTGATCCCGAGTCTCATTAGCATATCACATGTGATGCTCTCCATCGCATGTATACGCTAATGGGACTTTACCCTTTATGTCATTGTTTTGCCTTTTTTTTAAGGGATTTAATGAGCTGTATCAATTACATGATAAAACAAATTGGAATCTGAGAGTCCTCAGTGGTTGATACCTTTTAATGGCTAACTGAAAAAATGGTAAGCATAGCAAGCTGTGGCCCCTTCATCAGGCTGATAATGACACAGATTCTGAAGACACATACATACATACATAAGTAGTGTTAGATGATGTAGTAAATACAACAGGTGATGTAAAGCAGAGTCAGGCTAGGGAGGGGGAGAGGAGCTGGGAAAATAAAGTCAAAATTCAAAGATAAGAGGAACAGATTGTATTATTGTTCTATGATTAGTGGCCTGTGGAGACCTGAAGATTCCTTAGAGGGCCATAAATTGAAGCGAGACAGTTCACAGTGTCAAAAGTTCATTGTCCTCTAACTCGCTTCCTCAAACTCAACATGGACAAGACCGAATTCATCGTCTTTCCCCCGAACAACCCTCCCCCTCTTCCTGACCTATCCATCACTGTCAATGACTGCACACTCTCACCCGTCCCCCACACAAAGTGCCTCGGGGTAATCCTCGACTCCTTCCTCTCCTTCAAGCCCCACATTCAAGCCCTCACCACCACCTGTCGAATCCAACTAAAAAACATTGCCCGTATCCGCTCCTTCCTTGACCACAGCACGGCTAAAACACTTATCCATGCCCTCATCATCTCCCACCTGGACTACTGCAACCTCCTGTTCACCGGTCTCCCTCCTTTTATATTCATGGAATAAAGAATTGAGACGTACTGCACCGGTAGATTTCCTTTTTTTCCTCATCATCTAACACTGCTTATGTATGTATGTATGTGTCTTCAGAATCTGTGTCATTATCAGCCTGACGAAGGGGCCATAGTGTCCCGAAAGCTTGCTATGTTTACCATATTTTCAGTTAGCTATTAAAAAGTATCAACCACTGAGGACTCTCAGTATCAAATTTGTTTCTATCTACTGGCTAACACGGTACAAACATTCTTTACCTTACATAATAAAGTTATTCTGGAGGTATTATAGGGATACCAAATTAAGATTTGTAGGACAGCTGATTTTCTTCTAGAAAAAATAAAAAACATTTCTATATTTTCCATTATGCATCAATCCATACCACCAGCTGCACAACCTAAAAAAATCTGCAATTCTGCATGCTAAACATGTCCCCTTTTAAATGGTCATTAAAGGGTTACTTTGAGGCCAAGCGTTTTTCTTCTAACTTTTTATCTAATTTATTCCTACAGTATAAGCTATTTTCCAATATAGCTGCATTAAAAATTCCCTACCATTCCCTCTCGACACTATGTAACAATTACTGTATTTTTTTTCTATTTCCTGTTTTTGAATGTTTTGTGTGAGTGCCTCAGTGCATGCTGGGATACTGACACAGAACATCATCAGGGGGCAGAGGCTGCAGTCATTTCAACAACCTCTGCCCCTCCCTGAAATAAAGTGTCACATTAGTGATGCTGGTTTCAGGGGCAGGAATGTCAGTCCTCCCCATAGTGTGCTGTCTCAGCTCCCTCCATGTAGTGTCTCACCCTTTGTTCAATGAGTGCACATAAGCCAACATTAGAGAAGTGTCAGTATATCAAAGGTGTGGGAGATCAGCGCCACCCTATAGGTGATGTCACTGGTCTTTGTCAGGGTGGCTTATATATTTTGATAACCCTGGAGAACCTGAACCACTTATGTCCTGCACAACCGACATCAGTGTAGAACAGGAGGAGAGACACTGCATGGAGGAAGGCTGAGACAGTGCACTGCAGGGAGAGGAGAAGGGGGGCTTGAGACAGCATACTTCGGGGAGGTATAAAGGGGGGCTGAGACAGTGCACTGAGAGGAGGGGGGAAAGGCGAGGATGGAGACCTTCATGTATACAACATTGACAAACCTGCCCCTGAAGCAGCATCGCTAATGTAATGCTTCATTTCAGGGAGGGGCAGAGGCTGAGGAAGTTACTGCTCTGCTGATCTTCTGTGTCAGTATCCCAGTGTGCACTGGGGCACTCAGATGACAAGTTATTAGACCAGTTAATAGAAAAAAAAACAGTAGCTAGTAGGTAGTGTAGAGAGGGAACAGTGGGGGATTTTTAAAGCAAGTATATTATAAAATATCTTAGAGTACAGGGATAAGTTAGATAGGGAGTCAGGAGAAAAATGCTTGACCTTTGACTAACCTTTTTATAAAAAATGTGAGTATATGAAAGTGTGAACTTGGCTCTTATTCCTGGATCAGATAGTTGAGAAGTATTGCCAGGTGCAACTTCACAACCTCTCTGGAGTACCTGGTACCAGGTAGGCAGCGTTTCTTCTTATAACAGCATCTCATCAAGAGACTTTCCATACCAATTAGATAATCCCAAATCGTTTGCAACAAGCCCTTTTTCTTGTATCAACAGAACAATAAGGCTGCATTCACATATATCCATTGCATCAAGCTCACTTTCTTTGAGAGTAATGAAACTCAACGAATCATGAGACATGTAGTTTTCATTGGTAGAGAAGGAAGAATGCATAAAAAAAGTAATTTTAGCTCGATGTTGTGTTTTTTTTTAATAGTGTTCTGCGTGCCACAAATATGCGTTTATTTTCTTATTCATATGGTTACTAATAGCATTATAGCTATTTAGCATCATTTTTTTTGTTTTATTGCATAAAAATGTTGAGTGAAAAATCTATTTTATATATCAAAAACGTTTTGTCACTTTTTACTTTTATGTTTAGCCTCATTGGGAGAACTTGAACATTATTTCTCCCGATCATGTAGGCAATACCGTGCAATATTTATGTATTGTATCGCAATGTACTTGACGGTCTAAAAACTGACAGGCAACCACCTTTTAGGCCATGCCTCTGGCACACCTGAAGGACATTTTAAAGTCCCTTGTTGCCATGAGAACTAAAGGGTGGTGCATATATGGGATAATAATAGAGCCCCTCCTTTTGTCTAACCACTTAGATACTTTCAGGGGTCTTTTGCAACATGAAATGGCCAGGACTGATGTTTTATCTGATTACAGCTGTTAGAACATGGTTCTGACTGTATAACACAGCTGCTGCCTACAAATGGTGAAGGCACAGGTCCTGTGTCCACTCCTTCACTATTCATACTTGCCAGTAGTCCCAGTTTTAGCAATTCAGTCCCACAAACCAGGCCACAAAAAGGAGGACTTACCAAAATTACAAATAAAAGTGGTTTTATGATGTAGTACTATATCACACATTGTTAGTAGGTTACTTTCTTATACTTATTTATTATTCTAGCACCATTTATTCCATGGCGCTTTACATGTGAAAAATGGGCATACATAGATAAGTACAATAATCATGAACAATACAAGGTACACACAGGTACAGGAGGAGAGAGGACCCTGCCCGTGGGGCTCACAGTCTACAAGGGATGGGTGAGGATACACTAGGAGAGGGTAGAGCTGGTCATGCGGTGGTTTGGTGGTCTGAGGCTTACTGCAGGTTGTAGGTTTGTCGGAAGAGGTAAGTCTTCAGGTTCGTTTTGAAGGTATCCAGGGTAGATGAAAGTCTGATGTGTTGCAGCAAAGATTTCCAGTGTATGGGGGATGCAGGTGAGAAATCTTGTACGTGATTGTGGGAAAAAAAGATAAGCGGGGAGTAGAGAAGGAGATTGTGAGAGCATCACAGGCTGCATGTAGGTAAGTACCAAAAAACCATGTCACAGATGTATGGAGGGGACAGGTTGTGGATGGCTTTGTGTGTAACATCATGTCCTCTCTCTACCTTAAACTGAATCTGTCAAAAATTGAACTTCTCATGTTTCCTTCCTCTCCTAATCTTCCGAAATCTAATATTGCCATTTCTGTATATGGTTCTACCATTACTCCACAGCAGTACGACCGCTGTCTTGGGGTTATATTTGACTCAGATCTCTCCTTCACTCCCCTTACCCGATCACTCGCTTGCTCTTGTCACCTACACCTTAAAAACATCTCTAGAATTAGACGTTTTCTGACTGTAAACTCTGCAAAAACTCTTAACAGTGGCCCATATTCATTTTCATCTGAATTATTGCAATTCTCTACTAATCACTCTCCCTCTTGCTAAACTCTCTCCTCTACAATCAATCCTGAATGCAGCAGCCAGGATCATATTCCTCTCAAACCGCTTCACCGATGCCTCTATCTTGTGCCCATCCACTACAGAGTACAACATAAAATTGTCACTCTTACCCACAAAGCCCTCCATAGTTCTGCACGCCCTACATCTCCTCCCTCATGTCTGTCTATCGCCCTACACATGCCCTCCGTTCCGCAAGTGACCTAAGACTGACATCATCTACAATCCAAACCTCCCACTCCTGTCTCCAAGACTTCTCACGAGCTGCACCAATTCTCTGGAACGGATTAACAAAACCAAATCAATTAATTCCCAATACCCATAGTTTTAAGCGAGCCTTAAAAACACAACTTTTTAGATTGGCCGATCACCTCATCTCACTTGTCTAACTATTCCTATCTTCCCTTTTCCAAATCTGGCTGCTAGTGTCATCTGTCTACACCCCCATGCATAATATAGCACTTTTTCTGTATCGTACAGATCCTGGCTGGTGAATCTCATATTTATTATATTGATGGCAGGCCCATATATGATGGTATTTTTACCATTTACTTTTTGTATCTCCCCTATTTCCTCATAGATTGTAAGGTTAGGACCAGGGACCTCACTGCTCATGGTTTTTAAATTTTTTTTTACTATGTATTGTCTCAAATTGTCTGTAAATGTCCCCTCCGAATTGTAAAGTGCTGCGGAATATGTTGGCGCTATAGAAATAAAATTATTATTATTATGTTATGGTACTGGTTTTGAACTGGAGTTTCTGAGCAGTGGGAAGCCAGTGAAGGGCTTGGCAGAGAGAAGAGACTGGGGAATAACAGAGGGGCAGGTGCATTAGACAGGTAGGTAAACATACAGCACACATAGAGTCAGATAAAGGAGAAAACTACAGCCGCCACTATGAAATTCTTACTATTACTACATCCACACCAGAGTCTGCCCCCTCTACCCACCCTACAGGAGGTGCTGGTGATACAGGAGAAGTCAGGGCCAGAAACTCTGGTGAGCATAGGCTCCGCACAACTGCTAGGGTTAGAGTGGCTGGGACCTGCTGTACTTCACAGTCTGAGGCCCCTATCTCACATCCGTGCAAAAAAACACGTGTATGAGAATCCATGTTATGCATCCTTTTATCCATGTGTCCAGCTTCTGTGTGTCATCCCTCTACTGGCCGTGTAATATATGGCCAGCACACGGACAGCATGAATTTTTATACTTACCTGTCTCCGGAGCTGCTGTCCCACTTACTTCCAGGTTCGCTGTTGTAGTCAGTGCAGTGAATATTCATGAGTGGGACAGGGAAGAAAGTGTGGCAGCCACTAAAGACAGATAAGTGTAAAAATCTATTTATCTTAGTGTCATGTATTTGCTCAAGCACGTGTCACACAGATGTCACATGGATCACATCAGTGTGCGGTCTGTATAGCATCCATGCTGCTGGCCAAAAACGGACATGTGGAGCACATGGACATTTCTGTGCTCCACGTGGACACACAGTCTGTGTCAAAACATGGACATGTAAAAATAACTATTAACATTAGTGTACATGTATCCGTGTCTTCGGCATGTTGCAAAACAGACACCACACATACCGAAGGGATGGAGGTATGAAAGGGGCCTAACAGAGTGGAGGTGTGTGTGCTGTCCAGCTGAAGTCATTAATTACTAGCTTCAGCCTATTGGAAAGCACCACACCCTACTAATATTTTCAGGTTTCTGCTGTAAGTTGCCAGAAATAGGTTTTTTTTCCATTTAGTGTGCTGTTTTGTATTGGTGTTTTTCCTGTTCTCCCCCAGCATTTTTGGACACTTCTTCTGCCTCATGATTTTGTACCTTGCTACCATCTTGCTTTTGACCCGGCTCCCTGACTACGCTATCAGATCCTGATATTTCCCTTTTCCTGACCTTCCGGCTTTTGACTTTACTTGGCGGCTATTCCTGTCTCTGGACTGCAGCCTTTTCATAGGCAGCAATCTTCTGAATCCTGTTGTAAATCCAGATCCCTGTATAGATGTTAAAGGGTGTCAGGGTGTTCTTGTGGTTCTGCCTAATGGAAACGTGTGCCTAACCTGTCTGAGATACCCCTTACGTGCATGTAGCCTTGGACAGATGTCACAGTATAGTATATACTATATTATTTCCGAGTTCAATGTAAGCACAGTAAGCTCCATGTAAAGCAATCAGGTATATGCCTCACCATGCAATTATTTCCTTTTGCTGTTCACATCTTCAAGACTCAGGTCCACAATGCCATGATTCTCGGCCATGATGTAAAAAAAAAAAGAATTGGGAGGAGTCTTCCTTAAAATCCTTTTTACTTAATTATATTAAATCATAAAATATAAAACCAACCATGATAGTGTAGATGCAGTCTTATTCTCGACACATTTCATAGTGCAAGTTTAAAAACATGTGTCACGAACTTAGTCAGGACCTGCAGCTCTCTGGCACCCCCTTATCCTGCTGGCCAATCAAGGTATTGACAGGATAAAAAAAATGAGCACAGCTGCTCTAATTTATGTTGACTATTGCTGCACGTGATGTGACGGGATGTATATATACCACCGGTTCCTGCTAGGAACATATACTGAATATACCTCGATCCAGTCACCAATAAGTTCACAATATCACATAAATACCAAAATGATGCTGCCACCACCGACCTCTTATAGGTGGATTGGAAACCCGTTTGGTAATGTGAATTTACGGGGAGACGTGACAGTTCGCTCATAGGGCAAGAAAAACGAAGCTAAGCAAATTTTATAATTCACTCCAAAAAATTGGTAGTGTTACAAAAGATACAAACGATATTACAAAAGAGACAAATTACAAATATGCATAAACAGTTATGAAATAAAACAGGATGAAATCAGAAATTACTAAAGCTGTGCCACGGGGTGACAATCGCAGATCTAGGGGGGAGAAGGCACCTCTAAAATGGGTTATAATTCTGTCTCACAGCTATAGGTCGTGCTGTGTCCTTCTTCTGGGCCAGAATGATGTTCCCTTCCATTACCTGCTCTTATCTTCTAGGGAATCCCACCCAGCTAACGTCATAAAAATGGGCCGACAATGGGCAGAAACAGCTGATTATGAAAATGTTCATTTCCTAGTTTTGCCCATATCTTTGTCGTCGTGGGTTCCAGGCCAAATATATTAGTATCATTTGTCTTTTTATTTTATGTGCTTTTTTAGACCAAACATGGTGTGTCTGTGGCTTGCGGATGGTCAGAAATGCATTTCCTAGGTTTTGGATAGTTTTTCAGAAATGTAAGAGGGAGCAGTGCAATGCCAGAGATGCAAATACCCCAAAAATATGATTTATGTAATTGTGGTATTAATATGTATTATTAAATTTGATGCAAAATGTGTTTTCTTGCAAAAAAGGACTTTTTCTAGGAAGGAAAAGAAAAAGCATTCAGCTCTGTTAGGTTTTATGACCATGCCAGGTTATAAATACCTGACTGGGGGAAGGAGTGAGGGAAAAGACATAGTGTGTTCCTACAAACCAAAAAGGGGTGGCGAAGTGTGTCAGCTGGAGATACTTAGAACATAAAGATATTTCATATTTTCGTGAAAACATATAAAAGCCAATCATGGGATAGATTTACAAATCAAGAAAATTGGATAAGATCTGTATCTCATTATTGAGATAGGAAAATTAAGTTGGTGCTCATAAAGTTCTATGTAACTCTCAGTACAATATCTCTCTGCATGTAGCAGAACTCCCTTCTCCCTCATTCTCCCCTCTCCATAGAATTAGTAAAGCACCAACTATCAACTCGTATCCAAATTATGAAACAATCTGTCTTCACTGAACACAGATTTTACATAATTTACCCATTAATTGAGAGTGAAAGGTCAGTCCAGGTGGTGAAAGAAGCAGATTTTTCTATAAGATAAATGAGAAAGTTGTTTATAGTCATATGTACTATTGATTTGTGAAATGTAAATTAAACAAGGGTTACTCTTCAATAATCCACCATTTCGGACTTATTTACATTACAAAAACAAAGTAGCTTTTATTGGGGGATATTCACATTATAATAGGTTTATATTGAAGCACAAACTGTATATTGCATAAAGTTCAATGAAATTGTTCACTAGACAGTGAAATGTAAAGAACAGTGTCTTCTACTGGAGGACAATAAGTAATATATCAGTTTAGACTTTGATTGCATTTTGCCAAAGGTAAAAAGCTTATCCAATGGGCATGTAGGATCCTGCCTGCTATATCCTTGATGAAAGTCTGCCCTCATAAAACGTTGGGTAATTTTAACTGAGTTATTCGAAAGAGGTGTATATTTTTTTTTTTTTTTACAAATCTACATATACTCTATGACCAATAATGTGTGGGCTTGCTTGTTAAAGGGGTTGTCAGGTAAAATAATGGCAAGTATGCAAATCTAATACATGCACTTACTCACCTTAATTAACATCACACTCTGTCACAGTTGGGCAGTATGCTGAAGCCAGGTGCCTTGCCGCTCTGGCACCTCGCTATGCAAAGTGCTACTCTGTGGTTGTAATATTTGGAATTATACAGAATACTCCCTCATTTCTGTAAGATCGGCCCTCTAGTCTCTGCTTCTGTTGTCCCTTAAGAAATGCCTCACACCGTTCTTTTAACAAAACTTTCTTTACTGGACATAACTTTCAGTTTTGACGACCACATGCCATACAGGTTATTTGCCTTCCTTTCCCTGGGTTATCTACACGTTCTGGAAATCCCGAAATACATGTTACAGCAGCTTCCCTTTCTTCACACCCTAATCTTTCTGGCTACAGTTCAGCAGGGGCCAACCTCTCATCTCTCAATCTGGCTCCTTATCTGGATCTCCATGGAGAGTAAACCCTGAAGCTCAAGGAAGCCCTCATGGAAAGCCTCGGGCTACGGACATGCTGGAGTTGGTCCCCGAGATTGAGCAGGTCCAAGCACCTACAGTAGGTCAACCTTCTTCTCTCATGCTGAACAAATTACTATCTGGTCCTCTGTCTCAAATAGTCACTTACTACCCTCTTATCTTCTTTCTTAAACCGAATCTTATCTTACTATCAATGTCCTCTAGCAACCTCAATACAACAACTTGCCACTAAAATGTCAGTTATAACAATAATTACACATCTTCATATACTTATTACATAATAAAATATTCAATTAAAATATACTAATACACATTATACACTAATACACATTATACATCAAAATTCACTTTACATTACAGAGGCATTCTCCTACATGTAGTCAAATAAAGTGACTGCAGGCTTTTCATTTCAGCACAGACAACCCCTTTTATATGCCCAAATGTGTAATTCAAAAAGTGGTCCTGCCTATATTGAGGATTAGGGATGGTCGAACCTGAACTGTAAAGTTCGGGGTCCGTACCAAACACCTAGTTTTCAGGCTCAGGCCCCGACCTGGTCTTTTTCCGAGAGCCTTTAGAAGAACAAGCGGGTGGACGCCGGTAAGTATAACGCTGTATAACGCTGATGTTCAATCACTATTGTCTTTCTATTTACAGCCCCCAAGGCCCAATTCATGATGTTAAAGTCTTAGTTCGGGGTTTGGACTCAAGTTCGAGTGACATCGATCTCGAACTTTAAAAAAACTCTGGTTGGGGCCGCCGAACTCAAACATCAGCAGTTTTATTCATCACTAATGAGGATACAACTTGATACATCATTAAAAAAAACACATTACTTATTGTATTCAAATACAATGCTAAAGAACTCTAGAAGTACGCTTCTGATCTGTTAGACCTGACCTGGTCATGGGTTGCATCCAAGTTGCGGAGTTACTTACTGATAATTATATTTTTCTTCTTCTTTTTTGTAAATTGTTTTACGATTTCATTATACCCTCTACATAGTAACATAGTAACATAGTTTTTAAGGTTGAAGGAAGACTTTAAGTCCATCTAGTTCAACCCATAGCCTAACATGTTGATCCAGAGGAAGGCAAAAAAAAAACCCATGTGGCAACACTAAGCTCCACATTGGGGGAAAAAATTCCTTCCTGACTCCAGATACGGCAATCAGACTATTTCCCTGGATCAACGCCCTATCAAAGAATCTAGTATGTATAACTGGTAATATTATAGTTTTCAAGAAAGGCATCCAGGCCCTTCTTAAATGTTAGTAGTGAGTCACTCATTACAACAGCATGTGGCAGAGAGTTCCATAGTCTCACTGCTCTTACAGTAAAGAATCCGCGTCTGTGATTATGATTAAACCTTCTTTCCTCCAGACGTAGAGGATGCCCCCTTGTCCCAGTCTCAGGCCTAAGAGTAAAGAGAATCATTAGAAAGGTCTCTGTACTGTCCCCTCATATATTTATACATTATTATAAGATCACCCCTAAGCCTTCGTTTTTCCAAGCTAAATAACCCCAAGTTTAATAACCTGTCTTGGTATTGCAGACCCCTTAGTCCTCTAATGACTTTTGTCGCTCTTCTCTGGACCCGCTCTAGTTCAGCTATGTCTTTCTTATACACCGGAGACCAGAATTGTACACAGTATTCTAAGTGTGGTCGCACTAGTGACTTGTATAGAGGTAAAATTATGTTCTCCTCATGAGCATTTATGCCTCTTTTAATGCATCCCATTATTTTATTTGCCTTTGCAGCAGCTGCCTGACACTGGCCACTAAATGTGAGTTTGTCATCTACCCATACACCCAGGTCTTTTTCAGTGACAGTTTTGCCCAGTGTTTTACAATTAAGCACATAATTATACCTTTTGTTTCCTCTGCCCAAGTGCATAACTTTACATTTATCGCCATTAAAGCGCATTTGCCATTTAGCAGCCAAAGCTTCTAGTTTACATAAATCCTCCTGTAATATAAAATTGTCCTCCTCTGTATTGATTACCCTGCAGAGTTTAGTGTCATCTGCAAATATTGAGATTCTACTCTGTATGCCCCCTACAAGGTCATTAATAAATATATTAAATAGAAGCGGGCCCAACACTGACCCCTGTGGTACCCCACTGTTAACTGTGACCCATTCTGAGTGTGTTCCATTAATAACCACCCTTTGTTTCCTATCACTAAGCCAGTTCTTAACCCACTTACACATATTTTCCCCTATCCCCATTGCCCTCATTTTATGTATCAACCTTTTGTGTGGCACCGTATCAAAAGCTTTTGAAAAGTCCATATACACCACATCCACTGCATTTCCTTGGTCCAGTCCAGAACTTACTTCTTCATAGAAGCTTATCAGATTAGTTTGACAGGAACGGTCCCTCGTAAAACCATGTTGATAATGGGTCATGAGGTTATTTTTCTTCAGATACTCCAGTATAGCATCTCTTAGAAAACCCTCAAGGATTTTACCCACAGTAGAGGTTAAGCTTACTGGCCTATAATTTCCAAGTTCAGTTTTTGTCCCCTTTTTGAATATTGGCACCACATTTGCTATACGCCAGTGCTGTGGTACAGACCCTGTTATTATGGAATCTTTAAATATTAAAAATAATGGTCTATCTATGACAGTACTTAATTCCTGCAGCACTCTGGGGTGTATCCCATCCGGGCCCGGGGATTTGTCAATTTTAGTGATTTTTAGACGATGCCGTACTTCCTCTTGGGTTAAGCAGGTGACATTTAATTGAGACTTTTGTTATCACTGATCATATTGTCTGTCATGGGATTTTCTTGTGTAAATACTGTTGAAAAAAAGTCATTTAGCATATTGGCTTTTTCCTCATCCTCATCCACCATTTCACCCAGACTATTTTTAAAGGGGCCAACACCATCATTTTTTAGTTTCTTACTATTTATGTAGTTAAAAAATATTTTGGGATTCTTTTTACTTTCTCTGGCAATGAGTCTCTCTGTCTCAATCTTTGCTGCCTTGATTTGCTTTTTACAAATGTTATTTAATTTTCTGTATTTATTTAATGCTTCATCACTACCTACTTGCTTTAATTCCCTAAATGCTTTCTTTTTGTCACATATTGCACTTCTTACCACTTTATTTAGCCATAGTGGTTTCCTCTTATTTCTAGCATGCTTATTCCCATAGGGTATATATTGTGCACAGGTCCTATTCAGGATGCTAATAAACATCTCCCATTTGTGTTGTGTACTTTTATGTCTCAGGACATCGTCCCAGTTTATTGCACTAAGATCATCTCTCAACCTTTGGTAATTTGCCTTCCTGAAGTTTAGTGTCCTTGTAGCCCCTCTACTACACGTCTTAGTAAAGGATACTTGAAAGCTTATTAAGTTATGATCACTATTACCCAAGTGACCTCCAACCCATATATTTGATATGCGGTCCGGCCTGTTGGTTAATATTAGGTCCAGCAGTGCCCCCCTTCTTGTTGGGTCCTGAACCAGTTGTGAAAGGTAATTGTCTCTCATAGTTTTCAAAAACTTATTACCTTTGCTGGAACTGCAGGTTTCTGATCCCCAATGTATTTCAGGGTAGTTGAAGTCCCCCATAATAATGACTTCTCCCTGAGTCGCTGCTTCATCTATTTGCTTTATGAGGATATTCTCCTCCACTTCCATTATTGTTGGAGACTTATAACAAACCCCTATCAGTAATTTATTATTTTTTCCCCCTCCCCTTATCTCCACCCACAGGGACTCTACATTTCCATTAGATTCACCTATATTATCACGCAGGATGGGTTTTAAGGATGATTTTACGTATAAACATACACCTCCTCCTCGCCTATTTGTACGGTCATTTCTGAACAGACAATAGCCCTGTAAATTAACAGCCCAGTCATGGCTCTCGTCCAGCCAAGTCTCCGAAATCCCCACCATGTCATAATTATTTTCCAACAAAATCAATTCTAATTCCTCCATTTTGTTGGTGAGGCTTCTGGCATTAGTGTACATGCACTTTATGCATCTCTCTTTACCTCTCTTCCTTCCTACTAGATTGACTGATCTAACCCCACCCCCCATGCCACCCCCAATTTTATTACTTGTGCCCAGGTTACTGTTTACACTATCTTCCCCTCCTATACAATGAATACCCTCCCCCCCAATCCCTAGTTTAAACACTCCTCCAACCTTCTAGCCATTTTCTCTCCCAGCACAGCTGCACCCTCCCCATTGAGGTGCAGCCAGTCCCTAGCATAGAGCCTGTAGCCAACAGAGAAGTCGGCCCAGTTCTCCAGGAACCCAAACCCCTCCTTCCTACACCAATTCCTGAGCCACTTATTTATCTCCCTAATCTCCCTTTGCCTCTCTGGTGTGGCACGTGGTACAGGCAGTATTTCAGAGAATACTACCTTGGAGGTCCTTGCCTTAAGTTTGCAGCCTAATTCCCTGAAATCATCTTTAAGGACCTTCCACTTACCTCTAACTTTGTCATTTGTGCCAATGTGCACCATGACCGCTGGGTCCTCACCAGCCCCACCCAGTAATCTGTCAACCCGATCAGCTATGTGCTGGACTCGAGCGCCAGGTAGGCAGCACACTGTTCGACGATCCCTGTCTTTGTGACAGATTGCCCTATCTATTCCCCTAATAATTGAGTCCCCCACTACCAGCACCTGTCTGGCCTGCCCTACTCTCCTGTTTTCCCCCTTACTGGAGCAGACACTCCTCTGGCTTTCAGAGGTCATGCCCTGCTGCAGCAGTGCTGTACCTGAACTCACACCCCCCTCATCTGCCAACATAGCAAATTTATTGGGGTGTGCCAGATCAGGGCTAGCCTCCCTGGCACCCTTCCCTCTACCCTGCCTTCTAACTGTCACCCAGCTGGCTACCTCACGGTCCTGCAGCTCCATACTACCATCCTCCCCCACATCTATCCCATTGAGCAGCTGTTCAGTGAGCAGCAGACTCCTTTCCATATTGTCTATGGATCTCAGCGTTGTCAGTTGTTCATTTAGATCCAGTATCTGGGCTTCCAAATGCACAATGTACTCACATCTCACACAGCAGTATGCACCCTCGACCGGCTGGTCAAGGAATGCATACATGTGGCAAGATGTACACTGGATGGCATTGCCAATCATGGAGCTCATTTCCTAATGGGGATTGCACTAGACAGAAATGATAAGTAAAAAAATGCAAAGTATTAATAAAATACAACCAACAATTCAGTAATTCCTCCCTTCCAAACTCCCTGAATCCAAAGTCACTGAATCACAAGTCACACACTTACTTCTGTCGCACTTGCTCTGTCACACACAGCTCGCGGTCACACTCGCTAGAAAATCAGATATAAAGAGGGTTTTTTTTGTTTTGTTTTTTCCCTTAGCAGAAAATCAGCCTGTATCTCAGTTGTACTTCCAAAAGCTATGTTGAAAGGACAGTGAACAGTGGTCATCCAGATCATCCGGGTCCGTTATTATAGTAGCAGGATCAACATTGCTGGCAGATCAATAGGAAAGAAGATAAAACTCTGCAAATGTGAACGTCTGTTCAAAACCTTATTTGTGACCTATTGTATTTATTCTGCCAAAAAGTGAAAGTTGGAAATGCTTTCCTTTTTCCCTTTTATGAATTTGACTCCATTTTTGGCTGATAAGGATAAAGGAAACAAGGACTGCTTTGTAAATCTGCTTAAACAGTGCCAATTTATAAAAGGTCATTTATAGCAGTGTGATAACCCTTGTGGCGCTGTAGATGCTGTCAATACTGGTAGTCACCTTTGGAAATGCTGCATCTGCGGGAACAGCTCATGGACAACTACGTAAAAATACTTCACACAACTCGGGTCACTTTTAGGTGAAATGCCCTATATATGCTTCTGGTAAAACCTATGGAGAGGCGTAATGTCTTCATTGTAGAGCATGACCCTTTTTAATTAGCATAGCCTGTTGCACGTACTCTTGCTTTATCCATTAATTGATTAAAAGATTTTGTTGTAGGGCATGAGCTTGGCTGCTGGTAAAATCGTAAGTGGAAAAACTTGGAAAACTGCCGGAGGGCTGATGAGATAGGAGAATAGGGCTCAATTTATTGTTAATATAGCTATAATCGTCTTGCTAATGAGGGCACAGTTGTCCAGCTAATAGTCAAGATTTCTGCAGACACCGTGTGAACAAGATGTAAATAAGGCATATATTTTAAATTGCATTTAAGATAGTGAAGAAAAATGATTACCCAGTGTGACATTTCTATGTCCCTTAAAATCCCGAGAAAGGTTAGCAGCTATTAAAAAGTATATGTGTTTTTGACCTGGTCTGCCATTATGTAATCCCATTATTAGAAGTTGCAGTGGGTATAATTATCTCTCTCCTCCAAGGTGCCCGCCAGAAAAGCCTCACGTTTAACTAGTTGCTCACAGCGTCATTTTCCTGGTGCCAAAATCCCCTTAGGACAACCCTAAAAATAGAAGTGTCCCATCCTATCCTGTTACACATGTTCTGTAGAGAAGTTCTCAGTGAATCTGAATCTTCATGCCGCAGCACAGCTACCAAGAGAAATAAATTGGATTTTTATATGCAATTAATTCTAAAATTTCAAATGTATTTAGGTTTAGAAAGGAAGATCTGTAATGTAGTAGCGCCAGTATAGTAAGACGGTAATCACTCTAAAGTTAGGAACTGCCAGGAAATTAATATATCAATATAATTCACTTCTATTAGACAATACAGCATTCTCTATACTGACTGTGTCTGATATTGCATTGTGAGTTTATGTGTCAGCTCCTGGGGTATCAGTTCTGCACGTAATGGAGCATACAGTGTTGGCCAAAAGTATTGACACCCTTGCAATTCTGTCAGATAATACTCAGTTTCTTCCTGAAAATGATTGCAATCACAAATTCTTTGCTATTATTATCTTTATTTAATTTGTCTTCAAAGAAAAAAACACAAAAAGAATTGTCCTAAAGCCAAATTGGATCTAATTCCACACCAAACATAAAAAAGGGGGTGGACAAAAGTATTGGCACTGTTAGAAAAATCATGTGATGCTTCTCTAATTTGTGTAATTAACAGCACATGTAACTTACCTGTGGCACCTAACAGGTGTTGGCAATAACTAAATCACACTTGCATCCAGTTGACATGGATTAAAGTTGACTCAACCTCTGACCTGTGTCCTTGTGTGTACCACATTGAGCATGGAGAAAAGAAAGAAGACTAAAGAACTGTCTGAGGACTTGAGAAACCAAATTGTGAGGAAGCATGAGCAATCTCAAGGCTACAAGTCCATCTCCAAAGACCTGAATGTTCCTGTGTCTACCGTGCGCAGTGTCATCATGAAGTTTAAAGCCCATGGCACTGTGGCTAATCTCCCTAAATGTGGACGGAAAAGAAAAAATGACAAGAGATTTCAATGCAAGATTGTGCGGATGGTGGATAAAGAACCTCGACTAACATCCAAACAAGTTCAAACTGCCCTGCAGTCCGAGGGTACAACAGTGTCAACCCGTACTATCCATCGGCGTCTGAATGAAAAGGGACTGTATGGTAGGAGACCCAGGAAGACCCCACGTCTTACCCCAAGACATAAAAAAGCCAGGCTGGAGTTTGCCAAAACTTACCTGAGAAAGTCTAAAATGTTTTGGAAGAATGTTCTCTCTTTTTGGGCAAAGGCATCAACATAGAGTTTATAGGAGAAAAAAGAGGCATTCAAAGAAAAGAACACGGTCCCTACAGTCAAACATGGCGGAGGTTCCCTGATGTTTTGGAGTTGCTTTGCTGTCTCTGGCACTGGACTGCTTGACCGTGTGCATGGCATTATGAAGTCTGAAGACTACCAACAAATTCTGCAGCATAATGTAGGGTCCAGTGTGAGAAAGCTGGGTCTCCCTCAGAGGTCATGGGTCTTCCAGCAGGACAATGACCCAAAACACACTTCAAAAAGCACTAGAAAATGGTTTGAGAGAAAGCACTGGAGACTTCTAAGGTGGCCAGCAATGAGTCCAGACCTGAATCCCATAGAACACCTGTGGAGAGATCTAAAAATGGCAGTTTGGAGAAGGCACCCTTCAAATATCAGGGACCTAGAGCAGTTTGCCAAAGAAGAATGGTCTAAAATTCCAGCAGAGCATTGTAAGAAACTCACTGATGGATACCGGAAGTGGTTGATCGCAGTTATTTTGGCTAAAGGTTGTGCAACCAAGTGTTAGACTGAGGGTGCCAATACTTTTATCTGGCCCATTTTTGGAGTTTTGTGTGAAATGATCAATGCTTTGCTTTTTGCTTCATTCTCTTTTGTGTTTCTTCATTGAAGACAAATTAAATGAAGATAATAATACCAAAGAATTTGTGATTGCAATCATTTTTACGAAGAAACTGAGTATTATCTGACAGAATTGCAGGGGTGTCAATACCCAGCTAAAGGAAAGGGGTTGTGGACTACTTAAGACAACCCCTTCTTATTCCCCATGTTTAGTTCCATTAAAATACAATAGCCTACCCTCACCTCCTGTGCTGGTACTGTTCAAGTGGTGTTGGCGCTTGTATTCCCAGAGTTCATGTGAAGTTGTGTCGTCACCTGAGCACATGCCCAGACAGTGTAGGCTTCCCTCTCCCAGTCTTCGGAGAAATGATTACCAACAGAAAGTGAACAGAAGCTGCTTCTCTAACTTCCTGTTGATTAATCACTTTTCCAAAGGCATGGTGAGTGAAGGTAGCGGTGATTGGGCATGGGGCTCAGGTGACGTCACCACCTCACGTGAGCCCTGGGAACACGAGCGCCAACACCACTGGAACAGCACCGTCACAGGAGGTGAGAATAATAATAATTTTTTATTTTGATGGATCCAAATATGGGAAGTGAGAAGGGGTTATCCAAATAACGGACAAACCCTTTAAGGCTACTTTCACATCTGCATTTTTGTCAAATCTGTTTTTTAACTGCTCACTAGGCGTTCTGAATGCTTGACAAAAAAAGCTGCTAAATGCAGTTTAAAAAATGTCTGAAGTGCCGGACTTGTCCGGATTCTGCAGCAAAAAGATGCAACTGGAAGACAACGTACTTTACCGGAAGTCCATAGGAAATGCATTGGTCACTAATGCAATGTTGCCGGATCTAGTATTTTTTAAACAAGGCAGACTTCTGCTTGATTGAAAAACACAGATATGAAAGCATCCTAAGGCTATGTGCACCCGGTATGGAGACACTATGTCCTGGATGCAATTTCTCCTCTCCTGCAGGGAAGCTGGTGATCTCCACAGATGAATGCAGCCACCCATGCCCATGGTCAGTGTTCTGGCCACTGTGGCTGACACGCTGCATTCTCCCATTTACATCGCAGCCGATTCCGCAACAATAAATTGACAGGCTTGTGGCCCGGGAAGCCGATCCATATGTCAGTTTACGCTGCAGAGATGGGGCACAGGATTTCTCTTTATCATTCCACTGTGCTTGTACTGTGGAATGCAGTGGTTTAACACGCTACTTCCAAACCGCTACAAACACTGATCATGAGCACATACTCTAAAGCCTCCATACACATTAGATAGCTGTTATCTGACATAACTCCCAACTCCCCTATACTTAGGAACAATCGGCTCAACAGATCACTCTTGTGTTTTATATTAGGGAACCATTCCCAAACCCCTCTCTCAATTTATATCCAGGGAGAGCAAATGGAACAGCAGCCATTGAAATTCCAACTTTTGCATGCTTCCCTTTCCCAACATCATCAGTCATTGAGTTGAGATTACAGTAGACTATCGAGCGATCCATCCAAAATCAGAGGACTTCTGACTTATGTCTCAGTGTGAATGGTGGCATATATTTAATGTGGTTGATGAGTTTGGAATTTGGCTCATTTTAACTTTATATAAGGAATAAAAACAGTTAATGATGAAGAATAAAGTGTGATGCTTGTATGTTCATTTTCAGATTTTTTTTTAACATACAAGCTTTTATGATAAAGTGTTTTAGTGCAAATTGAGTGATATTACCAACTGTAAAGTGTGAATTATACGAAACTTCACACACTAAGAAGATACTATGCAGAGTAGTAATGCTCTGTACAGCATGTACTTTATATTCTAGATAACTAGATAGATATGTGAACATGTCCTCTAGGGACTTACATATTGTTTCATATATTAGAGGTTCTCTATTATGTGATTATGTTACTGAGTGTCTTTTATTATTCTAATATATCTCAGCCATTTACCAATATTTCACAATAATGTATGTCTATGACTTTCAAGCATGTACTCTGGCTCCCCCACTGGTCCTTGTTGTCAGGATCTCATGAGAGAAGGGACCATCTGCTAGAATAACCTTTAATGATTGATATACCCATGTGCCTGTAGGTAGTCCCAGACTACATGCAGCTCTCGGATTTACAGATGCCATCGTGCCTATTGCCTGTCCGCAGAGGCTTTGTCCTTCTTATTAATGACATCATATTACTGCCCATATTTGTTTCTGTACACAGGGGCGCTTATCATTTTGCTTGGAAGTAGTAATGTTACATAGAGTAAACCTAATATATTGGAGCCGCTTTGTTGTATGATAAAATATAATGTGTCGCCATCTACTATCACCTACGTGGCAATGGTACGTGTTTATTCAACATCTGCCCGATTATATTTAGAGCAAATAATTCTGTCCAGAACAGTTTTCTAGAATTTTACATGAATATCAGAGATCAGTTTATCAGTTGAGAGAAAATCCGAGATCTAAAGTGTTTTGCAGCATGTAAATGTTAAACTTTATATCATCTCCCAGCGAGCAGTGCCTATTATTTTTTCCCTAAATTGGCACTTTTTAGATTGTGAGTACCTGTCGGTGCAGGCAGGGGACACTGCTTGCTTATTAAACTGGAATATATTACAGTCAAGGTAGCTGGCATTTTGATAAAAGCGGATTTATTTTCATCACTCGGTGTACTGCTTAACATTGAAGTTGCTCTGAAATCACAGTTTCGACGTCCTCTACAAAAAGGTTCCGCTCTCTCCATAACTAAGAGAAAGACTTTCTATAAAGATCAATTTAAGAATTTAGATGGGAGGACTAAGAAATACTGGGTGACCTAGCGCAGAGCACAGAAATGGTATAAATGTGTATGTAGGACACTGGGAATCTACAGAGAATGTCAGGCTTTATATCTATTAATAAAGAGAACGTATATCGTCCTTATAATTTACTTACTACTTTGTACCTTAGTCCTCTGCAGTCAGAATGACAATGTACTGACGCTGGGAGTCCGGTCTACAGTCTGTATGAAGAAGGGTTCTAGGGTCTTTATTCAAGGGGTCATACCAAGTAAATAAGCAGTTTAATAACTAATTGCTGGGGACCCTTGAGAGACCACAAGTACAGAGTCCTCCAGGGGCTACCTGATTAGTGGAGATTGAGCTAACGCATCTATTCTCTATGGGACTGCTGGAAATTGCCAAGTTTTATACTCAGCAATGGGGTTGTACCAAGTATACAAGTAATCTTTTAAATATAGACTTGTGGATATTGGCTGCTGGTAACCCTAAGGGTAGGTGCCCACAATCAGGACATGTTACGTTCTGGATGCAGCATGTTTTCTCTTGCAGAGACTCTGGTGTTCTCTGTGGGAGAACACGGTGTCAGTGCCCACAATCAGGACATACTATGTTCTGGATGCAGTGTTTTCTCTTGCACAGACTCTCGTGTTCTCTGCGTCAGGCTGTGCTGTCAGTGCCCACAATCAGGGCAAGCTATTTTCTGGAGGCAGCATATTTTGTCTTGCAGAGACTCTAGCATTCTCTGCTTAAGACTGTGCTATCGGTGCCCATGATCAGGGCTCTGGACATATTGTATTTTCACTGTGTACTCCTACTGAGAAAACAAGCATCTCCGCAAGTATAAATTGACTTGTTGTGGCTCAGGAAGCTGCACCAGATGTCACTTTAGGTTGCATAAAAAAGAAGCACAGTTGATGGATTGCTATAAAATCATCCACTGTGCTTGTCCTGTACAATGTAGAGTTTAGGGTGCAGTGAAAATATGCAACGTCCAAAACGCTGCTAATCCTTACCATGGGCACTTACCTCTAGGTTCCCCGAGAATAGAGCCCTATAGACCTTGACTGAATAGTGGAGGTTGAGCCACCTCAATTTCATCTATCCTCTATGGTTCTAATAGAAATTACCAAGTGTTGTGCTCAGCTATAAAAGAGCAGTCTGATTTGTATTAACTGACAGTGTGGTTGGGGATCTCTATTAAGGGGAAGTCTGATCTGGGGTATTTTATTAAAAAAATATCTTTGCTTGGTTTTATTTAGTGGGAATCTTATATGAGTTTGTACTATGCGGGTATGTATTATGCTTTAGGGATTGCATTAGGGAAGCTTAATATGGGGATTGTTCAAAGATGAAATATGAAAATCCTTAGTAAAAATTCACGTAAAGCATTAAATATTTAAAATTCCTTTAAATCATCATTATACATTTAATGCAAAATGAAATAATTAAAAAAAAATGCGTGGGGCTCCGCGCAATTTCTATGTCTAGCCAGGTACAGCTAAGCAGCTGGGGTCTGGAATCCGCAGCGCAGGGAGGCCCAAGCTTTCTGGGCACCCCCCGCTGCAAATTGCAGCCCGCAGCCGCCCCAGAAGATGGCGCGTTCATTGAAGCGCCATCCTCTGGCGCTGAACCCCGCTCTTCCAGCGGCCCTGATGGCGGTGGCACGCTGGGTAATAAAGGGGTTAATACCAGCTTTGTTATACAAGCTGGTATTAAGCCCGAGATTGTTAATGTCAGGCCACTTTTGACCCAGCCACTAAGAATCTCCAATAAAGGGTTAAAAAAACACAACACAGAGAAAATTTTTTATTAGAAATAAAAAAAAAAGCCATTAGGGACTCCATCTTTAATTAAAAAAATCCTCTTCCGTCCGACGTAGTCCAAAACGCGATGTCCTCTCTGCTACATCCCCTGTGCATAGATATAGATGTCTATGCACAGGGAATGAGCAGACTGAGAACAATCTCAGCACTGCTACATCATCTCTGTGAGCAGGCGGGCTCTAGGACCCTGGAGCTGCGGCAGCCTGTACAGAGAAGACAGCTGGACTCGGCTCGCAAAGTAACAGCAGTTACTTTGCGAGTTTCCCTGCTATCACTGGCACAGTAGCCGAGTCTAAGGCAATCCTAGTTTTGTCAGCGTCTCTGACAAAACTAGGATTGATATTGATTTGCATTGGACTCGTTTACTGTGCGAGTAATCGCTGGGAAACTCGCAGAGTACCGAGTCCTGCGAGTCCCTTACTACTCGCCGAGTAACGAATCCTAGCGAGTAGATTCGCCCATCCCTAATGTCCACAGAATGTTTTTGTAGCGGATCTGTCATCAGTCACTAGAGATAGGGCTGGGAGGAGCTGTATCTTGCTTCTGACCATGCTCAGTACAACAAAAAGGATGTTTCACGGATCCGTTATTTTCATGGATCCATATGGATCCATCCTCCATAGAGCTCCATGTTAATTTCATACAGACAGATCCTTAGATAACAGAATAAAAGAGAGATAATTAGCAGTTTAGGAGGGGGCTACAAAGGGATGGAGGATCACAAATGGTTTTTAGCATATCTTACTTTGTTCATTCAAGCATATCACAACATGTTTCAGCAGATACTCCGCCTTCATCAGGTGATGGGAAATCTCCAGCATTGTGGGATTTTTAAAGGGCCACAATAATTACATCACACATTCATCTTAACCCCTTATTATCCTAGCCTCCTTACAATATTGAACTCACTAAGAATAGAGAGCACTCTAAAAATTTCTAATTAATAATCTATAAAAATGTAAGAAAATGGAAGGTCCCTCGCATTTTCTTACATTTTTATAGATTATTAATTAGAACTTTTTAAATAAATATTAATATGCATCACTATTTTTTAGGTTCATATTTTATTCTGAATTTTTAATAAAAACACTTTTTATGAAATAAAATTAATGATCAATTTTATGTATATCTTAACTTGTAATTTTACCCTTACATCTATCTAAATTGGAGTGCTCTCTATTCTTAGTGAGTTCAATATTGTAAGGAGCCTAGGATAATAAGGGGTTAAGATGAATGTGTGATGTCATTACTGTAGCCCTTTAAAAATCCCACAATGCTGGAGATTTCCCATCACCTGATGAAGGCGGAGTATCTGCTGAAACATGTTGTGATATGCTTGAATAAACAAAGTAAGCTAGGCTAAAAAACCATTTGTGATCCTCCATCCTTTTGTAGCACCCTCCTAAACTGCTAATTACCTCTCTCTTATTCTGTTGTCTACACGCCGGCATGGCAAACGGTGAGTTGCAGCACTGAAGGATTGGAAATTGTAATTGCCTGTAGGGAAGAGAGAAAAAGACGTGGCAAAGACCAAAGGACCTGCGGTGACATCAGCGGCACGTGATGCCCCATTTGACTAGTCTTCCCAGCAACTAGGAAGCTACAACACAGCGCGCAGTGCGCGCAGAGCACCGGAGGTCTGACAACCGGGCTATGCAGGCTGCATAACCCACTCAGGTTAGTTCAAAACCCCCCAACTAGCCTGTCAAAACTGCCCCCAGATATAATCCTAGGAGCGCCTTCCTCTCTTGTTGTTTTTTTACAGATACGGATCCTTGTCTGTCCGTTGAGGTCTGTAATTTGCAAGGAAGCCCAGAAACGGAACAAATTCCACTTCTGGGTACATGAAAAATGCAGACACCAAAGGGTCCGTGACAAAACGGAGACACACGGGTGGCCATATAGGACCAATACATAGGATAATATGGGAGGCCATCAGTTTCAAAGCGGATGGACATAGATTTGCAAATTTGCCAGTGTTAAAGCAGCCTAAGGCTATGGTCAGACCAGCATCAGCCATAAGGCTGACAAATCCGTTTAAAACGTAGATTTCTGTGTATGCATCTGTATGGTTACCGGTAAACAAGCACAGTCATCAGCATCACTCTGCAGGACCATATATGCGCTTTTGATGAGCGCACAGGAAACACGGCAGCGTATTCCTGTGCACTCAACCAAATCTGGCCCTTCTGTGTGGAGCTGGCGTCTGCACTTGTTTACCAGTAACCATAAGGATGAATATGCAGCCTGAGCACAGCGTTACATTACGTTAACACTATGCGCTCAGGCTGCCAGAAACTAAGTTTTAAATGGATTAGTCAGCCTAGTGACTGATGCTGGTCTGACCCTAGCCTTAGGCTAGGGCCACACTGAACAGTGCCCTTACGTTAACCGCATCCAGTTACTGCAGAGCCCAGCCTGCAGTAACGGCCAGCGTTAACGTCGGGGGCTGCTTGCAAACGCTGCTCCTTGGTAAACCAATGTTCACCATGGATGCCGCCACACAGGAAGCCCCAGGAAGTGCGCTTTAGCAGAGCAGACAGGAAAATGTTGTCAGCAAGCATAGTAGCATGGTAGCTCATTGGTTAGCATGGTGGCTCAGCGGTTAGCATGGTGGCTCAGTGGTTAGCAGTGTTTCTTCGCAGTGTCGGGAGTCCTGAGTTTAAATCCACCAACGCCAGCATCTGCAAGGAGTTTGTATGTTCTCCCAGTGTTTGTGTGGGTTTCCTCCAGGTTCCAGTATCAATATAGATTATTCACAAACTACTTAGAATATTGTTAGTTCTATCATAAATGAATAAGAGCATAAAAAAGGAATGAGGACATTTCAGGACAGTCGTTAAGCTGTGTCACACTTGTGTACTTGGTTTTATTAAATTGTCTTTTATGTACAAGGCACGAAAAGGAGAACTGATTGATATAGATATAAAATGGTGTGAGATCCAAAGCTTATATGAACAAACATTACGCTGAGTTTGGACAATGGCAGTCATGCATTCACTGTTTGCAGTATAGATAATCCATTGCAAAGTACAGATAAAGTAAGGACAACGTGTTTAATTTTGATATGGGTTGAAGCTTAGCCGACAGACAAGCATATTAAATTAAAACGTATTATGGAGAACTTAGTATGTTATCAAGTGTTAACATTAATTAATACAGCATCCAGTATGCTAGAATTCTGAATGTTTCTCAGTCTGGCGGCCCCAATTTAAAACAGTGTTTACAATAGAAAAACAGACGTAAAACATTTTGAAAAGTCACAACATTGTTGCACAAGTTGGGCAAAAATGTATAGAATTTTGACATTTGCAAACCAGTTTTCGACAACTCCATCAAAATGGAAGGTGTGTGGCAGCGCTGCCCATAGATCTTACTGTATAAGCCTTCAGGACCTCGGACAGCGCACATACTATACCTACAATAGCTATAGTATGCGCGCTGATCTCAGTGGAGCCCGGCGCTTTCATTGATAAAACTGTACAGCAGCTGACAGGAGCCGGCTGCTGTACATAAGTGAATAACGCATTATATGCCCACCTGAGTGGCTGGAAGGTCTCTAGGGGGAGTGGGCACCCCCTAGAGACCTTATAGCAACATTTAATAATAAAATTAAGTTTTAACACACACTGAACAGTTTGCTCATCCCTGCGGCAGCCCCATGCATTGCTTGTGAAGCAATCCGGTTTTTATAATAGGCTCCTATGAGGAGCGTTTCCTGATCCGGTTTTGAGCTTTTTAAAAGCTCAAAACCGGATCAGGTTTAAAAAAAAAACGGAAATGTGACCCTAGCCTTAATGTTGTCTCTGCCTTGGGTGGTGGTGTGCCTCTTTAAATAAATGTAAGATAAAATGAACCTTAGTCTTTGAGTTGTTTCCCCAATTAGGAATGGCGGGAGAAGTTCTGATATACATAGGTGTTAGTACAGAAATAAATTTACTTTTGAAGAGGCAACAAGCTTAATGGTTGCAAAGTCTCTAAAGAGGTAACATGCTTACTGATGTGCTTGATTCAGCCCATCTGTACTTGCTGTTCACTTGCTGCACTTGTAGCAAGCCCCATGCATTCTCTATGGGGCTTGCGGCAAGTGCGGTATTGCCGTGATCCGCCAGTTGCTGCCACGAAAACTGCCGGAAGTGGCGGATCGCGGCAATGCCGCACTTGCCTCAAGCCCCATAGAGAATGCATGGGGCTTGCCGCAAGTGCCGCCGTCAGGCGACAAATGCAGTTCTCTTACTTCTGTTGGGAAACAGGGACCTTTAAATCTCTGTCATGTTATCGGCGTACATATTCTAATGCCATTTCCATGTCACCTTATGACTCTGCTTTAACAATAATCTGCCATCAGGATTTCACCCCTTAACTATTTATGTGAACATGTAGCTCATTCAAACAAAAGTCCAACAACGCCTTTACAGTGCCTACAAGTAGTATTCAACCCCCCGCAGATTTAGGTGGTTTGATAAGATGCAAATAAGTTAGAGCCTTCAAACTGCAAACGAGAGTAGGATTTATTAACAGAAGCATAAATCTTACAAACCAAAAAGTTATGTTGCTCAGTTGAATTTTAATAAATTTTAAACATAAAAGTGTGGGTCAATTATTATTCAACCCCTAGGTTTAATATTTTGTGGAATAACCCTTGTTTGCAATTACAGCTAATAATCGTCTTTTATAAGACCTGATCAGGCCGGCACAGGTCTCTGGAGTTATCTTGGCCCACTCCTCCATGTAGATCTTCTCCAAGTTATCTAGGTTCTTTGGGTGTCTCATGTGGACTTTAATCTTGAGCTCCTTCCACAAGTTTTCAATTGGGTTAAGGTCAGGAGACTGACTAGGCCACTCCAACACCTTGATTTTTTCCCTCTTGAACCAGGCCTTGGTTTTCTTGGCTGTGTGCTTTGGGTCGTTGTCTTGTTGGAAGATGAAATTACGACCCATCTTAAGATCCTTGATGGAGGAGCGGAGGTTCTTGGCCAAAATCTCCAGGTAGGCCGTGCTATCCATCTTCCCATGGATGCGGACCAGATGGCCAGGCCCCTTGGCTGAGAAACAGCCCCACAGCATGATTCTGCCACCACCATGCTTGACTGTAGGGATGGTATTCTTGGGGTCGTATGCAGTGCCATCCAGTCTCCAAACGTCACGTGTGTGGTTGGCACCAAAGATCTCGATCTTGGTCTCATCAGACCATAGAACCTTGAACCAGTCTGTCTCAGAGTCCTCCAAGTGATCATGAGCAAACTGTAGACGAGCCTTGACATGACGCTTTGAAAGTAAAGGTACCTTACGGGCTCGTCTGGAACGGAGACCATTGCGGTGGAGTACGTTACTTATGGTATTGACTGAAACCAATGTCCCCACTGCCATGAGATCTTCCCGGGGCTCCTTCCTTGTTGTCCTTGGGTTAGCCTTGACTCTTCGGACAAGCCTGGCCTCGGCACAGGAGGAAACTTTCAAAGGCTGTCCAGGCCGTGAAAGGCTAACAGTAGTTCCATAAGCCTTCCACTTCCGGATGATGCTCCCAACAGTGGAGACAGGTAGGCTCAACTCCTTGGAAAGGGTTTTGTACCCCTTGCCAGCCTTGTGACCCTCCACGATCTTGTCTCTGATGGCCTTGGAATGCTCCTTTGTCTTTCCCATGTTGACCATGTATGGCCATGTTCACACACATGCGTTTTTTTGACCATCTCTGCGTTTTTGGGCTGTTAAAAAAAAACGCAGATGCGTTAACGCAGGGTACATTTGAGTGTAGCTGCGTTTTTCAGCTCCATTTGCGTTTTTTACCCCTAGTCCAAAAACGCTGCATGCAGCGTTTTTGGTGCTGAAAAAAACGCATGTGCGTTTTTCCAAAAACGCATGCGTTTTTTTAACATGGGGCCCTATGGGAAACAAAAAGGTACATTAGTACCTTTTAGTGCCATTCAAAAACGCATGCGTTTCCCATAGGGGCCCATGTTAAAAAAACGCATGCGTTTTTGAAAAAACGCACATGAGGTTTTTTTAACATGGGGGCCCTATGGGAAACACATGCGTTTTTAAAAGGCACATTTATGCACCCTGCGTTAACGCTTGCGTTTTTGCCTGCGTTTTTGGTGAAAAATTGACTAAGTCCAAAAACGTGGCAAATCCTTTCAGACACACAAGGGACATTTTTTAGCACTCTTAAAAAAACGCAAGTGCTTTTAAGAGTGCTAAAAAAACCGCAAATTGTGTGTGAACATAGCCTATGAGTTCTGTTCACAAGTTTGGGGAGGGTCTTAAATAGTCAGAAAAGGCTGGCAAAAGAGATAATTAATCCACACACGTGAAGCTCATTGTTCTTTGTGCCTGAACTACTTCTTAATACTTTAGGGGGACCAAACAGAATGCTGGTGGTTTGAGGGGTTGAATAATAATTGACCCACACTTTTATGTTTAAAATGTATTAAAATTCAACTGAGCAACATAACTTTTTGGTTTGTAAGATTTATGCTTCTGTTAATAAATCTTACTCTCGTTTGCAGTTTGAAGGCTCTAACTTATTTGCATCTTATCAAACCACCTAAATCTGCAGGGGGTTGAATACTACTTGTAGGCACTGTATATGGCCAGTTTGTGCCATGCATTTAAAGCAGGGGTGGGCAGCTCCAGGCCTCGAGGGCCGCACGCAGTCCAGGTTTTCTGGATATCCTTAGCATTTGACAGTTGGAGCCATCACTTGTGCAGGAGATTACATTACCAACTGTCAAATGCTAAGGATATACAGAAAACATGCATTGTGTATGGCCCTCGAGGCCTGGAGTTGCCCACCCCTGATTTAAAGTGATATGCAAATGAGCCTATAGATATGAGGTTTGTCAGTTCAGCTCTGTTTCCTGCTCAGTGCTAAACGCTCCTGTTTGACTGATGTCTCATTTACCTGAAGTCACATGGCATAAAGGCTGTCAGTCAAGCAGGGGGAGGTGGTGCTGGGTGGGGAATAGAGCTGCAGGGACATAGGGTTCAGATCTACCTTAATGCATTTGCATATTAATTCAAATGCTGAGTAACAGGAATGAACTGGCCATGTAAAGGTATTGCTGGACTTGTCTTTGATGGAGCTGCATGCGAATATAAATAGCTTAGGGTGTGAAATCCTGCTTACAGATACCTGTAACTAATAAAGGGGCTGTCCACTACTAGAAAAACCTATTCTTATTCCCCATATATGGCCCTACTTAAATGAAGAATATCTATACTTGCCTCCTGTGCCGATATGGTTCTGCGATGTTGGCGCTCGCTTTTCTGGGTATTACGTGAGGTTGTAACATCATGCAAGCATCGCACCTAATCAGCACTGACTTCAATGTCCCTGCCTTTAGACATATGAGTAATTACCGTAACAGAAAGTAGGAGCTACTGCGGGCCACTCATTTCCTCATGATTTCTTATATGTCCAAAGGCAAGGATAGCGAAGTCGGCGGTGATTGGGTGAGGGCTTAAGTGACATAACAACCTCACAAGAGCTCTGGAAACACAAGTGCCAACCGCCATAGAATGGCACCAGAGTCCATTGAGCCCTCATTTAAAGTGATTGTCTTAAGTTATTAAATATGTACAATTGTAAAAACAAGTAAACTCTCCATTTTAAAGAATGGATGGATTTTTAATTATGTAATGTACAGCACATTTTGTAGGTCACCTGCAAACCTTCAGTCCCATAGTGGTACATTAGCTAAGATCTTGTGTCATTTGCTGGCTCTATACTTTAGAGCCTGATCACGGCACTTGGAAATCGGCCGCATAGCTGGGTCTGGCCAGCTTCAGTCCCCTGTGCTTCTCCCATATTGCAGAGGCAAACCTGCCTTTCTAGCATCCTGGAAGAGCACACATGGTCTCTCCACTGGTCCAAATGGTCAATCTTCAGAAGTGCACCGGACCCCTGGATCTGTGCACTTCTGAAGATAATCATTAGAACAACCCTTTATTTGACCAGATGTGACAATAGAACAACATGTATCAAGTGGATGCTAAGAGAGACTTGAGTGCACCGATATAAGGAATTAAATTGTGAGTTTAACATTTTACAAATATGGAGAAAGTAGATAAAAAGATCTGGTGATACTGAAAGAGAAGAGGCATGTATGTGAAGGAGAGGACGTGCTGCCGCCAGGCCCCATCTCATTAGCGACTTGAGTTTCTCACTTGGCTCTCAGTTCTTGGCAGTTTTGCTGTTTCACTGAACAAGGCATATGCAGGAAATGAACAGCCTGGTATCCCAGACACTGCAAGGATCAAATCAAACAGTACAATCTGTCTGTGTATCACTGAAAACAGGGAATAGGGATTGTACTATCTCCTCTCTAATCTTATTGCTGCCAGAAGGACTACCTTGCACTCCCATTCAGTTCTAGAAGATTTTAGAAAAATTGTTTATTTTAACATATGTGCAGCCATGTGCTTAGATAATTAGATTGCAAGCGTTTTAGTCAATACCAATCATGTAAAGTTAGAAAAAGAGAACCTCATCTTTTTTTTGGAGCAAAAAAAGCGTTGCCTTATAAATAACTGTTATATGTAATCCCCAGTCCACTGTACCGCTGCATGACCAGATCTACCCTCACTCAGTGTATCCTCCACCATCCCTTGTAGACTGTAAACCCTCGTGGGCAGGGTCCTCTCTCCTCATCTACTGTATCCTCACCCATCCCTTGTAGACTGTGAGCCCTCATGGGCAGGGTCCTCTCTCCTCATCTACTGTATCCTCACCCATCCCTTGTAGACTGTAAGGCTGCGTTCACACATTTGCGTATTTTGCTGCGCTTTTTTGCGCGCGCTTTTTGCCGCGTTTTTCGGCCACGCAAAAAAGCGCAACAAAATACGCAGGGGCTTTCAGACACTGCGCTTTCTTTACTCCAGAAAGCGCAGTGATGTCACAGAGGGGAGGAAGAATCCGGCTTCCTCCTCCCCTCTGTGACAGCTGTGGCCGCCCATTAGACTTCACAGTGTATTAATATACACTGTGAAATCTAAATTAAACAAAAGGAAGTGTCTGAAAAATAAAAAAGAATGAATACTTCACCTGTCCGACGCCTTCTCCTGCTGTCTGGTCTCCGGTTCGAAGTGAGATGTGTTCTGCCAGGACCTGTGGTGACGTCAGAGGGGCGCTCCCGGGGCGTTCCCAGTGCTGATTGGCTGCCTGCGGTCATGTGATATGTATCACATGACCGCGAGTGCCTGGGAACGCCCCTCTGACGTCACCACAGGTCCTGTCAGAACACATCTCACTTGGAACCGGAGACCGCAAAGTGGGAAAAGGCGTCGGAGGGTAAAGTATTTCATTCTTTTTTATTTTTCATACACTTGCCTCTGTTTAATTTAGATTTCACAGTGTATATTAATACACTGTGAAATCTAATGGGCGGCCACAGCTGTCACAGAGGGGAGGAGGAAGCAGGATTCTTCCTCCCCTCTGGGAGAATACGCAGGAGCAGCTGCGTAAACAATTGACATATCAATTCTTTACGCAGCTGCGCTTTCTCTCTGAAAACGCAGTGCGTATTTTTGCGCAATGTCTGCACTGCAAAGTGAATTTCCCATTCACTTTGCAGGCAGACAAAAGGCACATTGCGTATTTTGAAAAGCGCGCGTAAAAAAGCGCAGCAAAATACGCAATGTGTGAACGTAGCCTAAGTATCGAGCCCCAGGCTTTGGGGTACTTGGGTATCAGGCTCCAGGGGTAGCGTTGCTGTGTCACGGGGAGTGGTGGCCGCGCCTGATCCCGTGTCCTGGGTGACACTTCAACAAGGGAATATATTTACAGGGGATTCTATATATAATTTATAATGACTCCACCTGTAGTGTCTGGTGATGAGTCACCAGCGCCGCCACAGACCGCTGGAGGTAGATGGTAACGCGGCTAGAATGACTAAGCCCCCTGCAAGCAGGGCTGTTCCTCCAGGGCAGCGTTCCTGCAAGGGAACAGGTTGAAGTAGGAAAATACACGCAGAACCAAAGTCACTTTCTCCCGGGTACTTTACTGTCAACTCGAAGCAGCATCAAGCAAAGTTCACAGTTCAGCATTTAGGTGTTACAAGAACAGGTAGCTTAACGGGTGGCTGCAAGTGGATCCCAGGTGGTATGGTGGAACCCATGGTGTGCCTTCATTAACTAACCCGTGTCCATTCTTCCCCGCTTAGGATTGGCCTATACCCAGTAGCTCCGTGTAGGTAGTACTGGGAGTCCTTTCCCTCGTTCATGAGGAAGCAGGCAGACCGCTCCGATGGCAGAGTGCTGCGGCTGATAAACAAGCCACAGTAGTCGGTTGCCGACTGCAAAGCTGGACTCTGGCCGGATCCTCGGGCCCGGCGTTCCTGTCATGGACTGGAGTATCCCCTGGAGTATGGTCGCTACACTCTGAGGATCTCCCTTTCTATCTAGGGCCTGGACTTCTCTTGTCGGCCGCCCTCTTTCAGGACCTCCTCAAGGTCCCTTCTTCTTCCCTCCGGTTTGGCTTGAAACCGACCCGATTTGACCTTCCGCCTCGTTCCACTTAGCTAGAGCCTTTCTAACTCCTCTCCTCTTCCTCCATTCTCGGTCAAAGGCCAAAGGGCAAAAGACTTCCTTGATCCCCCTAGAGGTGAATATATCCCCTCCCGGTTAACCTCCCACCGCTGAACTAATGTGGGAGTGCTGGAATTGGTCCCACCCACCATCGTAGGGTCCACCTGCAGCTGGAGCAATTGCACCTCTTTAACGGGTGCAATACCACTCTGTGACGCCTGCATATGCGGGGCGCCACATAAGCCCTCTTGGGGAGGGTCCTCTCTCCTCTCCTACTGTATCCTCACCCATACCTTGTAGAATGTGAGCCCTCATGGGCAGGGTCCTCTCTCCTCATCTACTGTATCCTCACCCATCCCTTGTAGACTGTAAGCCCTCATGGGCAGGGTCCTCTCTCCTCTCCTACTGTATCCTCACCCATCCCTTGTAGACTGTGAGCCCTCTTGGGCAGGGTCCTCTCTCATCCTGTACCAATCTGTGCCTTGCATTGTTCATAAATATTGTACTTGCTATGTATGCCCCTTTTCACATGTACAGTGCCATGGAATAAATGGCTCTATAATAAATAATAATAATAATTACATGGAGAGCATGTTCCAGCATATGCTACACTGCTTCCTGACAATGCACAAGACATTTATCACAACATCACATGAAATCAAACAGAAATGTACTCTGTATGAAATTGGAAACTTGAACATGTAAACTCTGACTTAGGCTAGGGTCACACATGCAGATTTTACTAGCGTTTCTGGAGACCTGCGTTTTCTAAAAACGCATGTAAAAACGCACCCATAGGCCCCCATGCAAAAAATGCATGTCCCAATAGCAAAAACGCATGTCTCAATGGCACATGCGGTTTTGGGTGCGTTTTTGGCTCAGCACCAAAAAACACTGCATGATGCACCATTTTTTTGAAAAACGCACCCAAACGCATGCGTTTTTATAACGTGGGACCCTATGGAAAACGCATGCGTTTTTTAAAGTGTCAAAATGGACATGCATTTTTGCATGCGTTTTTTAACAAAAGGCATGCGTTTTTAAGGGCTTTTTAAGGGGGTCCCACACCTAACAGCAAAAACGCAGGCAAAAACGCAGGTGGCCAAAAAACATCTAAAAAGACGCATGGCATGTGTGACCCTAGCCTTAAAGGGTTTGTAACAAGTTGACAAGTTATTCGGAATCCACAGTCCAACTATTGGGACCCCACCATCCTGAGAAATGGGGTTGACTTAATGGATGCCGGGGGGAGGTTCGACTGGTGGGATCCCTACTGATGTTGAGAACCGAACAGAGTAGATGTCAGTCATGCTCACCTCTAGTTCATTCATGTTCGGACTGCTAACAATAGCAAGACACAGCATTCGATTGGTCTTTGGCAGTCAGTTTAAAAATGAATAAAGCAGAGGTGTGGATGAATGACCACTCCTCCTTTCACATAGAGCTGTTTGTATTTTTCGAGAGAGGTGGGGACCTCAGCAGTCAGACTCCTGGTGAGTGGGACGTTTTCCCCTATATTATGGGTAGGGTATAAACTTCCAAACTTGGTACAACCTTTTTAAGGCTTCTTTATGCTCCAAACTGAGCCAACGAGCAGCTCTCTTTACAATTGTTTGGAAGACCATGATGCTGATTTTTTTTTGAAAATGGAAAGCTTTACAGGTAACTGCTTCCTGTAAAATATATTTTGTTTAGGGATTAGTAAATCTGCATATAATTGTAATGATTCTAAGGCTGTGTGCGCATGTTGGGTATTTGATTACGGAAAGTTCTTCACCAAGTCTGCATCTCCTGGCAGAAAAACGCACCAAAAATGCAATATTTTGATGCGAAATTGGTGCGTTTTTGGGATGCATTTTTCCATGCATTTGGGGTGGAAACACGTTGCCAAAAATGCACCAAGAATTGACATGCTGCAGATTTATTTCTGCACCAAATCTGCAAGGAAAAATAAGTAATAATGATAGGCATGCAGATTTGTGACAGCTCTGCACCTAAAAACGCAGTGTGTGCACATAGCCCAATTCTCCAAATTATTTTAACACCATTGACAATTTATATGTCCTTTTTCAAATTTTCTTAGTAGTAGATGCTTTGATGGGCAAAATAGTTACATATATAGATATCTGGAAGTTTTTCTATTCCATAAGAGATTATTTTGGGCTCAGTGTATGCTATCATCTGCCAGGCTTCACTTTAAGACAAAATAATACACAAAACATGGCCAGGCATCTAAGTTTGCCAGGCAACTGCATATAGCATGAATATGTTAAATATTAAAGCCATGTCTGGCAGCAAATTATCTGTGTGATATGACTATTGCCAGTGTTTGTTTTATTTCTATATTTGGATGCTATATTGTTCTTGATGACAAAGAAAGGTTGAATGTGAACAGTGGAATATATTTTTGGTGTTTTTTTCTAAGCATTATAGTATTTTTTATTGTATTGTATGCTCTCTTAACATTGGTGCAAAAGATAAACTTAAAGATTCCACTGATGAAACTGAAGTAAAAGCATGAATGGCAGTGTTATGATCAGGGCTGTAGAGTCGGTAAGCCAAACATCCAACTCCTCCAATTCCCCTAACTAGGACTCCACCAAAATGGACCACAACTCCGACTCCACAACCAGTGCTGTGGAGTCAGTAAGGCAAACATCCGACTCTGGCTCTGGCTGCCATCCTGGACAGAGGAGCAAAATACGGTGATGGTGGGTTTACACGTTTCAATATCGTTGCGATATCGCAACTCAATGGCGCGGGAGCGCGCAATTAGTGCACGTTTCTCCCGCATTGCATTGGATGTTTACACGTTGCGATATCGGAATACAACGTCCGTGCGATGTCTACGCCTCCCAACCCAGGAACGATCCTTTAACATGGGAGTGAATGGGTGACGTTTCAAATCGCATCGTAGTTGTGCGTTTACACAGCACGATCCGACTCCAATCTCCCTTCAATATCGGGGCATTGAATAGCACGCTCATTCAATCCCCGATATCGCATTGACATCGTCCCTGCATCGTATTGGACCCTCACACCATACAACGAAGGAACTATCTCGGGTCCAACGATCGAACCACGTGACTTTTCATTGAAATCGTACTACGATATCGCAACGTGTAAACCCGCCATTAGACGTAAAAATGCTACACAATATGAAGTTATTATTTATAAAGTCTTGATCAAAAGTCTGAGGAGTAAAGGCCTTTTTACACATTAAGCTGCTGTCTAATTTGGTAGGGGGACACTGACTGACTGATTGCTGTGGGGATTTGTTTGGACATGTCAAATATCAGACTGTAAGTCATATTGTGCTCTCAAAGTGAAATCTCCCGCCGTCACCGCGCATGTGCTTCTTGAAGTGCACCCGGAAACGCATATTGTGACGTTTCCGGGTGCACTTCAACAAGCTCATGCGCAGTGACGGTGGGAGATATTCACTTGCGCTTACGGGGTTCGGAGCGCGCGCTGCCTATACAAGGTAATTGGGAGGAAAGTGCAGGACAGCGCAGATGGTCGCCATCTATGCGACTGTGCGCTAGGCTGCAGCTGCCTGTAACAGGCAGAGCAGCCCAGCGCATTGAGCGCATTGATGTGAAAAGGGCCTTATACATGGTTACATTTTAGGAGAACAGAAACAGTAAAAATACTAAATAAATAAATATAATACAATCAAAGACTTATCTACTGACCACATGAAAAAGAGAGGGGCATAATTATAAATAGGAGAATTGTATACACTGCATAACTATGGCGAAAAACAGTCAGATCACGATATTAAACACGATACAAATAGAACATAAAAAAGTAAATAGATATAAAACCTCAAGTGAACTGTGGTATATTAAAATGTCGCCAAATGACAAAAAAAATACACACCGTAGTTAATAATATGCACTAACTGGTTAGTAAATTCCACAATACACAGACTAACTGTATAGAAATAAATACAAGTGTAAATAAATACAACAATATCTGATGTTCTTTAAAAAAATGCAATTATTACATTATCATATGTACCTTAAACCTTTCCAAACCATACTTACCTGTCCTTTATCTGCATTTTAAATGCAATCTGTTTTGTGCAAACATAAGCAGCATAATTATGCTGTGTAAATAGGCTCCAATAACTCAAACTCTCGTTAATCAGGTGAAATGATCTTTTGTGCAGTATAAAAAAAATCATTGGCATTGTTCACACACAATTTGCGTTTTTTTTTAGCACTCCTAAAACCACATGCGTTTTTTTAAGAGTGCCAAAAAATGTCTCTTGTGTGTCTGAAAGGATTTGCAACGTTTTTGGACTTAGCCATTTATTCACCAAAAACGCAGGCAAAAACGCTAGCGTTAACGCAGGGTGCCTCAATGAGCCTTTTAAAAACGCTAGCGTTAATGCATGCATTAATGCAGGTGCCTATATGTGTCCTGCGTTAACGCATGCGTTTCCCATAGGGCTCCATGTTAAAAAAAACGCATGCATTTTTGGGAGCAACCTCTGCGTTTTTTTCCAGCACCCAAAAAACGCTGCATGCAGCGTTTTTTGAACTGGGGGAAAAAAACGCAAGTGGAGCTGAAAAACGCATGTACACTCACATGTGCCCTGCGTTAACGCACCTGCGTGCGAACAATGTGTGAACAATGCCATAGTTCTTAGTGATTCATCATCCTGCCAAGGACAATGACAGCCTTCACTTTGGTCTACCCATGCAAACAGGCATGCGGACGACCGCCCATCAGTAAACGTTTACCAATCAGCGGTTGTATTGTACCACCAGTCATTCTATGTTAATGGATCCCTAGTTACTGGATGAACAAGTAATAATAAATGACAATGCCTTGCGTTATCTCGTAGTCTATGTGCACATAGTGCATTTTTTTTATGCAGTTTTGTCACACATCTGCATGCCTATCCTTATGCCAGCAAAGTCTGAAGTGTTGTGCATATGTTGCCTATTTTTTCAATGCAGATTTGTGCGCAGAAATAAATCTGCAGCACGTCAAGCCTCATCATGTGCACATACCCTTAGATAAAAAAATTAAGGGAAACAGTTTGAACCAGACCATGGGGCGATACCTTGTGTAGACACAACTCCTGTGAAAGCTCAATTACAGTTGCTGCTGCCCCGTGGTCAGGAGGTGAACTCCACCAGGATTCTTGAAAAAAAGGACACATCACAATGTTTGGCTGTGCTATCCAAAATGAAGATCTTCAATCCAATAATACAGAGAAGCAGTTTTTATCCATAAGTTGTTTCTATGCCGAATTGGCATTAAAACCAACTGTGGTTTTTACACTTGAGAAAGATGCCAGTCCGGTGTGGAAATGCATTGTGAAATAACATCCATTTCTTTATATTAGCAGATCATGGATCTTCATTTTGCGTTATCTCTTGAGGATTATAAAGTTGTAAAGTAAAGGTTTTGTAATTGTGCTATTAGGGTTTGTTCACATCTATATGTTAAAGATATACATCAGGGGTATTCTCCAACATATACTTCTACAATATGGCAATCTGTAACCATGCAATGTCAAACATTAACTATTGGTTAAAACGTGCATGTATACAGTAATTGCTGCACTCCCTTGCAAAGGAGAAAGATATACTGATATATACAGGTGTGGACCTAGGTAGACGAGGACTACTTGTTGTCCAATAGCCCATCAGAATACCCAGTTCCACCTGCTTTGTAGATGGAAGTGAGCTCCTTTAGGCTAGGGTCAGACCAGCGTTATGCATTGCGTTCAGGGGGTTCCGTCTAAAACTTAGAATTTTTCAGCATAGTTACAGCAGTGTTACCTTTCCGTTAATACTGCGCTTATGCTGAAAAAGTTTTAGATGGAACCCCCTGAATGCTAAGGTAAGTGCTAGTGTGACCCTAGCCTTACTTTTCGGGTCTCTGTGTGGCTGCACTGGTTGCACTAAAGGCATGTCTAGGCACTTTAGAGAGCATCTTGGGGCACAAATGTTCGTATTTTACTATAGTATACTTAGCTACTGACTCCACAGAGGTTCTGCCATATTGTGTTTTAATTGATTTTTGTTTTAGATTAAGACAACAAATGATCTGGCTTATTACCCTTGGGTTAATTAATAATTACCGGCTCTGTATGCTCTCACCAAAACTGTGCCTTACTACCATTTTCCCCTTGTAGTGTGTTTTTAAATTGTTGGCTTGGGACTGTGCAATTTTGTTTCCTGTCCTCTTTGTATGTTTAAGTCCACTAATATTAAATAAAAAAGGATCACAAAATCCTCTTTCCTTGCATTTTTTGAATCTATTAGAAAGTTGCTAGTTTCTCCACAGTTTCATGATGGGCGTAAACAGTAAATGTTGAGCGATGGATTGTTTCACACTAAAGGCATGTCTGCCTCTGGATTTATATTATTCTGATAGAAGCTAAAGTGACACTTTATTTTGTTTGCTAGGTAAATGGGGATTTATAGATATGTTAAGCATATTTGCTGGGGATTTACCAGTGCACATGCTGACCATAGTGTCAGAACGTTATGGTAACTCATAAAGTGTAAATTATCTTCTAATCATAGATGAGGGGATTATTTGCTTACAAGTGGGGATTCAACCACTGGAATCAACAGCACATCTGATATATGGACTCTGCAGATCCCTGTATGAGTAGAGGTCAAGCATAACCGACCTCCACTTAATTCATTATCTCTGGATCATAGCCAAGAATAATGTTTGGGTTTTCTCTGTCAGTCTTATAGAGAGTGAATGGAATTGAGTTGCTAATGCTCAACCTTCTCTCCATTCAGATGGGGCTGCGCAGAGCCTCGTTCTCTGGAATACTGGACGTCCAAACGGTCATACCTCCCAGTGACCAATACGTGATCCCTTATCCTAAAGATAGGAAATAACTCACTATTTGGCCGAGGAGAAAATGTTTAATGACATTCTATTAGTTATATTCCAAAATGTAAACCCCTAACACATTCATCAGTAATAGGTGTCTCCTGAACTGTGATGTGAAATGGATTGTGGGAAGTGAAATAGCGTTAGAGATGGAAATTATGCATTATGGAGGGTGCTCTCCCTCCTTTTTCAGCTCTATCTGAAGATCAGACTGTCTTCTCTCCTACCGGCAGAGGCAGACGGCAAACTCAGGCCTTTGAAGTATTCTCCGACAGAAGCGTCACTCCAGGGATCACTCTGTTCTTCCAGACCGTCTGTGAGAACCTTTGAGTGAAAGGTTAATACTTCTCGTTTCAAATTCTTACATGTAAAGCCTTGTAATCTAAATCCAAGTGGAGTGGGCGGCCATTAAACAAGTCCCGGGTTTCTGTCGTTGATTTGGGATGAAAGGAATTGTTCTTTGCCAGATAAATCTGAGTAACATCACACTTTGTATCTGTCGCCTTGGGGTGAAAATTTTATGAATGCCACTTAATATACAAGGTGACAGCAGAGAACATCTCCAGTATTTGGTTCAACAAACCTGGGGTTTCCCTATGTTGAACAATATCTGTGGGGAGGTCATTTTTAAAACACAAATCTACACATTTTTTGCATTTGACAAACATTGAACTTTATATTCTATTTGTTTTTTAGCTAGCTCCCCTCCTAAAGAACCCTTGCATAAATAAAGTTCTGTTTGGAGGCCAACAGTATACTTTTGGTCCAGTTTAACACTTAATGAGGACCTTCCATCAAATTTTTCACATTGACCTGGATAAATGATGTAATAGTTTAGGCAAAGTGGAATAAAGCCTTTTTGTTTATTAATTTCGTCTTTCTGTTGCAGAGATATTAGAACTCAAAGTATTTGGCATCTAATGAGTTAGCTTTTTTTTAACTGCAAATGGGTGTTATCAGTTAGTTTTCACTTGGGGTGTGCACTTTTTCTCCCTGTATGATTTTGACCAATCATAAGCAAGCAACAACTTTAAGGGTACCGTCACACCTGGACATCTCGCCTGCGATTCCATAGGCGACGCACGTGCGCGCACACGTATTTGCGTGTCACCTAAGGTCGCCGATGCCCATTTACACGGGGCGACAACTTAGGCGACGCTCGGGCGACAACCCGACCGGAAATTGCCTGAGCGTCGCCCAAGGCCCAGGGGCAATCAAGTCGCTGGTCGCCGCTTCAGCGTCACACAGAGCCACCACACTAGCAATGTGGGCGTAATTTTGAGCCGCATCTTGGAGATAGGCGTTAACATAATGTTGTGTGACGCCTTGAAGACGTTTGATTGGTTCCAAACAAACACCTATCTTTATTTAATGTGTCTCTTGTTCACCGCGCGACATCGTTACATGTAATCATGCATGTGCGTATTGGCTCGGTGCTTTATACACAACTCGCGTGTGATGTTTCGCGGATTATTGCTACACGCATTGGCGTCGCCAACAAGGCAAAACACGACGCTCGTGTGATGATTAATGTGTACAGTGAATTTGTACAGCGCTTTTCTGTGAAGTGTGTTGTGCTACTGCATTGTCTAATAAAATCACTCTTGCTTTCTTGGTTTGGATACTAAATATTGGAGCCTTGAATGTATGTGTGGCAGAGATGTGTGTGTATTTGCAGTTATGGAATGTATAGATCACCTATCATTTCCTTCTCAATGGGTGTGCAGAATATGTGTAATGAAATCCATGAATATGGGGGATAACACACACAGGCACCATACAGTGTCACCACAAAGGCCTGTCCCTGGGTGCCATACATATGTCCCCAGTGCTTATGTACCCCTATATATCTGACATTATGGCACCATATGTTTGTGGTACACCATATACTGGGACCTGCATCTCTTTCCTTGGTCAACTAAACCCTTTCTGAGTACACAAATATGTACTTGTTTTTTCATGTCAACCTTTCTTACATATAATGGTATGAGGTAAAATCCCCATTACAGGGGTATCAAATAATAAACATATACATACATGCCTCCAAAAAAATGACAAACGTTCATGGTTTTAAAAACAGATATTTTATTAAAAAATATGACCAACATGGTCAATAAAACCCAAAACTTCAAATCCCATAAACTTGGGAAACAATTTTTTTAAAACAGTCAAAATGAGGAAGAGACTAGGCTTCTTCAGGGGCAGAGTTTGGATTGGCCCTTTTAAACTGGTCAATTAGATTGGCTAATTGGGCCAGTTTCTCTGCCGCCTCGTCGCGGGCCGCCTCAAGGTCCTGCAGGGATGGGCCACCTACAGAGGATACAGAACATCAACATCAGCAACATGTTTAGGACAAATAGGAGGTGTGTTTCCATAGAAGTATATGCACTTACCAGGGGGCTGTGGAGCCACCATTTGGTGGGGGGGGGGGTGGTGGTGAGGGACTAATTGCCCAATCCATGGGTTGGCTGGGGTTATCTGTAATCAGATCAGTATATGTGTATTTGTTAGCCCATAACAAAGGTACCAACAAACAAATTAAGGGGAAAAAAAAAGATATAGTGCACAGTATATATGAGTCATATTGATATTACACACACCTTGTTGGCCGCTTGTTGGGTCCTGAGAGGACAGCTCTCCTTCAGAGACTGGGGTGGAATCAGCCCTTGGGGTCCCCTCTGCGCCAGATGGTCTGTTTTGGGATGTGTGCCCTTCTGCCTGTGGCGGCGTTCCTGCCAGCGGTGTGCCTGTTGATCCGGGTTGCCCCTGTGGTGATGGTGGTCCTCCCGCAGGGGATGGGGGATGCTCCTGGCTTCTGTCACTACCTGTTGAGGCAACAACATACTTTGTCACAAGAACAACATGGACAGATATGTGAGGACAGAATAACAGTGCTGTTTGAAGTTCATTAGGTCAGGTTGAGTGCGCTTGAAAGAAGGCCAGGATAGGCCAACATGGGTGTAGGGTACACATATGACAATATGTGGCTAGATAAAGTAGACATATAGAGTACAGGGAACTATAGGGTGTATGTGGATGAAGCAGGAAGATGATCCTGCAGCTGCAGAGTAATGAAGAAGGTGTCACATACATTGGCCCTATATATGTTGGGGTGTACAGTGGCATGTGCTGGGCTTCATATATGTCTTTCTTTACACAGAAGGGGATGTGTATGTTGTCAGGCTACTCACCCCTCATCCGGGCAATCCTGGCACGCAGTCTGGGGATGCGTCCGGGAGTTTTGAACTTCAGATCTGTAATCTTTTTGCAGATCTGCTTTGTGGAACGCTGAATCCCCAACCGACTCTCCAGATGCCTCTGCACCCTCCGCAGGACATCCTGCTTGTGGAGGCGCGGATGGATGTGGTGTTGGTGACACCAGTAATCCTTCTGGTCACAAGTGGCGATCAGCAGAAGGAGCTCAGGCTCTCCCCAAACTGCAGCTCTCCTGGGTGCCGCCATTTTAACTATTCTGCAGGGGAAGGGGAAAGCAGCAGGAAGATGGCGCCAAAAGATTGACAACGCTCGGGCGAATCAACGCACGGGATATAACTCACATGTTGACGGGGGCCCAGAGGCGCCGCAAGAGCTACAGTATTTACTGTATGCTTGTGCGTCATGTAATACAGGACGGCCGCCACTACAGCGCTCATGCAGCCTTTATTTGGGATGTAATGGCAATTGCGTTCTGTTAACACACATTTGTGGCAGGCACATCTCTGGACTTTAGCACACAGCCGCAAACACAGAGGCGACATCAATGTACAGTATGTACGCTCCTGGGTAAGACACCTTTGGACATCATCAAATATGGCGCCGAGGAACAACACAACCAATCGGAACGCTCGAGCTGCCACCAATCCACGCAGACCGGCAGAGCTAGTAAATACGCCCTGAAACGCCTACCGGAATGGTATGGGCGATGTGTGCTGTCGCCTTTCACATCGCTCATGAGATGTTACACAGGGCGATCAGCACACATCGCCCAAGAATGTTCGCCTGGTTTCCGTGCTCTGATGTGAAACCAGGCGACCACTCAGGCGTGTCGCCGTCGCCCATTTACATTAGGTGACGCATTGGCGATGTCGCCGGCGACAGGCCACGCCTCGGCGTCGCCTGTGGAATCGCCGGCGAGATGTCCAGGTGTGACGGTACCCTAAAAGTAAAGACGAACATGCTTGATCATAGCTTAGAGCAGGTTTCTTCATTCGTGATATGTATAATGACAGGCACCTGTGATCTCCTGGTCTAGTCTCCTTCATGAGTCAGTGGGGGAGGAGCAGTCCAGCTGAGTATAGCAGTGTTGACTGCTGATCGCTGGTGAGCTGTCACACAGGCAGACTCACCAGCGATCATCGGACCAGCGACATCATGAAAATGATTTAAATATCGTTTCCACGATGTCTTGCTCCCGCTGCCAGGCTGCGGTTAGCGGGAGCAGGCTGGTATCCATGGTGAACTGCAGGTAACTAGGCAGCGCGCGCTGCCTAGATACCCGATGTATACCTTGGTTACCAGCCTTCTCCGCTCACCGGCTGGTATCCAAGGTACACAGCGGGTAACTAGGGTCCCAAGTTACCCGCTGTGTACCTTGGATACCAGCTGATGAGCGGAGAAGGCTGGTAACCAAGGTATACATCAGGTATCTAGGCAGCGCGCGCTGCCTAGTTACCCGCAGTTTACCATGGATAACAGCTCCCATCACTTGCTGAGAGGCGCTGGGAGCTGGCTGATAGCGCGTCTCCCGGTGTCACATGGGCGTGACCATCACCAGGTTTTCGGTCCAGTCTGAAAACCTGGCGACCATCAACCAGCGATTTATCGCTGGTTGATGTGTCCTGTCACACATGTCAATATCACTGCAGCGTCACGTGCAGCAGCGATATTGCACGCAATATTGACACGTGTGACGGCCCCTTTACATTACAAACCCTTATATCAGCTCTACTAATTACTAAGCGACATTCTGATGCACAGTGTTCTCTGAGGCCTTTCCATGGTCTTAACACATTATGGCCTTATGACCTAATGTGAGCTGCAGTAGCCAACAGAGAGGAGTCCTGAGATGCATCTAGCTACGGTGGAAAGAGTAGGACCAGACGGTGTTGGAGAAATGAGATAAGTATATTCGTTTTTTCCATCTGATTGTAACTAGGGGTTGTACATAAATCAGATATTTAATGGATGGGGATTTTCTGTAGTTGATTAGTATCTAAATTCAACTGAAAAATGGTGTCCTCTGTACACAGGGCAAAAACGAGATGTAAAATAAAAATTCTATAAATTCTGCCACTTCTGAAAGCATAGGAGACCTTTAACATCTTGTTTAAAAATAGTCACCTATGGCATAGAGTTTTGATAATACTTTAAATTGGTTGTACACTTCAGGAAAGTGGTCCGAAAGCTACGTAAAGGACCTAAAATAAAAAACTGATGATATCTATAAAGCACTGCAGGAATTAAAGGGAATCTGTCAGCAAGTTTTTGTTACCTCATCTGACAACAACATATTGAGCGATGAGTGATGAGCGAGTGTAATCGCTATTCACACGGATAGTACGGTATCCACGATACTCATTACTCGGCAAGTACCGCTGGTGCTCGTGGGTGATGTGTCGATCGTAAACATTATGACACATATTTCCAGCTCCCCTCAGTACACAAAGGGAGTCGGCCCCCCAGTGAGGGAAGATTGAATGTTAGGGTCTCTCACAGCAAGGTGCTGTATGCAGTGAAAACTCAGAAGAGTTTTTGAAATACTTTAGAATTGTTTGTAACCTTTTGAAATCTGCTCAGTCACATCTATCAGATCTGTTGGAATGGTGTGTTCCTCGTTAGAGGTGGCTATATTATATAATTCAATATAGAAGAAAAAGCTGGGCAGCACTCACCATAATTCAATGGTCCATTATTCAAACGTCATATGGAGACGATAGACTTAGGGGTTGCACGCCTTCAGGATACAAGACACATCACCGAGGGGCTTATGATTACTGCAGCAGTTAGCGATTACCTGAGTTGCTCCAGGCCAGCGGATGGTGCCCGGTACCTCTACATAATAATTGTTATATTATATAATTGCTCATCTTTAAAGGGTTATCAAGGACTTACAGTATATAATGAGAACCATACCTTGAGATAGGTCATCAATATCCATTTAGTGTGGTGTTTACAGGGCCTACATGGACAGATGTACAGTGGCGGAATGTACAGCTGTATACATTGTATAGCGGCGGCTCTCAGATACTGCAAGTTCAGCTTCCAACACTTCAGAGGTGCACTGTGCATGACCAGGAGTGCATAGTATAGCTGTTCTTCACCTTCCTGTGTGTTCGTGACTCATCTTCTGCACCTCCAGTGTTGTGCAGTGCACCTCTGGAGATTGAGGTCTAGACTGTCACCTGCTTGAGAGGGCTTACTGAATGTAACCTGCTACAAGCAGGAGGCAAAGAAAGGCTAAAAATGCACCATATAGGATACACTGAGATTGTAGTATGAAGTAGACTTGAGTTGGTTTCCATCTGACAAGAGCCTCTAAACATTTAATCTTTTTAATAAAGATGTGCACTATATAAGCAAAAAAATAGCTGAAGTGCTACTTAAACACTTTCAATGTTGATAATTAATGGATATGGTGTGTGCCGTGTGTCGCCAGGCACACTGTCTTGCAGCTAAATGACAGTGCAGAGATTCATGTTATGTATAATAAGACATAAGGATAAAACACTGTTTCCCTACTCCAGTACTCAAAAGCCACCAACAGATCATGTTTTCAGGATTTCCTTAGGTGATAGTTTCATCACTTGTGCAATATTAAGAAAACCTAAGAGATGGGGGGGCTAATGAAAAAAATATCAGATTGTCACTGCTAACAGTAGACATAAGGAAGATGAACTGTAAAAAGTTAGGCTGGGGATACGCACTAGGTTTTCCTTTACTATGTTCATGCATCGCTCACCTGCTTTTATTCGATTGCTAACCGAAATATTGTTTTGCTTGAGGCAGTTTTTGAATGAACCTAAAAGTGATTTTAATGTGGTGGTTTTATTATGAATCCTCACACCACTAACGTCTTCTTTAAAGCAATCCCTTGTCCAAATATTTGCTGAGAGATCAGAATGGAACAGTAAAAATGTGATGGCCAAGAACAATACCTAATAAATAGAAAACAGATGTCCTGTGCACAGGAAGATCAGGGACAGTCACTTCTGGGAAGTGGTTATGTCAAATGCAGCATCAAGCTCTCAAATAGCTACACATATAATTCATTTTAACATAGAATATTCAGTTTACATTAGATACTTAATGATATACATTGTATCCAAATATATGACAATGTATTGTGAAACGCTGACAAACATTTTCAATGTATAGTCTGGCAACAAATTATATTTTATCCTCAAATAGTTTTTAGCATAATGAAACCGTGCCCTAACCAGTTTTTCTATCATACTTATACCTAACACAACTGCTGGCAGAGGGGCTGGATTTCTACCAACAGACCCTGTAGGCACATAGATGTTGGCATCATGAAAACCTGCACATCTATATACCACACCCTCTTTGCACAGAACATTCTGTAATCGCCATTACCCAACAAAATTCATTCTCTACTTAGAAGACTCTGACGCTAAATTAATCTTCCACATGCCTGCTTAATTCAACACAGATAGTATAAATAATAGATGGATACAAACATACATATCCAAAGAAAAGGCAGCTCTCTATTGAAATTTTTTATAGTTGGAGACTTACAGCTCATGTCACAATCAACAAGGGAGGCTAGGACTGAAGAAGCTTGACAAAGGGCCCTAGCTTCAAAAGCTAAAACTGTTACAGAAAATACTGATTGCGGCGCTTCCAAAAAGAACCCGGTGATTATTTTTGTCCGGAAATTTATTCATAAAAGTTTATAAAAAAAGTCAGGTACAACGCGTTTCAACTCATTGCAGAGTCTTCATCAGGTATAGTTTCATAGTCATACATATAGAGAGTCTCTTCATTATATAAAGCTATGGTCTGGTCAGTCAGGGTCATGTCCCGCCCAGTTAATTAATCATACTAATTGAGTTGGTTAAAGCATGTGGTTAATTAGTCCTACAGTCTAAAATTATATCTAGTAAACCAAAAACAGATCCAGCAAAGATCCATTTTTTACTAAATGCAAAACCTCAAGACATCTTAAAGGTGAGCAGTTTCAGTTACCTCACCCAGTTTTAATAGAGATACTGCACTTAGATCTACGCCGTTCCTTTTTCCCCTCTCTCCCCCAGAAGCTAAGAGACAGCTTTACTAAAGAAAATTCTGATTATGAGGAGGCTCAATTTCCAGAACTTTGCAACTGGCGCCCTCTAAAAGTGTCATATATAGTGTGGGTTTGTTTTCTCTATTTTATGGATAGATAGATAGATAATAGATAGATAGATAGATAGATAGATAGATAGATAGATAGATAATGAAGCTGGATACATTGATATGATGTAGATAAGAAATAGATAGATAGATAGATATGAGATGGATACATTGATATGATGTAGATAAGAAATAGATAGATAGATAGATAGATAGATAGATAGATAGATAGATAGAATTCCAAGCAGCACAGCTGGTAACCAGGTGCAGGTTCTAGGAACCGGCTGGAAGAAGATGGCCTAATAAAGGCATGCTAAACCTCTTTTGGAGTGCTGGGGTCCCCTCTTTTTGATAGATAGATAGATAGATAGATAGATAGATAGATAAAAAAGAAAAATAGAACAGCACAACCTAATACCAATAAATTGAGGTGCAAAAATCCTGAATTATCAGTGTCCAACTGTAAAGTAGTATAACAAGAAGGAAAATTAGGCAGCACACAAAATTAATTTTTTTGTGAAAAAGGACTATTTAACACTAGAACTACTGAGGTAGTCATTTTGACTACTTCGCACTATGTATTTCTATGTAGGTGTCACGAGTGCAGTAGTTCCAATGTTAATGAGTCCTTGGTGGCACGACGTTTCGGTGGTAAACCACCGAAACGTCGTGCCTCCAAGGACTCATTAAATAGTCCTTTTTCACAAAATATTTTTGTGTGCTACCTGATTTTCCTTCTTGATAGATAGATAGATAGATAGATAGATAGATAGATATGAGAGATAGATACATAGATGGAAAATATAGATACATAGATAGTTAGATACATAGATAGATATGAGATAAATAGATAGATAGATAGATAGATAGATAGATATGAGAAAGGCGGGCATCACACACTACAATATATGTGAATATATATTGCTGGAAAGTGCCTGATTTGGCATTGCTCCTACGACGTCATTGTGTGTGACAGCATGATATGACTACCGATAAGTGGTCAGATCGTTAATCAAAGATATGGGAACCAGACCCCATATCACATGATGTCGGGTCATTGGATATGCTGCATCGACGTGTCTAAATGGCCGATATCGTTAAGAAGTTGTGAATTTAGCGATGACGAAATCTAGCACGTAGGCGAGCCAGGTATTCATCTGTGTCTCGCCTCCCCTTTTGTGATTTGTTAACCCTCATGCGTTCTGATTGGCTGGCGGTGTATGGCACAAAAAAAAAAGTTTAAATGTTAGCGGCTCCGTGCGTGCTGCCATGGAAGCATTGCTGTAGCGACGCTATGTGACCTCCGCCTATAGGGAGACTGGAAATATCGCAGCCGCAAATTGGTATTTTAAATCGTCATTTACCACATGTCCGGGACGCTGGTGAGTTCAATAATTCACCCTTTCTCAGCACACTAGCGCACTACTATTAGCACTTCTGCGACGCGGCATTGTTTTAGAGGGCGCAACAAAGATGAGTCTGTATTTGCACACTTGTATTGAGACACACATCACAGGACAAGAGGAATCACATAGCGCCCTATGTTTGGACGCACACCTGACCAATGGGAACGCAGTAGTGGCCACCAATCATGGTGAGAGGGGCGCGGATACAAACCATGTAGCACGCCTATCTGCTAAAATTGAACAATTAACACGCCCACATTCAGCACTGAGTCGTTAACGAGGCTTCTGTGTGACAGCGTACAAACGATGTGAAAACACCATCGCTAGGTCGTCCACACGAGCGCAGGATGGAGCCATCGGTGAGGTGACTTACCGATGTCTGTGCGTGTTACATGACGAGAATTGACTTTTCACATCGTACGAACGATGCACAAATGTTGACATCGTTGGTGACATCGTTACATATATCGTAGCGTGTGACGGCCGCCAAAGATAGATGTCCTACAGCCCTACCCAACATCCCTGCAGTCCCTATCCCTATTCCCTTTTGTACACTTGCTTTGGCAAAACTGATGTGTATTTAGTCCTGCCAATAAAGCTTCTTTGAATTTGGCTGAAAGAAAGTCCATGTGACTGAAAAGTCACATATTTGCCTGAAGGCCTAATAAAGGATGAATACACCTGAAAGCAGTGCTGCAGTCTTTTATAGTTATGGTCTGTATGCAGGAGTGACTGAACCCCACTCTAGACTGAATTTGCACCCACAATAAATAGGAGAAAAATTAGAGCATGTTGCTACAATATTTTGCATATAAAAACTTGATTTATTAAATTACTAGAGACATAGTAAATACTAAATTACAAAAGACAAAAGATGCCACTATTACAAATGCACTAGCACCAAGGTACAGTGGAAATATCATACAATAGGATTGACAATCAATGCAAACCATAGGTGAAATAAACCCTTGTTTAGGGAATCACAGAAATGCCAATAAATCATCACAAAGTTGTAGACAGGCTGTACTGTGAAATACCACCCCCATGTATGGTTGCTGCTCAACTAGTGAGCTGATCAGTCCATAACTGTTAGAGGTCCAGATCCATACCAAGAGTGCGTATAGTGCAGGGAGGAGGGAACCCCCTTAGTACCAGACTCCTGACGTACGTTTCGCTTGGTTTCCTTGCTTGTTATCACGATTGCTTCATCAAGAGAATTTGCACCCACCTTGTTAGGAAGAAGTGCTGCTCCTGATTTTTCTATTAGATAGATAGATAGATAGATAGATAGATAGATAGATAGATAGATAGATAGAGTATATATAAATAATTCAAGCCAACTTTTTGTACTGTGTTGTGCCAATCATTAACAGCCAGACAGCTTCTGGTCACACACTATGGTACAGGGCTATCTTATTCCAAACACTTGTGCTTTCTTTATTCTGTACCATGTTCTATTCGTGCCAATATTGTGGTGTTTTTTGCCTCATTGATTACCGTATATAGTGTAGGAGAATAATGCTATAGCAACTAATGATTTTAAATAGACCATTGTGGTTTCCATTGAAGCAGGTCTAGTAACATTTCTGAGAACTACTTCTTTGAAATATCTACATAAGTATATGTATTTGCACGTGGCTTTGTGGTATCCTTGCAGCTCTATGCTGAATCGCTAGAAGTGAAATGTAGCCTTAAACATACACATTTCAAATCCAATTAAAGCTGAGAAGAGATTGTTCGGGACCGTTGGTGCAGACGGATTTATCTTATACCTATAGATAATGAATATACATGAGATACTACAATTCTTTCATCTCTGACACTGGACCAGTATAGGACGTTGTACACTTTACCCATCTGGCCATAAGGAGGAGCTCTTGTCCTTGCATGTAAGATGTGAACCTGAAGTGTAGCATTTTGTACGGGGAGTCGAAGACATAAAGAACAGATCGTATTATGGACTTTAAGATCATAGTTGTTCGAATACAGCAGACTGGTCTGAAGAATGCATGGTAATAATATCAGGATCATCCAGGTCCATCTGGACAAAAGACAATACTTCTATCAATCTGGAGTATGTATAGATAAAATACCTATACAACACATATATTATGTACTAATAGCATAATGTTTATTAAATCAAATTCCGATGTCAACTAAGTTAAATGACCATCTAAGCTTTATCATGTATGTTTAAAGTAACTATTAGGCAAATAAACCACTTATTGTCATACTCTTTTTGAACTGTGCATCAAAGGCTACCAGTGATGGAAGGTTTAAAAGGAGCCTGTCATCCTACTTGACATATCTAACCTATTAATACGGGCATATAGATAATAATCCTTCCTGTCTGTGACTCACCGTAGCCAGGGGTACACGGAGCGGGCGTTGTTTCTCCTCCAGGCACGGAACCGCGCCTGCGGTGGTGTAGGCCCGGTGGTCCAGATCAAAAGGGGAAATGGCGGAACAGTAGGGGTGATTTGTCTTCGTGACGCCACCTGCGGGTGTTCTGGTAACTTTACCAGCGCTGCGGGTTCTCCGGGGGATGTTAAGCAGCTAGATGGGACGCTCCCCACAGGATGAGCGGGAGTCCCCGGAGCCGGGAGCTGCACAAGATGTTGTGAGGCAGCTGCAGTAATGCTGCTGTTAGGCCCAGGAGTCAGACACAGACACGCCAAAGTCTTTTCAGTACCTTTACTGGTGGTTTTCAGGTACGCCAGACCGGGTTCGTGAAGTTTAGGTCGGGTGGATGTGGAATCCAGCCGGACCGGGCAGTGTGTTCAATAGAACGGATTTCACCTGGTTGTCAGCACTGAGGGCACTGTAAAAGGGTGATGATAATTCTACCTTCTTCCCTGGGCTCTCGTTGGTAGGTGCGACAGGTGAACAGGGGGCTAGACTCCCTGTGAAGTATGCCGGTTCTATGCAGTGGCTATGTAGCTTCCACAGCTTCGGTTCCAGTAACCGGTTATTAAGGGAGAGAGTTATGATCACTCTGGTGTCCCTGAGAGGTGCTTCTCCTTTTCCTCTAACCCCAATTGCAAGGGTTTCCTCACTGGCTGGATGACTGGTTGGGCCTAGTGTGTATCTCATTGAGTGGAGATCACACACACCCTGCAGCTCTCCTAGCGTCTGCACACTCTGGTGTTTCTCCCTCCAAGACTCTATTTATAGGGGGAACTGGCTCAAAGTGACCAGTGGAGCTCCCCTAGAGGCTCGGGGTGAAACCAGGTGTTCTAAGGTGTTGTTGTGCTGTTTGGTGTTTTGTGAGCTTTGCTTTGCTGTTAACTCCATTCATGCCCTAAGGATTTCTGTGGTGCCCAACAGGTGCCAGGGTGCCACATTCCCCCTTAGTTAAACTCAGTTCTCCCGGCTGAGCAAAAAGTTATTTTTACAACTTAACACTATACATTTTATAAACAGTTAGTTACAGAGTCTTAAAGAAAAACACAAAAATCACTAAAAAGGGAGTGAAAAATATGAAAAAGGTGAAAAGCAGTCCATACGGCACTAGTCCATCTGCCGCAGGCTGGAAATAGGTAAAGTTAGTGGTCACACAAGTCCTGTGACAATTGTCCAAAGTTTATGAAAAGGGAAAAGGCAAAGTCCAGGGATACACGGTAAACTTTATACATTCCCTACGGGTGTCTCTGCTTGGGAGGCCGGTACTAACCTTCTATACCTTACCAGGCGCTTTCTGTCCCCAACTTGATATACTTGGGACAGAGCCCAGTTCCTCCACCCTTCTGTACACTACTTTTTACAGGTTTTGAAAACTGGTTACTATTTACAAACACTTACAGGTTATATTTTCCACTACATTCTTAAACCCATTCTCCAAGTTTGTGTGGGGGTTGGCCTAATGTACTACGTGTGGATCTGCGTAGTGTGGGTGTTTCCAAAGCTGTTGGTGTAGTGTACGAAGTGGTTGTTGGTTCTCTACTTCTGCTGCGTGTAAGACCATGGTAAGTACGTAGTCTATCAACTGGACTATCCTCTGTAGGTAGTTGAATAGGAATGGCTTCTCTTACTGTGGGACTAGCATGTTGACCGATTACAGGAATCTCAGGTTCCAATATAACAGGCTGCAATTCTTGCACTTGGACTTGTTCTTGTTGGACTTGTTGAATTGGATTTGGTTGCTGATTTTCTACAGGCTGGTAGAAATGCATAACTGGTATGAGGAATGCTTCACCGCATTGTGGCCAGTCAGCTGGTAAGTATCCAATGTCTGTTAGGACTAGATTTTCTTTTGTTTCTTCATCTATAGTTACAGCAGGGTAACTGGTTGCTTGTTGGATTAACTGTGGCGGACATTCCTTTAAATGGTCCCTTGAGACAGTTGCAATAGTATTCCCATTGTCTTTACTGATAACGCAAGTTTTTGAGTTGTCATAGTGGGACGGCATAACGGTGTAGGGTATAGAGTCCCAACTGTTATCCAATTTGTTGGTTTTTCGCTTCCTTTTTAGCACTACGTCTCCTGTAGCTAAAGGTTCAGCTGAGGCGTGCTTGTTAAAGTCTTTTCTTGTTTGGTTCTACTGACTTCTAGGTTTCTTTCAACACTTTCTTCTACTTTCCTGTACTGTTCTTGGCGTTGGCTGACCCAGTCTTCATCAGAAGAGTCTTCTGTGGGTTCGATGGTTCCCATCTGCAAATCAATAGGCAATTTACCTGGTCTTGCTCTCATCAAGTAAGCAGGTGTATAGTTGGTTGAACTGACAGGTATGTGGTTGTAGATGTCCACGAGATCTGGAAGTTTCTCTGGCCATTGATTTCTCTCATCAACTGGTAAGGTCTTGAGCTTGTCAATGACTATGTGGTTCATCTTCTCACATAAACCGTTCGTCTGAGGATGATAAGGTGTTGTGCGGATCTTCTTACACCCATATAGCCCTAAGAATTCTTGGAACAGAGCTGATTCGAAGGCTGGCCCTTGGTCAGTTAAGACTTGGTCTGGATACCCATGGGGGCGACAGAAGTAACTCTGGAACGCTTTGGCTGCGACCTCTGTAGTTAAATCCTTAACTGGAACTACTACCAGGAACCTTGAATAGTGGTCAACAATGCTGAGAGTGTAAGTGTACCCGGTTCGACTTGGGGTAAGCTTCACATGGTCGAGAGCGACTATTTCAAGAGGCTTGGTGGTAACGATCGGCTGCAACGGAGCTTTCTGAGTTAGATGGTCTTTCCTTCGAAGGTGACATGGTCCACAGTTTTTACACCATTTGTCAATTGAGCCTCGCATACCGACCCAGTAGAACCGGTCCTTCAGGAGTCTCTCCAGCTTCTTCCATCCAAAGTGTCCGGCATCATCATGGTATGCTTCAAGGATCATTTGGACTTCAGTCTTGGGAACTACAATCTGCCAGATTAGTTCATGGGTTCTTGGATTGAGGTATCTTCTGCATAGTTTTCCTTGGTAGACAAACAACCTCCCTTTCTCCTTCCACAGGCGTTTAGCAGTTGATGAGGCATCAGAGTCCATGTTGGCGTGTTCTTGAGTGATTAGATCCCTTACCAGGCTGACATCTGGGTCGTTGGCCTGAGCCTCCTTCCAGTCATGGTGAGGTAACGGGTTCATGGTCCTCTCTACACGTGTCTGGTTTCTCTGATGACATGTTGCTGTACCTGAACGGTGAAAAGCAGGTAGTTCAATCTCTTCCAGGTCATCTATGTCTTCTCCCTCTTCAGGAAGGTTAGGCATTCGGGACAGGGCATCAGCATTGCCGTTCTTGTGACCTGCCCGGTATTTTACAGTGAAGTCATAGTTAGAGAGTCTTGCTACCCAACGCTGTTCTAGGGCTCCCAGCTTTGCAGTTTCTAAGTGTGTTAGAGGATAGTTGTCTGTGAAAGCTGTGAACGGGGCGGATGCTAGGTAATGCTTGAAACGCTCTGTGATCGCCCAGACCAGGGCCAGGAACTCTAGCTTGAAGGAACTCTAGTTCTCCAGGTTCCTCTCTGTGGGACGGAGCTTTCTGCTGGCGTAGGCTATCACCTTTTCCTTGCCCTGCTGACGTTGAGCTAGGACTGCTACTAAACCTTCATTGCTTGCGTCAGTGTACAACAAAAACGGGAGATTGTAGTAAGGGTAGGCCAGGATTTCTTCTCCAGTTAAAGCATCTTTTAACGTTTGAAAGGACTGGTCCTGTTCTGGTCCCCAGTGGAACGGGGGTCCCCTGATCTTGTCGTTTTTGGATTGACCTACTAAGAGATCTTGCATGGGTGCTGCTATCTTGGTATAGTCTTTGATGAATCGTCGGTAGTACCCGATCAGTCCTAGAAATTGACGTACCTCTTTGTGATTGGTTGGTGCTGGCCAGTCCTTGATGACGGTGACTTTATCCGGATCCAGTGCTACGCCTTCAGCGCTAACCACATGTCCTAGGTATTGGACCTTGGGTTTCAGCAGGTGGCACTTGGACGGTTTCAGTTTCATCCCGTACTTGGACAGTGACTCAAACACTTCACTCAGGTGCTGAAGGTGATCTTCATAGGTCTGAGAGTAGACAATGACATCATCAAGGTATAACAGGACAGTCTCAAAGTTTTTGTGGCCCAAACAACACTCCATAAGTCTCTGAAATGTTCCTGGGGCATTGCACAACCCGAATGGCATACTGTTGAACTCGCATAAGCCCATAGGAGTAGTGAAGGCTGTCTTCTCACGATCCTCCTCTGCAACAGCAACCTGCCAGTACCCACTAGTAAGATCTAATGTGGAGAAGTAGTTGGCAGATTTGAGTGCAGCTAGTGACTCTTCTATGCGTGGTAACGGGTATGCATCCTTGTATGTGACTTTGTTGATTTGCCTATAGTCTACGCACATCCTCATACTACCATCTTTCTTTTTAACCAGGACTAGTGGTGCGGCCCAGGGACTACAGCTATCCCTAATGACTCCTGCATTCTTCATGTCCTGAAGCATCTCTTTTGCTTTTTGGTAGTGAGTGGGTGGTATAGGCCTGTACCTTTCTTTGATAGGTGCATGGTTGTTTGTGGGGATATGATGTTGTACCCCTTTAACCCTCCCAAAGTCAAGTGGGTGTTTGCTGAACACTTGCTCATACTCCCGAACTACCCGGTATACTCCATTTTTCTGGTGAGAGGGTGTATTGTCAGTTCCTACACTGAGTTCTTGACACCATTTCTCTAACTGATCTTTGGAGTGAGGGAGTTCATCAGTGACTGTTTAGTTTGAGGATTTTACATCAATTACAGCATCATCTTTTACCTGGTACAATTTTGCGACAGTTGCATATCTTGGCAGTTTGACTTCGTCATCACCATAATTTAATATGCGTACGGGGACTCTCCCCTTTCTTACGTCGACTAACCCTCTGGCTGTCAAGAGCGTAGGACTACTATCGGACATTACAGGTTCTACTACAGCTTGGTAGTCCTGCCCTCTGAGGCCTATGGCTGCTCGACACCAGATCATCATTTCACTTCTGGGGGGTACCACAATTGGAATGGGATCTGTGACCCTTACTCTGCCAATTTCACCATTTGACAATGTTACCTGTTGTTGATACACCAGAGCTCTGATCTGCCTTTGGATAGCCCTCTTTTCTCTGGGTTTACCGGCTTCAGCACTCTGTTGGAGTAAAAACAACACTTCATCGAGGCATTTGATCATGACATTGGTACCCAGTATTACATGTGGATCCTTGTTGTTAGGCTTATCCTGAACCACTAAGATACCCTGGTTCTTCAGCTGCACCCTCCCCACCTTTACTGTAGCTTCCCACTGTCCCTCTATTGTAACTAGCAAACCATTAGTTGCCTGAAGGTTCATATCGGGATTTGGGGGTTCTAGCTTAACATCAGGCCAGAACTGTTTTTGTAAAGGGTACTGGGAATGGATGTCACCTGAGATCCAGTGTCTATCAAGGCGGATATAGCGATGCCATCGATGACGATTGGTAAGTATGGACAGTTTCCCACATACTTGTGTTCCCAGCTGGACGTAGGGCCTGGACAGTCTACTCCTGGGGTTGGTCCTTCTCGCCCAGGGGTCGCTAGTTTAAAGGACAGGATTGCAGGTTGCGTCCTCCTAAGTCATTCTGCTGACTGGTGCGGCGTCTGTCAGGACTGCGGCGGTCTGCAGGTTTTCCTCGCGGCGGCTGTGTCTTTCTCCTCATCCACGGGACGTCGTCAGGGCTGTCGGCGAGTAGAATCTTGTCCGATGACCTTGCATCTGTCTTGGGTCTTCTCCCAGCTTGTAGCTTGGCCACGTCTTTCATCAGCTGCTCGACATTAGCACACAGTTGCTCAAACCGGTCAGGTGTTACAGTCTGTGCACTGGACTGAATCGCAGGGATTGGAGATGCTGCTGCCGGCACGGAAGGGGTGTCAGCATACTGCTGCTGCTGTGAAGCGGGATCAGGTACTTCAGCGAGCCGTTGTCCCCAAGCTGTTAAGTCTCTCAAGGTATCAAACTCTGCGCCAGGATTTTGTATGGACCACCAGCTTGCTTGCTTTCTATCCTCAGACAGTTCTGGAAGTTCTCCAAGGTACTGGGTACACCGCTGTACTTAGGTAACCAGGTCGCATTCGGAACGTAGGGTAGAGACATCGGCATAATCGGAGCGGGTTGCGGTGGCACACCGCCGACTTGTTGCTGTCCATCAAGAGGTATGTTTTGAGGTGCCGCTTGGTTTAGCGGGGGTACCGCGTTGTTGGGAACCGGGTTACTCATGGTCGCTCCCCCTTAGTTAAGCGTAGCCTTTCCCTCGGTTTCAAACGGAAGTGTCGGCCTCGCGGTGAGGAGTGAGGCACCACGGGAGTTTTCGGTTCCTGCTGCGTACGGAGGAAGTCGTCAGAGTGTGGGAGCGGGGCCAATCTTCGTGCCCTCTGCACAGTCACGCCCCTTCTTTTCCCGCCTTTTCGCGCAGCAATGGTTCAAATTTACAGTTCGATATTTACAGTCAATAAATAGCACACAATACCCGTGATAACGGGCCTGCTCGTATCCTGTTCGTGAACGCCAAGTTTCTGACTCACCGTAGCCGGGGGTACACGGAGCGGGCGTTGTTTCTCCTCCAGTCACGGAACTGCGCCGGCGGTGGTGTAGGCCCTGTGGTCCAGATCAAAAGGGGAAATGGCGGAACAGTAGGGGTGATTTGTCTTCGTGACGCCACCTGCGGGTGTTCTGGTAACTTTACCAGCGCTGCGGGTTCTCCGGGGGATGTTAAGCAGCTAGATGGGACGCTCCCCACAGGATGAGCGGGAGTCCCCGGAGCCGGGAGCTGCACAAGATGTTGTGAGGCAGCTGCAGTAATGCTGCTGTTAGGCCCAGGAGTCAGACATAGACACGCCAAAGTCTTTTCAGTACCTTTACTGGTGGTTTTCAGGTACGCCAGAACGGGTTCGTGAAGTTTAGCAGTCCTGGAGATTCACAGCAAGCAGTTTGTGTAGGCTTCCTTCTCTCTATACTTCTGGTGCTAAGGTCGGGTGGATGTGGAATCCAGCCGGACCGGGCAGTGTGTTCAATAGAACGGATTTCACCTGGTTGTCAGCACTGAGGGCACTGTAAAAGGGTGATGATAATTCTACCTTCTTCCCTGGGCTCTCGTTGGTAGGTGCAACAGGTGAACAGGGGGCTAGACTCCCTGTGAAGTATGCCGGTTCTCTGCAGTGACTATGTAGCTTCCACAGCTTCGGTTCCAGTAACCGGTTATTAAGGGAGAGAGTTATGATCACTCTGGTGTCCCTGAGAGGTGCTTCTCCTTTTCCTCTAACCCCAATTGCAAGGGTTTCCTCACTGGCTGGATGACTGGTTGGGCCTAGTGTGTATCTCATTGAGTGGAGATCACACACACCCTGCAGTTCTCCTAGCGTCTGCACACTCTGGTGTTTCTCCCTCCAAGACTCTATTTATAGGGGGAACTGGCTCAAAGTGACCAGTGGAGCTCCCCCTAGAGGCTCGGGGTGAAACCAGGTGTTCTAAGGTGTTGTTGTGCTGTTTGGTGTTTTGTGAGCTTTGCTTTGCTGTTAACTCCATTCATGCCCTAAGGATTTCTGTGGTGCCCAACAGGTGCCAGGGTGCCACATCTGCCTCAAATCAGATGCCTTGTGGATAAATCATCTTTTATCCTTCTATGTAAATAAGGTTTTCCAGGCTATGGGGCGGATACTACCCAGAAGATATCACTGCCTCCTTGCTTCATTAGCGTAGCTGTCACCTCCCATCAACGTCACAAAATCACTGTTAGACATCTAATTGTGGTTCTGAAATTTGAGCATTTTATTTGCCAACCTTCCACTTTTGTGTTCCGCCCTTCTATGTGCAGTGACTTCATTATTATTCTGCGCAGGCGCCAAAAAATCACTGCTACCTCTGCTCCAGTGATCTGGTGCCTGCGCAGGAGAATAAAGAAGCCACTGCCCATAGAAGGCGGAACAGAAAAGTGGAACGTTGGCAATTGCAATGCACAAATTTCAGGACCATAACTAGATGACACATGAATGCTGAAGGGAGGCGATAGCGACGCTAATGAAGCAAGGAGGCAGTGATATCTTTTGGCCAGCATCCGCCCCATAGCCTCAAAGAGGTCATTTACATAAAAGGATAAAAGATGATTTATCCACAACAAGGCATCTGATATGAGGCAGACAGGTGTGATTATTTTCAGCACTCTGCTACCTGTCCTGCTTAAAAATATTAACCTCAATGCCACTGGATATCTGAAGCATATAGCAATTTCAGATATCCAGTGGCATTGATGTTTCTATTGATGAAGAATGGCCCCACTATCTTTGTACCCCATATACCACACCATATCATCAAATTTTGTGTACCAGCAGTCTTGGAGGAATCTATCCAATGTGGGTTAGCATCAGACCAATAGTGGTGGTTTTGTTTGTTAACTTCACCATTCACAAAAAACTTTGCCTCATCACTCATCTGAAGGCAATTGTCTATGCTGTGAAGATAAGATATGTGCAGCATCTGAAACAACGGATCCTGGAAGCCTGTGCTAGCATTTCTTCTGCGGTGTTGCTATCAGTGTGTCAAGAGTGGGAGAAGAGGGTTGCATTGACAATCCAACACAATGGGCAGCAGATTGAACACATTTTATAAGTGGTCATAAACTTGTAAATAACTCATGAAAGAATATGGTTACGTTAAAACCAAGCACACCATTGTTTCTCCTATGAAATTATCAATAAGTTTGTTGTGTCACATGACCCTCTTCCCATTGAGAAAAAAAAAGGTGGATCCAAAAAGGCCGACTTCAAAATGGCCACCATGGTCACCACCCATCTGGAAAAGTTTTCCCCTCTCATATACTGATATGCTACAAACAGGAAATTCATATCACCAATCATTCCCATTTTATTTAGGAACATCCATATAAATGGCCCACCCTGTATTTTATTTACCTACAGAGATATTGGACAAAAAATTAATCAAGAATCTTTTTTAAGCATAGAAAACTCAAAAAAAAAATCTATTTTTCATATTGTGTTGATTTTCATTTAAGGCCGGTTTCACACCACAGTTAAATCCGATCCGGGGTGAACCTGACAGCCCTGGACCCGATTTTACTGTAGTGCAGCACTATGGGCCGCATGGCAGCTATCTGCCATTCGGTTTCCATCTGTCTGCTTGCAGCATTTTTGTGTCCGGGGCGAAAAATCAGCCCAAATTGGATCCTCCTGGAGGATCTGGGAGGATCAGGAACCGGACACCGGCGGATCTGGGAGGATCAAGAACCGGACACCGGCGGGTGGAGTTCAGTGTGAGCTGCGCTGAACTTCAGCACCAGGGAGCTGTGCCCTGTGAAGGGGTTCAGCACCATTTCGCAGGGGACAGCTGCACTCGGCTGAATCCGGCTATAAACAGGATCGGACAGCATATTAGCCCTCCGATTCTGTTTGCAAATCTGGTCTGGGGCTGGCCAATTCACATCGGACAGCCCCAGACACAGTGGTGTTAAACCGGCCTAAGATTTACAGTTTATTAGTAAAGGGGTTGTCCTGCCTATCCACTTAAATAGGTGATAACTTATTTATCATTGAGGTTTCACTGCACCAGGGGCGGACCGTCACCCCCGGGGGCCCTGGTGCAGGAGAGGACCGGAAGGTGGGGCTACTGGCCGTCGGCGCCGCCCGGGGGGGAGGGGTGCCGCTGGTCATCGGCGCGGCCTGGGAAGGGGGGGGGGTGGGTGCTGCTGGGAGCCGCTGGGAGCCCGCAGGGAGCCGCAGGCGCGATGCTCTCCTATCTGGGAGCCGCGCCGGATGTATGCTAGGGGCCGGAGGAGCAGAGGAGAGGAGGGGCGGGATCAGGCAGGGGAAGCAGGAAGCTCTCTGCTTCCCTTGCCTGACCCTCCTCTCCTTTGACGGCGGTTGTGGGATTTGGCTAGGGGCCCCCCTCCAGGCTTGAAGGGGCCCCCAGCCAGTCGGGGCCCTGGTGCAGCTGCACCAGCTGCACCAGTGTAGTTCCGCCCCTGCACTGCACCAATCTGCAGAAAAAGGACCTAATAGCCCTGATAAAAGAGAGTGTCAGTGGGCATCTCTGACCAGTGCTCCATTCTCTCTATATGGGACTCTTGAGTGCTGCGCTTGTATCTTTTCAGGCAACCCCAATGGAGCAATGTTTGTGCTACGGCACTTTGCAAAAATAAAATTTCGCTGTTGAGGATAAAGATTCTCAGATCTACCAATTGGTGCAAGACACTCATTGGTCAGGAAGCTATCATCTGTCTGATAAATAGGTGAAAACTTGCCGGACAACCCCTTTAAGGCAGCCATCTTCAACTTGTGAAAAGAAAATGATAGTTGTTTGGATTAGGTACAATGCATTTATTAAAGTGATCCTAAACCCACAAACTGACCCCCCCCGTATCTTTAGACCTGTCCCTGCACCCCCTCTTATTATTTCTAGCCATCCCTTTTGCAGAAAAAATCGCTTTTGTAAAGTAAGAGAAAAAGTTATATTACTTTGTCCTGTGTGAGTTCTCTGTTTCTGAGGAAGCCACAATGGGAGGGGCCTGTCTGCTGCTGCCTTGTAATTATGCACGCCCCTCTCTGCTTCTATGAGCCTGGCCGCGTCATGAAAGGGTCGGGGCTAAATCGCGTCGTGCCGGAGCCCTGCCCCCTTTCATGACGCGGCCAGGCTCTTACCAAGGCAGCAACCTGAGAGGGGCGTGCATAATTACAAGGCAGCAGCAGACAGGCACGCCTATTTGCGGCTTCCTCAGAAACAGAGAACTCACACAGGACAAAGTAATATAACTTTTTCTCTACTTTACAAAAGCGATTTTTTTCTGCAAAAGGGATGGCTAGAAATGATAAGAGGGGGTGCAGGGACAGGTCTAAAGATGTGGGGGGGTCAGTTTGTGGGTTTAGGATCACTTTAAGTACTTTCGCCTTGTTTTTTTCTTTTTTTGTTACAAGTCTCCGATGATGTGAATTTTAGACCTTCCTGTCTGCAGCCTTTCCTGCGAGAAAAGTTTCTTTGAAGTCACTGACTACATGACAACCAACTTGCTCTGGCCTTAATATCTTTGTTACACTCACACTGTTACAGAATAACAATGCCCAGTTGTGCTCCTGATATGTAGAGGTGACATGTATCTTCTTTTAATTAGTCACTAGGTGAGGTTCTTCACCATCTCATTGGGGCATAGGGGTATCCTTCCTAACAGAGATATTGCTGTTTTCTGACAGTCATGCCTCATGGGACTCGACCTCTTCTGTAGGGCATCTCACATGACTGACAAAAAATGTGGTAACCTTTACATAAGAGGATGTTTCCAATGTAGATGATAAGAGCTGGAATAGTCACTGTGGTTGTCTACTTTACTTGTCACAAAATCATAAAAACTCAATGTTAAAGTTTTCTGGCTGGTGTAGAATTGGTCATGTAAGCTGATACAGTGTGTAAAATTAGGTCGTCCTTATTTATGTTGTACATTGATTTGGTTCAAAGAAAAAATAATAATAGCATTACCGATATTAGTAGTCATGTTTTATTTGGATGCATTTTCAAGTCTAGTAAAAATGCAACAGAATGAATACAACTTTTTGGTTGGCCTGAAAAGATATATTGAAAAAAAATCTTATTGGAGTTGTCCCAGCTAGCACATTTATAGCAGATCTACAGGACTCGTCATATATAAATAAATTGAGAGCCATCGGATGGTACTATGTTGTCAATAGGGGAATAACAAGTGCATTATATATCTGCTATACAATGTACCCTTACCATTAGATTGAACATGGGTCTAAGTAGACTCTTCCCCCATGTATACTCATGTTGAACATACAATCCCAAGCCTTCAACACGTCAATGACAGTCCCACTTTTCGAAAAATTGTGGTCCTCAGTAAAATTCAAAGTGGTATCCCAGATTCTGAAACACTATAACAATAGCATTACAATTAGTTCAGAATATTGAAGACAATTTTTGGTTAGTATAATTGTAAGTTTCATAGTTTTAAAGATTGTCCGAGAAGCCATACAAATCACTTATGGACAAAGTTGCCATCCAAGGATTAAAACATATCACAAAACTGACAGAAAAGAGACAGGCAGTGACATGAGACAGGCAGGGACAGAAAAGAGACAAGCAGTGACATGAGACAGGCAGGGACAGAAAAGAGACAGGCAGTGACATGAGACAGGTGTGGCACCCAAGGGTTAAAGTGCAACAGAAACATCAACACAGGTTTACTCCCCACACAACACTACACTAGAAAGTGGGAGGAGCTTAGGTGGCACCTGCACTAGTGGGAAGAGCTAAGTTGTTTACCACAGAGCAAGAGTGACAGTTAGTTCAGAGGAGTTGGAGTCTGGAGCAGGAGCAGAGTCAAGTAGAAGTGGAGGTCCTGAGAGGTCTGAGGAGAGGAGACAGAGGAACAGAGGAACATACCCGGGATAAAGAGTTACCCCAAAAACTTGACCCCGGGGAGGCGCTTGAGACGGATACCGGATCCGAGGCTGTGCCTGAGACAGACAGGACAGTAAACACCGGCATAGTGAAGGTCCACCATCTTCACAGCACCATAGCAAAGCAACACGGAGGAGTCAGTGACAGAGAGGACTCAAGTTGCCCAGCATATTGGTACCCGTGAGCAGAGACAGGGCCAGCAGTACAGCTACAAGCAGCAGCAGGGCCACACACAGCGCTTAAGTAGGAAGCCAAGGACCCGGTCAGGGTGGGAGCAACCTGGTACAGACTCCGTGGACAATACTGTGTTATACCATCTGCAAGTAAAGACTTGGAAAACAACAGAAACCGTGAGTGTGTGTGATCCTTATACTGAAGCCCCACTTGCCCTCATATACTGCGATTACCTCCACTCTCATCATCTCTACTGCTACCCCTACTCTCCTGCAGCATCAATAACTATCCTCACAGACTTTAACTACTACTACCACTGCCCTGGGGAACCCAGTTCTGCCCACAGGAACTATTCTATCCAAGCTGCTATCCCATCATCCCCGGAGGTTCTGCAGCAGCGGCGGCCCCATTACTGGCCGCATATAGTGGGTGGCGTCACGAGTGACAAATCCCCTGTAAATAACCCCCATTTTATAGTGCGGGCCCGGGACACGGTCCGGACCAGGACCGCCGTGACATCCCCCAGCAGTACACCGGTCCGGCACCGAGTACCCCGTCCCAGTGGGCTCCACACAGGCAGGGACAGAAAAGAGACAGGGAGTGACATGAGACAGGCAGGGACAGAAAAGAGACAGGCAGTGACATGAGACAGGCAGTGACATGAGACAGACAGTGACAAGAGACAAGCAGGGACAGAAAAGAGACAGTGACATGAGACAGGCAGGGACAGAAAAGAGACAGATTCAAGCACAGAAATGAAATCCGGGCACTGACCTGTTAACAGCGTTACTTGTATACTCCTGTGGCGGTGAAGTGCTGTGGAATCTCCTGTTGCTCAGCCAGAGTTCAAGACAATATATCCAAAGAAAAAAAGATGGCGGCACTGTAAATTAATGTGTAAATTAATTAGCTGCAAACTGGAATGCTGAGTGCCGCCATCTTTTTTTCTATTTTTATTACAGAAAAGAGACAGTAACATGAGACAGGCAGTGACTAGGGATGAGCAAGTAGTGAAATATTCGGACTCGCTATACTCATAACGAGTAGGTCCTAATACTCCGCTACTCGTTACGAGGCTACTGTCCCGTGTCACTGCCTGTCTCTTTTCTGTCACTGCCTCTTTTTTGTCCCTGCATGTCTCTTGTCACTCACATTGAAGAAAGAGGCACTCACCCGGTGATAGTTGTTCCTCAATGGATGACTTTAATTAGCATTAGGGTACAGGGTGCTGGGGAGGGGGTATCGGAGGTGCAGACGACGGCACCGTTTTGGATCAACTGATCCTTCGGCTGGTCTTGGAGCTAAGACCAGCCGAAGGATCAGTTGATCCGAAATGGTGTCGTCGTCTGCACCTCCGACACCCCCTCCCCAGCACCCTGTACCCTAATGCTGATTAAAGTCATCCATTGAGGAACAACTATCACCGGGTGAGTGCCTCTTTCTTCAATGTGATTTTACCTCTCAGGCTGTTATAAGACTGTGCACCCCCAGTTCTGCTGCAGTTGACACTGCTGATACCGCTACTGTGGATCTTAAGTGATCGGTGCCCCGCTATTCTGCCTCTCAAATATTGTCTCTTGTCACTGCCTGTCTCTTTTCTGTCCCTGCCTGTCTCTTTTCTGTCCTTGCCTGTCTCTTTTCAGACCCTGCCTGTCTCATGTCACTGCCTGTCTCTTTTCTGACCCTGTCTCTCTCCTGTCACTGCCTGTTTCTTTTCTTTCACTGCCTGTCTCTTTTCTCTCCCTGCCTGTCTCATCTCACTGCCTTTTTGTTTCCTGTCCCTGCCTATCTCATGTCACTGCCTGTGTCTTTTCTGTCCCTGCTTGTCTCTTTTATGTCCCTGCCTGTCTCATGTCACTGCCTGTCTCTTTTCTGTCCCTGCCTGTCTTTTTTCTGTCCCTGCCTGTCTCATGTCACTGCCTGTCTCTTTTCTGTCCCTGCCTGTCTCTTTTCTGTCCCTGCCTGTCTCATGTCACTGTCTGTCTCTTTTCTGTCCCTGCCTGTCTCATCTCTGCCTCAGCTGTCTCTCTCCCTGCCTGTCTCATCTCTGCCTCAGCTGTCTCTCTCCCTGCCTGTCTCATCTCTGCCTCAGCTATCCTTCTCCCTGCCTGTCTCATCTCTGCCTCAGCTGTCTCCCTGCCTGTCTCATCTCTGCCTCAGCTGTCTCTCTCCCTGCCTGTCTCATCTCTGCCTCAGCTATCCTTCTCCCTGCCTGTCTCATCTCTGCCTCAGCTGTCTCCCTGCCTGTTTCATCTCTGCCTCAGCTGTCTCTCTCCCTGCCTGTCTGATCTCTGCCTCAGTTGTCTCTCTCCCTGCCTGTCTCATCTCTGCCTCAGTTGTCTCTCTCCCTGCCTGTCTCATCTCTGCCTCAGCTGTCTCTCTCCCTGCCTGTCTCATCTCTGCCTCAGCTATCCTTCTCCCTGCCTGTCTCATCTCTGCCTCAGCTGTCTCCCTGCCTGTCTCATCTCTGCCTCAGCTGTCTCTCTCCCTGCCTGTCTCATCTCTGCCTCAGCTATCCTTCTCTCTGCCTGTCTCATCTCTGCCTCAGCTGTCTCCCTGCCTGTTTCATCTCTGCCTCAGCTGTCTCTCTCCCTGCCTGTCTGATCTCTGCCTCAGATGTCTCTCTCCCTGCCTGTCTCATCTCTGCCTCAGTTGTCTCTCTCCCTGCCTGTCTCATCTCTGCCTCAGCTGTCTCTCTCCCTGCCTGTCTTATCTCTGCATCAGCTGTATCTCTCCCTGCTTGTACATCACCACTTCTGTGTTCAGCAGTCTTCTGTCTTTCTTATTCCGCTCTGGGTCCACCCCCTCCAGTTGGCTCCGCCCCTCCATTGAACTTCAGTGTTGGCTCCAGAGCTTTGGTTCCGCCCTCCGGTAGGCCCCACCACTCCATGACGCTTTGTATACTGGCAGTGATGGTGCTGAAGGGGGCAGAGCTCCGTGGTCCTAGATGGGAGGGCATCGCTGTCTGCAGGACAGGTGAGGATCTCCCTGTGTCAGGACACGCTCCCTGTCAGACTCCTTGATAAGCTGTGGAGCACAGAGCTCCAGTTTCTAGCTCTCCTCCACATCTTATCAGGCAGTCTGTCAAAACTGTCAGTGCGCATGAGCAGCAATGTGCGTTCATGTGAGGAGCGGCCATGATTGTAGGCTGAGCTCAGCACATTGCATGCGCGACCGTTACTAGGAGGCACAGACACGTCGGACAGAGCTGTCACGTGACTCAGAGGCAGCTCTGCAGCACCAGATACATGGGGAGATTGAGAAAAACTACACATTTTTTTTTAAATAAACCAAATTACAAAAAGTAAAGTTATGACAATTGTAATTATATAAAAGGATATTGTATTCGTGGGAAAACCCCTTTAAGTGACCACATTTCATCAAGTATCATCAATAACTACTTTCTCTGATCATAAAAAAGAATGTAGAATCTAGACTTTAATATTACATATACCGTAATAACAAAACCATAAATGGTATTGCCACATCTGTAAGGACCAGAGCTATGTAACAGCCCATAAAAACTCACACAAATAGAAAAGAATAAAGAGCAATGGCAGAAATAATCTCTAACCACACAATTAATAGGAGCCCATCACATGAAAAAATGCTACTTAGGCTGCCTTCAGTATTGCAGATGCCTCCGCAGCGTTTTGCGGAGGCATCTGCAAGCATCTGCATGCAGACGGCAGCCCCTATGTTTATAATGGAGCAGACCGCCGTGCGCTCCATTATAAACATAGGGGCTGCCGTCTGCATGCAGATACTTGCAGATGCCTCCGCAAAACGCTGCGGAGGCATCTGCAAATCTGAAGGCAGCCTTACCTGCAGATATGCGATTAACCTGCAGGTTAATAGCTTTTTAACACTGCTCAGCACCTGACATTTAAACCCTACCCTCAGGAGGAAATTAAGTTTGTTTCCCTTGGCTGCTTTCAGGTTTCAGTCATGGGGGCGGCACCGGCACACGCTCGGTCGCCGCTGTGTGTTTGGGGAGCAGTGGCTGTAATACCCCCCTCCACTGACTGACAGCAGATTGTAAAGAAGAGTGAGCTTTCAGTCAATGCCAGGTTACAGTTGCCACTCCCAATATACAGAGCAGTGACTAAATCTGTGCTGGCACCTCCCCTGTGACTGAAACCCAAATGCTGCTGAGGGAAATAAAGTTTATTACCTATCAGAAGTGAGTTTCAAAGAGCCGGTGCCTGGAAAGTTCAATATGCTATTAAACGGCAGATAAACCCCATATCTACAGGTTAATAGCGTTTTTTTATGGGACTGGTACCCTTTACAAGTGATAAAAATCTTGCTACCTATAATAAGGTCAACTAATCCTGCAAAAATCAAGCTTTTATACAACACTGAATGTAAAAATAAAGTCGTTATGCAGTGAAGTAGTGAAATATAAAAAAATACTAATTTCTGTATAATCTTAGTATTGAAATTGACCCACAGAATAAAGAAACAAATGTCATTTATGCAGCATGGTTAATGCCATAATCCGATAAAAAATAATTCAACAAGATGGTGCATTGCACTGTACATACATTCGTTTCCCTTGTTGTCTGCAGAAAGGGCGTAGATAGAAATCACTGAGTCTCACAGCTAAAGTCCTTATTGGGTGCCCCCTTAATCCACTAATAAAATATTTGTCAGAGTAGGTCACAGCACATAGGTGATACATGTATTGCTGTACTTACACAGTAGTAATTTTGCCCCTATTGAAACTCATTAGTGTTCTCACACTGCACAATATCTCTTTCATGTTTCCCATAATCTATAATATCTCCAAAAATGCCCTGAACACAGAATGATGTTGGCAAAGTGCCCTCAACACAGAAGAGTGCCCACACCATTCCCTACACACATTATGAGACCTCTACAGTGACCACCCACAGAATGATGGCTCACGTTCCCTTATACAGTATTACACAGTATTACAGTATCCCTTATACAGTATACACATTCCCTTATACAGGGGCTTCCTAAAGCCCCCGATACAATATGATTGTCTGTTCACAGTATGATGTCGGCACAGCCTCCACATGTAGTATGATGGCCCGAAAAGCCCCCTACAGTCCCCCACACAGTAGATGGCCGTCACAGTCCCCTCCACAGAATATGATGTCCGGCACAGCCCTTCACACAGTATAATTGCCCCCACAGGAGCAGAGATGTTCAGTACGCTTGTGACCTTTACCATAGTGACTGCATAGTAGCTATAAATGTTAGTGGGCAATACAGTGCTCAGACAGAAAAAGAATCAGAACCAAAGTGAGCAGTGCACTCCTGACCTCTGCCACTGTGATGAAGCTGCAAGTTACATTGGGCAGTGTGCTGCCTGGTCATGAGTGTTGTAGTAGAAGAAACAAAAACACATATCTCTGCCTCATCTCGTGTCCAGGCGCCATGCTGCCCAGTTTTATTTGCAGTTCCATTGAGGTGGTAGAATTCATGAATTCTTTGCTCACTTTTGCCCTAACTCTTTTTTTGTCTGGGCATGGGTCATACTGAAAGTGCAGGCTGTACTACTGTCTAAAGGTACTGTCACACCTTTCAACATCATTTCCGATGTCGTTCAAAAGTGACGTCAGGAACGATGTTGAAACGACATTGTTGTTGCGTCGTTGCGTGTAAACGCACGATTCAACAACGATAGTTGTTCAAGTTGGAGTTGACAGGTTTTCCTGCATGCAGGAAAACCTGTCAACTTCAACTTAAACAACCTGCGGCATCGTTCGGTGTGACACCGCAATAGCGATGTCACGGCCGTTCCCGCCTATTCGCTGCAATGCAGTGAATCACTCGCTGGGTTGATCCCAGCCGAGCGAGCGATCGCTGCGGCAACATCGCAGCGCCGTCACTGGAAACATCTTGCCATGTGACTGCTATGCTGCGATGTCGGAAGCGAGCGCGTACCCGCAGCATCGCTTCCGACATCGCAGCCGATGTTTTAAGGTGTGACTGTACCTTAAGGATGACTCAGTCTGCAGATTTTAATATTCATTGCAAGATGCCTGCCACCCAGTTTCCTTTAATTGGGAGTGGACACAGCAGGGGGTTCCCTCTGTGTAAGGGCACCCTGGGCAAATGCCCTATCTGCCCCACCCTCTCTACCGCCTGCCCTGATCTAAAGGGTATGTCACACGCGTCAATATCGCCTGCACAATCACGGCTGCACGTGACGTTGCAGCGATATTGTGCGTGTGACATACTGAATCAACCAGCGATAAATCGCTGGTTGATGATCGCCAGGTTTTAGAATCTGTCCTAAAACCTGGCGATGGTCGCCCGGTGGACACACAGCATCGCTGCGTTTGACACCGGGAGTAGCGATATTCCAGCTCCCAGCACCTCTCACAAGCGCTGGGAGCTGGTCTCCAAGGTAAACTGCGGGTATCTAGGCAGCGCGCGCTGCCTATATACCCGATGTGTACCTTAGTTACCAGCCTCCTCCGCTCACCGGCTGGTATCTAAGGTACACAGCGGGTAACTAGGGTCCCTAGTTACCCGCTGTGTACCTTAAATACCAGCCGGTGAGCGGAGGAGGCTGGTAACTAAGGTACACATCGGGTATCTAGGCAGCGCGCGCTGCCTAGATACCCGCAGTTTACCTTGGAGACCAGCCTGCTCCCGCTTCCAGCAGGCTGGCAGCGGGAGCAAGACATCGTGGAAACAATATTTAAATCGTTTCCACGATGTCTCTGGTCCATTGATCGCTGGTGAGTCTGCCTGTGTGACAGCTCACCAGCGATCAGCCGTCAATGTCGTCAGCAATCATCTCACTGACGACATTGACGCGTGTGACACCCCCTTAAGGGGTCAACCTTTAATGCTATATACATCGTTGAAGACCTGACCGTACATCTTGACTTTTTGGCCATTTACTTTTTCTGTGACTGATTGCTGACGATATCGTAATAGAATTTGATAAGAATATAACCAGTGGGTATTATAATGGCAATCCAATGTGAAGCCAAAGCATTCCTATAATCTTATGATGCCAAAATACATACGGTACAATTATATTCAATGTACTGAATGTAGAGCCAAAAATTTTAACCAATGACTATAGTTAACCATGACCTAGCAGAATTCAGCCATACTAGAGATATGGATAAATTGTATTTCGTGTGTATCTTTATAGAGCAGTATTTCTGCTTCTACTGAGGAAATGAATTAAAGGTGAAATCAGTGTTACAGGCTGTTAGAGATCTGTGTTTTAGACCATCCTTGCTAGGTCACATCGTCCTGTCTGTACAAGTCTGTTCTCTCCAGACAAGGAGATGCAGTAAGGAGACACCTTGTACAGAACAAAGAAGCTGCATTTGGGATATAATTAGAATATTCCAGGACTCCAAGGGAGCAAGAGAGCCAAAGAGAGAAGATCAGCTCACCTGCAATGTCTGCAAACGGTACTTTTTGTGAAGATTGGTTGGTATCACCTTACAAGGACCAGATAAATTGTATATTCTAATTATGTTGAGAACATTTAAAAGTTTAGGAGGTGCCTACACCCCATAACGTTAAATGAAGTTCATGTGTGCTCATTTCAGCTATTCAATTCGAAGTTTGCCACCACAAATCTGGCAGAACAAAAAAAAATGAAATTTCACCTGAACCCAGTTATTGATGGAATAGCCTAAGTATCTCATGTCAATAAGGTGGAAAAAAAGTTAAGGAGAATCTTTCACCATGTTTATGTTTCCCAAGTTCAGACTGGCCTAAAATAGGAAAGAGACTCTGATTGCAGTAATGTGCCACTTCCTGAGCTTCATGCTGTAAATTTGATATATTCACTCCTTTACCTGCTGCAGCTTTGCTACTCATCTCTATGGTAAGCCCTGTCTTACACCGCAAGCCCCATTGAGGGACAGCTTTCTGTCTACCGCAAGCCCCATTTAGGGACAGATTTCTGTCTACTGCAAGCCCCATTGAGGGACAGCTTTCTGTCTACCACAAGCCCCATTGAGGGACAGCTTTCTGTCTACCACAAGCCCCATTGAGGGACAGCTTTCTGTCTACCACAAGTCCCATTGAGGGACAGCTTTCTGTCTACCGCAAGCACCATTGAGGGACAGCTTTCTGTCTACTGCAAGCCCCATTGAGGGACAGCTTTCTGTCTACCGCAAGCCCCATTGAGAGACAGCTTTCTGTCTACCGCAAGCCCCATTGAGGGACAGCTTTCTGTCTACCGCAAGCCCCATTGAGGGACAGCTTTCTGTCTACCTCAAGCCCCATTGAGGGACAGCTTTCTGTCTACTGCAAGCCTCATTGAGAGACAGCTTTCTGTCAACAGCAAGCCCCATTGAGGGACAGCTTTCTGTCTACCGCAAGCCCCATTGAGGGACAGCTTTCTGTCTACCTCAAGCCCCATTGAGGGACAGCTTTCTGTCTACTGCAAGCCTCATTGAGAGACAGCTTTCTGTCAACAGCAAGCCCCATTGAGGGACAGCTTTCTGTCTACCGCAAGCCCCATTGAGGGACAGCTTTCTGTCTACCTCAAGCCCCATTGAGGGACAGCTTTCTGTCTACTGCAAGCCTCATTGAGGGACAGCTTTCTGTCTACCGCAAGCCCCATTGAGGGACAGCTTTCTGTCTACACTATGTGTAGGCAGTTAGCTGCAATGATGGGGATGGGTGCGACCAGAGCTCATAAATATCGAGGACTACATAGCAGGAGCTAATTACTGGGAGGACTAGCATATTGGCAGCGGATAAAACTATGTTTTATTCAGACCATAGCAAGAAACCCACTATTTGACATAATGCTGGAATCATGGTCGGTGCCCCTATCTTATACTGCTTTCAGATAGGCAAAAGCTTAGTGACAAATATCCTTTAAAGGGAACCTGTCAGGTCCCCTGTACCCTCCAACTCAGCAGGATTCACATCTTCATGACTAAATTCCCTGCCTAACCAGCCCTGGGTGATGTTATTTACTTAACTCAATGTCTAAAAAAGTCTTTATAACCTGTGCTTTTCCTATGCTATTAAGGTTCTGACTAGTCGATGTGGCATTGTTTCCCCAGACTAGTCGTACTTCTTTCCATGTTATCACACCCCTGTGGGCGTGATAACATGATCAACTGAGCCGCCGTCACTGCCAACTCCTGGAATTCTTTGTTCACTCTCATTGAGCCTCTAAAGCCGAGTGTTCACGTCCCAACTTTAGAGAGGTGCACTGCGCATGATCAGAAGTGCAAAAGTATACTTTTACTTGATATTAAAGAATTGCCTCCGCCTAAAGAGGGACAAAAAAAAATACATTTCTAAATTCTAGCTAAAACAGGGCAAATTTCTTTTCTTTTGGAAATTGAACTTAAAACTACCATTACCATGACAGAAATGATATGGTACATTGTCAAAAGAATAGGATCTATTTTTACATCTACTTTGGAATCATTCTGTAAATCTTCTCTTCATGCGGAGAGTTTCTTCCCTGCCTTCTGATGTGCAGCCACAGTCCTGGAACCATCTCAATACACATTTGTGAAAGTGATAGCCGAGTTTTATTTTGACATTTATTTCTTCTTGATCATTAAGTGATGTGCAGCTAGAAAGGAGGAGCCCTTTGGGACAGTGGCTGTGTGATGTCTCTTATATGGCCGGTTTGTAAGTTTCCCCATGACAGCCAGTGCAGCACTTTAATCCCTTCCCTCAGGAGTTGGATTCCCACTGCTCAGATTCTTACAAATATTCATATATCTTATGATGCTCCCGGGAGATCTTTTTGTTCAACTTATTTCCTTCTACATAGGAGTTCGGATTTGAATACAAAATCTTTGTACTTTGTGATAGTGATCTATGTATTCTTTGTCCTGTGCCAGATGTATACGCTGTGTGACCTTTTCAGCCCACCATGCCCGCTCAGTATTGCTTTTATTTCACCAGTTCTCATATTCGTCCTTTATAAAGCCTCAGATAAATTTAAAGATTGCTTATTATTCCACAACTTCAAATACCTTAAATTACTTTGTCTTGGAACTGTCATTGTTCTGCCTGTTTTTTTTTTGCATCTATCTATGTGTCCAGTTTTCATATCTATCTATCTATCTATCTATCTATCTATCTATCTATCTATCTATCTATCTGTCTGTCTGTCTGTCTGTCTGTCTATCTGTCTGTCTATCTATCTATTTCTATCTATCTATCTATCTATCTATCTATCTATATCTATCTATCTGTCTATCTATCTAGCTATCTCATGTTTATTTTTTTCTATCTTCCACATAGATGTACTTCGGTCTCTTGTAATATTGTCTTCAGCAGCTTTCCTTGTGATCCTGCCTTAGTTCTTCTGCAGAAGAATATTTTGTTTGTGTTCTTGTGTGATTTTAATGGAACCGCACTGTAACCAGTCGGATAATTACATTATGTGTCACTCAGCCTCTTTAGCTTGGGGACCACAAACCCCTTCTTTTCTTCTATAGGATAGCCAATTACTACTTCAAGCTGACAGCATGTACCAGATCTGGATACGACCATGGAGAAAGGTCCCACAGTGCAATGACACTGTTAGGATATATTACCAGAACACAATGCATTCATTTCTACACTGCAACCACACACTTCATCTATCGTTGCGGAGGATGAGTTGCCGTTGTTTAATTTTCTTGAGAGTGTAACTCTCGGCTATTAATTTATGTCGAGAGAACAATATGGTAACAACTATGGTTAAACATGTTCTTTTGACTACACACAGAAGAGTTCACTGCAGATGACAACCTTGTTTGCAAGTTATACAATGCAGAGCTAATAAATGCATTCCTTTATCCCAACTTTGTTGTCTTACAGGCATGAATGTGTTCTTCTAGACAGCATGTATTTGTACATAAAGGTCTTCCTAAGCAAGATATGACCCATTCAGCCTTGGGTTTGTGCGTCCAGGCACTACTGACCCTGATGGCTTCAGCTTCTTGGAGCTTACTTGGCAGTTATGTCCTGTTTTATTGATTTGCATGTGCTCAAGACATCAGTAGTTCAACTTATTAGTCTATTGTGGAGTCAGAATGATGAAACATTTGCAGGTGGGAACCCAAAAAAGTACGACATTGGAGACAGATGATAGTTGGTGAACATATTGACCTCTCTCTGCACATGAAAAAGTTTGTATCTTCAGGTTTGTAGTTAAACGGGGGTTATGAAATATTAGGCATTCCCTGTTTACCTATACTTCCAATTTACAGTTAGGTCCAGAAATATTTGGACAGTGAATCTTTGTGATTTGGACTCTGAATTTTTTATTTAACTGAAATGCAATTGATGTGTAGGATTCCAGGTTCAATTAAAGAGGTTGAACGGAAATATTCTGTGAAATTTTTAGGAATCACAACCATTTTTCTACAAAGCCTCATTTTAAAGGGAACCTGTCACCCCAAATCACCCTTGTAAGCTGTAAATACATGTCCCTGAAGCATTACACTACAGTCCTACACATCCCTTTGTGGTGTTTTAGTTCAATATGAAAGTGCACTTTAGTCGTTTGCAAACTTACTAAATCCATGCCAGTGGGGCGTTCCCAAGCCTCCTTGTCTGCGAGGCGGTTCCCCTGTGTGCCGCTGTATTACGCCCTAATGGGCGTTTTTTCAAACTTTCTAGCGCGGGCACGATTCATAATCTCGTGCCCGCATCGTCACGGTCATGTGATGCCGTGACGCGTCATTTCCGGGCGGCTGGGTCGCTGCTGTCTGACGCGCACCGGCCGACTTCAGCAAGCGATCTGCGCATGCGCTGAAGTTGGCCAGTGCGCGTCAGACAGCAGCGACCCAGCCGCCCGGAAATGACGCGTCACGGCATCACATGACCGTGACGATGCGGGCACGAGATTATGAATCGTGCCGCGCTAGAAAGTTTGAAAAAACGCCCATTAGGGCGTAATACAGCGGCACACAGGGGAACCGCCTCGCAGACAAGGAGGCTTGGGAACGCCCCACTGGCATGGATTTAGTAAGTTTGCAAACGACTAAAGTGCACTTTCATATTGAACTAAAACACCACAAAGGGATGTGTAGGACTGTAGTGTAATGCTTCAGGGACATGTATTTACAGCTTACAAGGGTGATTTGGGGTGACAGGTTCCCTTTAAGTTCTCAAAAGTACAGTAATTGGACAAATTTACTTTATCATGAATAAAAAAAGTGTTTATTTTAATACTTTGTAGAGAATCCTTTGTAGGCAATGACTGCCTGATGTCTGGAAGCCTTGGACATCCCCTGGTTTTACTATTTTTAAGGCTGATTAATGGTTTGCACCTTGTGGTGAGCCCTGTGTATTTGCTCTCATGAAGTCTTCTCTTTATCACGGACTTAGATACTGAAACATCTTCCTGAAGAGTGTTCTTCTCTTGGAGGGATGTTATGAAGGGTTTTTTCTCCATCATGGGAGGATTCTGTAATCATTCACCACTGATGTCTTCCGTGGCTGTCCAGGCATTTTTGAGTTCCCAAGTTTATCAGTGTGCTCCTTTTTTTTCTTGCAGAATGTGCTGTGGAGGTCTCGACTTACTGGGTTGCGCTTGAGGTAGGCTCAGGAGGCAATTTAAATAAAACATCTAGGTTGCTTTATTAAAACTCCATAAAGCATGCTGCAAACATATAAACTAAACAGCCTTTCAGTGTAGGCAAAACAGGGTACACAGCCAAACAAAGGCACGTCAGTGTTTATCCAGTACACAAGTCCCATCACAGAGACATCACACAGGAGGCCTTTTTATCTTCATACACAGAACCTAATTATATAACTAGAGTTCCTTATATCCACCATACCACGCCCCAGGATGGGGATATGTGAGCAGCCAGTCCAAACCATCTCCCTGACTTCTTGTAAACCCTTGCCATGCCCTATTAACACTCTCAGTACTATCTATACTGGAGCTTGCTTCAGGGTTTACATCAATGGGGATAACCATCTCTTTGATACATAACTCTTCCATGACGTATCTGTAGGCCATCTTATAGTACCAATCTGTTGATTTGGCTACTCCCAACATTTCTGATCTCTGATAGATTTCTTCTTTTTTTCTGCCTAATAAAAGCTTCCAAATACAAATTCCACACCTGGAATAAGCTCCAGACCTTTTACCTGCTTAAGTGATGATCAAGGGAATAACCCATGCAGCCCAATTAATAGCTTTTGAGATAATTCTCCCTTCAGCCCCTTGAATAAGAGGCATTTACATATTAAAGAATTTTTATCCCTAAACCATTACTCCAATTATTATGTGAATGCTCTTAAATTAAAGCAGAGAATGTGCACTTTATAGGGAACTTGATGGGTTACCATTCATATATCATGTATTTTTCACAGGCTTTTATTATTTATTAAATTTCTCTTGTAAAAACATATTTCATTGTGCATATAAGGACCAAAATACACAAACTGACCGCAGATCTCCCAACTCAAACTTGCAGCCTTGTAATGGTGCACAGGGTGGCAAGCGTGGAAAAGGCACATTTCTCCTTTGCCCCAGCACTCTACAGGAGGTTGGGATCCTGGCTAGGTATGTAGACATGAGTGGTGCCTTTTAACAGGCCGCTTGTCGCTATTGCTTTTCATGAACCAGGACCAATCCACAGGGAAGACAGCCACAAAGGTCAACACTTCTGAATAGCTTTCACTGTTCTTCCAACACAACCTTGTACATGAGACAGCAGGCACATGACTTAAGCGTAGTTTCCAAAGTTATAGGCAACATGGGACACACTTCCATATTCATCTCCTCAACCATTACTTTCTCTGATGCTTGCACTGCTTATATCAGCACCCAGCTTAGCACCACAATATTGTATGTGAAAGTCACTTCAGACCATATCTTCCCATCAACAAAACAAGGACTCCTTGCTTCACGTTTGATCTCTCACGTTGGTGCTGAGCTGTAAGCTACCCTGGGCTTTATGCTAAGGGTCCTTTTCCAGACACTTCATACAGGGGTGGCTCTGCCCTCTGCCAGAACTAGGTTTTGATGCTGTATGTTTACTCTGAATCTTAGCCGTCTTCCATATGTCCGTCCATTTACTCAGATTTCGCTCTCACTTTTAGCCATTGTAGAATTGGCCCTTAGCACCTAATTGACTTGCACGTCAGTATCCGTCACAAGCTCTTCCCTACCAGCCATCCAAACAGCAATCAGTCTCTTACCTTGTGAGCTAACCCCTCCCTTTGTGGGCTAATTCCACGCTTAACTATTTCTGCCTCTGCAGTCATATTGTAACAGGGCAGATCTTTCTTAATAGACATTATCAAACATTAATATGCATTACCAACATTAGGCTAGGGTCACACATAAGCCCTTGGTCCGTTTTTGGCTTTATTTTTGGCATTTTTTTTTTCTAAGTCCAAAAACTGATAGAAAAACGGATTGGATGTAATAAACACCCTTTCCGTTTTTTTCTGCACTTAAAAACATTGCTATGTCCGTTTTTGAGTCAAAAACGTTTTTTTTTTTTTAACATGGGCCCTATGGAAAAACCGATCTGTTTTTTTGGGGTGCCTTAAAAAAACGCATCCGTTTATTTGAGAATTTTGGTCAAAAAATGACTAAGTCCAAAAACGTTCAGGGGTGTAGGAGGCTCAAAAAGCACCCAAAAAAAAAAACGGATTGGTCATGGAAATCACTTCCAAAAATGGATTTCTATGTGTGACCCCAGCCTTACACTTTTAGGCTGGGGTCACACTTGACATGAGTTTTTATAGTGATTTAAAAAAACTCATGCGTTTTTGCATGCGTTTTTTCATGTCAGCATGAGTTTTTTAAGGTGTCTGATGGCTCCCTGCGTTTTTGGCTGCATTTTTAAATCCGCACCAAAAAATAGTGCATGCACTATTTTTTGGTGCGTTTTGAAAAACGCATGCGTTTTTGTAGAAAACGCATGCATTTTATAACATGGGCCCCTATGGAAAACGCATGAAAAAACGCATGTACAATTAGTACCATTTAGTGCCATTCAAAAACGCATGCGTTTTCCATAGGAGCCCATGTTAAAAAAACGCATGCGTTTTTTTAACATGGGCTCCTATGGAAAACGCATGCGTTTTTGGATGGTACTAATTGTACATGCGTTTTTGCATGCATTTCCCATAGGGCCCCATGTTAAAAAAACGCATGCGTTTTTGGAAATGCACCAAAAACGCATGGTACTGTCACACATGCGTTTTTGCTATTAGTGCATGCGTTTTTTAACATGGGGGCCTATGGGTGCATTTTTACATGCGTTTTTGAAAACGCAGGTCTCCAAAAACGCTTGTAAAAAACGCAAGTGTGACCCTAGCCTTACATAGCATTCCTATACCTTATCACAATGCATGACATAAGTGTGATTGATGTCTTCAGGGGCAGAAACATACGACCACCTAGGCCACCCTCCTACAGACTCATAGACACATATAGGTTGTAAAATCAGGTCGGACGACTAGCTGCCAGCCTGTGCATTGTGGATGAAAAATCATATTTGTTTTTTCTGGAAGAAGTATGGATGATTTTCCATATGCTCATTTGAACCTGACCTTGGTCACATAGACTCTTACCCCATGAAATGTCTTTTTCCTTGATTTATCATCTTTTATGAATGATTGTGATATGATTTAGAATGTGAATAAGATAGAAGACTGTGCCCTTGTGACCCTTTTAGTGCTGCAAAACATATAGAAATAGAACATTCACATAGAGAGCAAGCTACACTAATGTACCCAGTCAGCTCCTCGCAACTAATAAACCAATGATAATAAAAAGAGCAGTAAACACAGAATTGCTCAGTTTGGTGGATCAAATTTTAGAAACCTGTTTGTGTTGAATCCCCTTTAAATATTGTGCTCTTCAAAGGATGATTTACCCCCTCCTTTTATTTGCCATTTCAACAAACAATTAAAACACAACATTAAAAATAAATTGAATATTTTTAATAAATAATGCTGCAGAATCCCGACTGCTGATAAAGAAACTGCCAACCCGAAAAGAAGTTATTTCATTAAAAATTAATAATGCAAATTCATTTGCAGTTTGTTAATAAGTGCCTGCAGATACATCCGTTACCCCGTCGCACCGCAGCCCATTTATTGAAGAGATAAATTAGAGGTTGGTGTCAGTGTTTGAAAAATGTTGTTTTATTGGCTGTAATTTGTCATGTTACCTGCTGGGTTCAGCTGACAGGTAACCCACTACTTTAGGAAAAAGGCTTTTTTTAGTGTCATTGTCAGGGGAATATCCTAAACATGATTTATACATCCCTGCACTGTGACAGCTCCAGGCCGGGGGGACAGAAAAGTACTGATGTTGACACAGGGCGCTTAAGATGGAGAGTTTTTCTGCGCAAAGAATGTGTGCCTGTGTAAGGAGCTAGAATTCATAGCAATGGGCCCACCAGGTATGTCTTATTATACCCCTGTCATCAGAGACCCTAAAATATATAAGGACAAAAAGATATAGCAAGATGCTCATATTTGTACTATTAAAAGAGATTTTATATACCGTGTATATATATACTTATATATGTATATGCATATTTATATATATACTGCATATTTAATGTGTATGTAAATCAATGCAATACCATTTTATACTAATATACAAATCTAATTCTTGGCACCTTATGCTGTTCTTTCCAGTTACCTAACATTGACGGGGTTTGACCTCTTTGCAGCCTAAAGTGAGAATTGAAATTGCTATTCTTTCTCTTCTCTTACTTGTGGATGGAAACATTTCAGGATGGGGTTCATATCTTTCAAAATGTTTCCCCTGCAGAGTGTCATGGCTGCTCCCTTTTCAATAGGTGCATCATTGCACAAAATATGTGTATCAACGTCTACTTGTGTTATTAAATAAAAAACTCCCAGGAACTTTTTTTTTTAACCTAAACTTGTGTAAATGTTCATATATTGTACTGTTAGAGCGTTAATGTACTCCACCATCTTCTCCGGTGTCCAGCCCATTTCCGCTCCTCTTTTGAGTCATGTGACGACAATTCAGACTCTCCAGATCACCTTGCGCTGTGTGTGCGGTGTGTAAACCAGACATCTCTTTTACAATGTAAGCCTATGGAGGCTTGTTCTGACATTCCGCAGGTTAAGGATGAGCTCACATGTCCAGTAATCATCCCTTAGGCTGGGGTCACAGTACCAGTTTTCACATGCATTTTTGGAGACCTGCGTTTTCAAAAACGCATGTAAAAAACGCACCCATAGGCCCCCATGTTAAAAAACGCATGCCCAAATAGCCAAAAAGCATGTGTGACTGTCCCATGCGTTTTTGGAGCATATCCAAAAACGCATGCGTTTTTGTAGAAAACGCATGCGTTTTTGTAGAAAACGCATGCGTTTTTATAACATGGGTTCCTATGGAAAACGCATGCAAAAACGCATGTACAGTTAGTACCTTTTAGTGCCATTCAAAAACGCATGCGTTTCCCATAGGAGCCCATGTTAAAAAAACGCATGCGTTTTTCCGGAAACGCATGCGTTTTTGTTAACATGGGCTCCTATGGGAAACGCATGCGTTTTTGAATGGCACTAAAAGGTACTAACTGTACATGCGTTTTTGCATGCGTTTTCCATAGGAGCCTATGTTATAAAAACGCATGCGTTTTCTACAAAAACGCATGCGTTTTTCAAAACGCTCAAAAAAATACTACAAGCACTATTTTCATGTGCAGATTCAAAAACGCAGCCAAAAAAGCAGGGAGCCATCAGAGACCTTAAAAAACTCATGCTGACATGAAAAAACGCATGTAAAAAAGCATGCGTTTTTAAAAGGCACTAAAAAAACTGTGACCACAGCCTTAGAACAGATCCTAAAGAGATCTGTTGGAAAATAAACTTGTGCAAACACAACTAAGCCAAAACCAGGAGTGGAGAAAAATACAGAAGGGGGTGATGTCTTTCTATTAGGCCACGTTCACAAATTGAGTATTTTCTCAGTATTTGCAAACCAAACCCAGGAGTAGAACATTCAGAGGAAAAGTATAAGGCTAGGGTCACATTATCGTTAAAGGGGGGTTGATTTAAAAACATAGGTTTTGGCAGCCTTAACACAGTGCTATCACCATGGTGTAGTGCCTATGCTTACATATGGTGATGAAGCTCAAACGACGTCATCTGAGTAAAAACTCGCGCTTTTTCCTAACGTGAGAAAAGATGCTTTCAACAACGCCAAATGGCTCCTTCTGTTCTGAGCCCTGACCGGTGGCCAAGCTGTAGTTTCTTTAGTTTCTGATTGTATATGCGGTATTACTGCACAAAGGGGAAATTATGTAACAACTTTGGGGTCCAGTTTTTCCTATTACCACTTGGCAAATTGAAAGATTTGGGGCTAAAGTAACATTTAGAGGAAATAAATAGTTTTTGCAACAAAATGTTATAAAATTTTGCTAGACACCTCTGTTATTAAAATGCTGTCTTTACGCATGGATGAATTCTTTGAGGTGTGTAGTTTCTAAAATGGGGTCACTGTTTTTTTTGTTTTTTGTTTTTTGCTGTTTTGACATCTCAGAGGCATCCACAAACTGTTCTAGCAAAATCACCATCAAAGAAGACAAATTGGGGTATGTGCACACAATCCAGAGGCATTGCATCCTGGACACAGTGCTTCCGGACCTGCAGGAAACCGCAGATGAACATGGGATGAGCACAGCTGCCGTGTGCCCATGATCTGCGTTTGATGCAGGGCGGCTTCTCCTTACATTCACCCACGGAGGCGCACTGCAGGTATAAACATGCTGTGGAGGGGAGAAACACAGTGAGCATGGGATTTCTAGAAATCCCATTCATTGAGCTTGTACTGTACAATGCAGCATTCTGGACACAGCGGCAATACACTGCATCCAAAACGCTGCAATTCCTGATTGTGTGCACACAGCCTAACCTTCTTTCCTTCCTCCCAAGCTCTGCAGTGTGTCCAAACATTCTGATCACATATAGGTTATTGCTGCAATCAGGAGAAATTTGGTAACAAATTGCAGAGTGTATTTTCTGTTATTAAACCCTGGGGGAAATGAAAAAATTGGGGCTATACAGTAGTAGCATTTTAGTGGAAAAAAATTAAATTTTTTTTTTTTTTATTCCATTTGTGTTAATTCCCATAAAGCATCTTATTTGTTAAACTTGTTACAGTAGTTTTGAATGCTTTGAGTCGATAATACACCGGTCGCTCTTCTAGTTTACAGTGGCATTATTGAACACTGCGTATGGTGCGCATGTGGAAACGTATGCCAAAACGCAGGCAGAATTCTGTAAACGCAGCGCAAATTATGCATGCTTTCACAGAATTTTGCCCATAGGATTGCATTGGCGCCCATTATAAACTGGCCGGAGAGAGAGAGACCAGCAGAGAGAGGGAGAGACCAGAAAGGGATACATGCTGGAGAGAGCTGGGAATTACGTCACCATGCGTTGCACTCGCCTGCAGATGGCAATGCGCACAGATTGACTTCCATTTTTTCTTTGTGCGCTTCTGTCTGCTTGCGAATAAATCAAGTAGCCAGCGCTGCAGAAAAAATGCAACATGTTGCGTTCGCCAGCTGCCGCGAAGCCACGCACAGGGCCACATACGCACGCATACTGAGGAAAACACAAGTGCCTGCATAAACCTGTGCACACCATGTTAAAGATAGGTGCGCAATACGCTTGCGGATTTTAGAAAATAAGTACACAGCCCACGCTGAGTTCAAGAAAGCTAATGTGAAACCGGCCTAATAAACATCAGCAGTCAAAAACATTGAAAAAGCACTTTTTTCGTTTACTAAAGGCCAGTGAAAAGGAGAGGTTCCTGAAGTGTCTTGAAAAACAAATGGTTTTGAAAAACACTGAACGAACCCTGTAGGCTACTAAAAGGCACTTCCAAAGTTAATAGGTTTTGTAAATTCCTTGAAAAATGAAAAATTGTTGCTAGACTTTTAAGTCTTGTAGCATCCTAATAAAATCTAAGAAAAATGATGATGACATAAAGTAGACATATGGCAAACGTTATTAAAGTGAACCTGTCACGTGGAAAGATGCGGTTACCTGCAGATATGGGGTTAATCCGCAGGTTCACAGCATTCTGTCAAAGAAGGAGAGGATCTGTAGAAGTGTTGAGCTGACATGAAACAGCTGTCGTCCTGATACTATGCTGCGCTTGACCACCTACCGCTGCATGTAATTTTAAGAAGGTAAAATAAAGAGGATTTTATGAGGGAAGATCTGGTGAGCGCCATTTTTCTTTATTTCGATTAATAGCATTCTGAACCTGCCCAGTACCTGCACATAAACCTTTCTCCTGGGAAGAAATTCACTTTTATCCTCCTGACACTGACAGTGTTCTGGTTTCAGTCATTGGGGCAGCGCTGACGTGGATTCAGTCACCGCTCTGTATATGGAGACCAGCAGCTGTCACCGTGCCCCCATACTGACTGACAGTGGAGTCTAATATGGTGCGGCTGTCAGTCAGTGCGGGGTGCTTAGTGACAGCTGGCGCTCTCCATACACAGTGGTGACTGCACACGTGCTTGAGCCGTCTCCATGACTGAAACTGGAATATTGAGGATTAAAGTTCATTTTCAGGTGCCGTGCAAGTTCAGAATTCTACTTACCTGCAGATTGATCCCATATCTACACATTAATAGCATTTCTCCACATGACAGGTTCCCTTTAATTAATTTATCAGGTATGACCATTTATTTTCAGACCATGAAAATTGAAAGTTTGAAACTAGCTAATATTTTTATTTTACGTCATATTTCAAATATAATTCATCAATAATATAAGTACAATGTGTTGTGAAAAAAAAAGCTATCACATAATCCCTGTGATATGTTGAAACTTTACTAACTTATTATCACCTAAAGTAAATCACAGTGATTACAATGCGTCAGAAAGGAAAAATGTGGCCGCGTCAGTAAGGTGAAAACTGGCCGTGGTTTGAGATGGTTAAACTATGTCCGAATTGTATCTGATCTCAAACCTTATCCCTATTTCTATCCTGATCATCTGGCGATTTCTACATTATTAGCATAAGGGGTTAATGATTGTACAAATAAAATCAGGCATTTGAAGTAGATTTAATTTTGCATATTAGGTGTGAACCTTACTATAGATTCAATGTAAGATTTTTACATCCACACTAAATCCCATAGAGACTCCTGGAGACATCAGAAGATATGAAAAGTAATTCACACTTCATGCACACAAGAAAGATATTTATGTTGCATTGACTGCCCCCTAGTGGATAATGTCTAACATTCAGCTAATGCCTATGAGTACAGAAACTATAGGAAAAATAGTAAAATAGGTGGTCATTCTCAGATAGTTCTAGCATTGTGGATGTTATTTTTTATCTTTATGGTGACCTTTTATTCATCTATATAGTTTTTCTAATTCTATATGTAAATGGATTTAGGCTCAGCTCCTTAATATTGTATTTACTAGTGGAGCTCCCAGTATCACATTCACTAAACAATACCAGGTTGTTCCTTCTCTGCCACTGTTTTTAGGGTATGTGCACATAATCCGGAGGCAGTGCGTGGCGGAGGAGGCGTCTCCGGACGCTGTGGGTGCACGCAGGGAATCGCAGTCACCCTGTGCTCACCATCTGCGGTGGGTGCAGGGCGGCTTCTCCCTGCGTACATCCGATGGTGACCGCTTCCGACTCCGCAGCATGAAATTAACATGCTGCAGAGATGCGGAAGTCTGGCAACCCGCACCGCAGCAGAGCCACATTGCACATGGTCAAAAGTGCAGAAGACTTTGGATCATGCTCTGAAGCCGGGACGCGAGATTTCCATGAGCTGCTAGGTTAGAGAGCTTATGGGCCTGGCAGGTTCCCTTTAATAAATCAAACTTTTAGACAGTTCAAACTTACCTTAAAATGCCCCACATTTATCTCAGTAGTTCAGGCTGTTTGATGAATATGGCACATATTGTTTAGTCTATGTTTACGTAATCTTTTACTTGACTTACTTTGTTGAAGTTATGCCAAATTGTGGCGTGTTTGATCTATACAATCTCAATTTAGGCCGTGCGTCTTTCTTCAGCTACTAGCCAATATTATTATTATTATTATTTATTTATATAGTGCCATTGGTTCCATGGCGCTTTACATAAGAAATGGGGGTAACAAGAACAGGTACAGTACATATGAACAGTCAAGGCTTGCTGATACACGATGGGAGAGGGCCCTGTCCACGAGGGCTCACAGTCTACGGGGTCAATATGTCACGTTCCCTTGTTGAGCATCTCTAAAATGTTTTTAAGGCCATAAGAAATGTGATGCAAAAAATGAAAGACTGTTTTCAAAAAGGTAAAGTCAAATTCCTTGTGCATGTAACATAGTAAGTCAGTTCCAGTATCTTGTTGGAGGGTTCCACAAAGATTGATCTGGCCCTGCAAACATTACTTTTGTGGATGAGGTTACATTGGCTCCTTCATACATGTGATTTGGTGTACATATCCGTCATGAGCACATCACTTTGTGCTTCAAGACTAGGGGTGTGGAACTCCAAGTCTCAAGGACCACCAACAGGTCATGTTTTCAGTATTTTCTTAGGGCCCTTTTACACGCTGCAACTTTCCAGCGATCATGACCATGATTTGACCTGGCCGGGATTGCTGGTGTGTCGCTACGTGATCCCTGGTGAGATGTCAAACAGTCAGATCTCACCAGCAACACAGCAACGATACGGAAGTTGTTGGAACCCTGTCACTCTCGGGTGTAGTATTGAGATCGTTAGTTGTTGTCCCTGTCAAACACAGCGATGCACGCTGCCCAGCGGGAGACCAACGACCAATAAATGGTCCAGAACTATTTGTAACGATCAGCGAACTCACAGCGGGGACCTGATCGCTGCTGCGTGTCACACAAAGCGAGATTGCTAGTGAGGTCGCTGTTACGTCACAAATCCTGTGACGTTGCAGCGACATCGTTAGTGATGTTGCTGTGTGTGAAGTACCCCTTAGCATTGTGCAGGGGTTGGAATCAAGAGTGCAGGTGATTATATTACTATCTGTGCAATACTAAGTTAATCCCAAAAACCTGCAGTGTGGCGGCCCTCGAGGCATGGGTTCCCCACCCATGCTCAAGACGTATATGTCCATCATGCATATCCTAGTATTTGCATGCTTGACAATGACTTCTGAGACAGCTATACACTACAGCCTATCACATTTCGCCTGAGGTGGGGCCTGATAGCTTACCTGTTGGTAGATGAGAGAAGGTGTTCAGGGTAGGAGTATGGATACTTTATCTATCCAGTGAACTTCAGTGAGCATCACTGTGCTCGGGTACTCTTGCTGCTTGGCCAGTGTGAGCCACTTGCAGTGTTTGATCGACTCGAACTGGGGCTAAAAATACAGTTTTTGGCCATAGTGTGTTTGTAAGATTAAAAAATGTCAAATTCCGGCCCTCCCTCCCCCGGATGTGGTTTGTTTATGGCTGCCTGTATGTGGGTAGAGAGCCAATCTGCCCAAACAGTGTCTTCAAATGAGTTTCAGATGAAGTTTAGGACTTGAACATACCTTTAAAAAAAATCTGGCTGCATCACCAGACCCCAGACTTTCATGGGACTGATCATCTCTACCTGTCAGCCAAACACAGAGGGGCTATTTAATCCACTGCACCACTCAAGTAAAATGTAAAAAAAATCCTTTAAGTCTTTAAAAATTAAACTTAAAACTTTCTTATCAAAATCCCAGCTTTCCCAGATAAAAAAATATTTAATTATGAAAAAAATAAAGTCCTTTGACATAGGACATACATTTAGTATCACTGTGCCAGTAGTGTCCTCATACTGCTTTATAAACTAAAAATGAAAAAGTGGTCTGCTAACATAAAGTAAATAAATAGAAAAAAAGTGATTAAAAAGTGATTTTCTTGTGTAAAGTAGCAAAGTATAAAAAATTATATAAACTGGATGTCATACATATAATAAAGCTATCATTATTTATCTGAAACTGTGAACACTAGCAATTTTTTGCATTGTAAGTTATCCGGCCAAACAAAAAAAAACATAACATGGTCAAAGTGTTTTATATACTCAGATGTGTTCAGTGAAAAATACAGCTTGTCCTGAAAAAAATAAGTCATCATACAACTCTGTCAAGGGAGAAATAAAAAAAATGAGCGTTGCGTTTGGCAAAACACCCAAAAGATTATTAAAATAATTACATTTTAAGTTTAAAGTAATAGGTTAAATGTGATAAATAAGGCTGGCACAGGAGACAGGAAGTATCCAGCAGTGACCCAGGGGATGCTGGGAAGGAGGGTGTTTTTTGCAAAAGAAGGCTCAGAGCTTGAATAGACTTGTGTGGGTATCCTGCACAAGGTAAAACTGCAGAGGCCAGCCAGTCCAGGAAAGAGACTGTCAGGAGTGCAGAATAGCCAGGACAGTTCAGGAGCATATTCTCATATGCAGCAGAAGGACAATGAAAAGAACTGACCGAGTACAAGATTCACTCCCCTCCCACCCCTCACTTTACTGCATGAAAAAGGTACAGTATGCTACTGTGAACACTGTGTAAGGAAAATATTCTGTAAAAAGAAGATATTCTGTCCTGTATGGTGTTCTGGAAGCCTTGTGTAAAGAGTGTTAGAGCATTACTATCTACTTCCTGGAACAGAGTTATATATCAGTGTGCTTGCTGGAAACTGTTACATCACCTAATGTATGGAAGATGTAATCCTCTAAAATTCACAAAACTCATGTTTACTTTGCCCAGCCTCCCTATTCAGAGCGGTGGACATGCAACACAAAAAAAAACTACCCAAATTGGGTATTATTATCAACATACTGACCTGCATAATACAGTTAATATGTTAAATAAAATGAGTGGGAAATAGTTAAAAATAATGTGCAGAATATTTGTATTGTACATTTCAATTCCAAAAAAAAGAATATTCAAAAAAGTAATAAAAAAGAGATATACCGTATTTTTGGGATTATAAAATGCACTTTTGTTCCCCCAACTTTTGGAGGAAAGTGGGGGGTGTCTAATAATCGGAATCTACTATGTGCTGTGCTGTAAATGAGGGGGAGGAGCTTTGGAGCTGTGTCCAGGGCCTAGACTCTAGCCCTAGGAACCTGGTGCAGGCTGCAGCTTCGGCCCATGGTCGTTAGGCTCATGTAATATGCACTGCATCCACCTGTCCATCACCTCTCAGCACTGAGAGGTGGGCAGGGGAAGTGGCACATATTACAGTAACCTAATAAGTAGGTCCATAGGATCAGTGGCTACAGCTGCAGCCCCGTGCAATCCTGTGTGGATTGTCACTGCCTCCCAAGCTTTCATTGCATGGAAAGGAATGACTATTTGGGGATAGACGAGCATACTCACCTCTCCATAACCTTGACAAAGAGGGAGACGGCACTCACCGGAACAATCCTGTGCTTTATATTCATAGATCGCAATTCACAAGGTGCAGGAGGGAGGTGAGGCAAGGATCACGACAGCACCGTTTCGCGCTGTGTGCGCTTCAACGGGTCATCCGTCGTCATCCTTGCCTCACCTCCCTCCTGCACCTTGTGAATTGCGATCTATGAATAAAAGCACAGGATTGTTCCGGTGAGTGTCGTCTCCCTCATTTGTCAGATTTAACATATGTGATAACTGTGACTGGCACCCCTGACTTCCACACCGCATGCTCCGTTGTGGTTTACCGTGCAGCCAGCAGCTTTGGTGCCCGCTTCCTCTGTTTAATTATTTCACCTCTCCATAACGCTCCCTGCAGCCCACCCATTCATCTGTCTGTGCCAGCATCCGATCATGTGAGCGACACAGTACAGTGACATCATCGCTGCGCGGGCTGCTCACTTGATCAGATGCCCAGGACAAGAGGGCAGACGGATGGTGCGGCCTGCAGGGAGCGATATGGAGAGGTGAATATGTTTGTTTATTATTTTAAAAGTGTGCGCCAGCTTGGGGCTATGTATCAGCATCGGGGCTACGTACCAGAATGGTGGCTATGTACCAGCATGGGGTCATATCCAGCATGTGGACCACATCCAGCATGGGGTCCTTGTACCAGGATGTGGAGACATATATACCAGGATAGGGAGGTCATGTACCAGGATGGGGGGACATAAATGCCAGGATAGGGGGGTCATGTACCAGGATGATTGAAACATATACCAGGATGGAGTAGATATACACCAGGATGGAGAATATATATACCAGGATGGGGAGGTCATGTACCAGGATGAGGGACATATATACTGATTGTATGACGGACATTATTATTAAAATTAAAATTATTATTTTTCTATTTTCATTCACAAATTTGGGGGGTGTCTTATAATCCGGTGCGATTTATAAAGTGAAAGATACGGTATATCAGAATATTGTACCATTGAAAACTACGACTTGTCACACAAAAGATAAGCCCTCAAATAGTTCCTTTGATGGAAAATTGTGAAACCTTTGGCCCTAAGAATATGGCAACACAAAAAAATGTTTTTTTTTCAGCATATTTATTGAACAAAATTCAGCAAACAAATAAAGCTATGTAAATTTGGTATGGCAATAGTCAGGGTGACTTGCAGAGTAAAGGTAACACATTATATGTGTAATACGTTAATTACGTCAGAATTAAAAAGTGAAAAGACAACATCAGAATTGCTGTGTTTTCCTATTTCTCTCTATAAATAGTACATAAAGTTTGATAACAAGTTTATTCCCCCCCAAAATGATGTCACTTACTAGTACCGGAAAAAACCTCATGGAGCTAATTCGATGAAATAATAAAAATGGTTTGGCTACTGGAAAGCGGTGATGAAAAAACTGATTTGTTATAAAGAGCCACATACACAGTTGGTAGTCACCATCTATGGGTCCAGCGCTGGCTTGGGCCGTGTTTGTTCTTTGGCTGGAGAAGTGGTGCATTACTTCACCGCACATCGACACTGCAGCAAATCACTGAGCTCAGCGGCATTAGCCAAGGTAGACAGCACAAGCCGCTGAGCTTAGTGAGTGGCTGCTACCGTGTTGTGCACCGGAGCTTTCACATCAGCGATTCAGCCTGTCAACAAAGACCAGCAGAGAGCCAACACTGGACCTGGGGAGGGTGACTACATCTCTAATCTTTGAAACAAATTGCTCTTGTGTTCTTGTGATCAAGATTTATGTACATAAGGCTGTTCTGACACTTAAAGCATACATGTCATGTCATTTTTGAATATCTGACATTAGTAATAAAGTCATTATTAAAGCTTAATTGCAACATATATTTTGTTAGCACCTAATACTGTAAAAAAAAATTGCTGTGAGATCGCATCTCTTCAGCAAGTACCATTAAGCAATTATTCATATCAATCATTAGTGACAACACAATGGGTCTAATAAACATAATTAACCAACTTGCTACTGTATGGGATGTTCTCTTAGGCATCTTTAAACGTGTATTTTTCCAGTTTGTACTGGATAAAGTGCTAATAAATATATGCTGGTCTAATTAGATGGCTGTTTTTACATTTACATACAGTCATGGCCGAAAGTGTTGGAACCCTTAATACTGTTCCCAAAATTAATTATTTCTTCCATAAAATAATTTCAGTTACACATGTTTTGTCATACACATGTTTATTTTCTTTCTGTGTATTGGAACAACACATAAAAAAAACTGCAAAAAAGGGCAAATTGGACATAATTTCACAAACAACTCCCAAAATGGTCTGTACAAAATTGTTGGCACCTTTACAAAATTGTGGGTATATAACTGTTTCAAGAAGTGGCAAGTAACAGGTGTGGGCAATATGAAATTCACCTGAAATCAACTAAAAAGGGGAAAAGTTGACCCAGTCTTTGCAATGTGCGTCTGTGTGCCACACTAAACATGGAGAACCGAAAAGAGAAGGACTGTCTGAGGACATGAGAACCAAAATTCTTGAAAAATATCAAGAATCTCAAAGTTACAAGTCCATCTCCAGAGATCTTAAAGGGAACCAACCACCCCAAATGACCCCCCCGGACTAATAATATCGTTCCCTACTTGCAGCACATACATGTGCTGCAAGGTTTTTTGCTAAAAAAACTGCTTTATAAAACTTAAGATAATGCTTTAGAAACTTTATAACCAAGGGACGGGTGGGCGTGACTTACATGTGCAAAAGCCGAGATTCCTCTGTCACTCATTCTCCTCTCTGGCTCGCAGCAGTAAAGCCCGGCCCTTTCTGCAGCGTCCCAGGCTGGTGCACGGGATGTCATGCCCGTGCACACGTCATCAGCTACAGCCGGGAAGCGAGCGCGCGCTCTGACTTCCTGCGCTCGGCTGTGGAAGTCAGAGCGCGCGCTCGCTTCCCGGCTGTAGCTGATGACGTGTGCACGGGCATGACATCCCGTGCACCAGCCTGGGACGCTGCAGAAAGGGCCGGGCTTTACTGCTGCGAGCCAGAGAGGAGAATGAGTGACAGAGGAATCTCGGCTTTTGCACATGTAAGTCACACCCACCCGTCCCTTGGTTATAAAGTTTCTAAAGCATTATCTTAAGTTTTATAAAGCAGTTTTTTTAGCAAAAAACCTTGCAGCACATGTATGTGCTGCAAGTAGGGAACGATATTATTAGTCCGGGGGGGTCATTTGGGGTGGTTGGTTCCCTTTAATGTTCCTTTGTCCTCAGTGTGCAACATTATCAAGAAGTTTATAATCCACTGTAGCTGTACTGTAGCTAATCTCCCTGGATGTGAATGACAGAGAAAAATTGATGATAAGTTGCAACACAGGATAGTCCAGATGGTGGATTAGCAGCCCCAATCAAGTTACAAGGAAATTGAAGCAGCCCTGCAGGCTCAGCGTGCATCAGTTATATCAAGTATAGAAAAGAGTCCGGCAGCACTCCATTCCTTAACAAACTTCCAACTTTATTTACTATAGGTGCATAAGCAAAGCAGGTAGAGATGCATGTTGTGTATGGGACAGCAGCCTGTTTCGCACCTTGTGGTGCTTCAACTGGTCCCACCTCTGGCAGCAGAGTTGAACTTATCTGACCACCTCTCTATCTTTTGATTGCTATTTGTAACGTGACAAGTTCTTTCCTTAAATGCTCAATCCAAAAGTGTACTTTTGAAAGAAAAGACTTGTAACTTAAAAATCCCAGTCCGCAATGAAAAGTATGTAAAGGGCTCCTCCTGCTATGTGCCATTTGTAAACCTAATGTCTTCTTATGTAGCATAGCCTGCACTGGCGGTATGAGCGCTAGCTCTGCATCCACTATATCTATGGCCCTGGTGGAAAGGTAGATTTGTTTCTTAATTAGATTTTGGCTTGAAGCATAAACTTTTAATTATTTTTACTTTTATTTTCCTTGGTATATACCCTTTAGTCATCTCTTTTTTATTTATACCAATATACCATTAACTCAACATGTCCAAAGTACTAAGCAGCTATTCTAGTTGTCTGCCCTGTCAGGCAGTATGTCTCTCAATAAAATGACATTTTCCTTTCCACATGTTCCCCTTCTATATTATAACCTCTCACCGCTTCCTTAGCTGTAACTTTGTCTTTCCCTGCTTCACACGTGACTCCCAGGAGCACCAGGCCTAGTTCTTTGCACAGATTTATCTCCGGACAGTCCGAGGAGCTGTACTTTCTTCTCTAGAGATGATGCGCCTCAGGTTATAGATAGTTTAGATCCGGCTCCTCGCTCCTTGGTGAGAGGTCCATCAATATCCAGGGAAGCCGGGTGCGAGAGGCCCTTACACTTCGTCTATATCTTCACCCACATTACAGCTGCCAAAGATTATTCTTCCAAAGGGCGGCATTCCTTGGTACAGTATAAATCAGGAAAGACGAAGGGGGAAGGGCAGAACCATTTTTACAAGCTCCCCTGGGGGACTCGGGGTAGGGATTCACTCTGTATTGGCCGTGTAATGATGTACACTGCGGGCTGGGGACATTTCCTCTAATCCATCTTTGCTGGGCTGGAAATATATAATAGAGAGCACGGACTGCGTTATTCACTGAGACCAAAATATCCTTGTATATATCCTTTTTTCTTTTTTTTTTACTAATTAGCTTCATATTATTCCTTCATCATGTACCTTACAGTGGAACCCTCTGGCGTGTTCTGCTTTAGAAGGTAATTGATGGAATGAAACAATTTCTGGGGCTTGTTAAAATGGCTATTGTCATTAGTATGTTACAGGGGAAGAGATGTAATAGAACTTAACTCTTTTTCTGCCAAGGGTTAAGTACTTAGTATATTGACATATAGATTACAGATATGTTTAATATTTATCTGGAAACAACGTACCACTTTTATATGTCTAGATACACTCTAGGCTATGTAGAGTGTTACACCAGTGGTGTAACTTAAAGGTCCTGATGCTGAAAACTCCCAATGGGGCTCCCAATTTTTGTAAATCTTTAATAGTATTAGTCTTTTTCAATTGGCCAAAGGGACCTTTTAGGGCCCTTAGGACTCCAGGGACCGGGTACGATTGCAACTCCTGCAACTGTTGTGTTACAGCCTTTGGCCCCATCATCACAGAACAATAACCTTTATAACAAGTTTTTTTCACATTTTTTAACCCAGTCTCCCAATGTTGTAAGACAGATTAGTGGGTCTCTGTGACCACATGTGTGAGATATCGGCATGACAAGTGCCACCATATAGAAGCATACAGATGGACATTAGGGTTCCATAGAAGTCTACGGAAGCCGGGGCGGACTGGCCCAGGTGCAGGGGCCCAGGTGGCAGGGAAGTAAGTGCCCCCTGGGCTGGTGGTATAGCCCATATCTAGGGCCGCCCCCCCACAGAAATGGGCCGGCGGCGCTGTGCGGCTATGCAGCAGCAGACGGCGGCGGACATGGTAAGAGAGCTGCGGTGGCCTGATAGCATTCCCCCCCCCGGGCATCCGAAAATTCTGATAGCACAACTACCCCTCCCCAACCCCCCGCTCCTCAACTCAGGGCTGGCATACCAAAACTGCCACCCGGGGCCAGAGGCACCAGCCAGCCCCTGACGGAAGCCCTGTTGTGGTATGTCTACTTGGAGGTGTATACAGCTACAATAAATACCCAAAGTCTTGTAGATTTATTCAGCTTTGTAAGACACATTCTTGCCCTTCTACAAGCCCAGGATGCTTTTACTTTTTGGGAGATTTCCATGTGATACGGAACAAGTATACGTTTTGGTCACATTCATAGAAAAATCGGAGCAGACAGTTCATGCAGCGTTTAAATCCAGAAATGCTCTGTTCTATAAAGCCTCGTATTCCTCCAGGAATTTCAGATTTATGTCCTCAGAATATGATCATATTTGCCTTGTTTTATGAGATAGCACAATTTAGTATGTCTGGGCCTTGATTTGTTTTAAGTAGCTGCGATTTCTCCGAGGAGTCCCTCTCCCTACTCTCTGCCAGCACTAATTTCACAGTCTTAAAACAACTCAGGCAACAAAAGGAATTGGTAATGAACTGCCACAAGATACCATTGTTCCGTCTACTAAGGGAAAGATGTTCCTGTGCCAAGCTTATTAAAAATCATTTCTCAATTAGGATAGTTACACATTTTAACCATTCATGAGTCGTGAGAAAATACGGAGGTGATTAATTCACTCTTTTCAGGGCCAAATGAATGCTGTCGTGTACGGTCAGTGGCATTCAATATAGATTACCATTCACTGCCAATGAAGTATGATCGAGTGACTCCACATAGAAAGGTAAGCCGAATGCACGGTGAATGTTCATGAAATCATGAGTTATCTTCAAAGCAACAGTTTTTTTCTTTGGATCTGAAAATGGGACAGAGAAAGCTTACAAACTTTTACACTTTATTAAATTTTGTAAATCAACAAACCACTGACCCCTTGTACCGACTGACAATTCAATGTTCTTAATCAGTGGGAGGGTTGCTCCAACTAGTTCAAGTGAATATGAAGATTAAAGCCTATGACCTCTGAAAAGGAAAAGAGCTTAACATGATAGTGATTACCTTAAGTAATAATGTCCTTAATTTATTTTAGACTCCCTGATATACAGATTGCAGCCTGATCCAAGTTTCAGATTTTTCTTTTATGGGATTTTCTCTCCCAGTAATACATGTTAGATGTGAGGCATTGCAGACACAAACAGAAAAAGAGCCCTGTGCAAGAACAATGTATGGGCCCTTTACCTGCCCACGTACTCAACATAATGCACAATTCCACCTGCATTGAAGGTAGAAATAGCCTCGCTTAGGCTGGCTTCAGACTTGCAGATGCATCTGCAGCGTTTTGCAGATGCATCTGCATGCATCTGCATGCAAACGCGGCCTATGTTTATAATGGAGCGCACCGGTCTGCAGATGCTTGCAGACCGCCGTGCGCTCTCATTGCCCCAATTAGTGATGTGCGCAGGCGGATGCCTGCGCACAAATCACACACTCTCGCCCGCACCAGGAGCGCAACATCTCGCGTCCACTGTGCGGGGGAGAGTGTTGATTTGTGCGCAGGCATTCCGCCTGCGCACAGATCACTAATGGCGGGCAATGAGAGAGCGCACGGCGGTCCGCAAGCATCTGCAGACCGCCGTGGCTCCATTATAAACATAGGGGCCGCGGTCTGCATGCAGATGCTTGCAGATGCATCTGCAAAACGCTGCAGATGCATCTGCAAGTCTGAAGGCAGCCTTACCTCTTGGCCCCTGTGCGGCCGCACAGCTGCACAATTATATGTCCACCCCTGATGTGAGGCTTATTTATATCCAGGGTGCTGCTGTCTTCACTTGCTTTCGTGTATTATTATTATTATTAGGTATTTATATAGCGCTATTAGGATACATGGTGCTGTACAAGTTAGAGGGTGGACAAAGACAAGTGGTCGAAAAACGACGACAAATCAACAAAACAATTGTACGGGTACAATAGGGCCGGGGATCCTCACAGCTCCAATACTACAGTTATTTCTTCTCTTTGTGATTTTCTCTTTTATTTATAGCCTGTTTCTGTCCTCTCCCTGAGATGCTTTCTCCCTCTCCACTGCAGATCTGTGTACAAAACTCATCCCGTCCCTCCTGCTATCCCTAAAACTGCAAAAAGAGAAGGAGTAAACCAGGAGCTCTAACAGGTCTGAACATTTTTGCATGCCACTCAGCTACATAGCAGACTTACAGACATTCTGCAGCAGAAAAATGGGGGTAGAACATTTTTTATGAAGATTATTTAGAAAGTTGCTTAACTTTGCATTTAGGATATAGAAATGAGCTAATTGGACTTTAAAGTTTGGTGTTTGTACTGAGCACAAACTTTACTAAAAATGTCAGTGTTCGAGTCCCGGAGTTCAGGTGCTTTACACATGCAAACCACTGTAGGCGAGCATCGTTGTGGTCAGGTACACTCAGTGCTCGGCACAATGTGAGACTTTTACACTGTTTGAATGTCTAGTACTGGGGATAAAATCAGAGTTATCGGATGTAGTGTGGACAAAAAAAAGAAAATGACATAACCTCCCTCCACCAAAAGTGATTTGTTTATGGCTGCATTCATGTTGGTAGGGAGCTGATCTACCCAATCAATGATGTCCTATGAGGTTCAGGTCAAGTTTGGGTCCAGAGCACATCTTTATATAAAGTCTGGCTGAACCTTCAGAACTTGAACTTCCACAGGTCCGCTCATCTCTAGAAATTAATAATTAAAATTTTTTAGGTGTATGTAGCCTTTGAACCTTCTATAGACACATTAAATGAAAATGAGCACAATAATATAATTTTATCTTCACTTTCATCTAGGCCCAATCGCACAGTTCACGGGAACAGCTCTGTTTATAGTCCAAGTCACAGAACAATTTTGATTTTGATTTTACCAATACACACCAGTACATGAAAATTGGAGAACAGACAGATGCCATACGTATCCATGAGTTTATAGGAGAAGCTTTGCATTCATTTTACCTGGAACATAGTAGAAAATCACATGGTAAAAATAGATACACTAACTAAACACTAATGAAAATATGACCCAAACCACAGAAAATAAGACCATTTGTTTCACTCATGAGTAAAAAAATGGCCTTAATATTGGATTTTGATTGTACTGCAATTTGGATCCCTGATCTGCGATACATGCCACTGACCAAGCAGTCATTAGCTGGCCGCTAATGTCAGCAGTACCCTGTATGGGGGCAACACATGATCGTGACATCATGCGCCATGGTACAAACTCCTTTGTCAACTACTGGCCACTGTGCACTGGTTATGGAGGACACTGGGTGATTTGGGAGCGAAGTAAGGCTGCATTCACACATTGCGTATTTTGCTGCGCTTTTTTACGCGCGCTTTTCAAAATACGCAATGTGCCTTTTGTCTGCTAGCAAAGTGAATGTGAAATTCACTTTGCAGTGCAGACATTACGCAAAAATACGCAGTGCATTTTCAGGGAGAAAGCGCAGCTGCGTAAAGAATTGATATGTCAATTGTTTACGCAGCTGCTCCTGCGTATTCTCCCAGAGGGGAGGAAGAATCCTGCTTCCTCCTCCCCTCTGTGACAGCTGTGACCGCCCATTAGATTTCACAGTTTATTAATATACACTGTGAAATCTAAATTAAACAGAGGCAAGTGTATGAAAAATAAAAAAGAATGAAATACTTACCCTCCGACGCCTTTTCCCGGTTCCGGTCTCCGGTTCCAAGTGAGATGTGTTCTGACAGGACTTGTGGTGACGTCAGAGGGGCGTTCCCGGGCACTCGCGGTCATGTGATACATATCACATGACCGCGAGCAGCCAGTCAGCGCTGAGAACGCCCCGGGAACGCCCCTCTGACGTCACCACAGGTCCTGGCAGAAGACCTCTCACTTGGAACCGGAGATCGAACAGTGGGAAAAGGCGTCGGACAGGTGAAGTATTCATTCTTTTTTATTTTTCACACACTTGCTTTTGTTTAATTTAGATTTCACAGTGTGTATTAATACACTGTGAAATCTAATGGGGCTGTCACAGCTGTCACAGAGGGGAGGAGGAAGCAGGATTCTTCATCCCCTCTGTGACATCACTGCGCTTTCTGGAGTAAAGAAAGCGCAGTGTGTGAAAGCCCCTGCGTATTTTGTTGCGCTGGCCAAAAAACGCGGCAAAAAGCGCGCGCAAAATACGCAAATGTGTGAACGCCGCCTAAAGGTGAGTAAAATCTGTTAGTTTTTTTTTTTTTAATTGTGCATTAAGGACAGAATTGGAAAATATACACTAGGATGGGGACCATATATTCTAGGATGGAGACATATGTATTAGGATGGATCCAGGATAAGAACATATATACTAGGAAGGACTCAGGATGGGGGACATGTATACCAAGTTGAAATACATATATACCAGGTTGGGATCAGATATATCAGGATGGAGGACATATATACCAGGATGGAGTACAAATAAACTATGTATGCCAGAATGAGGAACATATATACCAGGTGGAGGACCATATATACAGTTAGGGCCAGAAATATTTGGACAGTGACACAATTTTGGTGAGTTGGGCTCTGCATGCCACCACATTGGATTTGAAATGAAACCTCTACAACAGAATTCAAGTGCAGATTGTAACGTTTAATTTGAAGGGTTGAATAAAAATATCTGATAGAAAATGTAGGAATTGTACACATTTCTTTACAAACACTCCACATTTTAGGAGGTCAAAAGTAATTGGACAAATAAACATAACCCAAACAAAATATTTTTATTTTCAATATTTTGTTGCGAATCCTTTGGAGGCAATCACTGCCTTAAGTCTGGAACCCATGGACATCACCAAACGCTGGGTTTCCTCCTTCTTAATGCTTTGCCAGGCCTTTACAGCCGCAGCCTTCAGGTCTCGCTTGTTTGTGGGTCTTTCCGTCTTAAGTCTGGATTTGAGCAAGTGAAATGCATGCTCAATTGGGTTAATATCTGGTGATTGACTTGGCCATTGCAGAATGTTCCACTTTTTTGCACTCATGAACTCCTGGGTAGCTTTGGCTGTATGCTTGGGGTCATTGTCCATCTGTACTATGAAGCGCCGTCCAATCAACTTTGCAGCATTTGGCTGAATCTGGGCTGAAAGTATATCCCGGTACACTTCAGAATTCATCCGGCTACTCTTGTCTGCTGTTATGTCATCAATAAACACAAGTGACCCAGTGCCATTGAAAGCCATGCATGCCCATGCCATCACGTTGCCTCCACCATGTTTTACAGAGGATGTGGTGTGCCTTGGATCATGTGCCGTTCCCTTTCTTCTCCAAACTTTTTTCTTCCCATCATTCTGGTACAGGTTGATCTTTGTCTCATCTGTCCATAGAATACTTTTCCAGAACTGAGCTGGCTTCTTGAGGTGTTTTTTAGCAAATTTAACTCTGGCCTGTCTATTTTTGGAATTGATGAATGGTTTGCATCTAGATGTGAACCCTTTGTATTTACTGTCATGGAGTCTTCTCTTTACTGTTGACTTAGAGACAGATACACCTACTTCACTGAGAGTGTTCTGGACTTCAGTTGATGTTGTGAACGGGTTCTTCTTCACCAAATAAAGTATGCGGCGATCATCCACCACTGTTGTCATCCGTGGACGCCCAGGCCCCCAGGCCTTTTAGAGTTCCCAAGCTCACCAGTCAATTCCTTTTTTCTCAGAATGTACCCAACTGTTGATCTTGCTACTCCAAGCATGTCTGCTATCTCTCTGATGGATTTTTTCTTTTTTTTCAGCCTCAGGATGTTCTGCTTCACCTCAATTGAGAGTTCCTTTGACCGCATGTTGTCTGGTCACAGCAACAGTTTCCAAATGCAAAACCACACACCTGGAATCCACCTCTGACCTTTTAACTACTTCATTGATTACAGGTTAACGAGGGAGACACCTTCAGAGTTAATTGCAGCCCTTAGAGTCCATTGTCCAATTACTTTTGGTCCCTTGAAAAAGAGGAGGCTATGCATTACAGAGCTATAATTCCTAAACCCTTTCTCCGATTTGGATGTGGAAACTCTCATATTGCAGCTGGGAGTGTGCACTTTCAGCCCATATTATATATATATAATTGTATTTCTGAACATGTTTTTGTAAACAGCTAAAATAACAAAACTTGTGTCACTGTCCAAATATTTCTGGCCCTAACTGTACCAGGATGGGGGAAATAGATATACCAGGATGAGGCACATATATACCAGGACTGCAGGCATATGCACGAGGATGGGAGACATATATATACCAGGATGGGGGACATTATTACCTAATGAGGGGGAGGGGCAATCTGTTTATTGGATTTAGAATGCTACAAGAACCCATACATCTAACCAACGTGCGGGGGTGGGGGATCATGTCCAAATTTAGCACCGGCGCCCATTGGACTCTAGTTACATCCCTGATTAAAGGGTCAAGGTCAGAGCTCCCTTGAGACCTCATAAATGGAGTAGCTTGTGCAAAACCTATCCTTGAAAGCCCTATTTAAAACTGCCAGGTTTCCATGGACAAAGCCTCATTGCGCAAAGCAGAAAACTTTTTTAAGGGAAAGTGTATTTAGAACATTTCACATTTTTTAGAACCAATGTTCGCTAATTGTTATTCTTAAGGACAGGGCATCAGGTCCATGATAACATTCTGCTTAATGCCTCTGTATGTGAACTCTGGCTCCTAAAAAGGCAATACATGAATAATAATTCTGAAACTTGACAGCAAATTATTTGCATGTGTTGTGCTATATAAAAATAGTTTGTAAAGTCATTGGGGTTTTGCATTAGTTTTACCCTTACCCTCTTGATGGTAAATTTGTGTTGTGAATCACAATCAAATTGAGATTCACAGAAGAGCCTTTGAACTCACAATAACTGTATGTTATCTTGTGTCACTACACAATGTATTGTGGTCTAACAACAAAGGATTTCACTTAAGTGACAGGGCAAGGGACTTCTCTCTGTCAACCCCTTCTCTAGACACATTACTTATGACATAAGTGCTTACTCATCCCTAGAACTGGGAAAGTTTGAGGCTTCCAGCTGACGTCACAGTCAATCAAGTCGCCTACTTATTTCACACAAAAAGTCTGATTATTAGATTGAATTACTTCCTAAATGTGTAATTCCATGGAACTGGGTAACTAATATAGATTTTAGTTTGCAAATGATTGTTTAATAGGGAGAGTAACTTTTTATTGTGATGAAAAAATGTATGCTATTCTATTTTTACAGTTTATTGTTTATACAGTTTTTTACTAGTCAAATCTAAAATATAAACCAATAAACAACTCCCCAAGAAAATATTGTAATAATAAGTCACACAAAAATTGTTATTTTTTTAATAATCAGAGTTGATTACGGTATATACACAAAGTGTCTAACAACACCCCATTAGCACCAGAAAAAGGCATTGTGGTCACCAGTATATTACACTATGGGAATAAATACCGTATATTAAATACAAATTAATCACAAAATAAGGAGATTAGAATGTCTGCACCTACAGAAAGTACCAACATAAGTTATAGCCAGGAGCCCAAGAACATATATATGAATAACATGACCATACTCAGTTTATATAACCATAGTCCAAAGGGCTCAGAACAAAGAAAGTACAATATTAACTCTTACACGAATTTTGACACAGGTGCATTTTAATGAATTAGAATGTAAACTTTTTTCAGTAATTCAATAGAAAAAGTGAGACGCATATATTATATATAAGAAATAAAAGATCACAGCTGTTTAGGAGCACTAAAGTAATAAAGAAGGTGGAATTGTTATCAATTGAAGACTTGTGCCTTAAAGTGAATCTCTCACCCCCATTGGGTATTTCAAACTGTACCCACCAGCATTAACCCCTTGTAACCCCTCTATGTGCCCAGATGTCCCCCTCATAACTGAGAAATCAACTTATTCTCTGTCGACCTGCATCCTATTAGGTCCGGGAGGTATGGTCTCTGGTCCTGGTGGATTTGGTCCTCATCGCCCCTTGCCAGCAAAACCCACCTTGCAATTTGAAAATTCCCGCCCTTCCTGTGGCCGGTGTGCTGAGTGACAGGAGCACTCATGCCTGTGCAGTGGAGCGGGTCACCGAGTGGGCACCTTATACACCGGGACTATGAGGGGGACTTCTGGGCCCATAGAGGGGTTCCAAGAACCCCATTAACATTATGTTAACGCTGGTGGGCACAATTTGAAATGTTCAAAGGGGGTGACAGGTTCCCTTAGAATTATAACCATATTCCACCTTCTTTATTGCTTCAGCGCTCCTAATAATCCACAATCTTCTATTTCTGATACGTCCCCCTTTGTGGGTGAGCGGTAGGAGCTGCTCTGAGCAAGCCTGCAATCAAACAAAAGGACCTGCAGTGACATGGTGAAAACAACGCCCCTTACGGATCGGGTCCCATGACCAGACCAGGAAATGCTGTACAGCGCTCCGTCCTGGGACTCCAGCGGGGGACTCCGGCACTCATGCTGATCTCTGGCAGACACGTTTTAACTGGAGTTGTGCAGGGGTGCACAACCCCAAAAGGTGAAACACCACTTGGCAATACTTTTAACCCCCTAGGCCAGGGGTCCCCCAACCACCAGGCTGTGGACCAGGCTGTTGGGGCCTGTGTGTCGGTCCGCGTCACCACAGACCAGCACTACACACAAATTGTGCTCTGTGGTGGCTCAGAGTGGGGAATGTGTCCCACCTCCTTGAGTGAAGTCACTGCCTGCCGCAACTGCAGCATTACGGCACCACTCTGCTCTCTGCTTCAGCTACGTGGGTAGATGATGGAGCGGAGCAGGCAGCCAATCACAGTGCAGCAGCCGTGCTTTGCACGTAGCTGATGCAGAGAGCAGAGCATCGGTGAGCAAAGGGTGTGTGTGTATGGGGGCTGCATGAGGATGATGATGGGGGACACAATATTGGGGCCGCAAGAGGATGATGGGGGCTGCAAGGGGATGATGACAGAGGTCATAGTATTGGGGGCTGCATGGGGATGATGATGGGAGATACAGTATTGGGGGTGGCATGGAGATGATGGGGGTTGCAAGAGGATAATGGGGGCTGCAAAAAGATGGGGGTTGCATGGGGATGATGATGAGGGATTCAGTATTGGGGGCTGCAAGAGGATGATGGGGGCTGAAAGAAGATGATGGGGCTGCAAGGGGATGATGGGGGATGCAAAAGCATGATGGAGGCTGCAAGGGGATGATGATGGGGATACGGTATAGGGAGCTGCAAGGGAATGATGTGGATATTATAGGCTGCAAAGGAATGATAGCGATATTGTGCGCTGCAAAGGGATGATGGGGCTGCAAGGGGATGGAAAAATAACACATCCATTGAAAATAAGATGCACCACATCTTTAGGGGAAATAGTGCACTAAATTCCAATCCTTCTCCATAGCCCAGCCCCATATGACCAAAGCCCTGACGAAAAAATGGTCTTGCATGAAGCTGGTCCCGAGTGCAAAAAAGGTTGTGAACCACTCCCCTAGACCACCAGGTTTAGACCATGCGTGCCCCTTGTTTTTTCTTGTTTTCTCTCCACATATATTACATGTTATAAGTGTTTATTTATGTTAATGTTGATGATTATGATTATGATTATGGCTTACAGCCAATGAAAACCCAAAGCTCATTATCTCAGAAAATTAAAGTAGGGAGGATGAAGGGTTGAAAACTGCGCTGCCATATTCCACGTGACATCAAAGGGGAATATAAAATTGATTTATTAGTGAACATGTTTCATGGCTTCCTGTCACATTGATTTGTCCTGAGGAAGGGGTCAGGGAGCCCTAAAACACATTGACTAATAAATCAATATTATATTACCCTTTCATGTCTCATGGAATACAGCAGCGTGGTTTTTAACCCTTCATCCTCTCTACTCTATATGGACCACGCTGGGGACTGCAGCAGCCCATGATATGCTTTTATAGTCATTGTGATTCTCACAACCACACAAGGTGAAGTCTCTGATACCTATTTAGGAAATATTTTATCGCTCAGACCTTTCATCCTCCCTGCTTTAATTTTCTGAGATAATGACCTCTGAGTTTTCATTGGCTGTAAGCCATAATCATCAACATTAACAGAAATAAATACTTAAAATAGATCACTCTGTAATGACTATGTAATCTATGCATTTCACTTTATGCATTGAATTACTGAAAAAAAATTAACTTTTTGATGACATTCTAATTCATTGAGAATCACATGTATGTATATCAAAGGTAATGTCTCTGCCTTTTCTGTGGGCTTGCACGACAAGCTCACATCATCCCTGCATGCTGCCTGATTTAATCAGCCATCATATGCCTCCAACAACCATGGGTGGATCAGAGATCTGCTCATGGCTGCAAAGTTAGATCCCACTGTCAGTCTCTGATAGTGGGATTTAACATATGCCAGTAGGTAGGTGCATCATTTTCTGCTCCTATTGGGGCTCTTGTAACATGATTGCTGGGTGCCGATGCATTGTCATGATAGTCTGTTTATCCTCCTGTGAACACCGGATGTGATCTGACATTCATTTGTGATTACGGCTCTGTATAGCACAAGCAGCTGGACGATTTTGCAGCTTCAAGTCCCGTAAAACAGTAAAAAGTTTAATAAAAATTAAAAATACCACAAAAGTTCAAATCACCCTCCCCTTTTGCACCATTAAAGATAAAACAATAATAAAAAAAAAAAAATACACATATTTGTTAACGCTGCGTTCAGAAATGTCCACTCTATAATTTATTTTATATTTTGATAATCAGCGTAATGAGAAAAAAAATCAAACTGCCAGAATCAGAATTACGTTTTTTTTAACTCTGCAAAATTGCAATTAAATGCCGTAAGAAGCGATGAAAACATTGCATCTACCCTAAAATGGTATCATGAAAAATGACAGCTAAGGACGCAATAAATAAGCCATCACACAACCCCAGATACTGAAAAATGAAACTGTTAAGGGTCATGGAAAATGTTGACTCGGGCAAAAAAAATAATTTTGAAATGTTTTATTTTTTTCACCACTTAAAAAGAAACTTTACATGTTTGGTATCCATGTATTCATACTGATCTGGAGAATCATTTTGCCAGGTCAGTTTTATCATCTAGTGAGCCTGGTAAATTAAAAAAAAAAAAAAAGTTTTGGAATTGCTCTATTTTTTGCAATTTCAATGCACTTGGAATTTTTATCCTATTTTCCAGTACAGTACACTACATGGCAATATCAATAGAGTCAATCAAAAGGACTTATCACATAAGAAACAAGCCCTCATATGGTTATATTGATGGAAGAATAAAAACGTTATTGCTCTTGTAAGAAGGGGAGAAAAAAAAAACATTGGGTTAGGGGTTGAACATGGATAAAAGCTAAAGGGCAATAGTGCAGCAGCAAACAAACCCACCTAACTGCACCATCATGCACCTATAAATGGACCAAACTGCCTAGTACTCCTGCTGATAGGTGCACTCATGATGGCGCATTTAGGTGGGTTTGTTTGCTGCTGCACCATTGCTCTTTATAAAGCTATGTTCATACACGTAAAGGTACCGTCACACGCAGCGATATAATAATAATAATAAAACTTTATTTGTATAGCGCCAACATATTCCGCAGCGCTTTACAGTACAATGGTACATATAAGAAAAATATACGGTACAGAAACGTAATGCAGAACAGTAGTTACATACCTAAAACATAGAATCAACTTAGGAAATACAATAAGAAAGGCAGAAAATGAAGGTGACCCTGCTCGAAGGAGCTTACAATCTAAGACGGGATGGGAACACAAAGTACAGGGGCTTATAACAATGAATATCTTACGTCTAAGTGACTACTGTTAGGGAGAAGGATAGGCCGCCCTGAAGAGGTGTGTTTTTAGGGAGCGTCTGAAGCTATGCAAGTTGTGGATGGTCCTAATTTCTTGGGGTAGAGCATTCCAGAGTTTTGGTGCAGCTCGAGAGAAGTCTTGAAGTCGGGAATGGGAGGTTCGGATTAATGCCGATGTTAGTCTGAGGTCATGTTCAGAGCGAAGGGGACGGGTGGGGTGGTAGACAGAGATGAGGGTGGAGAGGTAAGGAGGTGTCGCACCATGAATAGCTTTGTGGGTGACAACGAGCAATTTGAATTGGATTCTATAGTGTACGGGCAGCCAATGTAGTGACTGGCACAGAGCAGAAACATCTGAGTAACGGTTTGCTAGATAGGTGATCCTGGCTGCTGCATTGAGGATAGACTGGAGAGGGGAAAGCTTACTGTGGGGGAGGCTAGCTAATAAAGAATTACAGTAGTCAAGGCGGGAATGAATCAGGGCCACGGTGAGGGTTTTAGTTGTTCCCGTGGTGAGGAAAGGGCGAATTCTGGAGATATTTTTCAGGTGCAAGCGACAGGAGCGGGTGAGAGATTGTATGTATGGGGTGAAGGAGAGATCAGTGTCCATCAAAACACCGAGACTGGGTGTTATCGTGGTGCCGCACACCGAGAGAGAGATGTCAGATTTAGGGAGGTTGGCAGAGGGTGGGAGCAGAAGAAGTTCAGTTTTGGAAAGGTTGAGTTTCAGATAGAGAGTGGACATGATATTGGAGACTGCGGTTAGACAGTCATTGGTGTTCTTTAATACCGCAGGGGTAAGGTCAGGGGCTGAAGTGTATAGTTGTGTGTCATCAGCATAAAGATGGTACTGAAAGCCAAATCTGCTGATTGTTTGTCCGATCAGGGCTGTGTAGAGAGAGAAGAAGAGAGGGCCAAGGACTGAACCCTGAGGGACCCCAATAGTGAGGGGAAGAGGGGAAGAAGTGGAGCCAGCAAAAGATACACTGAAAGAGCGGTCAGAAAGATAGGAAGAGAACCAGGAGAGAGCAGTGTCCTTGATGCCAATGGAGTGCAGCATAGAGAGTAGGAGCTGATGGTCAACAGTGTCAAAAGCCGCAGAGAGGTCAAGAAGGATAAGCAGAGAGTGGTCACCATTACGTTTTGCTGTCAGAAGGTCATTGGTCACTTTGATGAGGGCAGTTTCTGTAGAATGTAAGGGGCGGAAGCCAGACTGCAATGGATCTAAAAGAGAGTGAGTGGCGAGGTAATGAGTGAGGCGGGTGTAGACCAGGCGCTCCAGGAGTTTAGAGATGAAGGGGAGATTGGAGACTGGTCTGTAGTTATTTGTGCAGGATGGGTCAAGGGACGTTTTCTTTAGTAGTGGAGTGATAATAGAGTGTTTGAAGGAGGAGGGGAAGATGCCAGTAGAGAGGGAGAGATTGAAGATTGTGGTTAAGTGACTGGTGACCACTGGAGAGAGGGTCTGTAGTAAGTGTGAGGGAATGGGGTCAGAGGTGCATGTAGTGGGACGTGAGGACGAGAGGAGCCTGGAGACTTCTTCTTCTGTGGCTGGGTCAAAAATGGAGAGTGAGCCAGAGGGGATGTGGGGAGAGATGGGAGTAGAAACACTTCCATATCGCCGTAAATTCGTCTATTTCGGCGATGTGGAAACCACATCACATGTGCGTAGTGGTGTGAGACAGGGCAATTTTATGGCGAGAAATCTCCGGTGGAGTGTCGCCTGATCACCCTGCACTGCAGTGAAATCAGGCGATAACCACAAGGCGAATTCTGCGCATCTTGCCATGTGACAGGGCAATAGCGATGTAGAAAGCGAGCTCAGACCATCTGGAAGCAATTCCAGAGGCGTGCCTGAGCATTCTGTTAGGCGTGCCCCGTCTGCCGCGATTGGTGGTCGCTCCTGCGTTCCCATTGGCTGACCATGGCTAAGGCGCCATATTTGAATAGCAATTATAGTAGAAAGGATACATGCGTCATGTAGTACGCAGGCATCCTGACAAGGCAGACCAATGGTTACGCAGTTGTGTCGGCCAATCGGAGTGGTAGGGGTGTGGTGAAAAACACTCTGGCACGCCTGTCTCCTCACCGTACTCACACTCTACACCCACATCGCTGATGAGATGGTGGCGTGTGACGCAGAGATGTGGAAAAGGGAAATTGCTTCCGGTCTTCTGCAGGCAATTTCCGGAATACAGGATCACCGTAGAACGCAGGCAAGATCTCTGTTTGACAAGGCGATGGCGATGTGCACAAATGTTCCCAAAACGTGCGCGCTCACATCAAATTGCTGGCGATATGGAAGCCATATTGCCGTGAGTGATGGTACCTTAAGGTTTTGCTGCAGCAAAAACCTTAGGGGGTGTGTCTAGGTTTCTTCAACTCCAGATTTCTTGGCATAGATTAGCATAAAACCAAGGTAAAACCTGACCCCCAAAAATGCAGTAAAAACGCACTGTGTGAACATAGCCTTAGGGGCATTGATCCTGAGGTTCCATGGTGCTATTTTTTTTGCACTAATATTTAATATTGCACCTTTTTTTACCGTGATTACAAAGCCGGCCCAAGCAGCCAATAATCCCCCACAATGCACCTGACCTGAAATGACGCAACCTACCCAGAATGAGACCCATAGATTTGAAATGTGAATGAATCATCACACCTACCAGGGCTTGATACCACAGAGCGAGGGGGGAGAGTGGACCTGGAGAGAACGCCCACCCTTCGTCCATAGGTCGCCCACACGTCTAGGAATGCCCTCAGAACAGCGGAAAATGTAAGTTATAAATCACTTTTTTTCTACATTTATACTTCACATTTAGGTCAGACAGGGATGATTAGGTATGTAGTAGGAAGTTGCAGGGACAGTTAGGTTTGGGGCATAAAGTAGTTGACAGGTTCCCTTTAAGTGGTGCAGTATCACCCAGATATGTAATGCAGAACAATGTGCTGCAACAAAATAACTTTATTTTCTCACTGCTGCTCAAACTGTAAATTTCCATATAAACATGTCTAAAATGGTGTTAAAGGGTCCTTTCTATATAAGCAGTTCATATGTCAGATCAAGTAGCCTCTCTGCACGCATTGGACAACATAAAACAGCCAAGCAGCTTGCAAAGGGAATAACCTTGTAAATAGTGAAAATTCTGATGATAGATTCCCTAAAATGATTTCAGGTAATTCAATATAACTCAAGATTATCTTCACACCACATTGTGATCACCCCATAATGATTAAGTAAATTCTCAGCAACCCCTATTAGTGATGCCTGTTAGTTAGGGATGGGCGAGTCTACTCGCTAGGACTCGTTACTCGGCGAGTAGTAAGGGACTCGCAGGACTCGGTACTCGGCGAGTTTCCCAGCGATTACTTGCACAGTAACGAGTCCAATGCAAGTCAATGGCAATCCTAGTTTTATCAGAGTTTACTTTTTCTCTCGCTAGACTCGCTATATCACATCGCTATGTAGCTTGAATCTCCCCAAATCGTTTAAACAATCGCACCGCTTCACTGATACCCGCTGTCAGCAGCGAGTCTGAGCGAGTCTACGAATCCGAGTCCTGTATACTGTATTCGGGACTCACGAATACAGAATCTGTTATGTTCCGACAAAGCTTCCGAGACAGCCTAGCATGTTAGGTCAGAAAACTTGTGAAGATGGACAAGCATGTAAGCCAATCATATTCAGTAATGCCACAGCCATGTTGGTTGTGGCAGGACTATGATTGGCTTCTGTCCATCGTGATGCCTATGTCATGTATGAGAGGCGAGGCTGTATATAAGCCTTGCCACCGCCATTTCCTCCACATTCCTGTGACGATCTGAGCTAGTGCAGGATGAGGTAGATGCTGGAGCAGATCATAGGGAGTGTCAGTCAGTGTAGGGAAACTTCAAGATTCCTTATATTTAACCCAAACAGCTCTTCTGAGAGCTACCAGGAGGACAGAGGAGTACTGTGTAGAGGACTGTAGGCAGGCAGGCAGGGAGGAGCAGCCTTTATGGTGGGTTTACACGTTGCGATATCGGCGTCCAACTCCGATCAAAAGTCACGTGGTTCGTGCGTTGGACCCGATATGGTTCCTGTGTTGTACGGTGTGAACATCCGATACGATGCAGGAACGATGGTAAACCGATATCGGGGTCGAATGAGCATGCTATTCAACCGCCCGATATCGGATGCCGGTTGGAACCGGATCGTCCCGTGTGACAGCCCAACTCCGATGTGTACTGCAACGTCACCCATTCACTCCCATGTTAAATGGTCGTTCCTGGGTCGAGGGGCGTACACATCGTAGGGACGTTGTATCCCGATATCGCAGTGTGTAAACCGCCGATGCGATTCAGGGAAAACCGGGCACGAAATGCGCGCTCCCGCGCCGCTGTATATGATATCGGAACGATATCGTGACGTGTAAACTCACCATTAAAGTGCACACAGGACCGACCTCATAGCTTAGCTTACTCACACAGCTTTCCTAATAGCTGAAGTCAGAGGCTTAGCTGAGGTACTATTTCTTATCTTTTTGCACCTGATAGATTTTGGGTCATAATAACCCCTTCAGCTTTATTTTCTCTGTGGCTGACCAGTGCGTTGCTGCTCTCCTACCTGCAAATAGCACGTACGCCACCTGCTTGTGCGACTACTTGTGTGCACTTAATAATTTTTGCAGGGACTAGTGTGCTGCTTCACTGCCAAGTGTAAGCACACACTTAACCCGCCAAAACGGCAATGCGAGCACTTTCCGAGACACATCTGCGATTTGTAAATCGTACATTACTCGCTATTACTCGCTTCCCCATTCATTAACATTGGACTCACTAGACTCGCAACGAGTAGCGAGTCCCGGGCTCGGACTCGCTAGAGTCAAGCGATTCCGAGTAATTTAGGACTCGCCCATCACTACTGTTAGTACATTCTCTACTCAGTATAAATGAGTCCACCGTCTTTGAAAATTAACATTTTAGTCAATAGATTTACCTAATATCTCACTGAACAGAAGAACAATTTCTGCAATTATGATCTAGTACATTTTCATAGAAGAATTATAAACCTTAGCATGAAAGTAAGGTTTATAAAATCTTCACTTTTACTCAGATAAGTTAAGTACATCCCACAAAATGATATCTAGTATTTTGTATGACGTCAATGATTTTTAATGACAGTACCAAGTTTTCTAGACATGGAATGAACGTGTTGGCGACATATTGTAATATCTTTTTCCATTCTTCAAGAATGACCTATTATCGAGCCTGGATACTGGATAGAGAGTGATGCTCAACTTGTCCCTTCAGATTTCCTCATAGGTGTTTGATTGGGTTCGGTTTAGCAGACGTATTTGCCTTTAGAAATGTAACAATGGGTTAGATGTGCTTTGGATCATTGTCATGTTGGAAATGTCCACTTCTACCATGGGTATTACTACTACAAAGAATGAAAGCAGCATCTTCAACTTCAATATAGAGCAGTACATCAGTGAATTCAGTCAATGAAATGTACCTCCCTGACACCAGTAGCACTCATGAAGCCCCCCATAAGGACACTGCCACCTCACATTTTTCGTTGTATTCCACATTTCTGCAACACCATACCGTTTTGGAGCCATTAGGTCCAAAAACATATGTCTTGGTCTCTTCACTCCAGAATATATATGGTAGTCCTAGTAGTCTTCATATTTTTACTTTTTGTGCATGGGCTTTAAGAGAGACTCCTTCATGGATGACACCCATCCCTGCCATCACTCTGCAATGTACGCCATATTGTGTTGGGGAAACACTCACCTCGGTTAGGCTTTCTCCTTCTTTAGGTAACTGGAGTGAACTTGTATGTCAATTCTCTTCAACCCTTCTCATCAGAAGATGCTCCTGTTTAGGTGTTAACTCCTGTGGTTGGCCTGGATGTCTTTGTCAGATGGTTGCAGTTTCATTTTTGTTACATTTTTGTATCTCTTTTACTACAGTATTCTGACTAATACAGTAATTAAAGCTTTGCTGATCTCGTAGTCTTGACTTTTCTTGTGTAAAGAAGTTACCGTATTTTCATTCTCAGCTATAGTGACATTTCTCTTGCATGTGGTGCCATTGCAGACAGCATGAAATGGTAGAGATTTTCTTTGCTAAAAATAGGCCTTTTGTAGTCAACTATCTGCTAGACACCTCTGTAATGAATAATTAGACTTACGTGTGGTTGACTTCTTATTGATAATCATTTTGTACTCTACATTTTAACTTTGCTCCTAAGACTTTCATTGGGGTGTGCTCATTTTTTGCAACAAGGCCTTCAATGAATTTGTTAGGAATATTAATTTTTAGTGTGTGCAAAATAACAACTCTTGTTTGCAATCAATGGAAGTATATTGTAGTATTTATTATTATTATTTATTATTATAGCGCCATTTATTCCATCATGCTTTACATGTGAAAATAAGTATGATATCCTATAGAAAACATGGACTCTCAAAAGAAACTGTTGGGGTGTACTCATTTATGCTGAGCACTGTATAAATGCTAAAAATATTCATGTTACCTATTCTATTTTATTTATGATCAAGTGGGTGGCACAGCGCTCTATTCTCAGCCCTGGGTTGTCCAACATCTTTATAAATGATTTTGAAGAAAGAATTGAGGCAAGGCCCCTTTCACATCAGCGTTTTTCGCTGATATCCGGCCGATACGGTGTAACCGCGCTTGCCGCACCAGACCGGAAGCCCCATAGACAATGCATGGGGCTTGCCAGATCTGAGCCGCAAGTGTGGCCGTTAGACGGCCGATCCGTCAGATGCGGCACCACCTGCCAGATCAGCCGCACATCAGCGAAAAATGCTGATATGAAAGGGGCCTAAACATATTAAATTTGCTGATGACACAAAGCTAGGTGGGATAGCTAATACTAGAGAAAGAAAAAGAAAGGATTCAAAAAGATGTAAACAAGCTGGAACAGTGGGCAGCAACTAACAGAATGCTTTTTAACAGTGAAAAATTCCTACATCTGGGCAAGAAAAATAAAAAAAGCATATACAGATTGGGAGGAATAGGGCTAAGCAACAGCACGTGTGAAATAGACGGGTATTCTCATAGGTTACAGACTGAACATGAGTCAACAGTGTAATGCAGCAGCAAAAAAGGCAAACACAATTCTGGGATGTATGAACAGAAGCATACAGCCAGATCAAGTGAAGTCATTATCACCCTGTACTCCTCTTTGGTCAGACCTCAACTGGAATACTGTGTCCAGTTCTGGGCAACACATTTTAAAAAAGAATCAACAAAGTGGAGCAGCCAGAATGGTGTCCGGTCTGTTAACCATGTCCTATTTTGACACAGTTACAGGATTTGGGAATGTTTAGCTTGCCAAAAAGAAGACTATGGCTAGGGTCACACTTGCATGTGTTTTTTAAGGTTGTTCCTGACAGCCTGCGATTTTAGGCTGCGTTTTAGCAGTTAGGTCAGGAGCAGCCTTCAAAAACGCATGCGACAATGCATGCGAAAACGCATGGTACCATTTAGTGCCATGCGTTTTCGAATGCGTGACCCATAGGGCCCCATGTTACAAAAACGCATGCATTTTTTAAAAAGGACCAAAAAACGTCTCAAGAGACGTCTTTTGCTGCTGAGCCAAAAACGCATGTCAAAATCGCATGGCACTTTAGCCATGCGTTTTTGGCATTGGGGCATGCGTTTTTTGTATTGGGGTCTAAGGATGCGATTTTGCATTCGATTTTCACACAATTCAAGTGTGAAAATTGCATGGAAATCGTATCCAGCCCTCAAGTGTGACCCTAGCCTAAGAGGAGACTTAATAGTTGTCTACAAATATCTCAAAGGCTGTCGCATTGTAGAGGGATCAGCTTTATTCTTATTTGCAGAAAGAAAGACTAGAAGCAATGAGGTGAAACTGAATGGGAAGAGACACAGATTAGATATTAAAAAAAACATTTTTGGCAGTGAGGGTGATCAATGAGTGGAACAGGCTGCCCTGAGAGGTGGTGAGTTCTCCTTCATTGGAAGTTTTCAAACAGAGACTGGACAGACATCTGTCTGGGATGATTTAGTGAATCCTGATTTGAACAGGGGGTTAGACCAGATGACCCAGGAGGTCCCTTCCAACTCCACCATTCTATGATTCAATCTTAAACTCTCTCCTGATTGATGGGTTTTGCACAACTCATTCATTCAGATTTTCCTGTTTTATGAGTGGAATGTAAGTACTACAGACAGAGCAGTGGGAGCTATTGAACAGATGAATGGAACTTGCATAGGACTGCTGGGATAATCAGGGTGACAACACCCTGTATGCAGGGCCGGCGTTAGGAGGGGCAGACTGGGCAGTTGCGCAGGGCCCCCACTCTCTTACAGGCCCCCAAAGGAGCTGAACTGAAAATAGCAATAAAACTGTAAAAAAAATGAAAAAATACACACATTTGGTATCGCTGCATTCGTAAGAATGTAAGCTATCAATATATGAAGTAATCCAATTGGTAAATGGGGTAACGGGAAAAAAATAAAAACGCCAGAATTATGTTTTTTGGGCCAACACGTTGTTACAATACAATGCAATAAAAGGCGATCAAAATGTTGTATCTAACTCAAAATGGATCAGTAAAAATGTCAGCTCAGGGCACATAAAGTAACCCTTCACATAGCCCTGTATCTTCAAAAATTAAAACATCATGGGTCTTGGAAAATGGCGAATAAAGCAAATTTCTATTATTATTATTATTATTATTATTATTATTAATTTATTTATTTTTATTTATTTTTTTATGATTGATTTTATTATTATTATTTATGGGTTTTTTTATGATTGAAATAAAAAAAAAGTTCATTATGTTCTTACTCTGACCTAGATAATCAACTTATGAAGTCACTTTTACCATATAGTTCACATGATAAATAAAAAACAAAAAAATTGTGGAATTGCACTTTTTTTTTGCAATTTCAAAGCACTTGTACATTTTTTTTCATTCTCCAGTACATTTGGTAGTAGTAGAAATGATGTAATTCAAAAGTACAACTCATGACGCAAAAAACAAGCCCTTGTGCATATCACCGTCAATATATCGACGCGGTAGCGGTGGGTAAAGGTACCCTTACTGAATCTCCAGTTTGTAAATCTTATTTTGATAAACATTTGTAGGTAATTTTTAATCAGAGGATGAGTGGTTAGAAAGAGCGACTCTCCCTGGAGGAGCCATGCTGTATGACACAGACAGACAATGGTGGGAATGGAAGTGCCTGTCTATGTGTGTGTGCTCAGTGTATATGTGTAATATATAGTGTTTGTGTCACATATCGTGTGTTGCGTGCATGTAACATCCACATTTATAAATCCCGGATGCACAGATGAGAGTTCCTAGGTGTAAACAGGTCGGCAATCGCCCAACAAACGAGCAAAATGCCGCCCATCATTGGGTGATTGGATGTTTATGGAGGAACAAAAATCCTTGCTCTCGGCAGCACATCACCAGGTGCAAACTGCAGAAGAGCTGCCGATAACCTGATACTGTAGAGGACCGTTTGCTGTACTGGTGATTGTTCTGTGCCATCATTCTTCATCATCCTTTGTAAAAAGGCCGGAAACAAACGCTGAATGACTTGAATATTTTAAATCGCGGTCATTTACCAATCTGAATTCGGTGTTTGTAAATGTCTGAGTGTGACGGTGCAATATGTGAGCATTTAAGGCTTATGGCTCCCATATCACTGGCGATTTGACGCGAGCATGCAAGTTTCAGGCACTTTTTTCTGATCACTGTGGAGCTGTCACATGTAGCGATCTAGCGGGCGATCTTCGGCGATCCTGCGTCCCAGAAATCGCCTGCAGAAGCCCGGAAGCGATCTTCCCTTCACACATCGTCGCATCACACGCACAATCGTAGCAGCGATGTGGCCATACTGTTTCGATAGGGGCGTGCTAGAGTGTTTTTCACCGCGCCCCTATCACTGCGATTGGTGGACGGAACTGTGTTCCCATTGGTCAGCCTTGTGTGAACGCACGGGTCATCAAATAAGGCGCCTCAGACATGGCCAGCTAATTGGAACACAGGATCACCCACCAATCGCCACAGATGCAGCGCAAAAAAACACTTTCTAAGCACACCTATGGAATTGATTTCAGAATCGTTATCGCCCTGTGACACGCCAGGATGCACTGAAATCGCCTGGTGGATATCGCCTGATTTCTCTACAGAGCAGGGCACTCAGGTGATGCTCCACCGGTGACTTCTAGCTGTAGAATCGCCCAGTCACACGCCACTACGCACATGCGATGTGGTTTCCACATTGCCGAATTCAGAAATTGCCAGCCATCTCGCCGGCGATGTGGCGGCGTGTGACAGTACCTTAAGGGCCCACTTTAACCTTTTGCCCAGGGCCTCACTTTGCCTAAAACTGGCCCTGCCTGTATGATAGAGCTCTGAATGTTTGTAATCCCCAAACATTTTTGCCCAGAAATACCTCTAATTATTATTACCAGACATTATAGAGGTCAATTAATAATTGCAGTTTTTGAGAGTTTGCAATGTTATTTTTGCTGTTTTGCTTTAATACACATGGGAAATAATATTATGCCTTTTCTATTCTGTAAGATCTTTGTTTCCCCTCTTTTGGCACACACTGCAGACTTGTTCTTGTTGTGCTATTTATATTTTGCCAGACGTAGTTCACATAACATTTTTCACTAGCAGAGATAACGCCCCTCCTCCATCTCTGAGCCTACAAAGATCAGCATAATCCGTGTTATGCGGATCTGTGTAACTAATCTGCACCCTCTAATCATCATCATCATCATCAATCTGCATATGTAAAGCTTCTTAAACCAGCACCCCAATAATCAGTCACAGCTTGTTGTGTGTTTCAAATTAGAATATTTTTACAACTTTGCAACACATTTGTGGTTTAAGATCCACTTCATGCTCTATGTGTAGGTTTACCCTGTGTCTGGCAATATAGCATGCCTGGAAGTGAAAAGACAAACCAGCCAGACATATACTGTATAGTATTGATAGGTTTACACACACACTTTGCAGGGAATTCATTTCATGCTCAAATGAAAGAACGTTGACCCTTCACCAGGTATAATGTGCTAAACTGGCCACATCATGAAGAAGCGGATGAAAATCTGAATAAGCCTGGGTTCACACCACAGTTTGTTCCTGTCCGTGGGGATCCTGTTTTTTGCAGGACCACACGGACAGGAACGGATGTGTAAGGGTGCCGCTACACACAGCGATGTTCCAGCGATCCTGACAACAACCAGGATCGCTGGAACATCGCTGTGTGGTCGCTGGGGAGCTGTCAAACAGGCAGATCTCCTCAGCGATGTTAGAACAATACAAATTAGAGTACCATGCGGTAAATTTAGTATTTTATTGTGAAAATCTAAAACCAGATGGGGGTTGAAGCAAAATTACACATCCATGAGGTGAGCTCAGGTATAAATTACATAAATTACATATAGTATCAAAATAAGGGTACCCATGCAAGGGTCCACAGAAAAACAGGTTAATGCATCACATCTTGGAAATGTATATAATCATAACAACATGTTTTTGGCATGTATAGCTCATTATGAACCATCAACCTAATTGTAGCATCATTCCTGTGCCCTATAGCATGGATGGCATATATATAAACAGCCCGTGGTCTCCAAAGTGCATATAATAGAACAACCTATAGTCAAGAGACCTGCTCACAGGCTGTGAATAAATACCTAAGTTGTGAATACCACTGGACAAAGTACAAAATCAAATCACCAAGAGCCCAAGAGCCCACCATCAGGACTGGAGAGACAGAGACCCAGAACTGCCCAACGCACGTTTCACCTGTTTTCACAGGTTTGTTCAGGGGAAGTGAAAGCTCTAGCCTGCTTAGTAGCAGTATTGTGGCCCTTTTTATAATACCCTATGTATGCCTCAATCAATCTTACCTACAGGCACCTGCCACCAATACGGCGCACGCCTCCGTGGTGAGCCGCATCCCTTCCTGACTACGTCAACGCGGCGGGGATCTCTGCACATGCGCGGGAGCGGGGATGCATCACCATAGCTCCCGAGCATGTGCAGATCCTCGCTTGGCCGCTGATACACGGCAGGGTGACATCCGGACCCCGGATGACGTGTGCACACTGGCTGCGCCTGCATAAGACGTTACACCTCCCCACAGTACATCCCCAGTATTACATCCAGGGGCGGAACTACACTGGTGCGGCTGGTGCAGCCGCACCAGGAACCCGACCGGTTAGGGGGCCCCTTCAAGCCTGGAGGGGGGCCCCCAGCCGACCCCCGCAAGCCGCCGCCAGAGGAGAGGAGGGGCAGGCAAGGGAAGCAGAGAGCTTCCTGCTTCCCTTGCCTGATCCAGCCCCTCCTCTCCTCTGCTCCTCCGGCCCCTAGCAGACATCCGGCGCGGCTCTCAGGTAGGAGAGCATCGCGCCTGCTGCTCCCAGCAGCACCCCCCCCCCCTTTCCGGGCCGAGCCGACGGCCAGCAGCACCCCTCCCCCCCCGGGCCGCGCCGACGGCCAGTAGCCCCGCCCCCCCCGGTCCTCTCCTGCACCAGGGCCCCCGGGGGTGACGGTCCGCCCCTGATTACATCAGCCTCTCACCATATGGTAAATAAAGCAAATAGATGACTATTTTTCATAGTATAACTTATATTGCAGGATGTTCAGATCATGTTTGTCACAGTAGAGTGTCGTCAAATAGGGGGCGCAATAGGGGTCCAAATATAAGGGTCCATAAAATTACAAAATCCCTACAAAAAAATCAAAAAAGGGAAATAATGTTAAAACTAGAACACAAAAGAAAAGAAAGAAAAGAGAGAGAAGAAATTCACATATCAACACTAGTGAATAACCATATCACAAGAAGGGCACAAAAGACAAGGACTTGTTGCGCCCTTAAGGGGCAATGGTATTCAGGGTAGCAATCCAACGAGCCTAGCATTGTGCGAGAGTTCTCTTCAGATTACCACCTCTGATCCCACCCCGCAGCAGATCGATCCCACGGAACTTCAGACCCTTAGGGTCACAGTCGTGCTTATCTTTGAAGTTGCGCGGGATCGTCTTAAGTAGGGTCACTTCGGTCACCTCCCGTGCTGCTTCCATGTCTTTTATGTGCTCCCTAATCCTCACCCGAAATTCCCGGGAGGTAAGACCCACATAGACCAAGGGGCAACTACAAACCGCATAGTAAACCACATGTGTAGATCCACATGTGATTCTATGGCGTATTGATCTCCTCAGCGACCAAGGACCAGGGAGCTGACCTCACATCGCTGGGTAAGCGGGAGGATGCTGGTAACCATGATAAACAGTGGGTATCAAAGCAGCATGCGCTGCTTAGTTACCCAGTGTTTACATGGTTACCAGCGTCCTCCCGCTTAGTGCAGCCTGTAAGGCTAACCAAGGTTAGTGGTTCGGAGCTCTGCAGAGGCAGATCACCCCTGTAATGGGTGGATAGGCTATGTCATCTAAAGAAACTGGGGCAGATATATCAGACCTAGTTACCGTTGAAAACAGAAAGCAAAAAATCCCAAAGTTATTATACCCCCGAAGGGACATGTGTGATTACATAATAATGTTATAATCATAGCAAAGTTAAAATAACTAGACAAACTAAAACTATATATACCCAATATGCAAATCATTGTACCAACAATAGGCAGGAACACTCTATGAAGGCTTTGTCTATCGTCAATAACACATTGGACTTTTTTGTGTATACAGCACATTTGCAGACCTGTTTTTAATCAAGACTATTTAGCCATTGACCCCAATATATTTATTTATGTTCTTTAACTATAATGACCTTGCACTAAACAGGGTATGGTAATATTAGGAAAGGTAAAAATGATTTAAAAACTATATTTAGTTACTTTATTTAAACTGATATCTTATTCTGAGTAAGGAGGACTGCAAAATCTACCAACATATTATGCAATAGTTGTGCTTGCTGGTATAGATAGGACAGCAAAGTGTGTTAACCAGAGGAAGCAGACCTAGCAGGGGATGATGTTTTGCCTATGCCTGATGGGAGGTGTTTGTGGTCACACGCTTATGTGATGAGGGGCTCACAGAATTTCAAAGTCAGCACAAATATTAATCTCGTCTTCAAAAAAATTCAAAGAAGCAAACTTTTGGGGTCTCGGGTTTTGAAGGTGTGTAGTTACAAGTGGTTAAGGATTGTTCATTGTGACATTACCTTTAATGTGGTGAGCAGATGACTGCATCCTGAAATGTCAACATCTTCATCTCAATGGTAAATGCAATTAAAGTGCAGATCCCGTATCAAGGTGCCAACATTTACCGTATTTGAGATTTATTTGGAATCAGGCCACACAACCACAGTCCAAATCTGCAGCATCTCTCCTGCAACTTCACATTGTGCTGTTCCAATTTTATTCCAATTAGAAGTATGTAAATAATTGGACAACTTGGTGTTATCAGGCGTGGGTATGTCCATATACGCTCTGACATTGACCAATCAGCTGGCTAGGAAAGGAACATACCCCTTTGACAAGGTTTGTCAATGTATTCACAGATTCTAGTTAGAAATGCACAATGTATAAATTCTAAAAAAAAATAACCAAGAATTATTGCAAGGATTTATTTAAAGTGTAATTTCGTGGTTCTTCATTAAGACGGATGGGACTGAGAATGAATATATGTCTGCTTCAGACACAGTGTAGTGGGAGACACCTTGTGGAAGGTTTATGAATAGTTTTCCACCAGATTTCACTTAAAAAGTATATTTGAAAGTTAATTAAAATCTCCTGCTCTACATTTTTAAATAAAAATTTAAACGGAGGTTACGCTTTAAACATAGATGTCAAAATCTTTGTTGATTATAAAACTTTAGTATAAAGTTAGGAAATTATTCAAGGTTCTTTTTATTTTTACTGCCCATTTTTCTCCTATTCACAAACAGCCGCAATTCTGAGCAAAAAGATGTGATACCTCAAAAACAAACCAAAAAAAGGACATGGGAAAAGACCCGATGATTTAAATGTGCCTATGTACTGTTTAACCCTCAGAAGTGAGTGACACCAAAGTGCTAATCTCATGAGAGTAAGATTTATGGCAGTAGTGTTGTGACCGCTATATATATCCTAAAATGCTACTTTTATAATGCCATGTGAAACTGGACAGATCCTCTAAGGCTAGCTTCACACAACGGTTGTGGTGTTTTAGGTTTTGTCCGGTGTTTTGCAGGAAACACCAGACAGAACCTGACTGCCCCAGACAAACAGAACCGCAGGGCAAATATGCCCTCTGGTTCTGTTTTCTGCCGGAATCAGTAGATCACAGCTGCAGCTGCTGAAATTTCAAGATCGCGGCTAGTGAGGAGCTAGCCGCGGTCCTGAAATCTCAGACGGGGAGCTCTCCAGCTGCTGAAGTTCAGCAGCGCTCGCTGCTAAACTTCAGCAGCCGGCATCCAGGAGCCGCTTCCGATTTTTAGGCTCCTATGTTATGGGTCACTGGATCGCGCCGGATCCGATTTGTGCTGGTTTTGTCCCCCGGACAGAAAATCGCAGCAAGCTGCGATTTTGTGCCCAGGAGAAAAACCTGCATTCTCCCGGTTCCTCCCGGACAGATGGCAACCGGATGGCAAATGACTGCTATCCGGCTCCATCCGGCCCCATAGGGATACTAAGGGGCCGAAATCGGATCCGGGATTGTCCAGTTCACACCGGACAGCCCTGGATCCTGAAAAACGTTGTGTGAAGTCGACCTTATAAAATAGTGCCAATGTTGTGGGGTAGGGAGGGAGAACATACTTGGTGCATTACATAGAAGCATAATGCAGTGAAGAGATGTTTGGCATCTCCTAGTTTGTCAGTGAGAATATTCCCAGTACAGGTTATAGCTGACAGAGCACATATATTGGTAATTTTGGCTTGTTCTTCAAAGTCGAGAAATAAGGTGATTAATTAGAGGAAAACAGAAACTGAGATTTAGCTAGCTGCAGAGACATTTAACTCTTACATTATAAATGATGATGTCAACGATATAAAGATAGTAAAGTCATGATACTTAGAATTACAGTGATCTGTACAAGCTCTTCCTGGATATTTATATTTTTTTTAATCTTGGACTCTGGAAAACAATGGCATATATTTATAGATTGTTGAAGAATTTATGAATGCTCACCTATTATATAATGCAACAATAAGTAGGAATGAAGCCTGTGAAGGACATACCAGTATTCCTTTAAGAGGATTCTATATCCAAGAAGCTCATTGCGCCATTGTAAATAAATCGGTCTAATGTGTGCGCCTGTATTCCTTCTATCTACCCTGAGTAGGAAAATCACTCTTGGGCCAGGTTCACACGACCACATAGAAAATTGTTAGTTTTATTCAGAAAATTTGGACTATTTCTTTTCTCATTTGTCATTTGTATGCAATCTGTATTTTATAGCAGCAACTATTAATAATTTGCAAGATCATTTATGTTTTGTCTGTTAAAGAATTGCAATGTATCTGTCAAAAATGGATGTCATACCATGGTTCTATATGGCATGTGATTTTTTGTGCAGCCATAGATCTGACCTGGTGGTAAGTCATTCAATTTACAAAAGAAACTGGCGCATGCTGCAACATTATCCACACGCAGATTCACTTGGGGAAAAAAGTCACTCATCTGCACTATCCCATAAAGTAACATTGGTCCAAGTGCGGTTTGCTTTTTATGGCCAGCGGTCAGAACTAAAATATGTTCATGTGAACGAGCCCTTAAACTAAAGGCTACTGTTTCCTCTATCATATGTGTATATAATATACTATATTATATGTTGCATGTATATAAGATATTGTTGGCTCCCTAAGGAAGGAGTCGAGATTAGACTCCGAAACGCGTCGGTGAAATAAAAGCCACTTTGACATCTACCACTGTTTGACCGTCTCCTCTATGAGCAGCGCTGGTCCGAGAAACGCTGTCCTAATCGTCTCGCGCAACACCACCCAATCATCTTACATACAACATATTGCTAAGATCACTATATTTAAATGAAAAATACACTTAAAAAGTTGTAACATGCTTGACTAACAAACAGCATTTACTAACTTTTGCTTTTTAATACCTACGAACAGTAAGATGATGATCATGATATTTTGTACAAGGGATCAAAAATAGTTGCCCCCAATTACAGAAGGATTGTAATTTTAGTGTTCATAAACTATGAAAAGTACAGTTCACCCCACATTTCACTAGTAAGTATATGACAGGAATCACAGGAGGTGCTCGGAAAAGGAAGGCTCGGGTTCAAATCAGACAAGCATCTCATAGAGATGATCAATAAGCAAGCCGGCATTCAGTTTCCAGATAAATGCTGGGTGACCAGATGGCCAGAATATAGCCAGGATCCCAACATTAAGAGGATATTTTGTTCCCATGGGACTTTGAATGTCCATTAGTTTCCCCTGATGAATCCTAGCAGAGGAAACATTTTTAGGAAGTATATAGGGAGAGTGTAGGGTATTTATCTACAGGGGCCGCTGTGGACTGCCCTTGTCAGGGCAGGAGTTATGGAGACCCCAGGGTCTGTCAATTCTTAATGGGATTAGACAAGAAAGAATCTAGATGACTTTTAAAGGAACCTGTCAGATGCCTTATACCATCCAAGCCAGCACCATTCCCAATTGCACACTAAAATATCTTTCCTAACCAGACCTGTATAAAATCATTCTCTAAAAATAAATGTGTAAAAAAAAAGCATTTATTAATTCAGCTTTTCATATGCTAATTAGAGCTATGACTAGTCGAAGTAGTGTTGTTTCCCCAAACTAGTCATCCCTCTTTCCATTTTATCATGCTCCATGTGGGTGTGATAACATGATTTCCAAGAGCCAGCACTATTGCGGCTCATGGAAATCTTGCACGTGCGCGTTGCTCATTTCAGTGCACCTCTGAAGCCGCATATATGCATCCTGACTTTAGAGAGGTGCAATGTGCATGATCGGAAGTGCAGAAGCTGTTGTTCCAATCATGCACAGTGCACCCCTCTGAAGCCAGGATGCATACACCTGGCTTCAGAGGTGCACCGAAACTGCTGAAATGAGCCAAGCGCATGCGCAAGATTTCCACGAGCTACAATGTCTCTGACTCATGGAAATTATGTTATCACACCCATAGAGGCATGATAACATAGAAAGAGGGCTGACTAGTCTTTGGAAACAAAACACTTTTGATTAGTCAGAGCCCTATTTAGTGTATGAAAAATTGAGATAATAAATGCTTTTTTTACACATTGATTTTAAAGAATGTGTTATACAGGTCTGGTTAGAAAGGAAATTTTTGCATGTAAATGGCAATGGTACTGGCTTGGATGGTACAAGGGACCTAACAGGTTCTCTTTAAGGACTGAAGTAACAGTGGGAACTTGGATATCTCAGGACCAACTCATGAAGCGATGAGAACACTCATTTTCCATCTAACACTTTTTTTGAGGTATGTCTTGATTGTCAATATATACAGTCAAGAGCATATGCTTGATGTGTGTACGGTGGACCACTGTCAGTTACCAACTCACAAATTTATGTAGTGTCTCAATATTTATATGTAACAATGAAGGTGATAAGGTCTAATCACTGTTACAACTACTATTTATATGGATTGTGAACTATATCCCTACACTACATCGTGTGTTTCAGTGACTGTAGTGCATATCAGGTCTGAATAGTTGATGCAGTAATGCCCCCCCACCTATGTTTCTTTGCAGAAGTGAAATAAGCTATATCTCCTTAAGGTTTATCCGATCTCATAGTTTTTATTGTTTTGATGGCATTTGTTTTATTGGCGTATGAAGTAAAACTTATATTTTAATGTACTTCTTACAGTTTGCTGTTTTAATGAATATTTAGTGAGTCACATTCTATGTAGAGAAATTATTTCCTTCTATACTGCTATTTTCAGAAAGGAATCTGGCACTCAGTGTACCAATAAAAATGAAAATATCTGTATTCAATCCATGACGATAGAAACATATGTTGTGACATCCTAAGGTGGACACCCTTGTAGAAAATTGTATTGGCCTATGCATTTTGAACCAATAAGGCTGAACGGTTCTTACTTGTGGTTACACTAAGAATCGTGAAGATTCATTGGTTTGACATGTGTAGGCTAATACAATTTTCAACCAGGATATCTGTCTTTTAATTGCGAGACATAGATTTATCATCATGGACTAAATAAAGATATTTTTATCGAGAGACGGAGCGCTGATTACTTACCCCTCGTCTTTTCCGGATTCCTGATGCTGCTTGTAATTTTGGTGTAAGAAATATTCGGCTGCGCTCTAGAACACAGAAGAAATATACCGTACTTAGCTAATGAGAAATTGATTAAGGAAAATGTGAAAATGCATAACGGCTTTAAAAATATATGACAAAATGGAGATGCCTAGTTAATGGATTGGCCAATCTATATGAGCCAGATAACCATCGACAAGGTGATCTTCTCTCTTGGAAACCTAACCTGAATGCCTCTATGTGTGATTTGTACCTGTTCACAGAGACATTTCAGGTTAGGTTTCCAATAAAGGAGATCACCTTGTCGATGGTTATGCTCACATGGATTGGCCAATCCATTAGCTAAGCATCTCCATTTTTTCATATATTTCTAAAGCAGATATGCATTTACACATTTTCCTTATTTAACTACTCAATAGCTAGGTGTGTTCCTCCCGTGTTCTAGAGTGCAGCTGTATATTTCTTTATAGTTATGTTTTTTAAGCTGGCACCTGTTCACATTCATTGGTGTTGCTGGTTAGTTTTCTTATATATTTGCTTGGAATTTTGGTGGCACAGATTTTGGCTGTGTCTGGAGTGGTAAAAGCACGGTTATCACTGGAAGTTTTCAGATGTGTCATAATAGACCATTGCTCAACAGCAGAGCAGCACATATCACAGAAGGTTCCTTGGATCTCATTCAAAGCGACACAGGAATTACCCTAAGCAATTATTGAAAGATTGCACCAGCAGGTTTTTCAGTGATCTGTATACTTACTATGAACATGTAGATATTATCACAGATGCAAAATTGTAATGTATCAACATAGTTGATTTCCAAATTCGGGTACACGTTTTGCATACATACAATATACGTGCCGCCCAGGTGATAAATCCATACAGTATGTGTGCATTAGATGTGTCCAGCATTACATAGCGAGGGTGATAATCTACAAGTGGTGTTATACCATTAGCAGGCACGGGTTAAGTGCTCTACAGCGTTCATGTGTGGTCGCCTCTCGAGCTGTTCTAGTGACCCAGTTGTGCAGTGCGTTTCGCAGAGACACAAGGGAGCAGAAGGGGAGAGGGGAAGGTTGGAATGAACTGAACTGATCCGTTCTCAGCTCTGTAAATCTACACGACATTATGTAATCGCTGCTCTGCTTGTGAATTCCAGGAATGAAGCTGACACAATGTTTTGAGCGCACAGGATCCTGGGTATGGAAAATATTTATTCATTTCTTTCATGCTAATTTGGTTCCGGGGTAGAAATAGGGAGGAGCAGAGAGGAAACGAGGACACGGAGGAGCAGTCACACTATGGCCACGCTGAAGCCATAGGAGGCAGATAAGGCGTGATTGTTGGAGGCAGAGTACAAGAAGATTCTGGCTTGGATGTAGTCACTTTGGAGAGAGACAGAAAAAAACAAATCAGATACTGATGATATTAGCTGGTTAATCTGCTGCGTGCGGTGCATCATGTGCTCCCCACCCTTATTAGCAAAACTTTCTGAGCAACTTTTTGTTTTCCTTGGCAAATAAATTGTAGGCAGAGCTTGTAATCTTTATAGGAAATACAGCAAAGTCGGTAGTACTTTGATCTCCATTAGAGTTTTCATATTTGCTGCTCTGTCACTTTCCAGCCCTGGGGACGTCACACACTGCAGAGGGACCCACAGTATAGGATCATCACAGAACAACTCGCTGTGTACCAAATAAGTTAATTTCTCTGGTGGATAACAGTTCACTAGTAATTGGGAGCCATGAAATTTACTTTTTCAGTCCCTTACATGTTATAGCCTATCCCTAGTTATTTCTTGTTCAGGCTCCTTACATATGGGACCCTTATACTGCTGCACAGGTAACACATACCACTCCTGGCATTTAGCAATCTAATTAATTAGATTACATCTACAGATAACCAATAACATATTTAGTTGGGTCACAAGGGATCTTAAATAAATCCCAAATTATGTAGATAAGTAATTGAAATATTTAGTGGGAAAACCACATTCAGACCCCATGCACTTAGTGCGATTTTTTTATGCGTTTTTGAGTGCCATTTGAGAATCCTGAAGTTTTGTGCCCATGTACTATTGCACCTCAATGAATTAGGATATCATCAAAAAGTTAACTTATTTCAGTAATTTAATACATAAAGTGAAACACATACGTATATTATATAGAGTCATTACACACAGAGTGATCAATTTCCAAGTGTTTATTTATGTTAATGTTGATGATTATGGCTTATAGCCAATGAAAATCCAAAGGTCGTTATCTCAGAAAATTAAAATAGGGAGGATGAAGGGTTAAAAACCACACTGCTGTATTCCACCAGACATCAAAGGGTGAATATGATATTGATTTATTAGTCAACGTGTTTCAGGAACGCCCTGAAACATGGTAATATGATATTGATTTTTGATGATATTCTAATTCAGTGAGATGCACTAGTGGCTTTCTTTTTCCTTGCAGATATGTGCAGAAATAGAATGTGCTACATGTTAAAATTTTTGCAGCATTTCTCCACCCCAGAATTCATGAAAAACGTATCAAAAACACGTCAAAACGCAGACTTTGTCTGGAAGATGCAGATTTGGAGCAGAAATTTTTGCAAATAGTGTAAAGGAAGCCTTATAGAATGTCTTACACATGCTTAGATTGTAAAGATCACCTTATTGTGATTACAGCATACAAGCATTACATATTTATATAGCTTTATCAACTTTGTATCTCAGCGGCTCACAAACATCCTTGTGACCTTTAGTATTTTGACTCTGTTAGACTTGGCAGACGTTAAAGCGCAGAATTTCTTCCCTTTGGTGCCTTTGACCTTTATAATTGATGAGTTGGTCACTGTGAATATCTGCAGTATTCTACTTCACAAATATTAAAATGACTGAGCGAATACAAAAAAAAGAAAATATGCAGTTTTCTGTGGCGGCAACAACACCAGACATGTGAGTGCCAGGGTATATATGAACCCAATGAAAGGTTGAGGACAGATCTTCTGGTAGCTAGAACAAGACAGAAAATGTTTGAAATAAAAACAAATTACTATATGTTTTGCTACCTAATCGGAGAGCAGCATGGGGTAGGGGCAGAGACCCTGATGCCAGTGATGAATTACTTATTGATCTGTAACAATTTTGGATTGTTGGATTGAGAGTGGTCTTGCACCACCAATCACCAATAATAGTCAAGCTCTGGCCTTAGATTGCTGGATCAGGTGTGTAGGATTAATGTTCTGTGCATGTTAATTATTGATCTGCTAAGGGTGCCTTCACACTGCGGTCAGGTCCGGTCCAGGGCTGTCTGTGGTGAACCTGACAGCCCTGGACCGGATCAGCACACAGAACCGGAGGGCTAATATGCCCTCCTGTCCAGTGTGCAGCCTGCTGCAGCTGCCGCTGCTGATGATTCAGGACCCGGCTCGCAAGGAGCAGCTGGTCCTGAATTATAATAGCGGCGTGCAGCCGCATGTGTCCAGATCCTGGATCCTCCCGGATCGGGGGAATCTGAGAGGACCCGGGGGAATCCGGTGGAATTCGGGAGACACCAATCATGGGGACATTGGTCTCCCCGGACACAAAAACGTTGCAAGCAACGTTTTTATATCCGGAGAAAAATCCCACTTCTCCCAGATTCTTCCAGCGAGATGGAAGCTGGATGGCAGAGAGCTGTCATCCAGCTCCATCCAGCCCCATGGATACTATGGGGCCAAAATTCGGTCCGGGGCTGTCATCCCTGACAGCCCCGGACCGGATCTGACTGAAATGTGAAGCCAACCTAAGTATAGTTTTTGTTATACAAAAATCATTGTTTTATCAGCAGGAGATTATCACTACAGGGATAGCATACCTACTGATCTGCAACAGATAAAACAGTTTTTAGTTAAAACTGCAGCAAGCAGTCCAGTAAGTGACACATTTCTGGAATCAGGGTTTTTGCCCCTATATCATGCTGCTTTCTCGGATGAGGTAGCAAAAACCTGGTGACAAATTCCCTGTAATCCCAACCATGCTCTATGTTATATATAACATTAGAAGTAGCATCTTTTTCATACCAGAAAAAATAATGCATACTAAGTCACATGAATAGTAATGAATACATCTTACTAGGTAGCCCCCGAATATATGTATGATACTGCACAGCAACAACCACAAGAGATAGGTGAAAAGTGTTGACTGGATTGTTCTTCCTCCTTAAGACTCCAGTCTTCCCTTTGAATAAAAAGTACAAAAGCAGCACAACTCCAAAGAGCTACCTATGCACAACAAATAAATTGTATACTCCACACCCTCTTGGGTAGATACAAATAAAACTTTTTATTGTGATGCACTGTTTCTACCACAGATGAAGAAGTGTATTTTGTTATGCAGGTGACCAAAGTAAAATAACGTTTCGCCTCTCCCGAGTCTTGTTCACGTAGTGGCAGCACAAGTAGCCGATACGCTGTATAGTGTGTGCACACATCTCCCTGATGTTGCTGTCCTCACAGCTTTATCACCACTTATCCAAAATCACCTACTTGTGTTGTGACTATGTAAAAAAGACATGGGAGAGGCAAAACATTATTTCATTTTTAAATTTTGGTCGCCTGCATCAAGAAGTAAGCTTGTTCATCTGTTGTGGAAACATGTATCACAATAAAACGTTTTATTTGCATCTAATCTATCCAAGAATGTGCAAAAAATACGATTTATCTACTGCTAAGAGGTCCATCCTTCTCTACCTGCACCTCTGTATCCAGTGCACTCCAGATCATTTTCTATCACTTAAGCACATCAGACAATATAATGTGTATTTTTGTTTTGTTACCTAAACTGTGTAAAGTGTCTCCAGTTTTCGTCAGAGTATTTTTTTAATTCAAGAGAACCTGTCAGGTCATTTATGCCCCAAACCTATCACTACTTGTCCCTGCAGCTTCCTACTACATCCCTAATCATCCCTGTGTGACCTAAATGTGTAGTATAATGGCTTAAAAAGCACTTTTTATAACTTACATTTACCAACCAGTTATGAGGCATCATCTAGACGTGTGGACGTTCTCTCCAGGTCCATTCTCCCCCCTCGCATCGGAGTATGATAACCTAATATCCTTGCGGACTCCCGATGTTTGACATCTATGGGCTGCTACTTCCTGGTATGACGCGATGGCACGTCATTTCCGGTCCTGTGCATTGCGGGGGTGTATTGGGTATACTGGTTGGCTCTAGAGCATGTGTAGTGCGCATTCTGAAGCTGGCAAGAACACCCAATACATTAATGCACAGGATCGTAAATGACACGGCTGACGCATCATACCAGGAAGGAGCAGCCCATAGATTTCAAACCCCTGGGAGCACGCAAGGAAATTAAGTTATCACACCCACCATGGCATGATAACCACAGAATGAGGGGGGACATGGACCTGGAGAGAACGCCGACACGTCTAGATGATGCCTCATAAGTGACCAAATAATAGGCCACTATATTAACAGGTTGTGTTTTAACTTGTTGATGTATTATTATAAAGTCTTTGTTTAATTCAACTATGTACCAATAAATAAATTCAGTTTATACCATAATTGGGCTGATAATCATTGTTATATAGGTTGATGCCTCATAGTGGTTGGAATGTAAGTTATAAATAGAGTTTTTTTCTATGTTTATATGGTTAGGGGTAGGAAGATGCAGGGACAGGTAGTGATAGGTTTGGGGGCATAAAGTAGCTGACAGGTTCCCTTTAATATCTCAACTTGTGTGTGACTTGACCCCCATAGGCTTCATTGCAAGTCACATGTAAATTTCAACTGTCTGCAACTTGGTTGTAGCACAATAGCCAGTTACAGGGACATTGTGGAAGGTTTTTGCCTGTGTGACCTGTGTCAGATTTGCTGTAATGTGAGATGTGACACTGAATGGCGCTAGCCTGTTTCTTGTTTCAGTTTCTATCCAGTCACAATGTGATATTATCAGTGTGCTGCTCACCTCTGTGTGCTAAACAGTGTCCACAGACTGCAGACTAAATTCAGATATCAATGATTTTTCTTGTACCTAAAAAATGGACCGATTTCCATAATTATTTTGGATTGGTTTTCACCATATACCCTTGAAGAAGCCTAGTCGGCGTAACGCGTGGGTGTTTCCTTTCTTCCCCTTGTTCCTCTCCTTTCATTATTACCTCTGTTCCTAGGTACGGTACTTCATACATGCAAAAAGAAAAGTGCACAGCTTGTCCTAGAACCTGAATCCATCTCATGGGTTGTACATATACAGCATCTGTGTGCTAGATGTCATTTTCACAGACCCATTGACTTATATGACTAAATTAGTGACACAGATTAAAATTGAACAGGTTATTGATTGTTTTCCGGACCTGGTGGCTGTAAAAACACAGCATGTGAATAGCTCCATAGTTTATAATAGGTATGTGTTCTGTGAAAAACACCTGTAAAAAAATGGACGTCTGAATGAGGCCTAACAGCTTTCACATACAATTACGTATTTTGACCAAATTACAGATGTGCAAATGAAGACTAGACACATATTGGTTTTCAGGGTCTAAGTGAAATGGAAGATGTTTTCATTTTCTGAAAGCTCGCTGAGAACTTAACATGTAAAGTGATGAAATGCTAAAGTACAATATATTAGAAAATGGTTTCATTATATAAAGCTTATACCTTACTTCCCATAAGACTAGATAACCTCTTTAAGGCCCCTTTCACATCAGCATTTTACGCTGATCGTGGCAGATGCGGTGGATTTACCGCATCTGCCGCCTAACCGTCACACTTGCGATTCACCTGCGGCAAGCCCATGCACTTGTCTATGGGGCTGGCGGCAAGAGCAGTATAGGTGCGATTCGGCAGTTACGGCTGCAAAAAAAACGCTGTAAGCAGTGGTTTTTGCGGCCACAGCTGCCGCAAGTGCCGAAACCACAACTATACCGCACTTGCCGCACCTGCCGCAAGCCCCATAGCATTGCATAGGGCTTGCCGCAGGTGAACCGCAAGTGTGAAGGTCAGGCGGCAGATGCGGTAAATCCACCGCAATTGCCGCGATCAGCGTAAAACGCTGATGTGAAAGGGGTCTAAGTCTTTTAACAGTGAGAAAATACTGATATGTTAATATAAAAGTCAGTTTGGAGTCGGACTTATCAGTGAGTTAAGTTTGTGCAGGGTATAAAATATTACATTCAGATTAAGAATGTGGTGTAGAACCCAGCGATGCTTCTGTTCTTGTCATCCCCAACACTTGTGAAGAAAGGACGATACTTGGAAGAGCTCAGGAAGCCAGATCAGGTAAATACATACTCTGCTTGACTTATACTTGTGTAACAGGAAACCTTCATCTCGCATAGAGAAAGTATGGGATTTTTTTTTTGTGGTTTAACAACAGGGGAGGATTTTGCAAGATTTTTCTCTCCCTCACCCGATGGGTGTGAGTGTTATCATGCAAAATATAAATGGAAACCGAGCTGTAGTCAGTGTTAACTACTATGTAACATGGCTCAAAAATGTTCACTAACAGCTTTCCAAATAAAATAAGAAGTGCTCAGGGCCATGAAAGACTGTGGTCCATTGAGGAGAGCTAATTCCGCTGACCAGAGCAGCTCGGTTGGCAACAATTCCTCAGTGACCTCAGTGTCTAGACCAGAAATAGGCAATCTGTGGCTTTCTGTCGCTGGCCTACAAGCTCCAGTGTGGCTGCTAAGCAATTGTGGAAGTATCTATACTAGGGCATGCTGATTACTGTAGTTCTACGGCAAGTTACTGACTTTTGTATCATAATTGCAGAAGAGTGACATTACTGCAGTATGATACTTTACCAAAATGCCAAAACACAAAAAGAGCTACAAATCGCAAGAGATTGAACTTTAACATATTTCTTGCAAGTAATGTTATAATATTGTATTACGCCATTTATTCTGTAAAAAAAAAATGTTTAAATTAACCTTCTAATAGAAGAGAATGGGATTTTGTGTGAGAATTATAGGCTTAAAGGGTATATCCGGAATTTTTATATATAAAAAAAAAAACATTGTGCCTAAGAACCAACAGGCGGTAGCTGCCACCTACTTGCCTGTTGTGCCCGACACTGTTCACCGCCATCACAGAGCGGTCGTACATCACACCATCCAGATAGCAATTTTGCCTCTTCACGTCACGTCAACAGAGAGGCAGCTTTTCTCCCATGTCGTCAGGCACATAGCCAACGTCATGGGGATTGACAGCTAGCTCCCCAATCAGGTAGTGGGGAGCTGGCTGTCAATCAGCATGACGTGGCTATGCACTCACTTCCACAGAGCAGTGCAGAAAAGCCACCTCCGCTTTGCTGTCCCTTGCAGGAGCGGCCTGTGACCGCTCCGTGCCAGGGGTGAATAGAGGTAAACAGTGTTGGGCACAACAGGCAGGTAGGTAGCAGCTATCTGCTTGTTAGTGCTTGGGCACTTTTTTTCCATAAAAATCCCCCTTAAACGTGATTTGCACTATATGCTGCATATATTGCTCTCTGCAGAAAAGGTGTATGTCCAGGATGACTAAATCGATAAAGCATGAAAATTCCGCAAAACAATAATTAGTGATGCAGGAGTTGTTCTCCAGGCTCACAAAGTAAATGTACAAAGATGGTAATGTATGGAAAGTAAAAAGATCTAAATACAGAAAAATCTGAAGAATGATTGAATCCACACTTGGCCTCACTTACAGGTCTAGGCCACAGGCACTTCCCATGCAGTTAATATAAAAGTGACCACAATTATGAGTAATATGTCATCATAGGCGCTTTCAGAAGCAGAGCTGTAACATATGTATTGTGCTGCGTCTTCTTGACTTATTGGATACATAGTACCTTACATTATTTAGTTGATTTTGTGTTTGGAGGAACAAAGACAACTAAGGCCCCCTTCACATCACGTTTTAATCATGGCCGTGGGGATCCTGTGTTTTGCAGGACCACATGGACAGGAATGGACAGGCCCGAATTTGTTACTCTGGATGCCATTTCTGTGTCCGGATCCGTGATTTTGACGGATCCGGACACAGAAAGAGCTGGGAGGAGTCGAGCCTGCAAAGCGCAGGCAAGTGGCGTCTGGGCTGATTTTCACTTTCGCAACGTATCTACATACATTGTGTAAGGGAAAGCAATGGTTAAAAATAAAAAAATAAAATGCTCACCTTTCCGTCGAGTGTCTCGCGATACGCGGCATCCACCTCTGGTGGCTGCAGGACCTTGATCAGTTGCCCGGGCAGGGTGGGGCAACCCGATCAGCTGATGTGTCACATGACAGGATCACCTGAGCGGCTTAAACTGCCTGCCCGCCAACACTGATTGTTTTGGTGGGCGATTTAAACCGTGATGTGAAGGGGGGCCCCTTCACACTGCATAATTTTCACATCTGTCCTGTTCCTTGATTTTCAAGGACCATACGAACAGACTCTCTTCTCTTCAAACGGATGGCAACGGATGTCCACGGACCATTTTTTTAACGGATCCATCGTCAGTTAGTAGAGATAGGCGTGGGAGGAGCTGTACATTGCTTCTGAGCATGCTTAGTACAGCAAAACGGACAGTTTTTTTTCACAAATACGTATGGATTTTGCACTCCATAGACCCCCATGTTATTTGACACTGATAACTATGGATCCATGTCTGTCCATTTGTGTCAATAATTTTCAAGGCAGCCCAAAATCGCAACAGTCTCCGTTCTGGGTGCATGAAAAAAAGCTGACACAAATGGATCAGCGACAAAACTGACACACACGGATGGCCATATAGGTCCAATCCGTGCCCATAGGGATAAATGGGAGGCCAAAACTCAACTGTGGGCATGCATTTTAAAATGAATAGATACGGATCACAAATCATGCAGTGTGAAGATAGCCTAAGGCTGTCCAATATGGTCCTATATGGCCATCTGGGTGTGTCAGTTTTGTCACTGATCCATTTCTGTCAGTTTTTTTCATGTACCCAGAATTGGAGACTGTTGCGATTTTGGGCTGCCTTGGAAAAAGCGGACACAAACAGACAGACATGGATCCATTGCCGTCTGCGTGAAGTAACATGGGGTCTATGGAGACGGATCCGTGAAAAAAACGGATCCATAAAACAGATCCATTTAGCTGTCTGCGTTCTGCTGCATTTGTGTTCACTTACGTACAAAATAGGTTTTCGTAGACCACAGAAAATGCATCTTGTTGCATTTTTTGTGCGTCGCACAGAGCTTATTTTGTCGGCAAGCCTCCGGCAGCGGTGAAACTATGATGGATGCTGATGGAATTAATAGTGCTATTTATGTGAATAAACAGTATTATTATTAAATTATAGAACACTGTAAATGGTCCTGTAAATCATTGTTGAATAATAGCTCCTGAGAGAAAAAAACACATCATACGAATGGCTTACATATCATACAGATACTAGGCGAGAGAAAAAAAATCGCACAATGGTATGACATACGCATGACACTGGTCCCACTTTTCTGGATGAGCATGGGACTAATTTTTTTTTGTGATTCAGAGGTTAATATGCTATATTTTTGTTTAGCCGGCATTTACCGGCTTTCTGTAATTCTTGTGAAAGCCGGCGGCTCCTGGCTGTCAGCACGTGTATGCTACACATTTGCGCAATCACATTGCTGGGCAGCGTCCTAAATGAGGAGCTGTCCCAGGTACTTACGCAAATTGCGAAGTGAAGGCACCGCTCTCCATGGTGCTGAAAAATTCAGCATCACCTCCATAGCCAGCGCACATTGAAACTCTGGTGCGCTGGCCATGGAGGTGATGCTGAATTCTAGTCAGAGGGTACCATGGAGAGTAATGCCGGCTTAAAAAAAATTAAGCTATATTAACAAACCCCTGATATCACCAATGAATTTAGGCACCATGTCTCTAGGGAGGGTGGTCACTCCCTAGAGACATGGTGCCAACATAGTAAACACATATTAACCCTTTATTAACCAGTTTAAATACAGCATATGCAGCATCTGTGCTCATATGCCGCACAGATGCTGCATATGATGTTTAACCCCAAAAAGACACATAGATGCCCAGCAACTGGTGCTTATTAATCATCTTGCACCGCTGACAGAACGGTGCAAAATGATTCATTACTGTACCGGGAAAGCGGTATTTTTAAATTGCCGGCTCTGACAGCCGGCGAGTTTAAAGCGAATTGCGCAGCACACTCGTGCGAATATCGCACAGCGTGCTGTATGGGGGTGAGATTTTCTCGTCCCCATACACTTGCATTTGCCTCACGTGCGTCAGAATCGCATGCAGTCGCAGCATGCTTCTGACTCACAATGCAAGTTTAGTGCAGGGACTCACACCAATGTTCCCTGCCTGATAGGGCAACACTGGTCCGAGTGCAATGCGAGTTTCCCTCGCACAGTGTGCCTTCAGCCTTAAACCCATGTTTTGCGAGGTTTTAACATTTGTCTTACTTTGTTGCTGCTTTTTTTCGTTAGGATTAACATGTTCTTGTCTTCATTACATGCTTAATAAAATTACGAGTAGTTTTATTGACCAAAATTGCTGCAAAAATATTCGTCATGTTTTTTGCAGTGTTTTTTCATTTTCTTACAGCTTTGTGTGGGTGTAAAACCGCTGGAAGAATTGACATGCCTCAAATTAATAAAAAAAGAAATGCTGTAGTCCTCAAATTCAGTTTTGGAGATAAAAAACAAACGTGCATAATATTTCTGAGATCTCATAGCTTTTGCAGGTACTGTAAATAGCAATTTTTAATTTGCATTAAAAAAGCTGCTATAAATGCAGCAAACACTGCATGTCATTTGGGTATGTGCAAATGTTGAATATTTGCAGCTTATTTTTCTGTAGAAAAAAACTAAATGCTGGCAGGAAAAACCCTGCTTAAAAACGCTGTATTTTGTCTGTATTTTTGATGCATTACTACTTGAATTTTTTTCCATCCACTTGAATGGACGATAAACAATGCAAAATGGTGAAAGTACTGACAGACTGCAGATATGAAAAAATAAAACGCTTTGATGGTTCAAGTCACCAAGAAAATAACATCAGCATATGCTGTCCCCCACTTACTATTACTATAGTTCAGGACTATTCCCTGGGTAACAAACCACCTTGTGTAACTGACTTTCATTCGCTCACACTTGCATGTAATACTGACGATTTTAGGCCGGTTTCACACTAGCGTTCGCAACGCAGCACAATGGCATGACATACGCATGACACTGGTCACACTTTTCTGGATGAACATGGGACTAATTTTTACTATTAGTGTACCCTGAGAATGTGAGTATGATCTAAAGAAATGGTCAGGTTGGGTGGTTCAGCACTTTATACGGGAGGGGAAGGCTTTATACAGAGCAATGCCTGTTACTGTGTGGAGTACTGTACATATGACACTGCAATATATGTTACTGAGCAGAGGATTGCCGCCTCTGGTTAATCTCTGCAACACTCTCCGAGGAGATTCAGCATGAAAGGGAATAATAAAAATTCTCAGAGCTTGAGCAATACATTGAGCTGTAAAATACTCATGAAAAATGAATGCATCAGACATATCTGCATTAACTATCTCATGCCATTCAGTCATAGCTATTTTATGGCTCTATTTAGTAATGGAAAAATCTAGAAGCAGTGTGAAATTTACTACAAATACCAAAACAGTGCTTATACATGTATGGAATTAGTGATGGGCCGACCTGAACTGCAAAGTTCGGGGTCTGTACCGAATACCTAGTGTTCATGCAGGGACCCCAAACACAGAGTTCCCTGCGAAGTTCTGGTTTTGATATGGGGGCTTCAAAAAAAAGCAAAATGGAGATTAAAGCAGGAGAATTATACTTATCGTGCGCCAGTAACAATACTTCGGGGTCCGCTCATTAAACCTCATGTTTATTCACTGCATCCCCCCACCTACTCTCTAATACTATACACTAATGTGTATGGCAACAAACCTGCTATCATATGTGTGTAAAAATAAATAATTGAAAAAATTGTGCAGGGTCCCCCATATATGGTGATCCTCAGCCCCCAACCGTGTGTGTTATGTTAGCTGTGTATCAAAATACAAGCACCCAATGCAAGGGTTTTTCTGAATTATTTAAAAAAATGTAAAAACTGAATAGGGTTCCCCTGATTGTGATACTCAACCTTGAGAAAGCAAACAGCTGGGGGTTGGTATTCTCACCCTTGTAGAGATTTGAACATCATCAATCCAGGGCTTGATGACAGCTGTCAATTCTCAACTGTCATTAACCCCTTCTATTACCTTGACTGCCACCGCACTAGGGCAATCGGGAAGAGCCGTGTAAGTGACCCGCCACAGGGTCGTGGGGTACTCGGTTCCGAGCGTTGATTCACGGAGAATGTCACTGGGGCCTGTGCCTGGTCCCATGGCCCTGGTGGTCGCTAAAAAGTCGGGGAAAATGATAAAAATAAAACTCATTTGTGATGCCACCTACAGTTCCGGTATGGTTACCAGGGCTGTGGGTCAGACCTCCAGGGTGATGGAAGTGCAGCCAGATGGTTACGCTCCCCGAAGGTGGAGTGGGTATCCCGGGGCAGTTGTTGCAGTTGTTTACACAGGGAGGCAGCTTACCACACTTGTCCTTTTCACTGCAGCAAGTGTGCAGCTCATCAGGCGAGTGAAATAAAGTACATCACAAAGTTTTTAACTCTGAATGGATTTACCTGCAATACTTCAGGCATATTAGCAGATGTTACAGTCTCTTGGGTCTTACTGGTCTAGGTCATCACCAGGGAGCCAGGATGTTTCACTTAGGATCCTCTGTGGTGTGCCTGCCGTTCCCTGCCGGTCCCTCACTGCGCTCTCTTCTCCTACCATGCAGCATCTCCGTGTGCAGTGCCTCAAGCCAGCTCCCACGGGTCTTTGGTGGAGACTCCACTTTAGGTCCCCCTGACCTTAGTGCAATGGGTATGAAAAGTGGCAAAATTTTAGTGATTTTTTTTATTTTTTATTTTATGTCCTACTTTCGGTGATCCTTTAAATCTTTGGTGGTTTTCCCACCAAACAAACATATGGACAAACATATGGTTAGGACTTGTAAGCGTGAGGGCCCTTGACGGTGGGTTGCCAGCTTAAGTTATTTTGGGCCAAAATACCTACAAACACCTCACATTTTTATCTATAGTGTTTTGTTGCATCTTTTTATCTGCTTGCAGTTGAGGCTGGGCCCTCTGGGGGGGCGTCAGTCACTTGTACTGCATGCATTTGGTGCAGAGCAGCCCGCCTTGTCAAATAGCTTGGGCGTGACCAATAGGCTGCTCTGAGACTGTGTATCACATAGACCTATGTGGCTGATGCCCTATGGCAGCCTTGTGTCTTTAAACACCACTAGTCTCCTCCCTGACAGAATGGCTGGTCGCAGGTGCTACAATCGTCCCCATGCCTGAGTTGCAGGAGACTGAGCACCGGTGTCCAGATACATGTGTTACCTCTCAGAGGAGCCAGCAGCCTCCTGCTAGGTGCAATGGGTATGGATAGTGGCAGAATTTTGGTGGGTCTGCAAATGGAGTCCGGTCCATAAACTATTGTAAGAATTTGAACTCTAAAAATGAAATGGTGCTCCTTCCCTCATGAGCTCTGGCATGTGGCCAAATTGTGAAACACATTTCTAGGCCCTTTTTTATCTATTCTCTTTGTCAAAATTGGAAACTTGGGGTTAAAACAACATTTTAGTGGTAAAAAAGTAATTATTTTTTCATTGTCCGATAGTATAACATTTTGTGACAGATATGTGGTATCAATATGCTCCCTGCTCCCCTAGATGAATTCATTGAGGAATGCAGTTTATAAAATGTGGTCACTTGTGGAGGATTTTTGCTATTCTGGTACCTCAGGGGTTCTGGCCATGCGACTTGGCACCCGCACATCATTCCAGCTAAATCTGAAATCCCATATGGTGCTCCTTCCCTTCTGAGCTTTGTAATGTGCCTCAAGAGTAGTTTTCAATCAACTATGACGTTATCGGTGTACTCAAGAGAAATTGCACAATAAATTGTATGGTTGGTCTATTTTCTCCTGTTACCCTTGTGAAAATACAAAATCTGTGGCTAAAACAACATTTTTGTAGGAAAAATTAGATGTTTTTGATTTTTTTCACCGCTCAACGTTATAAAACTCTGTAAAGCACTTGGGGGTTCAAGGTGCTCACATCACATTTAAATAAGTTGTTTAGGGTCCTAATTTTCAAAATAAGGTCATTTGTGGGTGTTTCCACTGTGTAGGCACATCAGGGGCTCTCCAAAGGTGACATGGATTTCTGTTTTGAAATGTCAAATGGCGCTCCTTCCCTTCCGATCCTTGACACCAAAACAGTAGTTTTCTACCTCATATGGGGTATTGGCATACTCAGAAGTTGCACAAGAAATTGTATGGTGCCATTTTTCCTGTTACCCTTGTGAAAATAAAAAAAAATTACGGTAAACCAAAAGAGCATTTTTGTGAGAAAAATGTGATTTTTTTTCACTTTCACGGTTCATCATTCTATCATTCTGTGAAGCACCTGGGTGTTCAATGAGTTCACCTTTCATCTAGACAAGTTCCTTCAGGGATCTACTTTCCAAAATGAAATTTGTGGGGGATCCCCACTGTTTAGGTACATCAGGTGCTCTCCCAACGCGACATGATGTCTGCTAATAATTCCAGCTAATGTTGAGTTTGAAATGTCAAATAGCGCTCCTTCTCTTCTGAATGTGGCGCCCCGCAACGAGTGCGTCACAGGAGGGTATTGCAGCCATAAATGCAGCAGCAATATTCTCTGACCCAGCAGTCATCTGGTTAACTTAGAGATCCAAACCCTGCATGCAACACTAGTAGAGGGGACCAACCAGGGTCCTGGTGGGCGGAGTGCAAGGGTAGAGTGTAGAAGAAGTTAGAAACACACAGACTTGAACTTGGAGAAGGAGTAACGTAGGAGCAGGGGCTCTGCACCGCCGTGCAGCCCCCGGGCCGTCACCGGTCGGGTGTTAGCACCTGAGGCCTGAACAACCGGGATCGGGCATCACCAAACACGGGTTCCAAAAGACTCCCGTGCCCAAACTACAGCCGGTTCACTGGTACCGAAGCTGGCAGCAGTTCACCTCTGCTACGCGAACCAGAAGAGTGGAGGAGCAGCTTCACAGGAGCACCCCACCACCGCCAAATTCCAGTCGTCTAACCAGCGGTGTACCCACCGAGGGATCCAAGGCTCCCCAATACATCCATCACGTATACTTTGGATAGGGCATTGAAGCAGCCTCCCTGTACCCGATTTGGTATTCCTGGGCGACAAAGGCAAACACTTAGCTAGAATGGAGGAACACCACAGATCTCTGAGGGACACCTATCACTGCTGAGTCCACCCGGTCCACTACCCGTTAACTGTATTCCATGTACTGCTTGCTGGTTACAGTAAAGACCGTTACAGAGACTTACAGTGTCCGTGCTTCCTTATGACTGCATCCGTCCGCACAAAAGGTAACCGCAGCTGCCGCAGAACATCTTATGCAGCTCCAGCCTCCGGGGATCACCGCTCAGCCTGTGGGGAGCGTTCCATCTTGCTGCTATCCATCCCTAGGAGGTCCCGCAGCGTCGGTAGGACTTACCGAACTACTCATAGGTGGCGTCACGAATAAATTAACCCCTTAATCTGTTCCCCAAGACGTCTACAACTTTTGATCTGCACTCAACCGGGCCCCACTACCGGCAGGCGCGGTCCACCCGTGACAAGGAGGAAGGAGCTTCAGCCTGTCTAAACCAGAGTCCCCGGCCACAGTGAGTCATGAACCCCGCCGTGCACCAAAACAGTAGTTTCCCACCACATATGGAGTATTGGCGAACTTAGGAAAAATTGCCCAACACATTTTGGGGTCCATTTTCTCCCTTTACCCTTGAGGAAATACAAAATTTGGAGACTCATGCAACGTTTTTGAGGAAAATAATAAAAAATTCCTTACATATGGCATCAGTTCTTGTGAAGCAGCTGAAGGGTTAATAAATTCCTTCAATATGGTTTTGAATAGTCTGAGGGTGCAGTTTTTGGAATAGTGTCACTTTTGGATATTTGCTGTCACGTAGGTCCCTCAAAGTAACTTCAAATGTGATGTGGCCACTAAAAAAATGGTTTTATATATTTGGTTGAAAAAAATTAAAAATGACTGATAAAATTTAAACCCTGCTAACTTCCTAATGAAAAAATTATTTAAAAAATTGTGCTGATGTAAAGCAGACATGTGAAAAATTTTATTTATTAACTATTTTGTGTGACATAACTCTATGATGTAAAGGCAGAAAATTTCAAAGTTTGAATATTGTGAAATTTTCGACATTTTCACCAAATGTGCGATATTTTCACATACAAATGATAAAAATATTGTCTTAAGTTTACCACTATGTCACGAAAAAAACTTTCTTGGAATCTTTGGATCATTTTAAGCGTTCATGAGCAATAACCTCATAAACTGACACTGGACAGAATTGAAAAAAAATGGTCATGAAGGTGAAATCCAGGCTTGGGGATAAAGGGAGTAAAACGGACCTATCAGTAGTATTCGACTAGCTATCTTAATTAAAGGAACCTTTCAGCAGTGTCCCAATATAAATCAAAAAAAGGGGTGAGAATGCGCATATAGGGTCTTATCCTTAGGAGACAGGTTTAAATGGTGAAATATAGGAACTGCTCACCTGATAAGGTTGTGTAGCACACAACCGGCGTGATCGCTCAGAACAGTACACCTGCTGCAAGGACCGTATTTCCACAGGTCACTGTGGTCACAATAAGCTTCTGCAGGAAAAGTACCTCGTGGTCCGAGCTGCTGTCTTCGTATGATGGAAAAACCAGAGACACCGGTATGCCTGGATATGGTAGTAGCTAGTTTATTTTCCAATGCGTTTCGGAGTCGTATCCAAACTCCTTCTCAGGCGTTGGAAAATAAACTAGCTACTATCATATCCAGGCATACCGGTGTCTCTGGTTTTTCCATCATACAAAGACAGCAGCTCGGACCACGAGGTACTTTGTCCTGCAGAAGCCAATATAAATCAAAGCCACTACCTTGAACTCCCCTAATACTGCAGTGCACGAATCTGTATATAAGCCGTCAACTTCCCTGCATATTGAAAAAATACCTTTTATATTTCTCCCATGTAGACATTGTTGATTGGTGCAGTCCCATCCAAATGTTGCTGGTCTTTGCCTAGTGCCTTCTCTATTCCATCTATCACTTCCTCCAGCCTTGATTGATCAGGATGCCACATTCTACACCATCTAGACGGCGCTGTAAATCTCACGCATGCGCAGTTGTACAGGACTGCATAGGTGCACTTTGCTCTGCTATTACAAACTCATGGTAATTATAGGATGTGGGCATTTTTAATGGAACCATAAATAACATGTGGCGTGAGAGAATTTTAAAGGGTCATTTTAGGATATTTTGGGGGATTTGTGGGCTCATATACAGATTGCCGGACAGTGGTACAAAAGAAGTTAAAGGTGTGCCATTAGTTTATATTGAGAAAACCTGCTGACAGGTTTCCTTTAAAGAAAATAATAGGTAGTTTTATATATAATCTTTTTTTAATACTTATAATTAGAGTTTAGAAAAATAAAACTTTCCTTAAATTGCCTCTAAAGGATCCAGATTATTAACAAGACTCTTGTGATGACCAAGCATGCAGCATGGCTTTTCTCAAGCCTTAGTGGCTGCATTTGCAGTCAAACTGTGAGTCCTCAAAAATGAAAGGGTTTATCCTGGACGTTTTTCTTTAATGTGCCCAAGCACTTATGGGCAGAAAGTTGCTATCTATCTGCCTATTGTTCGGTGCCGATCTCTGCCAGTATAGAGGGGTCACAGACTGATGCTGACGATTTAGAGGCTTCAGCTGTTGTCACACTTACAGAGCAACCGCTTCTTTTCCGCTACTCTGTTGACGGGGCGTCACTGCTGACGTCGTGCTGATTGTTACCCTGCTGCTTAACCTCCCTGGCGGTATGATTCTGTCAGGAATTTTGTGCTAAAAGCGGTACCATTTTTTGGCATGGAAATTTGGTGTTATGTACAGTAGGCCTGCAATTCTTAGTAATTACCTGATCAAAGAAGACTCTAGCCTTCCTAGCGGTATTCCCGAGCCTGACTCGGGGTTAACATTCACTGCCAGAAGCGGTAACCCGAGTCAAGCTCGGGCTTACCCGCGGTCGCGGCAGATGCGGTGAAAAAACCGCATCTGCCACACTTGCCGCGATTGCCGCATAGCCGCCGCACTTGCGGCGCGGTTGCGGTAATCGCCATAGTAAGTATAGGGGGACTTTCGGCAGGTGCGGCAAGTGCGATTTTGCACTTGCGGCAGGTGCGGCAAGTGCGTTTTTTTTCGCGGCCGCACCTGCCGCAAGTGCAAAACCGCACTTGCCGCACCTGCCACAAGTCCCCCTATACTTACTATGGCGATTACCGCAACCGCGCCGCAAGTGCGGCGGCTATGCGGCAATCGGGGCAAGTGCGGCAGATGCGTTTTTTTCACCGCATCTGCCGCGACCGCGGGTAAGCCCGAGCTTGACTCGGGGTTACCGCTTCTGGCAGTGAATGTTAACCCCGAGTCAGGCTCGGGAATACCGCTAGGAAGGTTAACTGCGAGAAGCCTGCTGTCAATCAGCACAACGCCAGTCAATAGCACTGAAGAAGAAAAGCTGCTTTGCTGACATGGAGTAGCTGAATTGTCGGCAAAAATTGTATGTGCCTGCGGAGGATACAACAGGTAGGTAGTTGCCTTTATTAGAAACTACCTGCCTATTAGTTTTTGGTCACATAGTAAAAATAAAAAATATATTTGGAAAATCTCTTTAACTTGAGAGTTTGCTGGTATATTTGTCATTTAAAACAAGTTACTGATCAATAACATTATTGCAGCAGTTACCACTTTGAAGCAATTTAAAAGGGATGTTAGATATCAAACACCCCTTTAAGTCTACAGTAAGTTTTTATATTGTGCTAGGTAAAATCAATCTATATGTATATTAATTACCATAATGGAATTTTCAACATTATCTTGAATGCAACATCTCTTTTTTATCCAACATTCATCACAGATTTTGGGATCCCTTGTGACTTAAACATTGAAGTTTCTGTAAAAGTTTCATAGTAAAGTTACCTGTGTAATTAGTACGTTCCTACAGAGGATCGCTCCCTTTTTATAAATGCCCTTTTACTTGCTCCTCTACTGTTTAATTTCCTCCCTTTCCCTCCTTGATAATTTCTTTGCTCCCCTCGGGGGATGAACTGAAACACAGTTAATATATCAAATTTTCCATTTAGAAGGCATTTTAAGCAGTTAACCCTATGTGTTTATATACAGTATTCTACATTTATCTCCAGTTTAACCAATTCATGACCAGCGTATGTAGAGAAGTGATGCAGACAGAAGAGGGTCCCTGTGCAAGAATATTATATGAGCCTTTTGCAGCCTAATAATATGTCTGTAACAGGAGACGTTGGCTGCTTTGGAGTTGGTAGTGTCCCCTAACTCTTGTACCACTGTGGGTCTGCACAATAGTATGTCCATCCCTGATTTACAATGATACTAAAAACGTGATTGCCTCTAGCTGTGTATTGTAGACCACAAATACCACACTTTAAATATATTTTATATTTTTCTTGTCTTAGAGAAGCCTATAGTGTATTACGGTACAAATATATGACAATTGAAGAAAACAAGTCTAATGAAGTCCCAAGGCCGATCTGTATAATGTAAAAAAAAGCTTTTAATATACTTACCTGTGGGTCGGTCCGGTCTGTTGGGTGTCGCTGATCTTTATCTGACACCTTCTTTCTTCTTGTGAATGGGGGGGCAGCACAGTGGCTCAAGTGGTTAGCGCTGTAGCCCTTGCAGCACTGGGGTCTTGAGGTCCTGGGTTCAATTCCTACCAAGGACACTAAAGACAACATCTGCAAGGAGTTTGTATGTTCTCCCCGTGTTTGCGTGGGTTTCCTCCAGGCACTCCAGCTTCCTCCCACATTGTAAAGACATACTGATAGGATATTTAGATTGTGAGCTCCCAAGAGAGACAGCATTACTCATGTATGTGAAGTGCTATGGAATCAATAGCACTATATAAATGAATAAATATTATATTATTAAAATATTATATTATATTAATGCCATTCCTACTTCTCAGCTTCTAGTGGGTGACTCGTCCTATGTCATCTACACACGGTCTTTTCCTGCACATGCACACTTCTCTCTGCCCTGCTGAGGAAACAGCAAAGTACTGTAATGTGCAGGTGCAGGGAAAGATCAAATAATGTCCGCGTAGTGCGTAACATGCACAGCCCTATGCATAAAAACTGGCACACGTTAAATTAAAACAGACTATATTACTTGTATGACGCTAGATTGGTTCTATCATCTGGTTCAAAATTAGCTGAAACAGAGTTTTTCTTTTGGAAATCAATAAGAATATATATTCTAGTTGCTACTTGTTCATATAATAAAATTCCTCTCAGTTCTAAAAAATTATAGCATAGTTATAAAAATTACAAGAAAGCTTATCAGCATTTAGAATAAAAAAAATACAGATAATTTTCTACACTCACAGGATGCAAGCTAAAAAAGTAACAAAGGTAAATAAGGACAGCCATATCAGACTTGAAATAATATAAGTGCGTAACATTTCAGCTCTACATTTGTCTAAAACCATCGCTGCATATGACATAGTGGGGTAGCAGGGGTGACAAAAGATTTTCTTTTTTTTTGTTTTAATCTGTTCGGTTGTTGTGATGCCATTTTTCTGGTGATTTTAGTAAACTGGAAGCAAATGGTTGTCTGCTCTCAGGATGAAAATTGTATTTGACATAGTTGTATCCCTCTGTGTCAGTTTTCCTCATTTGCTGGGCCAAATGTTTTGCATATTTTGTCATGGGTAGTCCAATTTTGCCTAAATGTTTTGTGTGTGTTTGGTTAAAGCATGGCAAAGACAAAGACAAATCTATCACCAGATGTCAGGAAGCCTATTGTTCTGAGAGTAAAGTAAGGCTAAAGTCAAAAAGAGGTAGCTATGGAATTCAACTGTTCTCTGAGTCAACTGGACGAAGAATAAGAGATCAAAGTGAGTTGCCAAATTGTGGTGCGATGGCTAAGAGCAGTAGGGTTCAATGCATGTGATCCAGTTAAAAGACTTTCATCTCTACAAAGAACTGGAAGGTCCAACTTGAGTTTGCCAAAGAAAAATGAGAAAGAGACAGATTGGTCTAAGGTGTTGTGGTTGAATGATTCCAAGTTCAATCTTTTTGGTAGTGAAGGCAAGCACTATATTTGCCACCCAAATGGAAAACATAAGGTATCAAACACTTACAGGGTAAACATGGGGTGGCAATGTCATGGTTTGGGGCTGCTTTTCTCAAACTGCCATTGGCCCTTTGCATACAATTATGGAAATATGAATGCTACCATGCACAAGGGTATACTGGAGAATGTAATGCTGCCACATGGTAAAATCAAACCAGGCAGGGGCTGGAAATTCTAGCAAGAGTACACATTCAATTTAGGCAAAAATTGGTTAGCAAAAAAAATATTGTTCCCCAGTTGCAATGGCTGAGCCAATCACCTGATTTAAACAGTATAAAGTTCCTTTGGGATGGATTAGGGTGACGAGTTGAGGCTCGTATACATAGAAATAAAGATGAGTTTTTTTGAGATTTGCAAATAGAATGGAGCAAGATCCCTCAAGATGTCTTGAATACCTAAATTACTTCAATGCGTCGGTGCGGGGCAGTAATTAAAGCAAGAGGCAATGCTGCAAAATACTAGGTTATGGCATTGTACACAAATAATTACTCTCTGTGTTGTGATCAATAAACAGTATATGCAAAACTTTGGTCAGTTAGTTTTCTTTAATTAAATGACCACACCTATATTCAGAAGCATTTTGGTTAAATTTAGGATCTTCCATGATGCAGAAATAGTTTGGCACACGAGCAGGGGCGTAACTACAATAGGTGCAGGGGTTGCGATCGCCCCGGGACCTGCAGCCTAGGGGGCCCCAAAAGTCCCTTTGGCCTATAGAAAAAGACTAATACTATTAAAGATTTGCAATAATTGGGGGACCGTTGGAGCTTGCGCATTGGGGCCCCTGGGCCTGAAGTTACGCCACTGCACACGAGTGTCATGGAGCGAACATGTACAGAATTACTCTACTGCTTCTTATTGGACTGTACCCCTTTTTAAAACATTCTAAATGGCACAAAAAGATTGTGAAATCTTCCTGGCAAAAAGACAGATTCTTAGTTAAACAATAGTCTGCCAGTTTTCTAGATGAATAATCTGTGTGTCTATAAGTAAGCTACATTTCTGTGCCCTGTGTTTGAAGTACCAGGTTAGCATACAACCAATTTAGTAAAACATAAAAGTACAATGTTAGTACTAAACGATGGCCTAATCTGTTTGCCGTAATATACTGACTTAATACAGGCTTAACATGAGAATGAACTCAGCTGTCATCAGAATATGACTTATGGTTTAAATCAGGTTTTTGTTAGGGATGGGCGAATCCTAAATTACTCAGAATCGCTATACTTTAACGAGTCAGAGTCCGGGACTCACTACTCTTTGCGAGCATAGCGAGTCCAATGTAAATGAATGGGGAAGCGAGTAATTGCAAATAATTCCTCTTCTGCTGGACCCCATAAAGAGAAAAAAGAGGTCTGGCAGCAGAGGAACAACTTGCAATTCATTTAATCATAGTTTAGAATCCGTCGCTAAAAAGCATAAAGATTTAATGTGAAACCAGATTGTACCAATCCGGTTAAATCCGGTTCAATCCGGTCCCATACACAGCAATGTTAAATGTGACCGGATTGACCCGGATTGTCTCGGTTTGTGACGATTCGGGTTAATCTGCTTAAAGTTAACAATATTGTCTATGAAACCGGATTGAGGACAGGGACAATCCGGTTTTAATGTTAAACTTCCGGATTGCCATTGATTTTCATTGGACTCGTTACTGTGTGAGTAATCGCTTGGAAACTCGCAGAGTAACGGAGTCCTAACGAGTAGATTCGACCATCATCCCTAGTTTTTGTGTCTCATGTATTTTTACTAAATATTTGTCATTTGTTCTTTCATAAAGTATACAAGATTGCAATTTGAATTTTTCACATCGGCCACTGGGACTTTTCTAAACTCATACTTAGTGTCCTTTTAGAAGCTTTTTCCTCATACTGGCAAACGCAGGATTACAATGACAGGTAAGAGTACTTTCACATCAGCGTTTTTTTGAAATTGCGGCAGATGCGGTGAAAAAAACGCATCTGACGCGATTACCGCATAACCGCTGCACTTGCGGCACAGTTGCGGCAAGCCCCATAGAATGTCTATGCGGGCTTGCGGCAGTGCGGCAAGTGCGGTATCGGCACTTGCGGCAGGTGCGGCCGCAAAAAAAGCGCGGCAGACCGCGTTTTTTTTCGCGGCCGCACCTGCCGCAAGTGCCGAAACCGCACTTGCCGCACCTGCCGCACACTTACCGCAAGCCCCATAGACATTGCATGGGGCTTGCCGCAACTGTGCCGCAAGTGCAGCGGTTATGCGGTAATCGCGGCAGATGCGTTTTTTTCACCGTATCTGCCGCGATTTAAAAAAACCGCTGATGTGAAAACAGCCTAAGACCTCTATACTCAGCTGATAACCAGGTCTACCAACAAGGACAGGTGATGCCGCATCCTTACCCTGCTCCCCCTCTCTTTACAATGACCATTGCACTAACGCAACAGACACCTCAATACAAAAGATAGGTCTGGGTCTGACCATTGTGGCTAATGTACATGTGCTATTTCCTGAAACAATAGGAAGTTAGTATCTAAAATCTTGTCACAAGAATTCTACTTTTTATTTTTACCCCAGATATTTAAAAAAAACAAAAACAGAAAAATTGCCAAAAATAAATATATAAATACCTCAAACACAAAAATATGATTGAAACAGTAGTCATAATAGGTCTAGCTTATTAAAGTGTAGCATCTTTTTAATTCCTTAGACAGTGCTGCTAGCGGGATGATAATAACGCGTCCCCAGAGCTTACTGGGTCATAGAGCTAATGTTTTTACTACATGCAGCCACCAATTGGGGGAGGTAGCTTCCTACTGCTCCACTGAGTTTAATAGGAGCTATATAAATTTATATTTGGTAAACATCCACCAAAGGCAGCTACTAACAACCAGAACATTAATATTTTAGCTCTCTAGAGAGCTGAATATTAGGGCAGCATGGTAGCTTTGCAGCACTGGGGTCCTGGGTTCAAATCTCACCAAGGACAAAATCTGCAAGGAGTGTGTATGTTCTCCTCGTGTTTGTGTGGCTTTCTTCCAGGTTCTCCGGCTTCCTCCCATACTCCACCGATATACTGATAGGGAATTTAGATTGTGAGACCTAATGGGGATAGGGATGATAATGTTTAAAGCACTGCAGAACATGATGGCACTATATCAGCAACACACAATAGATAAACATTAATGGATGCAGCAACCCCCATAAGGGGGTAGCTCACCTATTGATGTTGCCATGCTGTTAGTTTTGTATATTAAAATATATGCACAAAAACAAGCAGAGAGCATTGTTCCATGATCTGTAATATGCCTGTAATACCGTACGGAGGACTATTCCCAGCTCTGATCACCCTAAGCACACTATATCACCACATAGTAGAAGGTTTACAAGAACTACCAAACATGAAAGGGAAGCTTTAGAGGGCCATAAACAGGAGCGTAACTCTGGTCATTTCTCTAAGTTAAGACGCTATGTTTCATTTGACCCATAACATAAAAGACACAAGTTTTCTGCCTTAGAGAAATTGTAACAATTAATTAAAGCCACAGAACCATGAATAAGATGTGTGGGCACCTACACAAAAGAGGCAGCGTATATCCCTGATAGGTGATTGTCTGTTTAGAGAGTCCTCAGTGTAATTGTGGACTTTCTGTGTTATTTGTAACAGTTAGAAAGGAGGTGTGTAGTTCCGAAAAAAAAAGGATAAGTTACAAAAGTAGAGTTAAGAAATGTTCAAAACATTATAGACATCAACAGAAAAAAAGAAAAAGCAAAGATTTTGCCCCCCCCCCCTTCCCCCCAGTGCCAAAGATTGGTCAATAACTAAACTAAATCTATTTCAGGACCATATTGCTATTTTAAAATCTGCTTAATAATAGCAACTTTTCTTTAAAAGCTTGTGAAAGTTATTTGGCAAGATCACACTCCAATAGCCTGCCAGGATGCCAGATAGTGAATCGTCTTTCCAAATACTCTATGTTTTGTACCTGGTACATTACTTGGTTACAATACAGATGGCTTAGTAAAATCAAAGCAAGTGCACAGATAGCACAACAATTGTACACGTTTTAATAGATTTTATTATCAGAGAATCACCTATTATATAAATCAGGTTTTTGTTTTACACTTTTAAATGTTTTTCTTTTACATATCACAATCTGCAGCAAGAATAAAAGCATAGAAATTAGACATTTTTACACTGGGATGTTTTTAGACTTTAAAGAGAACCTTTGGATACATGCTGCTCAATCCATGGACAGCAGGTACAAGTGCATCTCAATAAACTAAAATATCATTAATATGTTAATTTATTTCAGTAATTCAATACAGAAACTGAAATGTATATATTATATAGAGTCATTACAAACTGAGTGATTTTTTTCAAGTGTTTATGTCTGTTAATGTTGATGCTTATGGCTTACAGTCAATGAAAACCCAAAATTCATTATATTACAATAATTACCACAAAACACCTATAAAGGCTTACGAAGTGTTAAAATTGGTTCCTTAGTTTGGTTCAGTAGTCTACACAATCATGGGAAGACAGCTAACTTTACCGATGTCCAGAAGGCAGTCATTGACACATTCCACAAGAAGGGTAAGCCACAAAAGGTCATTGCTAAAGAAGCTGCCTGTTCTCAGAGTGCTGTATCCAAATATATTAATGGAAAGTTGAGTGGAAGGAAAAAAGTGCACAAGCAACTGCGATAACCGTGGCATTGAAAGGATTAAGAAAAGGCCATTTAAAAATTTGGAGGAGGTTCACAAGGAGTGGACTGCTGCTGGAGTCAGTGCTTCAAGAGCCACCACACACAGACGTATCCAGGACATGGGCTACAACTGTCACATTCCTTGTGTCAAGCCACACATGACCAATAGACCACGCAAGAAAAGTCTTTCCTGGGCCAAGAAGAAAAAGAACTGGACTGTTGCTCAGTGGTCCAAGGTGTTTTCAGATGAACATAAACTTTGCATTTCATTTGGAAATCAAGGTCCCAGAGTCTGGAGGAAGAGTGGAGAGATACATAATCCAAGCTGCTAGAGGTCTAGTGTGAAGTCTCCACAATCAGTGATGGTTTGGGGAGCCATGTCATCTAGTGTAGGTCCACTGTGTTTTATCAAAGCCAAAGTCACCGCTGCCATTTACCAGGAAATTTTAGAGCTCTTCATGCTTCCCTCTGCTGACAAGCTTTTTGGAGATGGAGATTTAATTTTCTTGCGGGATTTGACACCCGTCCACACTGCCAAAAGTACCAATACCTGATTTAATATCACTGTTCTTGATTGGCCAGCAAACTCGCCTGACCAAAACCCCCATAGAGAATCTGAAGATGAGAGAGCCAGACCCAACAATGCAGATGAGCTGAAGGCTGCTATCAAAGCAACCTGGGCTTCCATAACACCTCAGCAGTGCCACATGCTGATCGCCTCCATGCCACGCCACATTGATAGAGTAATTCTTACAGAAGGAGCCCCGACCGAGTATTGAGCACATTTACTGAACATACTTTTCGTTAGGCCATCATTTATGAGTTAAAAATATTTTTTTCAGTTGGTCTTATGTAAAATATTCTAATTTTCTGAGATCATGAATTTTGGGTTTTCATTGGCTGTATGCCATAATCATCAACATTAACAGAAATAGACATTTGAAATAGATCACTCTTACTCTATGTAATACGTGCATTTCACTTTATGTATGACCTTACTCCCGCTGTAATAAAGAACGCCAATGACTGTCTAACTGCAGTTTCCAATATCATGTCTGAAACTCAACCTTTCCAAAACTGAGCTCCTTCTGCTCTCACCCTCCACTAAGCTCCCTAAATCTGACATCTCTCTCTCAATGTGTGGCGCCACGATAACGCCTAGGCAGCAGGCTCGCTGTCTGGGTGTTATGTTTGACTCTGATCTTTCCTCTACCCATATATACAATCTCTCACCTGCTCTTGCCACTTGCACCTGAAGAACATCTCTAGAATTTGCCCCTTTCTCACCATGGGAACAACAAAAACCCACACTGTGGCCCTGATTCACTCCGGCCCTGAGTATTGCTACTCTCTATTAATCGGCCTGCCCTCAGTAGGCATTCCCCTCTCCAGTCCATCCTTAATGCAGCAACCAGGATCACCTACCTAGCTAACCATTACTCAAACGCTTCCACTCTATGCCAGTCATTGGCTACCCTACCTCTCTACCTCCATCTTTGTCTATCACCCCACCCATTCTCTTCGCTCTGGAAGTGACTTTAGATGCATTAATTCAAACCTCCAACTCCCGGCCCCAAGACTTCTCCCGAGCTGCACAAATTCTCTGGAATGCTCTACCCCAAGAAATTAGGTCTATCCACAACTTACATAGTTTCAGGAGCTCCCTAAAACACATCTTTTTAGGGCAACCTATCATGATCCCTAGTCAAAGTTACTTAACATAGCCTATCCGCTCCACCAGTTTCACATGCATCATAAATAATGTTTGGTTGCCACTTATGCTGCTCTATTCCCCATTTCCTCAAGTTGATTATACCATCATTGTAAATAAGCCCATGTACATTGTGTCTCCCCCACCTCATTGTTATACTGTAAGCTCTTATGAGCAGGGCTGTCATTATTTTGTTGGAATATGAACCTCTGAATTGTGAAGCGCTGCGGAATATGTTGGCACTATATAAATAAAGATTATTATATTATTTATGTATTGAATTACCGAAATAAATGAACGTTTTGATGATATTCTAATTTATTGAGATGCGCTTGTATCAGGCGCTGGCTTATTATCTCACCCTGGTATATGTGATTTTGAAACACTGCGGAGTTTGAGAGAAAAGTATGCTTTAATAGATGGACGGAGATCGAGCTGCTCTGAAGACTAATCAGACAGGCGGGTCCCTGATGGCTTCTCCTTGCATGCATTGACAGGTCCCTGCTTACGTGGTGGATCCTGTGCTTAGATGTGTCCCCTGTCATTGTAGTACTGTAGCTGATGATAAGGAAACTGCTGTAAACTCTTACTGACAGTGCAGGAAGTATGAACATAAAAAAGGCTAGTGTCCAGTAAGAAAATTGCAAATTTATTAATTTATTTTTAAATGTGATATTTAACAAAACACAAGTTTTTATATATATATTTTATAAATAAATATAACACGGAAATCTGATTTAACCTCTTCAACCCCAGGCGATTTTTATTTTTCGCTTTTCTCACCTCTTCCAAGAGCCATAACTTTTTTATTTTTCCGTCAATATAGACATATGATAAATTGTTCTCTGCGGGAGGAGTTACACTATTGAATGGACATCATTTATTTTACCATATAGTTTACTGCAAAACAGGAAAACAATTCCTAGGGCGGTGAAATTGCAAAAAAAAGTGCAATTACACTTTTCGGGGGGGATTTTAGTTGCCATGTTCACTATATGGTAAAACTGACATGTCAGTATGATGTCTAAGGTCAGCTCAAGTTCATAGATACCAAACATGCATTCCTTTTCTTTCATTTAAGAGGTGAAAAAAATTAAGTTTTTAAAGAAAATGAATTGCACTTCCGGCGCCATTTTCCGCGAACATTAGCGTTCTCATTTTTCGGTATCTGGGGCCATGTGATGTTTATTTTTTGCGTCTTGAGCTGACATTTCTAATGATATCGTTTTTGGCCAGATGCGTTGTTTTGATCACCTATCAATGCATTTTATTGCAATGTTTCGGTGACAAAAAAAACATAATTTTGGCGTTTGGACTTTTTTTCCATTATATAGTTTACAGATCTGATTAAATGATTTTATATTTAGATAGATCAGACAAATATGTTTTTTTTTTAATACCGTATATACTCGTGTATAAGCCGACCCGTGTATAAGCCGACCCCCCTACTTTTGACCCCACAACCTGGGAAAACCTATTGACTCGTGTATAAGCCGAGGGTGGACCCCAGCACAGGTATACAGCCCCCAGCAGTGTGGTATACAGGCCTCCCCAGTGGTAGTATACAGCAGCCTCCCCAGTGGTAGTATACAGCATCCCCCCCAGTGGTATATACAGCATCCCTAAAGGTATAAACAGCAGGCCCCAGAGGCATATACAGCAGGCCCCAGAGGCATATACAGCAGGCCCCAGAGGCATATACAGCAGGCCCCAGAGGCATATACAGCAGGCCCCAGAGGTATACAGCAGGCCCCAGGGTATATACAGCAGGCCCCAGGGTATATACAGCAGGCCCCAGGGTATATACAGCAGGCCCCAGGGTATATACAGCAGGCCCCAGGGTATATACAGCAGGCCCCAGAGGTATACAGCAGGCCCCAGGGTATATACAGCAGGCCCCAAAGGTATACAGCAGGCACCAGGGTATATACAGCAGGCCCCAGGGTATATACAGCAGGCCCCAGGGTATATACAGCAGGCCCAGGGGTATACAGCAGGCCCCAGGGTATATACAGCAGGCCCCAGGGTATATACAGCTGGCCCCAGGGTATATACAGCAGGCCCCAGAGGTATACAGCAGGCCCCAAGGTGTATACAGGCAGCCCCCCAGTGGCACTAGCCCCCCCATCATGGAAAGAGCCCCCCACACTGTGCACAGCCCCCCCCCCCCCGCTGCATTAACTTACCATCCAGCGTCTTCATTACCGCGGGCTGTCGCGTCCTTCCTCCCGCGCTGTCTTCCCGGTCTCATGTGACCCGGCGGTCGCTGTGGAATGACGTCATCGCGCCGGGTCACGTGAGACCGGGATGACAGCGCGCAGGACCCGCGGCGAACACACTGGATGGTAAAGCAGCGGGGGGGGGGGGCTCTGCCAAGTGTGGGGGCTCTTTCCATGATGGGGGGGGCTAGTGCCACTGGGGGGCTGCCTGTATACACTGGGGGGGCTGTATGCACGGCTCCCCCTGCCGCTGTGATGGGCGGGGGGAGCCGTGCATATCTAATGAGCGGCCCCACGTGACGGGCCGCTCACTCATCAGCCTCCCCCCGCCTCCTCCAGCCTCCCCAGCACCCGGACACCTAGGATTACCATATTGACCCGTGTATAAGCCGAGGGGGTGACTTTTCAGCCCAATTTTTGGGCTGAAAAACTCGGCTTATACACGAGTATATACGGTAGTTATATTTTCAATGGGGCAAAAGGAGCATGATTTGAACTTATATGTTTTTTCTTTTTTTTCATACTTTTTAAAACTTTTTTTTAACTTTTTCTTGCCTTAGGGCATCCAGCACTGCACAGTGTGATCCCTTCTGCTATGCGGAGAGATGCAGGCAGTTGATAAGTTAATCTCTTTCTCAGGTGATGATTCCAACTTTCAAATGCTAAGGAAATCCTGAAAATATGCACTGTTGGTGGGCCTTGAGGACTGGAGTAGAGGAATTCTGCCCTAGAGCACCAGGGAAACAGGCCATAATCCTCCCACTATCATAGACCCCTGTAAAGAGTTAAAGTCTATTAAATTATTATAATCTACGAGAAATGACCCAAATAACATAGGTCTGGCCCTTCAAATGCTGAGCCTATGGCAGCAAAAAATGCAATTCCCTAATATAGCGGTGTGTGTTGCTTTTTTTTCACAACAGCCTTTAGCCGCAGGATCACACTAATAATAACACAAATGCTGCAGGGGACTTCCAATTCCCCAAGTATCCCAAGTACTTCTTTTCAAAAAAAAATTCCATGATTGAAGAGAATGACACCAATACAATCATTATATTAGGAAATTGCTATTTATCTTCTCTTAATATTTCATTACTAGCGTCTTAAAACAGGAGCTTCATTATAGGATGGGTATAGATGACCAGATACCTCAATGACATCGTCATCGTCTTCGACCACTTGTCTTTGTCTACCCTCTAAATTGTAAAGCGCCATGTATCCTAATAGCGCTATATAAACACCTATTAATAATAATAATCTATTCTCTCCCATGAATTTTTTTTCAATAAATATGTGTATGTGTATGGTATCAGTGTGTTAATATACACAACTATTACTGCCCTTTCTCCGGTGTCCAGTGCTGCTCGGCTCTCTTTCTCACCGCAATTCAGATTATTCGGCTCACTCGGTGCTCTTTGCTTTATATAAATCTTATCCAGTCATATAATATCTTCCATACGGCAGATATTAGGGGCACTGGGGTACAGCTAACTATCACTAAAGCTGATACTGGGAATTACACTGGGTGTCGAACAGTATTAAAATCTGTAGACATCAATAATTGGATAATATCAACTCCAAGCCTCAGTTCAACAGGGCAGATTGGCCAATTATTAGAACTTCGTCACAGTTTTCAGTAGTGTTGTAAAAAACACATTGCAACTGGATAGACAAACTATCAGACCTTAGGCAAAATAACAGGAATATTCATCAAGGTCTGAACATAATCTCCACACTACTTATTATCTGCAGCATCACCCCATGAGAGCATGCAGCTTCAAATGGGCAACCTAGTCAATATGAAACATGGACCGCACCCTTTGATGACAGGCACTTTCTCTGGACTGAGACAGTCTGAATGCTAGTCGTGCAGTCAGTACACTAGGCATCTTTTGGACACTTGGGAAGTTTTTTGGTACTACTAGATTCTGCAGGTTCTTTGGGTTCAACCATGACTGGATTGCAGTTTTGCTGGTTAGCTTGGTTGAGTGCCCTCTTACAGGCGTTCCACTACTTCCTCTATCTGACTCGGCTCTCACTTTGTTGCTTCTGTTTCCACTCCATTGAATTAATTAAAATTTTCTCTGCCTATAGCTGGTTCCTATCCTGGAACATTGACTCAGAGGTTGTGCACCGACTCCTTGCAGGACCAGTGGGCCAAAAACTCACCGTCTCTTCCTCCAAAAGCAGCTCTAAGTACATTTCCCCTGGTATTAAGAACCTGTTAATATTTGCTCAAGCTTATTCTTCTGGCAATTATGTGGGCCACTGTTTGCAATCATCATTATAGTTTATTTAATCCTCTAGGAACCACCACTTAAAAATACATTATTTTGGTTTCGAAAGGCCTCCATACAGGTTAGGTTAATGTCCAAAACTGCTGATATTTACGGTTGCAGCATTCAGTCTAATATGTATGGGGGGCCTGACAGATGATTGTCAGGGAACATAAAGACCATGAGTATCTAGTTTCAGACTGATGTTCTTTTTGTTCTAAGGGTACCGTCACACCTGGCGATGTCGGCGGCGATTTTATAAGCAACGCTGGGGCGTGGCCTATCGTTGTTGACATCGCCGATGCGTCGCCTAATGTGAATAGGCGAGGGCGACGCATTTGAGTGGTCTGAAACCAGGCGAGCACTCTGGGGCGATGTGTACACATCGCCCCATGAAAACAGGGGACGGCGATCTTGCAGGCGATGGGAACCTTAGGCTCCCATGTTATGGCATTGCCGCTGGGGTTTTTAGACACCCCAGCGGCACCGCCTGTAAGATCGCTGGTAAACATGAAACGGCGACGCTGGCGGGGCGCCAAAACAACGTGAGCGTTCCCGCGTGCTCCCTGGTGTGACGGGGCCCTTAGAGATAATTTGCCATTGGAGATGTCTAGCAGCGGCTTTTTCCTACAGAATACAGGAGCACTCAGCTGAGCAACTATTAGCCAAATTATATGCATTATAAACATGTAAATGTAGAGGCAGTGTCAGATATTCACTGTAATTTAGTGATTTAAATTGGAGGAAAAAGAAATCCTCTTCAAATAAAATAGTGGGACCTACTAGATTTCGATTAGTGCAGATAATTATCCTGTTATATTCAGTATCACCCACCAAGATCTAACAGTACCGTCTTACTCGGTATACAAATACGTGCTGATGATTTACATTGAGCAGGCTGGCATAAGGTATCAGGGGCTTTCAGTCTAATTTCAGTAATCAAGTATTTGCCTTTCTGGACAAGGTCACGTAATTACCCAATATTAGATTGTAATCTCAAATGGATAAGGATTTATTTTTGTCACAAAACACAGTTGAGCCAGGGGACTCTGAGAAACAGAGCAAAACTATCACTTTTAATGTAACCTGTATCTTCTACATACCATTGGAAAAGAGGAAAAGAAAAAAATTTACAAACTAATTACTACTTTTGGAAATTTTCAAGTAAAAATTAAAATAATGGCCTGATTGGCTGTTATAGCTGTTATCATATTTTATTTGTGCTAGTCTTTAGAAAATAAAAATGTAATTCTGTAATGGAATATTATGGCTATTCCCACAGTGTTTTTTTTAGATAGGGAAATGTTATGCTCTGATGAAGAGAAATCCAAGTCATGATCCATACTATTCAGACTTACGTACAGAATCCATTCATACATTTGTTTGTGCGATTTTTCATTCTTACATAGTTTTTAATGCAGTTTTGATACAATTTAGAAATTTTTTTGCAGCCTCTTGATTTCAGTGTTACATTTTATGTTGATGCCAAGAAAAGTCCTCAAAGTGACAATTTTTGGTGGCATAACTTTCAAAATCTTGATACACAAAAAACTCACTGTATCAATGGTAATGTAGATTAGATTTCCAAATGTATAGGAATAATATCAAAGGAGTATTGGAAGCAGTTTTTGCTGTTGATTCAGTCGCAGATCTGGTTCAAAATCCACTTTAAAAAGTTTATGTGAGCACAACCTAAGGCATGGACCCCCAACCTGTGGTTCAGGATTCATGTGTGGATTGCAGGCCCATGATGTTTGTCTCACAACTTTCTTCTAGCTTTATTCATAAACGACAGGTCTAGCAAACAACTATGAAGAGCAGGTCTCCAGGTGGTGACTTTTGTGAGTAGTCCAACCAGGGCTGTGGAGTCGGTAAGACACAGTTGCGACTCCGACTCCGACTCCTGGATTTTATCAGGTTCCGACTCCGACTCCGACTCCGACTCCTTCATAAATGGCCACTTCGTAACAATAAATTTACTGTTGTAAAATATTAACATGGAGCTTATTCAGTTTCTCACCATCATATAAATAATCAGACCACTTAGAGCAAACACTATATTTATTAGATACAATTAGAATATACCAAATAACTTTTATAAACTTTTCAAAACTGTAAGTAAATTTCAATAAACCCTGTTATTCTGTTAATAAGAAATCTATACATTTGTCCTCAGAAAAAGTATAGCCTCTGTCAGATCCTCCTTCATGGATGCCCTCAAGTCTGATCTAATTATTTTGAGAGCAGAGAACAACCTCTCTACACTAACTTGGGTTGGTGGCAAAGCAGTAACCACTCGGGCAACATCTCTGACAATGTCAGGATACAGGGGAATCACTTGTTGCACTGTTATTTTTGATGAACGATCAAATTTCTCAATCTCTTTTAGTGCACATGAAAAATTCTGCTGAAATGTACTGGCTGTGTTCTTTGATGGGGATGACTCTTCCATGCGGGAACGCTTTGCACGGTCCTTCTGATCCAAATATTTTTCGATATTAAATTCTTCATCAGTTGATGATGAGGGTGAAGATGTGGCAGGACGATCAAATTCTTCTTGTTCCTCCTGACTGTTTTGCAATCCTTTCATCCTTACTGCTATTTCAAACAGAGCTTCTTTTCCTTTACTCAGCTGTTGATCATCTAGAAGAATCCGATGCATTGGGTCTACATAAACAGCTGCCAAAAGAATGTTATTTTGTAATAGTAGCTCCTCTCTCCGTTTCATTGATGTAGCAGTGCCACTTGCAATTAACCCTCCTCTTTGGGACAGGCGAAGCATCAGGTTCCTCCACTCCTTTAAGAAAATACCTGAAGTTAAGTCCTCTACTTGTAATTTTTTAGTCACTGTAAATGGGTGCTCTAGCAATTTTTCCAGCTCAGTCACCTGATTCCACTGACTTTCATTTAGCGTCAGTTGAGGGTTAGCCATGTCTACAAGAAAGGTTTTCAGTTCAACCAAGCGCTGAATCATTAAGTAAGTACTGCCCCATCGTGTGGCTTGATCAATAATTGCCCCTTTTCCAGCACGTCTCTTCAAAATTGAGTCAACTTTAGGGGTTCTGGCAACAGTAGCCAATTTTCTCACCTTGCCAATCAGTGCAGCAGCATGTCCTTCTTGCAGACTGTCTCTTATAGCCAGCTGTAGCGTATGCACAACACAGCGCATGTGATGAATGAAAGATCGCATTGACACAGTTTCAACAAGATCATCTAAACTATCATGTAGCAGTTCATCTGAAGCAACTTCAGTTTGCTCCTCAGTTATACTGTGTTCCTCTATTTCAAACATTTCTGTGTCCGTGGACCCAGAATGTTCTTCTAGCTGCTGGTCACCATCATTACTCTCATTCATTAGCTTAATAGTACTTATCATATTTGAAGCATTGTCAGTTACGACAGGAAGAACTTGCTCTTTTTTAAGTTCATAGTCTTGCAGAACCTTTTCCACCAAGGCCTGGAGAAACTCACTGGTGTGATGAGCTTTGGTGTCTTTTACTGCCAATGTTTTGGTAATTATTTCATTTTTGTCACAAACAAACCGGACATTGATGGCAAAATAGTTCACTCTGTGACGTGTGCAGGCATCCATTTTAAGAAACACAAAGCGTCCCTTGAGAGTTTTTTTAAGTTCTTCCTTTTGTTTAAAAGCTTCTTCGATTACTAATTTTCTAATACTCTCTCTCTCCAGAGAAACACCAAGCTTGCGGGCCATTTCTCCATTCAAACACATAAAAGCTGGTCGTGAAAATAATGAAATAGGCACACTATCCTTTACAACAAGCTCTATGATCTGTTTTTTAAATGTATCTACTGTCATTGTCACAGTAACTTTGTCACTGACAAAATATCTTGCAACTGATGGCTGCAAAGTTCTCTGCTCCTTTGCTTGACCGGAAGAGCTGGGCACTGGTTCTTTGGTTTGGATGCAGTCTTTCTCATCCACTGCTTTCAGTACTTCTGGATGGAAGCGCTGTAAATGTCTCTTTAGATTAGAAGCTCTGGTAGGAGCATTTTTATCTTTGCCTGAAAATGCACTTATCTTCGCTTCACAGCTTTTGTTTTCGTCTGGATCATTTGTCATACACTGACAGACATAATGTTTTCTATCTTGAGTAATGGTGAAATGTTCAAATACAGCTGATTTAATGTGATGCTTCTTTGACATTCTCAGGTTTTTAATTCTGCATTCACAATCCAAATGACAATTGTTTTTCCTAAAAACAATTGTACAAAATTATTGCCAGGTCGTACAACTGATATACTGGTCAGTAATACTGTTATTATTCCTCATGTACTCACAGTTAACTGATGCAAAGTTTGTGGATAATACTTCTTACAGTCTTCCTCTTCTTCTGAGTAGCAGGCAGCTGTGAGATGCTTGGAAGATGCACACCGGCTAGTATGATCTAGTCTAGACGAGGAGGAGCCAAGTTACTACTAAGAATTTGCAACACATTTTCACTTTCAGTTTCATACATTGTAAGTAGGGGGGTTGGGGCAGCATGAAGTTAACCAAGTATAAGAATAGATAAGGGCAGTGGAGAACAGTGACACACAAGAAGTAAGAAATGTCTCTATCTCCAGCAGAACTGCTTATCACTGTTGTTCATAGTTTGATAGAACATAAATATTTGAGTAACATTTATAAAATTAATATGAAAGTTCAATTATGAAATATTAATACATTTTTTTAAAGCTGGAGTCGGAGTCGGTACATTTCTACCGACTCCGACTCCGACTCCGACTCCGGCCAAAACTAGCTCCGACTCTGACTCCGACTCCACGACTCCGACTCCGACTCCACAGCCCTGAGTCCAACATAGTAGATCAGATCTGAATGGGAATAAGCTATAAACCCCTAGATCTTGGTACACTGCCTTGGTGTTATTTCTCTGGCAAAGCTTTGACTGTCATTATGCCAGTAATGAGGGCTCTTGATGCCAGTATTGTGAGGGGGCAGGAGCTGGATGTGGTTCTCGACCCTCCCTTAGAGCTGAATGTGGCTGTCATAGTCAGAAAGGTTGAGGACTTATTACCTAAGGTGTCACATGTTGCTATACATCAGTAGGTAACATCTACCATATTTTTCCAAGATGCAATGGACCATAAGATGCACCTAGGTTTTAGAGGTGGATATTAGGGGAAAATATTTTTGAAGCAAAAAATGTGGTTAAATATTTATATTTAAGTAATTGACCATTAACCTTTTGCCTTTGAAGAGAACCATAACTCCCAGCATGTCTTGCAGATCCTAAGACATTCTGGGAGTTATAGTTCACCACAGTGGCTTTACATACAGGACTCTTTTTAATTTAATTTTATTAACACTTAATCCTTGCCTGTTAAGAACTCCAGTCCCCTCTGAGTGTGCTCACGTTAATGATTTCTCCATGGCCCTGCAGCCAGACTAGACAGCAGGAAGTGGGTGATCTCTGGTCCAGATCACAAGCTGCAGTGATGTAATGGAGAGGTAGAACTGGGGGACTGCGTGCAGTGCTGTTCTGTGCTGCTCCAGTCCTTCCTCTTTATTATATGACTACAGCTCGTGATCTGGACAAGAGACCCACCAATTCCTCCTGTCTAGCATGGCGGCAATGATTTCAGCAGGACCAGGCAGAAAGCATTAATATGAGCGCAAGGCACGCGGAGGCTGCCTGATGTGCTGGCTGCAGAAGAAACGTGTGGCACCAATAAACTACAGCCGTCAGCACGCCGCTCCCCCTGCTATTAATGCATTCCTGAATATTCACTGCTCAATGGGCATGGGGAGTGGTGAAAATTTTCTTTTAACAGCGCTCACATAGGATCACCCAGCTGCCGACACCCTGATCCTGCCCCTTATGACCTGTTTCACTACCGTTGCCACACCCCTCAGTGGCCCAGCTATCATTGCATGCTACATCATGACTATAAGAGGCAACCCCCACTTCCCCTCTCCAATATGAGGGGTGGTGCGTCTTATAGTCTAAAAACTATGGTATATTTCTTTTTTTGGTGAAATAGTCTTTCCTTCTGTGCTCTGCTTCTGTTTTTATCAGCTCTCTAAATGGGCATTGAAGTCAGCTTTCATCCTCGATATACACTAACCTGAAAAGTATCCATACTCTGTGAACTTTTTAAAGGGAACCTGTCACGGATCTAGCCCTACACTAACACTACCTGTCCCTGCACCTTCCTAGCTGCTCCTATTATCCTCTCTGAGCAAATCCTCACCTATAAAAGACAGAAGAATAACTTATAACTGTCAGAAGTCCTGAGCTGGGACTGAAAAGTCGGCCAGGCTCCATTCTGCCCTCCTCGATGCAGCAGACACACCCGTGGGCACGTTATTCTTCTTCATCGCGCCTCCTCCATTGGAATCCTGTCTGCTTTACACCTATCATGTTGTGTGATGCGACTTGATGTGTCCTGACGGGACTAAATATGGAGATTGTATCTTCTGCTTGGTAGCACACACACAGGTAAGCTTGCTACTGGAGCTAGTTGCTGATTGAAAGCACTGACGCCCAGGTGTGCGGGTGAATAGGAGATGATATGAGCTGCCCTGGGCTGTGGGGAGGGGTGGAGTGTTGTCAGACAGCAGCAGGAGAGCTGTGTAGAGAGCTGTGTGAAGATTTAACACAGCTGGGAGCTCTCTCATGAGTGGCGTCATGAGCTAAATGAGCGGACAGTGAGGAAAGAAAGGTTGGTGTTGACCTAACACAGCCTACCCGTGAGAAGTACAGCATTCTATATCAGCTCTTGGGATTGTATGAGGTTTGTACTCGCTGTGCCCCGGAACCTGGAGGTCTGTGAATACCTGAACTGTGCCATTAACTGTGTGCTGTGTGATAATACCTGAGTCACTGCCTTCTGTTGTGCCAATCCTAAACGCTACCTACAGTGTATAGAGGGTGGGAGATTCCACTGGAGAGGTGGCGATGAAGAAAGAATAACGCTGCCCAGCGGCGTGTGCTGCCTGCATCAAGGAGGGGCAGAATGGAGCCTCCGTCACCTTTTATGTCCCAGCCTCAGGGACTTCTGTAAGTTCTAATTATTTTTCGCTGTTTTATAGGCGATTTAGCTCAGTGATAGATAGGGTGCAGCCAAGGAAGGTGCAGGTACAGTATGATAGTGTAGGCTTAGATCCAGGTGACAGGTTCCTTTAAAACAATATGTAAATCCAAAAATTATGAAGTGCATTTGTACTCAGCTCGTCTGGGTCAATATTTTTGTAGGGCTACCTTTCACTGCAATTTTTTCTGCAAGTCTTTTGGAATATGGCTCTACCAACTTTGCACATCTAGAGGACTAAAATGTTTGACCATTCTTCATTTCAAAATAGCTGTAGTTCAGTTAGATTGGATAGAAACATCTGTGAACAGAAATTTTCAAATCTTGCTATTGATTATTACTGAAATTTAGAGCCATTCACATATATGAATGTTTGATCTAAACCCTCCAATGTAGCTCAGGTAGTATGTTTAGGGACCATGACGTCCTTGAAGGTGAACCTACGCCCTAGTCTCAAGACTTTTACTTCCTCTAGGGGTTTTCCTTCAGGATTGTCATGTATTTGTCTTTTTAACTTCACATTAAATCTGACCAGTTTCCCTGAACTTGCTGAAGAAAAGATCCCTACAGCATCATGCTGCCACCACCATGTTTAACAGTGGGAATGAAGTTTTCATGGTGATGTAAAGTTAGTTCTCCATCATCCCAAAAAAGTTCTGCTTTGATCTCATCTGAGCAGATAATATTTTTCTACATACTAGCTGAGTCCCCCACATGGCTTTCTGCAAACTGCAAACAGGTCTTCTTATGGTTTGCTTTCAAACATGTATTTTTTCACATTCTCGCATAAAGGCCAGATTTAGGAGTACATGACTAATAGCTGTCCTGTGGACAGATTCTCCCACCTGAGCTGTGGATCTCTGCAGCTTCTCCAGAATAACCATGGGCCTCTTGCCTGCTTGTCTAATTAGTTCTCTCCTTGATTAGGATGTCGGTTTAGGTGGACAGCCATGTCTTGGTAAATTTGCTGTTGTGTCATATGCACAACATTTTGGATGATGTATTGAACAGTGTGCTGTGAGATGTTCAGAGCTTAGGCTATTATGTTATAACCCAACCCTGCTTTACTTATCAACAAAACAGTATCCATGACCTGTCTGGTGTGTTTATTGGTTTTCGTAATGCTGTTTGATCACTAATGTTCTCAAACAAACCTCTGAGGACTTCACAGAATAGCTGTAGTTATAATGAGAATAAATTACACACAGTTGGACTCAGTTTACTTATTAGGTGACTTCTAGAGGCAATTGGTTACTCAGGATTTTAGAGTTGTCAGACTACGGGAGGCTTAATACAAATCCATGTCACAATTTTCAAAATAATATTTTAAAAATCTTTAGAAAACCATGGATTATTTCCTTTTCACTTCAAAAATACTTAGCTTCTTTGTGTTAGCATATCACATATAATCCAAATAAAATACATTTATGCTTGTGAGTGTAGTGTAAAAAACTGTGGAAACGTTCACATGGTATGAATACTTTTCCAAGGCATCTGTACATAGTTGTGTGTGGCAGCTTATCGAAGAATATTTGTGTCCAAAAATGGAGTCTAGAGCCCTGGTCATTAAATCCCGAAACACAAGTTCCTCCTGTGTTTTATCACGCTCTATCATATTGCCACATTTGTTGTTCTGCTTATGTTCCTGCCAACACATATTAGTGTAACCAATGTTTTAGTATAAAAAGATTATTTGGGTCATAGCCCAGGGCTGTAAAGGGAGCCAGACCTTCCCTGCTCACTTTCTGTAACCTAGAGGTAATGGGCTTGCTGTATATTCCAGAGAGCTCACGGCTATTCATGATTATTGCAAATTATGTGAAGTGTCTTACTGTGTATATTAATAAGTTAGGGGTGAAGGATGACCGCATTTTCTGAAAATGTAAATAATGGTCCGAGCTTCACAGATTTTCTATTTTACTGTAATTTTAAGTAAAAAAAAACAACTTTACACTAGAGCACAGAAATCGGCACCTGTGTTTTTGTTGAAACGCTGATTTTGTTTCCATTATGCAACACATAATGTACTGCATGTCAAGCAATCTGCACTGTTTTTTAGGTTTAATATCTTTTTTATTAAGATTTCAAAAGGAAAACAAGAAATACAACAATTGACATGTCACAGATCCAATAAAGTTATTCATATATCACAAAAGAACAACGTATGGACTTTTAAACTTCTTCAATTCCTCCTGAAGGTTGGAGCGAAACCTCCTCTGGGGGATTGAGTAAAAGGGACCAGTTCAATCACTCTGTTAGTAAAAAGTAGTCAGATGACTAACAAAGACAGGAATTCCTGGCAAAAATGCATGGATGCCACACGAGTATTTAAGAAGAGTAAATATATAAAGTCAGAAAGAGAGCAGCAAGAAGAAAAGAGGGGACAGGGTGCAACAGAGGGAGTAAGAAGGGGAAAAGTGGCTCCTGGCGGGGAGGAGACCTGGGAGGCCTAATTACCTCCTCTTTGTGAAATCAATATGGAAGAGTGTATACCCGAAAAATGGCATAAGGAGATCATCTAAATATACCTTGAAAGTTAGGAAAGTCTCTAAAGAGAATCCATTCCACCCAAATTGTATTAAAACTATCTATTGACCCAGAGACCTCGGCCGCAAGTCCTTCCATTCGGAATACCATTCCGTAATAGCAGGTTGAAATTGCACTGTTTTGTAATCACATTAAAGGGAACCTGTCACCTAGTTGGATCCCCTAACCTATAACTACCTGACCCTGCAGCTTCCTACTACATTACTAACCATCCCTGTCTGAGCTAATAGTGAATTATAAATGTGGAGAAAAGTGATTTATAAACTTACATGTCCAGAGAAGTGTGGGTGTTCCTAGACGGCTAGCCAACAGGTGGGCAGTCTCTCCAGGTCCACGCTCCCCCGCCTCGCTGCTGCAATCACGCCCCAGTGGGCGTGATCATTCAGGAGGGCGCTGCCGATTTAAAATCCCCATCTCCTTCCAGTTATGACACGCTGCCGACCACCACACATCATACCCAGAAGAAGGAGGCGGAAATTTGAAATCAGGGTGCGCTTCTTAATGAATGATCACACCCACCAGAGCGTGAGTGCACAGCAAGGAGGGGGGAGAGTGGACCTGAAGAGACTGCCCACCTGTCGGCCAGCTGTCTAAGAACACCCACACGTCTGTGGACATGTACGTTTATAAATCGCTACTCTCCGCATTTATAATGCGCTATTAGATAAGACAGGGATAGTTAATAATGTAGTAGGAAGCTGCAGGGACAGATAGTGATAGGTTAGGGGGATAAACTAGGTGACAGGTTCCCTTTAAGGTTACTGTATATTCTTATTTATAATCACTTGTTTAATTATTTTTTTTCTATTTGATTGCGATTTTGGATTTTTTTTTCAAATTTGTTCATTCTGTCAGTGGAATCTGTGAATTATGTATGAATATACAAGAATATATAACTAGTCTAGAGGTAGGAAACTTTTTAAAAAATTAGAGTATAATGTAAATTTAGATGAACACTAGAAAGCCAAAACTAAGTAAACCAAAATGCAGAAAAAGTGTACTCTTTAAAGCACCACTCCAGGATTTCTTTATTAATTAACCCGCTGAAGTGGTGCTTTAAATGCTAGTCCATTGCCCCTGTCTGATATTTACCTTCGGCTTAATTTACTATTGCTTAGTCAAGCTCCAGCACAAAGTAACCTACCAGTGCACGCCAGTGTTTCATGGAGCACGCCGGTGGTCACAAACAAATAAATCTCTATGGGTGCCTTGTTCTGGCCTCCTTCTGGCTCTTATAGAGAGGCACTGACTTTTTGTGACTTATGGCCACTTTACACGTCCCAACATCGGTCCGATATTGGATCCAACGCCGCGGGAGCGCGCTTTTTCTGGGCTGAATACCAAGATCGCATAGGAGATGTTACACACCGCGATATCGGCAGCCAACACAACAGCGATGTGTGCGCCCCCTTGTACGGCCGACCCAGGATCGACCATTTAACATGGGAGAGAATAGGGGAAGTTGTACTCCACATCGTAGTTGGGCTTTTACACAGCACGATCCGGCTACAACGTCCATCCAATATCGGGTCGTTGGAGAGCAGGCTCATTTGATCACGATATCGTTTTGGCATCGTTCGTGCATCGTATTGGACATTTATACCATACAACGCACGAACGATATCGGGGCCAACGCATGAACCACGTGACTTTTTATCGGAGTTGGACGCCGATATCGGGACGTGTAAAGTGGCCATTAACGTTTGACTTCCAGCCAGTCAGAAGTTATGGGCTCAAAATGATGCTACAGGACCAGTGCAGTATTGGTAAGAGGTGAAGATGTCGTAAGATAAGTATATGACCAGGGGCAGAGAGCTTACATTTAAAGCGCCACTCCACTGTTAAAAAAAAATGGAGTATTGCTTTAAACATAAAATTATACATTTAAGATTTCATTTTCTTTAATGGGCAGCATGAATAAGACACTGGCTCATTTATTGCAGCTGTGTATGTGGTAGACATTTGAATGAGCCTTATCTTGCATGTTTAAGTCACGTTAGTTTTCGCGGATAGTACTTATACCTGCAATAGTCTATCTGGTCATTCACATGTCCGTGATTTTTTCCAGACCGTACACAGACATGATCTGTGGATTGGATCAAAATTGACAATCCAAGTCCATAGGTCTATGAAAAAAATCAGACATCACTCGCATGACACTTTCACTGGCTGTCAAAATTGAGACGGTGGATAAGTTTTTTTCTTTACACATACATGGATAACACTCGTATCACACTGTGATCAAACTGCTGAAAGTCGTACGTGAGAAAAATTGAACTTCTGAAACACTGATTGTTTAATGAATTGGAGGAAAATGGTAAGGTTAAGATAGCAAGTCCAGGAATCAGGACCCCGGCAGGTTCTCCCCACCCACTCCCCTTGAGTGACAGCACTCTCCTTATATGTGTGTTATGTGTGCTTATATGAGTGCTGACAAGTACCTCCTATACATTACGTCAAATCAAAGGTTTTCTTGTTTCAAAGTAAGAAAATAAAGTGATAAAATATTAAAGAGGTATTATTTATTGGCAGATCTGTAGTATATGCCTTAAATATCTTGTTAATGTGTTGAGTATTACAGTTTACTTCTTCTCTAATCTAAATCTGCTGTCTCCTGAATATCAAACCTTTACATATGTTTTATTAGCGCAAATCATCATCATAAGGAGAGTATCCCATTTGGGAACATATTTTCAGGTAGTCATTAGATTCTAATGAAGAATGATGTGCTTGCTGGGACTGCTTCAGTTTTTAAAGAGGTTCCTTTCTTGAGACCACCCTTTAAACACTGACATTAAAATATCTAGGTCATTCTAACTCTCAGAATCCTACATTTTAAAAATTTGTACTGCAAATTTCCTACTGATAATAGCCAACTTTCACCCCAACATTGGTAGCACTGATATTTCTTTCCTGGTTGTAGTGAAATACTTACCAGCCGCTGTCTTGTGATCTTCCTGGTGCCTCACCAGCCTCATTTCACCATCTTCTAACCACAGCTCTTGACTGGTTGGAAGTCACAGCTAACAGTCACAGCTCTCAATGCAAGTCTATGAGTCCTTGTCCTGGCCCTCATAGACTCACACTGAGTCGTGACTTCTGGTCGCTCCACAAACCCTGGAACGATATGACTAATCATAACTATTGGAACAGGACAGGAGCAGCATAGAGAACAGCAGAAGACAGCAGTAAGAACAGACTAGACACCAAGTGGTGATGCACATCATGACATCACATGGGGCCTAGTGAGTGTCCACGGTGATTTAGAGAAAGAACAGTAAAGATGTAAGAGAAGACTGGAGATACAGAAAGGAAGCGACCCAGGAAGGGCTCCAAGACACGTGAGGGGTGAGGTGGCTATAACATTTATTTTTTAACCCTTCCATTTGTTATGCTTCAGCATCTGGTATGACCTTGGAACATAATACATAGTTTTTACCACTTATTAAATGTAAATCAAATATTCTGAGTTTGCAAATCGAATATCAGCAGATTTGCTCATCCCCTATTATCTATTGTATTCCAAAAGCTCTATAGTTTATTCGTAGCACAATGAACAGGTTCTGACAAATATAGACGTTCACAGATGATCAAGAGGAAAAGGCTGGGCTTGAGTGTTGACATATGCCAGAAACAAAAAACTTTGGTCTAAGTTATGGTCAGAGCCTGTATTGCCCTTTCACTACCTTGTCCACCGCATATCTTAAATACTTAAATTGGTGCATTTAGTAAATTTGCATATGGAAAGCATCTTACACTTTGTGTCTACAATACCAGCAGTCTACGCTTTATATACATGTCTTATTCGGTTCCACCATACTACCTGTGTAGCTTGACAAGAGCAGAAGGGCCCTGGAGGTAAGGGGCCCAGTGCACATTTGGGAGAATAGTAGAGTGCATAATGAGACTGAGGTAATGACACTGGCACACATCCAGTGAGTAGCAAACTAGATGTGCAAAAAAAAGAGTTTGTGTTGTCCTATTTGTGTCTTATATACTTTCCATTACATACCTTAGTTACATATTTCCTTCCTGTTGGTTACTCTCGTATTATTCTTTTTATACCTGGGTTAAAACTTCTAAAAATTTACGAAATATATTTATGCATATATTTGTCAGGGCTGTCTCTGCTGTAAATCAGACAAGCTAAAACAGTTCCTACATAGGGTTAACCTTAAGACTTTCTTTTAATGGGTCTAATTTACTGGAATGGACTTTGTCTGGAAACTACTTTAAAACACGTATGTCTGTGGAACCCCTTCTCTGCATCAATCAGGACTGAAGAACACGATTAATCGCTCTTCATTGAACGCTATATACATTATAGTGATGTTTGACTATATATCTAGCACAGGTTAAATGAATTGTTCCCATTAGTGGAACGCAATGGCTGAAGGAGATTCTGCGCGCCTGAAAGTCACATGGAGGGAGGGGGACAGAGCTCATGTAGAGGGTGACAGGCCTGCTAGCGGTCATATTTTACTGTCATACTTAAGAATGCTATAAAGTGATGGCTTACAGGAAAGCCTCTCAGTTTATAATGATAGCAAGACCTTTGCCAGAGAGAGAATGGAAATGGCCCATATTCTCTAAGTAGTGTTTTTTTTTTCTTTGTTTCAATTTTAAATTAATTACTACTGATTATTTTATAGGACATTGACTATATGAACAATCACTGTGAGAGATCTGTTAAACCAATATTATAGTATTTACAATCCCGAAGCAGTAGACGTCTTATCAGGGATTGAATACGTTTTACCTAGTCTACCTAGTCTGATTTCTACAATATAATTCAATGTACCATGCCACATCTGCTATATTAATGTAGAAAATATAGTCAGTGACTTTAAAGGCTGATAATTAAGCATAGAGAGTTTATAATAATAGTACCAAGTACCGTAACAAGACAATGTTATAGCCTATATATGTTAAGAATGCCTAAAGGTACACTTTAGCTAGGTAGATGGGGGACTGAAGTGGGGGACTAACAGCGAAGAGAACTACAATCTTATATCCATTGGTTGCAGGTTAAAATCTTCTATTAACATGGAAGTCTTTGGATGACACATGACACTGTCGGCATCCGTCACAGCCTCAGTTTAACATATATACTAGAGATTTCCTGGCGTATGCTGTTAATAGAGTGGGAAAAAACTTATGTGATATGCCCCTGCTATCACATTGTACTGGTTTAGAATCTTTTCTTCCAGAAAATTAAATATTTAAGAAGAAATGTGTCCATTCACGTTCTTTATTGTTGATTTCAAATTTCACCTTCAGTTGTATGTGGTCCAAGTCAGAAGATTAAAGCTGAACATTTTTAGTGATTATTAATCCTGGTGATCAGGGAGCTACAGACAGCAAGAGAATCCCTGTTGGTAAGTGCATGTAAGGCTGCTTTCACATCAGCGTGTTTGCTAATTCACGGCAGATACAGCAGATTTTGCCACATCTGCCACATAACGGCGACTTGCAGCAAGCCCCATTCATTCTCTTATGACTTGGGGTCAGGTGCGGCAAGGGCAGTTTTGCCGGATCCTGGCAGATCCAGCACTTGCGGTGAGGACAAAAATCGCATCTAGCAGCATTTTGTTTTGCCAGCCGCAAGTGACAGATTTACCGGATCCGCAAAACCGCAATTGCTGCACCTGAGAATGAATGGGGTTTGCCGCAAGTGCAGCCGTTACGTGGCAGATGCAGCAAAATCTGTGTATCTGCCGGGAATCAGCAAAAACGCTGATCTGGAAGGTCCCTAACTTTCATTGTACGGTGTACTTTAATGAAAGCTTTAAAGGATGTCAAGCAATGGCATCTGTCAGGCATAGACCTACGTGCTAAAAAAATATTGGTTTGAGGACATGTTTTTTTTAGTGGATCCGTAGCATGGAAAAGCGCAGCTTACTTCTGTATTTGACATTTTTGGGGCAATATACGAGTGTTTCCCCAACAGCAGGAAACCAAAAAGATTATGTTTTCCCTCCATTTGGCAATAAAGCACTATGGCACACTGATACACACATGCGCAATAAACCTTGTGGCAAATATTTGGTGCATACATAGCCATAGGCATAGATGCATGCACTTTTATAGCATTGCCATAAGAGAAAGGGATAGGTTCTCTCCTTGTGGAAAGTGACACGCCAGGTCTGGCATGCCAGTATGTGGAGACTTAAATGTCTGCAATGCGCCTCTGGGAAATGAAATATTCAAATTGCGTCTTCAGAGAGGAAAAAGGTTTGAACTCTAGTGCCACCTATTGGAAGTAGAATACTAAAAGTAAAAATACCCCTTAGGCGGCCGTCACACGGTTCAATATTGCGAACGATATCGTTTAAGCGATCTGCTTTTTGATCGCTTAAGCGATATCGTTTGTGCATCGCTACGTGCGATCAAGCGATTTTACAATGTAAAATCGCTTGATCGTGATATCGCAGATATGAGAGCCGGAGCTCATATCAAGCGATCATCGCTTGTTCAATCTGCTTCATCGTGGTGTGTGACACCACGATGAACGATCTCCCAGCGGCAGAGCCTATGCTGGGAGATGGTATCTATGGTAAACGTCGGGTTACTAAGCGCCGCGCGCTGCCCCACATCGCTGGTGAGTCTGCCTGTGTGACAGCTCACCAGCGATGTGAGCGATATTGTTAGCGATCGCGCATGCACGTGATCGCTTACAATATCGCTCACGATATTGTACCGTGTGACGGCCGCCTTAGATCAACATCTAAGGTCCCAGTTACACACACAGATAATTGTGCAGAGATTGTTCGCAGATCTCTGGTTGCAGTGAAATCATGGACACATTGTTCTATTTTGTGGCCGTGTACAAATGTAACAATGTGTCCATGATTTCACTGCAACCAGAGATCTGTGAACAATCTCTGCACAATTATCTCTGTGTGTAACTTGGCATTTAGCCCCTCTCACCTAGACACTAGGTGTTTGGATGGATGCCGAACTTTATTGCTAATGATGTGCGAACCCGAGCTGTAATAATATTAATTAAAATTGATATACATCTTCCAGCATCCAAGATAATGTTCACTGGCCAACTGGTACATTTAAAATGTTCCACTTCAACATGTGAATGTTAAAAATTACTTTTATTTAGTTCCTGTACTGAATGGAATGACGTCAACAGGTACAGCACTACTTAGTAGACTAACATTACATCGGTAAAATTGTATCTGTTGGTTGTCCCTTGTCCTTGCCCCCAACCTATGATTTATGTCTCTTAGTGAACATTAGAACTCCATTAACAATTTGTGAAACCAAACTCTAAAATTACTCAGAGCACTTGAAGTAGCAGACGCAGATTATCATTAATGGCCCCATTGTCCTACACAAGGACATTCAATGTCCAGTTGCTGTGTTCTTGCCTTGGAGCTGCTTTTGGCATCATCCCTTTTGTTTCCACAATCTTGTAAAGTTCCTGAGTTCTCAAGTGCTGCCAACTTTATGGAAGCTGTGCTGAATTCATTGCTTTTTGTCATTATTTGTATCTGTGCATAAATAAGGTTGGGACAGGGTGTAGTAGGCAGGGGTCATGTCACAAACACATAGGCACAGTTACAGAAGGGCATACAAGGAAATGGTCATGTATTATGGCATTAAAAACATAAATTGTGCCCCTATTGAAGCCCCTTAATGCTTGCATTCACCAGAATAATCCTTACATGGCCCCCATGTAGTATGATGCCCCCAATAACAGTATCATGTCATGCACTAAATTCCCATACACAATTTAGCTTAAAAAAAATCCTCATACATACAGTAAGATGATCCCATGGCAAAACCCTACAGTATGATTACCAAATGGTGAACCACCTCCTATCACAGTATGATGCTTCTACAGCTTCCAGCACAGTATGATGTCCCCACAGCTTGCTATACAGTGTTATGCCCACCAGCCCTACTCAAAGTATGATGACTCCACAGTCCTCTCCACTGTACGATGCCCCGACTGCCCACATCACAATATGACTCAACAGCCCCCCATACAGTATGGTGTCACCACATGTTATGATGCCCAACAAGCTCCCACAGGTATCATAACCGCCACAACCCCTCACACAGTATAATTCCACCATAGTCCCAAATAGTATCAAGGCCCCCACAATCCACCGCACACTATAATGTCCACAGTGCCTTCCACAAGTAATTACTCACAAAAAAACTCACCTAACTCTATTTCCCACACTGACTGGTGGAGCAGGTAGCTGATGGCTCCGTCCTCCACCATTGTATTCAACTGTTCTGCATCCTGATGATGAACAAACTATTGCAATCAAAATTACAGGCATGGTTTGCCTCCATGGCCAGTACGCCCCAGGACAGGAGTGAATATCATTTTTCCCAAAATTTTTATTGTTTAGTTATGTTGAACTAATGGAATAAATATTGACTACAAATCTAGATGAACCTAGAGCTTCCAATTTACGGTATAAAATAGGACAAAACTTTGTCAATGGCTGGGTCCAATATTTGTCATTTAAAAGGTTCTGGAAAATATGTTCTATTAACTGATAAGAGGTTATTAAATGTTTTATTAATACTTTAGGACCATCCAATGATAGGTTTGTTTGTATGATGCAGCATTTTTTTTTAATACAGTCACGTTTTTAGAGCTTTTATATGTTTTGGTCAAACATTTGTTTGAGAGCTTGTCTTTCTCAAGGCAAGTTGTATTTTGGGGTAATTATTAATTTCTTTTGTTAAGTCTTGGTAGGGAGAAATGGAAAAATCAGCAGCAAATCCTATTTTTCTTTTACATTTTGTATTTTCCACAATTCACCATGTGGTATAAGTAACATGTTACCTTTAAAGGGAATGTGTCAGGTCAAAAATCCATATATAACTGCTAACATTTTCTAATTCCTCACTCTAAGCTCTCTCTATTGATGTATTTCTGTTATTTATATTTCCCTCTTATCCTCTGTAAACTTCAAATAATGAGATTCATTCCATCTGTCACTCACAGTGAATGATCCACTTAGTTCTCTGCTGTCCACTCCCATAGGATGAATATTCATGTCACAAATTCACACCACAGTACTGCACAGGAGATGAGTAGAGGGGCTGTATCCTCCTCTCTGCTCTCTTTCCAGCAACACAAGGACAGGTATATCTGCTTTGAGAAACAAATGGAGTAGATACCTTATCTAGATCAGGTAAGATGTGTGCCAGCAATCTCTCCCTTCTTCTCCTCATCAGAAGCTCCTAATTTAAACTGAAAGCTGACAGTTAGAGCAAAGGGAGGAGGGAGGAGAGAACTGCTGAGAAGGAGTGGATATTTAAAAGAACAGTTTAAAGGGAACCAACCACCCCAAATGACCCCCCCGGACTATTAATATCGTTCCCTACACCCAGCACATACATGTGCTGCAAGGTTTTTTGCTAAAAAAACTGCTTTTTAAAAGTTGAGATAATGCTTTATAAAGATTATAAAGAAGCGACGGGTGGGCGTTACTTAGCTGGGGCTAAAGCCGGGTTGCAGCTGCCAGTCATTCTCCTCTCTCCCCTCGCAGCAGTAACGGCCAGCCCTTTCTTGTCGTCACAGCCTGCTGAGCCGGGTGCACGGGATCTCATGCCCGTGCACACGTCATCAGCTACAGCCGGGTCGCGAGCACACACGCTCTGACTTCCTGCGCTCGGCTGTGGAAGTCAGAGTGCGCGCTCGCGACCCGGCTGTAGCTGATGACGTGTGCACGGGCATGAGATCCCGTGCACCCGGCTCAGCACGCTGTGACGACAAGAAAGGGCTGGCCGTTACTGCTGCGAGGGGAGAGAGGAGAATGACTGGCAGCTGCAACCCGGCTTTAGCCCCAGCTAAGTAACGCCCACCCGTCGCTTCTTTATAATCTTTATAAAGCATTATCTCAACTTTTAAAAAGCAGTTTTTTTAGCAAAAAACCTTGCAGCACATGTATGTGCTGGGTGTAGGGAACGATATTAATAGTCCGGGGGGGTCATTTGGGGTGGTTGGTTCCCTTTAAGGCTGGGTTCACATTTGCGCATGATGTGCACTGTGAGCGCAGCGTATCTGAGCGCAGCTAGACGCAGGCACTATGCGTTCCTATGTTCAACATAGGAACGCATAGTGACAGTGCGTACCTGTGCTCAGATGCGTTTGCGTTCGGATGCGCATAATTTATGCACATGCCGAATGCAAAATGTTGCATTTTTTGTGCGTAGCTGTGTGCTTGCTTTATGCGGATGCAGACAACTGCGCACAAGAAATGAATGAGAGTGCATCTGTGCACATTGCCATCTGCTGGAAAGCGCACAGACGCTGTGGACGAAGAGGTCATCCAGAGGTAAATCTTCTGCTGGCATTCTCTTCTTTTTTCCTCTTCTTCTTCTTTCCTCTTTTTTCTTCTTCTTCTTCTTCCTTCTTCTTCTTCTTCTACTTCTTCTTTCCTCTTCTTTCTTCCTCCCTGCAGCCACCACCGCTACTGCTCGTTAAAATAGCCAGCGGGAAAGCCAGCACCAGTTTTCCCACCCCGCTAATTCAAATGATCAGCTGATGATCATTTGAATTAGTGGGACGGGAAAACTGGCGCTGGCTTTCCCACCAGATATTTTAACCAGCAGTAGCGGCGGCGGCAGGGTTGAAAACATCAGCAGCAGCAGCAGGGAGGAAGAGATCAGCGGAGGGCGGCCGGGATCTCCACCTCCCTGCAGCTGATTGGATGGCAGGGCGGCTCACATCACATTTTCATGTGAACGCATGCGGACAATCTCCGCTGCGTACGGCACTGCATACGGGTATGCGCAGCATACGCTGCAGTGCCAAACACAATGTGAAGCCAGCCTAACACAGCAGGACTAATTGTCTGTGAATATAATGGACTGGACTAATGCACCAGCTCCCTACAGGGTGTGAACATGCTTATAGCAAGAGAACGCCAAAGTGTACAATAATAAGGTCTGCCCAGGCATTATTTAAGGGTAATAATAGTATCATACTGAAAAATGACCTGACAGTGTCCCTTTAAGTAACATGGAATCCTTTTTTCTTACTGAGTGCATACAAACAACTATTTAATCACTTTTTAGTACATTTATTCCAATTACTTACTTTTTTTTTTTTATGCTGTTAACTATGCAGTATATTCGACATGTTGATTTTATTCTGCGGCTAAATACAATTATGCAGCTACAAAATTTACACTTTTGCATAAAAAAGTGTTAACAGCGCTACGTGAGGGATTTTATTTTTGTTTGATGATCTGTAGTTTTTTTTTAAACTATTTTTGGCTACATACCACCTTTTGATCACTTTTCTATTTCTGGAAGACAAAATGAATGAATACAGCAGCATAGTGAAATAGTGGTTAGTCTTGGGCTGTCTCTCCATGATGAGCTTTTGGTGATTTTTTGATGCTGCGTATGTTCACTATCAAAAATGCAACATCTCACAGTTTCAGCAAAGTGGATGGGATTTATAGAAGCCTTAAGCCCGGGTTACATACTTCAATGTGTCGGTGAACCAACGAACGATCCGACTTGACCTACATCGCTGGAACGACTTTCAATGATCACTAGTGAAATGTCACACGTACTGATATCGAGAAAGACGCAGCAACGATTCCGCGACAAGCAAACGATACTTGCAGTTGTTTGGTTGCCTACATCCTCCAATTCTGAATACGCAAAGTCGTTAACGACATCGTTATTAAGGTGACACACACACCGATGCTGCAGTTTGAACGTACGATCAACGACTGATTTATGGTCCAGTTCATAACCTGCGATCAACAATCAGCCAACTTATTGTTTGTTGATTCTGCATGTCACACGCAACGATGTCGTTATGATGTCGTTGCTCCGCCCCAAAACCTGTGACGTACCAACGATATTGTTAACGATATTGTAGCGTGTAACGAGCCCTTTAGGCTAGGGTCAGAATTGCGTCATGCATTTGCTAAATGCAAGCGCTATTTTCATGTGCATATCTGCAAAAACACATGCGTTAATGCACCCATAGACTCCAATGCAAAAACGCATTGCAAAACTACAATGCGTTTGATGCTACGCGTTTTTGGAAGTGCACCAAAAAACGCGGACTACAGCATTTGTTGGTGCTTTTGCAAAAATGCATGCTTTTTTTAACATGGGAGTCTATGGGCAATGCATCCGTTAATGCATGGTACATGTATGTACCATGCGTTAACGGATGCGTTAACAAATGCGTTAACGCATGGTGCATACATGTACCATGCGTTAACGCATCAGTTAATTGAGCCAACAAGTATGCACACATGCCATGAAAATGGCAAGGGGAAAAAAAAGGATCCTTTAATGCATCCTGCAAACAGATGCAAGCTCCCAAGTGTGACCCTAGCCTTACACCCACAGTGTTTCTTTTTTTTACTCAGTGTAAACTTACCTGTTGCACATGATTCAAATCTGCAGCATCTCAATTTCTCCTTCAGGTACATTGAGTACAGTCAGGACAGCCATTACACAGTACATGGCATGACACATTTATAAGACAGCACAGGAACATTTTTTTAAACAAATCCACTTGTGGAAATTATTATTATTATTCCAAGATCTATTGATTAAAATAATCTTTAAAATTACTGTAACTTTGTTTGTGGGAAAACCCCTTTAACAGAAACATAAACAGAATACTTATAAGACTTTAGGCAGACTTATGTAATAGGTGTTACTTTTATTATTTTTGGATGTAATCACCTACATTATGACATAAGCACATAATGCAACCTCTCCAAAACACCTTTTGAGAATATGCTCATAATGAATTGGCCCACCTCAATCAGAAGACCACATCTCTAGACTATCTCTGTGATTTTGAGTGGTGACCCCAATGAGGATACATTGCACGTTTTTGACATTATACCTCCATTTACTACTATAAAATATGTAGTATTTGTGCCATAATATTACATTTTGTTAAAAAGATTTTTCTGACTATCCTTTTCTTCTTTTTCCCAGGTCTGTCTATAACCAAGAAGACTCACACATGTAAGTCATGGTGAAAACACCTTTGATACAATCACAAACCATTATAAATATACCTTATTTTTGTAACATATCATGGATCAGTGGTCAGTTTGTTAAAACCATGGACCAATTGTTTATGTGAATAACTTTGAAATTAATTAGTTTTTACTATAGTTATTATAGGAAATTCTGGGGAATTCCTTTGGGTCATAGGGTGTGGGTAGAATTAGCTATAATATGCGCGTGTAAAAATGTTACCATGTGTGGCCATCTATTGCATCTTCTGGTAATCTACTAGAAATATGAAGGACTTATAGTATGCTGTTCATTGTAATATATTATGAGATACAGGAATATAAGAAGAAAATATCTTATAGACATGAGAACCTGAAGTACCCAGTCCCCACCTACTTCTGTAGATTGTTATCTAATCTCAGAAATCCTGTTAAAATACAAGATGCTGTATTTGGTTTATTCCTTGAGTGAGTAGAGCAATGTGAATGTGAAGATCTTGGCAAACATAAAGGACTTTTAATACTAGGCTAGTAGACTGAGACCATACATACCAACACAGTGAAACTCAAAATTGGACTTAAAAGTGGTCGTTCCTTTGAGTAAATTATTATTATTACTATTTATTTATATAGCACCATTAATTCCATGGTGCTGTACATGAGAAGGGGTTACATACAAAATTATAGATCTGGTTTACAGTAAATAAATTAACAATGACAGACTGATACAGAGGGAGAGGACCCTGCCCTTGCGGCTTACTTTTACGGGAATAAATGAATGTCCCTGGCTGCAGCTTAGTGTGTGTATGTATATATAATACAGTATATAAGCAGCCACTGTATCCGGGTCTATCAGGGGGACTCCTGTGTAGGCCCCAGTGTCAGGCAGTACTTACAGTGCTGATGTCATGTTGACAGCGCAGCAGCCTATCAGTGCATTTTGTGACTCTGAAGAGGCTCTTTCTTCTACACTGAACTCACGGATTGTATGCCGTTCTGTCAACCAATGCCAACTATCAGGAGCATCATCGAAGACTTGCCAATGGACCCAGAGAAGGTGACTACAGCATAGTTTGTTTCTTTATAAAACCCTTCAACCAAGGACATTCATTTACTGAAAGGGAACAACTCATCAATTTACTGGAAAGCAAAAACAAGGTGCACATAGGGTTTACTTGGGGTGAGACACTTGTGATAAATAAGAAAAAAGTCACAATCACTGAAGTTGCACATAAAATCTTGTGATTTCCAAGATTCACAATGTGCAGCAGTCTCCCCGAGTAATAATCCAGAAATCCACGGAGTAGAAATGGGGGCTTATATACATAGCTACCATACAGACCAGTCAATAAATCCACTGACAGGATTTAAACCTTTTTTGTGTGATTTATTCTCAACACATTTCAAGGATGTATATACCTATGTACATCTCTATGATGTGCCTGATGAAGGGGCATGAAGACCTTGAAACCCGTTGAGAATAAATCACATAAAAAGGTTTAAATGCTGTCAGTGAACTATTGACTGGTCTGTACGGTAGCTAGGTATACAAGCACCCATTTCTACTCAGTGGATTTCTAGGGAACAACTCTTTGAAAGAGAACCTGCATTAGAATTTTGTAGCTCAAACTAATGAAAGTACGGTATGTAAAAGTGTTTTAATGCTGATTAAATCCTCCCATGGTTGAAATTGTATGCTAATGAGTTGCAAGTCGAGTGGTGCAGTAATTGGCCTTGCAGCTCTTCTGCCTTTCCCTATTCTCTGCCTAATGCCTGCCTTCTGCCTCTAAGTGACAGGTCACTGAAACAGGAGTGATAAAATATATAAAAAGGTATACATCACTTGTTATTTGGATTTACAAGCAAAAAGCCATTACATTGTAATTATCATTGTTTTGGGGTTTGCTCTATTAACCGTTCAGAAAGGGATGGCATATGGCTAGATCCTTGGGGGAAGATTTTCAAGACCCCCAATAATCCTGACAGTGAAACAGTCCTTCATCAGTTTCCCCTGTGCACTTGAATTGAGCTGTTACATGTCCTATGCAGATATCAGACCCCCCAAACAAAGAGTGATGGCATATATGACCAATATGCCATCTTTTTCTGAGATTGAAAACCCCTTTAAGAATGCCTTATTGCTGTACTTCGGTGTTTTACCCCTCAACTCCATACTTACTTTAGTTTCTAAAATATTTTTAATTGACTTTAAGAAACAAATATGAATCTATTTCTCTGTTCCTTATTGACTACGTTTTGTTTTTGTCGCTAACGATAAAGGTCCCAAGGGCCTATGGAAATAAGAATATACAGTACATACATTTTGTAATAGTTTTAATTATTTCTCCTTTTTGTCACTTAGTAGACTACTAAGTGCTAACTGCAAACAGTTTTCTTTATCGTCGCACATAAACAAGTACAAGGCTATATGGATGGATAGTAACTGCAGGAATAATTATTTCTTATTTTTGTTGTTATGATTCCAAACTCGTGGCCTAAATAATATCCACAGCAATGCCCAATCTTTCTGACCTTGAGGATTTCCCTTGCGACATGACCTGTAATCCCTGTTATTTCATTTGATAATATGTTACTACCAATAGCGTAACATGAAGCCAAGGGGCCCCGATGTGAAAGCTCCAATGGGGTCCCCAATTATTACAAATCTTTAATAGCAATAGTCTTTCTCTATAGGCCAAACAGACTTTTGGGGCCCCCTAGGCTTCAGGACCCAGGTGCGATTGCAACTCCTGCACAAATTGTAGTTACGCCCAAGGTTAATACACATGTGAAGTGTTAAGTCCCGGCTGCTGCTTGTACAGTTAAATCACTGGGTGAAGCATTGATGTGGTTCAACCTCACTAATCCACATGCAAATGGAGATACTTAGGTGTCCATAAATGTCCACAATTGTAGTCTAAGGGCGCAGTCTAAAAACTATTGTTTCCTGGTAACTGGCCAGTGTAACAGGCTGCCAATCACCTGACAAATGAGCAAAATGCTTGTTCATCAGGTGAAATTATTTTCAAGCTTGCTTAAAAGTCAACGGCCCCAATTCATCAAGACTGGTGATTTTCAGGTGGTCTTGATGAGACACTCCTGATTCATGAAGAGGCATTAGGGTAAGTGCCCACGATCAAGAAACATGCTGCATTCTTGAAGAGACTCTATTGCCAGTGCCCACAATCAGGATTCTGGACACTGTGCCTTTTTGCTGTTTTCTTCCCCGAGAACATTTCTGTCTCCACACGCATAAGTTGTCATGTTGTGACTCAGAAAGCCACACACACATGTCACAAAAACAATCCCATCCACTGTGCTTGTACTGTAGAACGCAGCAAAAATATGCTGCGTCCAAAATGCCACTAATCCTAATCGTGGGCATTTATCCTAAAAGGGGTTATTCGGGATTTAGCCCCCCAAAAAAAATTTGCCTAAGCATTAACAGGCAGGTAGCTGCCACCTACCTGCCTGTTGTGCCCGGCACCAGTCACTACCATTCACCACCGATACAGAGCAGGCACAAACCACTCCTGACGGTGATTTTTCAGATTCCGCTGATGTCACGTCAACAGAGGGTTGGCTTCTCCCCTCTGTCAACAGGCATCAGAGCCGACGTTACTCTGATTGACAGCGGTCTCCCCAATCAGGTAGCGGGGAGACGGTCTGTCAATCAGCAGGAAAACGGCTGTCCCGCCTCTTCCACAGAGCAGAGTGGAAAAGCCACCCTGCTCTGTTTCCCCACCATGCTGTCCCTGGCAAGAGCGGTCACTGCTCTGTGGATGGAATAAACGCGGTGAATGGTGTCAGGCATAACAGGCGGGTAGGTGGCAGCCACCTACCTTTATTGCTTAGGCACATTTTTTTTATAAAAATCCCAGATAATGTATCAGGAGCATGTAACAAGAGATGTCACATTGCTACAAGTCTTACTTCTGTCACTACTGGATAAAGAGTTCTGAACTTACAGCATACTGTAAAGGTTAAAAAAAAAACGCAAAAACAACTATGCTTCTCTCATCACTGTGTGCGCTATTGTTTAGTTAAACTAAAGACTTTTTATTCTGTGTTTACCATTACAAGACTACTTTGTCACGTGCACAGCAGTCTGACATGCCCCTTGCTGTGATTGACACCTCACTGTCAATACACAATCTCTATTGAGAGCCTGGTGTGGGCGTGAGCTCTCCCAGCTCTGCTGTGTCTCTAAAAGTAAATTCTTTGATTGTGTGAGAACGACTGTAGTCATTAACAGTCATACATCAGTTGGATTCAGGGTTTCTCTGCCTATATTATGTTGATGTCAGATGAGGTAGCAAAATCCTGCTGACAGATTCCCTTTAGGAAATTATCAAGTCATCATGAATTAGAAAGCTGTTGCATACATCACTGTACCACCCCGGTTTTGCCATTTTGGCAGAGCTAGGTGAAACTGGCAGGATTATATCAAAAGCCACAATATTTTTGTTCAACTTGAAGTTGTGCAAAAATGTTGCAACTTTTCAAAGTTTTTTACGCCAATCTTCTGACTTAAAAGCTTTCATGAATTGGGACCATTGTTCTTGGTAGCACATTGTCTTGCATGAATAGGGCATGTGCTGCCAATAACATTACAGTCTATGTTAACAGTATGATCTATTACCAATAATTCTGTGTATATTGGAAATGAGGAGTGCCTGTCTGGACAGGGTATTAAACAACCACCAATCAGCTTACAAGTAGCTAGTAGTTGTTTAAATCCTGTAAGTATGTAGTATAAATGCATCTTAACGTTTGTGAGTTTGTAGAATAAGACTTATCCTAAGATGTATGCACAATATGCTAAACAAACATGGAAAAATTACACGTTAATGTTCACTATTTTGCTGGAACGCTGTGATACGTTCTTCTAATGGATTGACCTAGATGATCCTGTGATGATGCCGCAATAGAGGGGCTTTGGTGTCCTTGGATGTCACCGATGATGTTACTGTCCTGCTGCATTGATAGTCTATCCTAAAGGTGTAGTGGTAATTTGCACACTACACACTCAGAGTAGGAAGAAGATATGGAATGTTACAAGTAGTAGATTTGCTGCCACTTTTAGCTGGCAGGTATTGAAATTATGCTCTAATGTTACAATAGATAAATATTCATTCATATAGTTCTTTCTAATTGATAGTTTTTTTTTCATTTACTATCAAATTACCCTATTTGGGCAGCGAGCACTCCTATCCTGTTCTTGCCATTTTGGCCTTTCACTGGTATTCTAGATTAGGTATTTCTAGACAGGCTGGGTAATAATTCCCTGCCCGTGTAATTTCAGCTCACATGGAGTGTGGCTAATAGCAAGCAGAAATAATCAGATCCCTCCAGAGTACTTTCTGAATCTAAGCTTCGTACTTCCATCCCCCCTGAGGCCCAGGAAAATAGCAGTGGAGGTCCCAAAAGTATTGCTTCATAAATGTCTTAACTGGGCAGCCTTGGGATCCCTCACGGAGCTTTTTCCAACTGCCAAATTACTTTCCCTTTCTCTCAGCGGCTTTAAAAAGGCTTATTAAAAATGATTCTATAATAAAGCTGCGAGTTCTCCCTTGGTTGTCCTTGAGAAGGAAGTGCGAAATCTTGCAAGCGGCTGTGCCAATTTGAGGGGATTCTTAATTCTTCAGGCAACACAAAGGTTAAAAAGAAGTGGCATTTTCTCTGATAATTGGGGCAACCTCACCTTTGATTCAGTGCTAGGAGTCCAGGTAGATTTCGAGTGTATGCAGAAGAACAGTACTGTATCTATACCCCATTCAGTAACACCACAGCCATGACTTTAGTCCTCACTACTTGTATTGAGAAATAAGATAGGGTAGCTTGTTGCAAGGCAGTTGTCATTATCGGACCATATGCTACTATTCATGAACATTAGCATCTTTGGTAGAGCTGAAGTAACAGATCCTTGTGATGGAATGTTTCATAAAGTATGTTAAAGAATTAAGCAAGGATCCATATACATGGACCAAATGTCAAAACTATACGACCAGTGTTTAAATAAATACTTGTATACACGAGTAATTCAAAGTAAACGATGCTCATTGAATGGTCTATAGTAGATGACTTAGTGCACATAGACTGCCATTTTACTAGGCAGTGCAGGTCCTGTTTACACAGAACAGCACTGCAAAGAAGCATCATTTTTTGCGCTGTCTAAAAGGTCATTTCATCTGACGTACAAGTGATTTGCTCCTTCTTTGAGTGATCAGCAGCCTGTTTACACGGCGAGATATTTGTGAAACAAGTATTTTTTACAACACTCGTTCACGACTACCTTGCAGTGTAAATACAGCTTAAAGGAAAACTGTCAGGTCAACAATCCATATGTAACTGCTATCATTTTCTAATTCCTCATTCTAATCTCTCTCTATTGATGTATTTCTTTTGTTACCCTCCTATCTTTTGTAAACTTCATTCCATCTGTCACTCACAGTGAATGATCCACTTAGTTCTCTGCTGTCCCCTCCCCATAGCATGAATATGCATGTCCCATAGTCACACCACATCAGTGCACAGGAGATCACTGAGGGGGAGGGCTGTATCCCCTCTCTGCTCTCAGTGACTGCAGCCAAGAAAGAAGTGAAGTACAACACAGAAACTGTCGTAGCACAGCAGTGCTCATGAGTCAAATGTAATCAGTGTCCTCCCACTCAGCCTGACTGACAGCTATAGGTTGTTCTCAGTAGTGTCACATTTCAGCAGCAGGATGGAGGAGGGACTCTGAGGATCTGTCAATCAAGGGGTGAGAATATTCAGTAGTAGTAGGGAGGGGGCACACTGAGATGATGTAAATATGGCTAGGAGGGCAGAGATTGAGTACATAACTTTAAAAAATGTTTAGACTGCCATTCAATACAGAGTTTCACAATAAGTACACCAACATTCGAAGGTTCAAAATATCTATTTAATAATGTATGTAAGGGCCCCTTTACACGGGGAGAATTTCCAGCGATCCCACCAGCGATCCGACCTGGCCGGGATCGCTGGAAAGTCTCTATGCAGTCGCTGGTGAGTTGTCAAGCAGGCAGACTCACCAGTGACCAGTCAGCAGCGACATCGCTGGTAACAATGGTAAATATGGGGTTGTTAAGCAGCGAGGTTTGCTTAGTTACCCGTTGTTTACCTTGGGTACCAGCGTCCTCCTGCTTACAGTCTGGGCTAAGCGGGAGGACGCTGGTAACCAGGGTAAATAATGGGTAACTAAGCAGAGGGCGCTACTTAGCTAACCAATATTTACCCTATTTACCAGTGCCCAGCATCTAATGTGCGGCGCTGGGTATTGGCTGGGAGGTCGCTGATCCTTGGTCTCTTGCTGTCACACACAACGATGCGTGCTGACCAGTGGGAGACAAAGGACCAAAAATTGTCCTGAACGATTTGTAGCGATCAGCGACCTCACAGCAGGGACCAGGTCGCTGATGCGTGTCACACACTGCAACATCACTGGAGAGGTCGCTGTTACGTCACAAAACATGTGACGTTTCAGTGATATCGCTAGCAATGTTGCAGTGTGTGAAGATTTAGACAGGATGTGTTGTCTAAATCTTTCCAGGTGTGAAAAACTGATTTGTGTCACCTCCTATATAGTAAACATGTTAGAAGAAAGGTATAATAGAAAGGCCATGAGCAGGTCTTCAGGAGACCTTCTTTCAGTTTCTGTTCTTCTATTTTAGCGGTCGGTGAGAATCTCAGCACTCAGACCCCACCGATCATAAACTCCTGACATGTCTATAAGATGTCAAATGTTTTTTGTAGTTGCAGTTGCTCTTTAAATAGGTCAAGTGGTCAAACAATACCTTTCATTGCAAATTTACTAGCTATAAAAGCACACTGACATTTCCAATACCACCAAACCCTTTACCAAACAAATGACATTCAATTTAACGATTTGTTTTCTACAAATGTCCATGTAATTTCCTTTATGTGCCTCATTATTAATGCTTTGAGTCCACTGTGTGTGTGTTTACCCAGGACAGTTGTGAGAAAGCTCCGGTCTTTAGCAGTTTATTCCCCCATCATATACCTATTGGTTGCACAAGTGTTGTGGTGAAGCGACATGGTTTGAGATCCTGTTTGTGGCCACTTCCTGTCATTTTCTCACTGCCCTGAAGCCATATTGTATACTTACCCTTGGATCTCCTATATACCAATATTACACGTGTGGTTACACGAGGTGTGGTTCTAGTGAGCATCTCTATCTAATTTAACAGATGAAAGGCAATTGAATTGTGACTTATTAGCTGAAACTTTAAATGTATTGTGGTGATTTGCAAACCACATTGTGCTGCATGTACGTGATGCAAAATGCTTAAGAATATATGACTTATATACTGCCTTAATTTATGAAAAAAATTAAACTAGGTCCAATTTTTAAAATCACTTATTGTCTACCATGTAGAGATTTAGTAGGGTCACAGTCACTATGTCTATGTATTGTACTTGCCATCTCGTTACTACAGACCACTTCCCTTATACCTCAGACACTATGGAAAGCGCCTACTTCAATCAGGACCAACGCTACTGTAATCACAGGACTTTATCAACTATCAGGGCTTATCATTTATCTATCTACTCTTTCGGCTCATAGAAAAAAGGAAAGTAGGGCCTTCCTTTGATATATTTATGTATTCTTTTTTCACTATTTTTATTACAATATATTATGGCCATTTAACTTTGAACCCCTTAAAACACGATGATGTATATATCTGTCATAATAATTGGTAAATTAACCCTCCATAATTGATACACCATGTAAGTCATTGTGATCGGGCAGGCACAAGCTGTATTCCTGTCCAATCAGTTGCAATAGCTTAACTGACATTGGGGTCCTACTGGAATGGTGGGGAGCACCAATGACAGGGGCATAACTACAACAGGTGCAGGGGTTGTCATCACATCTGAAAACTAGGGTGCCCCAAAATTCCCTTTGGCCTTTAGAAATAGACTAATTCTTTTAAAGATTTACAATAATCAGGGGCCCCAATTGCGCTTTCGCTTCGGGGTCCATGAGCTTCATGTTTCACCACTAACCGATCCTTATAGTTTAACCCCATTGATGCCACTGTAAATAGCGCCAATGTCATCTTAAGTTTGACAAAGGGAGTGGGCTTAATCTGTCAGGCCCCTTGCAACTCATTCATATGGGTCCTGATGTGGTTATGTCAGCAACAGCCTATACAACGGTCTCAATGATTGCCGTCTTAGTTCTCCTATTACACCCAGTCAGAAAATCTGGCACATATAGACTATTATTGATCAATGTGGTATCTGTTTCCTGTCTGTTGCACAAAATACAGCCATCTCAATGAGGCCTGAAATTTTGCTAAATTGAAACAAAATCAAACTAGAAAAATAGGACTGAAATTTTGCCCTTCTTGGCCAAGATCAGTAGACTTGAAATGTAGTATTTCTTTTTCCAGGACTGGGTTTTGGTCCCTATGTAAAGTGGATCTGGCACACCAAAAAGAACACAAGAGTCTTTATGTATCCTGTTGGGTTGCACTTTTATTATGGGAGCACTGTTGCAAAATGTTGTATCTTTAAACAAACAAAATTTAACATTTATTGGTAGACGTCATTAAAATGATTTATAAGGTGACAAACAGTGCATGTACAAAGATCCAAACAGGATAAAGGGGGGCACATAAATAAAGTGGAATATCAAAGGGTATATAGCTTTTCACAACAAGATACAGAGTTCAGCAACTACAATGATACAGAGCAAGTTTAGTAAGGTGCAACAAGGAAAGCAAAAATACATCACAGTATGGTCACATTTCAATAAAGTGCCAGTGCAACGTTCAACAGGGAGAATACATAAGTCCCTAGAGTGACCATACTAAAGCACTTTCCTTGAAATCAAAGTACTTGCTTATCTCATTCCAAATCATGGTTGTAGCATACCCATATTGAGTCAGGAGTGGTAAACAGAGTGCCCTCCATGCTCCTGTCTGGTTAAAACCCCGACGCGGCGTTTCGCTGCATGAGCTTGGTTGCTGCAGCTTCCTCAAGGGGATGTGTTGTGCGTCCTGTGCTCATCCCCATCTAAAGCCCATCTTATATGTGTCCGTAATAGCTCCCTAAAGCGCAGCACCTGTAGTCACGCGTCATCTCCAGCCGTCGCGCACCGGAAGTGACGTCCCGGTATAACGTGACGGCCGGCTCTGATGCGCGCGCAGCGCCATGGGACGCGTCACCATGGCACCAACGCAATTGCTGTTTTTTCTGTGTTCCACACAGCTACACCCAGGGCATCAATGACCTTCAGATCACGTGACCAAGCGTGGATGAGATTATTGGATGACGTCTTCCAAAAGGAGGGCACAAACACAGGAGCAGCAGGTGACGACCAGCTTCTCAGCTCTTTGACCTCGAGATATAAGGTCCTAGTGCGTAAAAGGACCCGCACATGGTGGAACAAGGCTTTCCTAGCCAAGTATCTGGAAAAGGATTTAATCCCAAGGGGCCTGAGGGTTCAAGTTTTCCCCTCTTACGAAATTTCAGATGATGATTTCAAATCCCAGTGGGAGTCGTTCTGTAATGAGTGTTCCAAAGGCTTCATACAATTGTTGAAAGATCAAAATTCAGCCTCTTTGACTCTGATGGAGAGGGACCTGGAAAGTCTGGAGGATTTAATTAAAGCTAGAGTACAGTAGATCAGTGGAAGAAATTTAATGAGGAAGTGGAGAGGGATACCATCAAATGGGAGAAGGAGGTTAGAGAATTTAAAACGAAAAAATTAATAAGGGATCATCAGGATTGCATCAATAACAGGGTGTATAGATGGAAAAATAAGCCACCAAGGGGTAGACCACCAAAATACCCGAAGAAACCAGATGACCCTAGACCTGAACAACCTAAACCGAGGGTACCTGAGGAATCACCAGGACCATCGGACATTCCTCCCCCTAGATCCCCCTCCAATCAATCCCAGACTTCCGGAGACGAAAGTTCGGCTGCAGAGTCGGTGGGAGCTAGCGACTGGGAAACTGGCTCTGGGATGTATACCAGAAGTGGAAAACCACGTGGACAGTTGGGAGGTCGTTCCCCACCACCAAACGCTAAACGAAATAGACATCATTTACAGGTAATAAATCTTTCCACGCATGCTCTCACTGATTCTCAGCTGTCTCTACTCTCCAGAGGCCTAACTTTCTGTCCAACCAACTCTTATAACTATTTTTCAGCACTAAAGGACCTTCACCTGTTTTTGAGGAGAATAGTTCTAAAGCGGCTGCATTTTAAAAGATCAGATATACCTCTCGATTCAACAATTGAAAAAGAAACCCTAGAAGCCTTGGAAGAACTCATACAGGAGCAAACACTTGATAACACAGGTGCGTTCCCAAAGCAACTTTTACCATGGTCTACAAAGTTCCCCTCTCTCTCCCTTTGCCCCGCCGTTGCTGTCTTCCTGAGGGTAGTGGCAGATGATCTCAGAAAGATCTCAGGTAGGAGGAGGTTTGACAACCTGACTAGGAAGGAAAGGGAGGCCCTGGAGGAGTTAAATAGATTGGAAGGGGTGGTTTTTAAACCAGCAGATAAAGGGGGGAACATAGTGGTCTGGCCGGTGCAACTATATGAGAGGGAAGCCCAACGACAATTGAGGGACAAATCAACCTACCAAAAATTGGACAGCAATCCTGCTGTGTCATTTTTGGGAGATTTGAAATCGATTCTGATGAACGCCCGGGATAAAGGTATCCTATCCAAGAGGGAGGTGGACGGGTTATTGGTGTCCTGCCCTAAGGTGCCCACCCTTTACCTCTTACCCAAGGTCCACAAAAATGCCCTCAATCCACCGGGACGCCCTATAGTGTCCGGCATCGACGGTTTGTGCGAACCCATCTGTAAATTTATTGACCATTACCTCAAACCGTTGGTGGAGTTACTCCCGTCGTATGCCAGAGACACTACGGGCGTCCTGAACAGGATTGACGGCATTTTTGTGGACAAAGGGACCCTATTAGCAACAATTGACGTCGAGTCACTGTATACCTGCATAAACCATGAGGACGGTCTTAGGGCGGTCCGCTTCTTTATGGAGACTGGCGGTCGGGGTGGCGCTATGGGAGATCTCATTTTGGAGCTGCTCCGCTTTGCCCTGACACACAACTTTTTTGTATTTAAGGACGTCGTCTATCTCCAGAAGAAGGGTACCGCGATGGGCGCGGCCTGTGCGCCCTCATATGCTAACCTTTTCCTAGGTTACTGGGAGCGCAACATCTTTGGCGATGAGGGCGTATCGGGCTGCGCCCAGGCGCAAGCTTGGATCAGATATATAGACGACGTCCTTATTGTGTGGCAGGGCTCGGCGGAGCAGTTCACCTCCTTTGTGGGTCGGCTAAATGAGAATGACATGAACATCAGGCTGACCCACAGGGTGAGTAAGAACAAAATAGACTTCCTAGACATTGAGATCTCCATAGACGAGGCGGGTGGTGTCCGGACGGATGTCTTCCGAAAGGAGACATCCGTGAACGCGTTGCTCCATGCAACCTCCGGACATCACCCCTCTACTATACGCGCCATCCCAAACCCGGCCAGTTCCTACGCATGAGGCGTATCTTTCAACAGACTCTGGTTTTGAACGGCAGGCCACGGACCTTAAACAGCGATTCGGCGTCAGGGGGTATAGTAACAGAGGTATAAGGGCTGGGTACCGGAGGGCAAAGAACACACCTAGGGACGCTTTGTTGAGATATAAACCTAAGAGAGACACGGGAGATCCACCCGTAAGGTTCATTGGTACGTATAACCATGAATGGAGCTCAATGCAGGCGGTTTTTCAACGCCATTGGGCTATCCTCAGAAGTGACAACATCCTCTCACAATGCGTCCCAGAACGTCCACTTATGACGGCTAGGAGATCCAAAAATCTGAGGGACTGGCTAGTTCATAGCCACTATATACCACCAAGAATAAACACCTTTGGGAGTTCTGGCCCGGCCGTTGGTTCTTTCTCCTGTGGCCACTGTGTCGCTTGCCCTAATGTTCTAAGGAGCCGTACTTTTGAATCCTCGGATGGGAAGAAACAGTACACTATCAGGCAGCGTATATCTTGCGGCTCCACGCACGTCGTATACTACGCTACGTGTGGGTGTCGGAAGATATACGTGGGCCTCACTTCCCGAGAATTTAGAAAGAGAATACGGGAACACTTAAGTGACATAGAGGGGGCTCAAAATTCACAGGATGGTAGCAAATTGCGGACCTTGCCACGTCATTTTTGGCAGGTCCACAATTGCGATGCATCCAGTTTAAAATTTAGGGGAATAGACATGGTAAGGGCAGGAAATAGAGGGGGTAATCTCAAAAAAAGCCTCGCTCAGATGGAGGCAAAATGGATAGTGACCCTAGATACCCTCAGTCCCAAGGGGATCAATGAGTCTTTATCTTTTCGGTCATATCTGTGAGGCTGGTCGCCACCTTACAATTTGGTCTGCTTCTGTGCTTTTTTGTGCATGTACTCTTCCCACCTTTCTTGGGAAAAAAAAAATTTTTTACGGTAATTTATTTTAATTCTTATCTTTCTAGCTTCTTCCTCTCTTTGCCTCCTGAATGATGGACATCCAAGTGATCTCATCTAGGCTTTGGTCAACCATTATACAAGGGGACTCATGTCTAATCCTGGAGTGGCGTTAAATCGCGGGATTTGGATTTAGGCCCCCAGAGCCGGGGGCCCCCATGCCCCGTGTGGCTTATCCTATTGTTTGATATAATGCTGCATATGTTTTGTGCTTGGCCTTTTCTCTTTGTTATAGCTATGTGCTTTGTATGATCATTAGTATGTCAAATTCATTTGAGGAGTTTCAATGGAGATAAGTTGTTTGTTCTTTTAAATTCGCACTTTTTTCTCTGGTTAGGTGGCGTTCTGTGTATTCCCCATGCCCTTATTGATACACTGTTATGCGCTATCACATACACTCCACCATTCACGCTCTCTCCACCGTCGCGCGCGTTGTGCCGTTCTCGGGACGCCCGAGCCTGGTGCGCATGCGTTGGTGCCATGGTGACGCGTCCCATGGCGCTGCGCGCATCAGAGCCGGCCGTCACGTTATACCGGGACGTCACTTCCGGTGCGCGACGGCTGGAGATGACGCGTGACTACAGGTGCTGCGCTTTAGGGAGCTATTACGGACACATATAAGATGGGCTTTAGATGGGGATGAGCACAGGACGCACAACACATCCCCTTGAGGAAGCTGCAGCAACCAAGCTCATGCAGCGAAACGCCGCGTCGGGGTTTTAACCAGACAGGAGCGTGGAGGGCACTCTGTTTACCACTCCTGACTCAATATGGGTATGCTACAACCATGATTTGGAATGAGATAAGCAAGTACTTTGATTTCAAGGAAAGTGCTTTAGTATGGTCACTCTAGGGACTTATGTATTCTCCCTGTTGAACGTTGCACTGGCACTTTATTGAAATGTGACCATACTGTGATGTATTTTTGCTTTCCTTGTTGCACCTTACTAAACTTGCTCTGTATCATTGTAGTTGCTGAACTCTGTATCTTGTTGTGAAAAGCTATATACCCTTTGATATTCCACTTTATTTATGTGCCCCCCTTTATCCTGTTTGGATCTTTGTACATGCACTGTTTGTCACCTTATAAATCATTTTAATGACGTCTACCAATAAATGTTAAATTTTGCATAGTACTCTCTGCTCTCTTTGTATTTAAATGCTTCCTTGAGTACCTTTATGCTTCAGACATTTCCTCCACTTAAATTGTTATGTGGAGGTTTTTGTCTTCTATGTTTAAGCCCAGTTGGGCGTTGTTTCTAAAATCTTTAAACAAACGTTTCGACCAGGGCTGTGGAGTCGGTAAGACACAGTTGCGACTCCGACTCCAACTCCGACTCCTGGATTTTATCAGGTTCCGACTCCGACTCCGACTCCGACTCCTTCATAAATGGCCACTTCGTAATAATAAATTTACTGTTGTAAAATATTAACATGGAGCTTATTCAGTTTCTCACCATCATATAAATAATCAGACCACTTAGAGCAAACACTATATTTATTAGATACAATTAGAATATACCAAATAACTTTTATAAACTTTTCAAAACTGTAAGTAAATTTCAATAAACCCTGTTATTCTGTTAATAAGAAATCTATACATTTGTCCTCAGAAAAAGTATAGCCTCTGTCAGATCCTCCTTCATGGATGCCCTCAAGTCTGATCTAATTATTTTGAGAGCAGAGAACAACCTCTCTACACTAACTTGGGTTGGTGGCAAAGCAGTAACCACTCGGGCAACATCTCTGACAATGTCAGGATACAGGGGAATCGCTTGTTGCACTGTTATTTTTGATGAACGATCAAATTTCTCAATCTCTTTTAGTGCACATGAAAAATTCTGCTGAAATGTACTGGCTGTGTTCTTTGATGGGGATGACTCTTCCATGCGGGAACGCTTTGCACGGTCCTTGTGATCCAAATATTTTTCGATATTAAATTCTTCATCAGTTGATGATGAGGGTGAAGATGTGGCAGGACGATCAAATTCTTCTTGTTCCTCCTGACTGTTTTGCAATCCTTTCATCCTTACTGCTATTTCAAACAGAGCTTCTTTTCCTTTACTCAGCTGTTGATCATCTAGAAGAATCCGATGCATTGGGTCTACATAAACAGCTGCCAAAAGAATGTTATTTTGTAATAGTAGCTCCTCTCTCCGTTTCATTTATGTAGCAATGCCACTTGCAATTAACCCTCCTCTTTGGGACAGGCGAAGCATCAGGTTCCTCCACTCCTTTAAGAAAATACCTGGAGTTAAGTCCTCTGCTTGTAATTTTTTAGTCACTGTAAATGGGTGCTCTAGCAATTTTTCCAGCTCAGTCACCTGATTCAACTGACTTTCATTTAGCGTCAGTTGAGGGTTAGCCATGTCTACAAGAAAGGTTTTCAGTTCAACCAAGCGCTGAATCATTAAGTAAGTACTGCCCCATCGTGTGGCTTGATCAATAATTGCCCCTTTTCCAGCACATCTCTTCAAAATTGAGTCAACTTTAGGGGTTCTGGCAACAGTAGCCAATTTTCTCACCTTGCCAATCAGTGCAGCAGCATGTCCTTCTTGCAGACTGTCTCTTATAGCCAGCTGTAGCGTATGCACAACACAGCGCATGTGATGAATGAAAGATCGCATTGACACAGTTTCAACAAGATTATCTAAACTATCATGTAGCAGTTCATCTGAAGCAACTTCAGTTTGCTCCTCAGTTACAATACTGTGTTCCTCTATTTCAAACATTTCTGTGTCCGTGGACCCAGAATGTTCTTCTAGCTGCTGGTCACCATCATTACTCTCATTCATTAGCTTAATAGTACTTATCATATTTGAAGCATTGTCAGTTACGACAGAAAGAACTTGCTCTTTTTTAAGTTCATAGTCTTGCAGAACCTTTTCCACCAAGGCCTGGAGAAACTCACTGGTGTGATGAGCTTTGGTGTCTTTTACTGCCAATGTTTTGGTAATTATTTCATTTTTGTCACAAACAAACCGGACATTGATGGCAAAATAATTCACTCTGTGACGTGTGCAGGCATCCATTTTAAGAAACACAAAGCGTCCCTTGAGAGTTTTTTTAAGTTCTTCCTTTTGTTTAAAAGCTTCTTCGATTACTAATTTTCTAATACTCTCTCTCTCCAGAGAAACACCAAGCTTGCGGGCCATTTCTACATTCAAACACATAAAAGCTGGTCGTGAAAATAATGAAATAGGCACACTATCCTTTACAACAAGCTCTATGATCTGTTTTTTAAATGTATCTACTGTCATTGTCACAGTAACTTTGTCACTGACAAAATATCTTGCAACTGATGGCTGCAAAGTTCTCTGCTCCTTTGCTTGACCGGAAGAGCTGGGCACTGGTTCTTTGGTTTGGATGCAGTCTTTCTCATCCACTGCTTTCAGTACTTCTGGATGAAAGCGCTGTAAATGTCTCTTTAGATTAGAAGCTCTGGTAGGAGCATTTTTATCTTTGCCTGAAAATGCACTTATCTTCGCTTCACAGCTTTTGTTTTCGTCTGGATCATTTGTCATACACTGACAGACATAATGTTTTCTATCTTGAGTGATGGTGAAATGTTCAAATACAGCTGATTTAATGCGATGCTTCTTTGACATTCTCAGGTTTTTAATTCTGCATTCACAATCCAAATGACAATTGTTTTTCCTAAAAACAATTGTACAAAATTATTGCCAGGTCGTACAACTGATATACTGGTCAGTAATACTGTTATTATTCCTCATGTACTCACAGTTAACTGATGCAAAGTTTGTGGATAATACTTCTTACAGTCTTCCTCTTCTTCTGAGTAGCAGGCAGCTGTGAGATGCTTGGAAGATGCACACCGGCTAGAATGATCTAGTCTAGACGAGGAGGAGCCAAGTTACTACTAAGAATTTGCAACACATTTTCACTTTCAGTTTCATACATTGTAAGTAGGGGGGTTGGGGCAGCATGAAGTTAACCAAGTATAAGAATAGATAAGGGCAGTGGAGAACAGTGACACACAACAAGTAAGAAATGTCTCTATCTCCAGCAGAACTGCTTATCACTGTTGTTCATAGTTTGATAGAACATAAATATTTGAGTAACATTTATAAAATTAATATGAAAGTTCAATTATGAAATATTAATACATTTTTTTAAAGCTGGAGTCGGAGTCGGTACATTTCTACCGATTCCGATTCCGACTCCGGCCAAAACTAGCTCCGACTCCGACTCCACGACTCCGACTCCGACTCCACAGCCCTGGTTTCGACCATACGGTCTTCCTCAGTGTTTACAACTGATAAAAACAAAAGAAGTACATATCAGGACACGTGTCAATCAAAAAGTATAAACAGTCAAAATTGCCCCTTAATCATAAAAGATCGACCCATTTCTATAAGTACAATGACTTTTTTTTACAGTATTATAAGAATCGAATGACAATCAAGAATAGGTCCCCAGTTATTACATTTTCAACTGTAAGTTATTGTCCATATGTCTAGAAAAAATGACAATTGATGTATTTACAAGTAAAACTAAATTAAAATCATGCATTAGTATCTAGAAACTGATACGCAGGAGTAGAATATAATGAGAGAACTCATCAGAATTCCTAATGAAAGGTCTCTCATTATATTCTAATTCTGTGTATCGATTCTTATAATATTGTAAAAAAAACAACTCATTGTACTTATAGAAGTGGGTCGATCTTTTATGATTAAGGGGCAATTTTGACTTTTTGTACTTTTTGATTGACATGTGTCCTGATATGTACTTCTTTTGTGTTTATCAGTTGTAAACACTGAGAAAGACTGTATGGTCGAAACGTTTGTTTAAAGATACAACTTTTTGCAACAGTGCTCCCATAATAAAAGTGCAACCCAACTGGCTACATAAAGACTCTTGTGTTCTTTTTGGTGTGCCAGATCCAATTTACATAGTGTATTACAGATTTATCTGAGCCCCCACCTATCTGTGAGCCATCCTTCTCTAAAGAAAATTGTGTTTTGGTCCCTGTCAGGCTGTATATTCTTCTATTAGTGCTTACACGTAGATTACATGTACAGCATTCAAAAGGAGGCTAATATACCAACACCTACTATGTGAGCTTTTAATCAGCTATGACCCTGGCACACAATGCCCTTTCCTTCAGTGTGCCTTTAGGCATGGGTTTCTTGTACCTAATGATAGAGGTGACCATGTGATGGTCTGGCTTCAGCCTTCTAAAGTTGGTTGATTTCAAATTCATGTAGAAATGTTCCAAAACATCCTGAAGGAGATTGTCGTGGACAGATTTATCAAATGTAGAAAAACTTAGGCCATGTCCACAGTTTACTATGTCTTCAGTGGGTTCAGGGGCTCAGTATGAATACATTTCAAACGGGATTCAGGAAATCCCTGACAGAACCATTGACTACTATGATACGAACATAGCTCAAATAAATACTATTTATACTTTATGAAACTGTCAGTCATTTTTGATGGGCAGAAAAACAGACTTATAGGGGGAAACCCACAACGTACTGCAGATACGTAGTGTGAACAGGGTCTAACAGTGAGTAGCAACTAACCATTTACAAGTTCTTAAGTGGATCAGTTTACTTGCAGACCAAGCTCAAGTTGATAATATTCAAGCGTTATGAGTTCCTAGCATCATCTTTTGATGGCGGCAGTGTCATTATGTGGGGCTGCATGACTACTAATGGTGAATGGAAACTCCATTGTATTGATGGTATCATGAACTCACAGATGTACTGCTTTATATTGAAAGAGTTGATGCTACCATCACTCTGTGCCCTGGCCAGACGTGCACTTTCCCCGTTTTTTGTTCATTCCATGCCTAGAAGACTTGGTGCTGTCTTTAAAAGTCATGGAGGTCATACATAATACTAGTAGTTCTTGATGTGGGATGTATTAATTTTTGCATCAGCTAATTTGAAGATTTTGTAATGAAAGTTATATTATCGACCTTACCTTTATGTTATAGGTTAGAAAATGTTGTCAAAATGTAGAAAACTGTTCTTGTATTCACTGAGATATTTGAAAAGTAAGACTTTAATACAGGGGCACTGTATATATCTAGTATTCAAACTCATAAATCAGTATAACCAAATATTTGTGTGTGACTTCTCTTGGTTCTCTTCAAGAGAATCAAGAATAATATCTTTAGTTTAACTACACAGTAAACATCTTGTGTCTATCCTGAGGCTGAAATTTCTCATCCTATTAAAGATGATAACCAGAGGGATTTTGATTATCTCTACTTTATCATTGCTCACAGAATGAACAGTGTGAATCAAGGGTGAATTTATCAGCCCAATACCTCGATGTCCTAAAAATGCTTTTTGTGCCATTTTAGGTTAATTTGGGAGGGAAGGGTAAAATTTAAATCTGTTAATCTTAAAAGTAGAGAGTATTCATATAATATAAGTGTTCTGCTTTCCAATTGTCTAGGGCCTTGTAGTAAATACAGAACTGCATAAGTAACGTATTATAGGCTAAATGTGTGACTCGCATGAGTGCAATGCAAGGAAATCTCCCATTGTGCTCATGCCCATGTCAGACAATCAGGCAACTCAGACCTGCGAGTTTTTCCTCAGCCCTGTACGAGCTGAGGAAAAAAATCACAGCATGCTGCAATTGTCAGTTAGTCTCAGATCATTCGCACCTATAAAAGTCTACAAGTCTATGGGTGCAAGTGAAACATCAGACTGCACTCACATGTAATCGGCAGACATGCAAGTGCGGCACTATATATGCCAAGGCCAACAATAGAGAAGATGGGGAAAGTAATCTCTCCCTCTCTTTCGCAGCAGTGATCCTATCGGAGGATTGGATCACAGTAGATGACACTTGGCTCACGCTCGCAGCACATCCTGAACCGAATGTCATTAGTACCGTATATAGTATCCAATACTCTCACATTGGATGCCACCTGTGAGTCTTATCCCAGCCTTAAGCGGCCGTCACACGCAACGATTATAAGCCCGATATCGTTTAAGCGATCTCCTTTTTGATCGCTTAAGCGATATCGTTTTGGCATCGTTGCATGTAATCAAGCGATTTTACTGTGTAAAATCGCTTGATCGTGACATCGCAGATCTGAGCTCCGGAGCTCAGATCTAGCGATGAACGATGTCACGATCTGCTTCATCGTGGTGTATGACACCACGATGAACGATTTCCCAGCGGCAGAGCCTATGCTGGGAGATGGTAACTATGGTACACGTCGGGTTACTAAGCGCCGCACGTCTCCCAGTAACCCGATGTGTACCATAGTAACCAGCGATCTCGCTGGTCCACATCGCTGGTGAGTCTGTGTGACATCTCACCAGCGATGTGAGCGATATTGTAAGCGATCGCGCGTGCACGTGATCGCTTACAATATCGCTAGCGATATCTTAGCGTGTGACGGCCGCTTAATACTTGAGGTTCACTTCAGAATCTGCTATTCTGGCAACATATGTTGCCCATGCAGCGTTCTCCTCTGGAAAACTCTCCACTGAGGTTGTGTTCAGACAGAGATTTGACATTTTCTTTTAGAGTGAATTTGTTTTAAATACTGCCTCAAATTTAACTTTAAAATGAATAGAAAATCTTACAAGCATTTTTATGTTATATCCACTTTGCTGTTTGTCTGAAGTTTTTTTTTTTTCTGGAAGAAGTTATGAAGTTTGCCTGGTGAAAAATAATAACTCGTGGAATCCATTCTGAACGTCACACATCAAATCTTCAAAACTGCTTTAGAAAAAAAAAACTCTTCAAAACAGCTCCAAGAAAAGAAATACTCTTCAAAAACACTGTCTTAAGGCCCAGTCACACATAACGATATCGTTAGCGAGATCGTTGTAACTGTGACGTTACAACGATCTCTCCAGCGATGTCGTTATGTGTGACATCTAGCAGCTATCAGGCCCCTGCTGTGAGGTCGCTGCTCTGGGTAATTTTTTGATCATTGGTTTCCCGCTGGTCAGCACGCATCGCTGCGTGTGACTGTGAGAGACCAGCGATCAGTGACCTCACAGGCTGGTAACCATGGTAAACACCGGGTATCTAGGCAGCGCGCGCTGCCTAGATACCCGGTGTTTATCATAGTTACCAGCGTCCTCCATGCTTACAGGCAGCGCTAAGCAGGGAGGATGCTGGTAACATCGCCTTTAGCGATGTGGAAGGTGACTCCCAGGTCCCTCATCGCTGGGGAGATCTGCCTTTTTGACAGCACCCCAGCGACCAGGTAACGACGCTCCAGCGATCCCGGCAGGTCGTTATCGCTGTCGGGATTGCGGGAGCGTCGTTGTGTGTGACATGGCCTTTAAATGGGTCCTCTCTAAAGTTTTTTCCTGAAGTAGTTTCTGCTGTAAAACCTCATCAGTTTTGGCCACCTAAAACCCCCAATACATCGTATAGGTAGACACCCGACAAAGTGTCGTTCAGCTGATCATTTGGCCAGCAGCCATCTTGTCTCGCTCTCCCATACACATGAGCACTCATCAGAATGAGTTCTCCTGTTCTCTGTATCAGAGCGAGCCAATGCCAGATATCTCTGGCAGTGGCTTTTCTTTTAGAGAAAAAAAGGATCAGCAGTCCATAAGCGAACTCTCTTCTAGGCCGGAGTCACAATAGCGTATGGCTTTTGTTAGGAGAGCATCGCACTGCCCGGATTGGCCATGACTCTATTGACGTGAGCAAGTCAGCTGCTTAGGGCCACGTCACACACATAGATATTTGTGCAGATATTGTTCACAGATCTCTGGTTGCAGTGAAATTATGGACACATTAATCCATTTATATACAGCCACAAAATGGAGCATGTGTCCATGATTTCACTGCAACCAGAGATCTGCCAACAATATCTGCACAGATATCTGTGTGTGTGACGTGGCCCATAGGCGGCCGTCACACGCAACGATTTCTTGCCCGATATCGTTTAAGCGATCTCCTTTTTGATCGCTTAAGTGATATCGGGCAAGATATCGTTGCATGTAATCAAGCGATTTACGATGTTAAATCGCTTGATCGTGACATCGCTGATCTGAGGTCCGGTTCTCAGATCTAGCGATGAACGATTTCACGATCTCCTTCATCGTGGTGTATGACACCACGATGATCCATCTCCCAGCGGCAGAGCCTATGCTGGGAGATGGTAACTATGGTACACGTCGGGTAACTAAGCGACGCGCGGCCCTAGTTACCCGATGTGTACCATAGTAACGAGCGAGATCGCGAATCCACATCGCTGGTGAGTCTGTCTGTGTGACATCTCACCAGCGATGTGAGCGATATTGTAAGCGATTGCGCGTGCACGTGATCGCTTACAATATCGCTAAAGATATCTGTGCGTGTGACGGCCGCCTTAGAAATACATGAAGCTTTCTCTCCCAGGAGATCCTCGCTGGTCTGGTGGAGTGTGATCCTTGCACAAGTTATATGGTAGTGTGAAACCAGCCTTATAGGAGTTGTCCCACAAACAAAGCTAATTTTAATCAATAGATCTTGGAATTGTAATAAATTCCACAATTGGATGTCTTTGAAAAAAACTTTCCTGTGCTTAGATAATCTTACATATGTGTCCCTGCTATGTACTGTGCAATGACCGTGTTTGACCGTACAGGGACATGGGCCAGGGTCACATCTCCGTTTTTTTTTAAGAATCCTGATCCGGTTTTGAGCTTTCAAAAAGCTCAAAACCGGACCAGGAAACGCTCCTCATAGGAGCCAATGCAAAACACCGGATGGCTTCACAAGCCATCCGGTGTCCGTGTCCGGCACTGCAGCCTGCGTTAAAAATCATGCAGGCAGCAGTTTTCGCAGCGGTTCTCTGTACCGCACTGCAGTAACCGGATGGCTCAGGATGTGTAATCCTGAGCCATCCGGCAACTGCATAGTTTGCTGATCCCGGCTATTGCCGGGATCAGCAAACTGTCCTATGACTATTAAAGAGTTAAATTTACTAACTAAAGGACTGTTTGAGGTCTCTAGGGGGGGCTTAGACCCCCCTACAGACCGGCCGCCCACTCCGGTGGGCTTCGACTACAATATCCCCCATGGCACGGGCTCCTCCGAGCTCCGTGCATGTCAACCAAAGTCCCCCCCGTATCACTATAGAGGGGTGCATACACCCCTCTTGTACAGTTATTCTTGTATTATGTGGCAAAAACGAAGTATTATTAAAGTCTACATGTAAGTTCATAATTACGTGCTCTCGTAGGCAGAGTCCAGGGAATTCCATGGGCGGGGCTGTGTGCAGCAGCCTCCGCCCGCTCATTCATTATGGCCGCCCCCTTTGGGCTTCATCCAGTGTTGTGAGGGCGGCCGCGTCATGAAAGGGGCGGGGCTAACTGCGGCACACCGTTAGCCCCGCCCCTTTCATGACGCGGCCGCCCTCACAACACTGGATGAAGCCCAGAGGGGGCGGTCATAATGAATGAGCGGGCGGAGGCTGCTGCACACAGCCCCGCCCATGGAATTCCCTGGACTCTGCCTACGAGAGCACGTAATTATGAACTTACATGTAGACTTTAATAATACTTCGTTTTTGCCACATAATACAAGAATAACTGTACAAGAGGGGTGTATGCACCCCTCTATAGTGATACGGGGGGGGGACTTTGGTTGACATGCACGGAGCTCGGAGGAGCCAGTGCCATGGGGGATATTGTAGTAGAAGCCCACCGGAGTGGGCGGCCGGTCTGTACGGGGGTCTAAGCCCCCCCTAGAGACCTCAAACAGTCCTTTAGTTAGTAAATTTAACTCTTTAATAGTCATAGGACAGTTTGCTGATCCCGGCAATAGCCGGGATCAGCAAACTATGCAGTTGCCGGATGGCTCAGGATTACACATCCTGAGCCATCCGGTTACTGCAGTGCGGTATTCTGCACACATTTTTGTAAAAAAATGTGTGTGCCCGGCATTGCGTTCACCGCATCCGGATCTGGATGCGGTGAATGCAATTCTAGTTTTAAATGTGACCCTAGCCTTGGTCTGATCATACCACATCTCCTGTGCTGAGATAATCTTATATACATTTCCTTGCTATGTACTGTGTAATGGCCATATCTGACCGTACAGGGACCATGGTCTGATCATACCACATCTCCTGTGCTGGGATAATCTTATATACATGTTCCTGCTATGTACTGTGTAATGGCTGTTACTGACCGTACATGGACATGGTCTGATCATACCACATCTCCTGTGCTGAGATAATCTTATATATTTGTCCCTGCTATGTACTGTGTAATGGCCGCGTCTGACCATACAGGAACATGGTCTGCTCACACCATATCTCCTGGGCAGGGGAGGAAGTAAGGCTAGGGTTACACTTGGCATGTCTTTTTCAAGGTTCTTTTTGGCAGCCTGCATTTTTGCATGTGTTTTTGCTGATAGGTGTGGGAGACCCTTAAAAACACATGCAAAAATGCATGTACCATTTAGTGCCATATAAAAACGCATGCGTTTCCCATAGTGCCCCATATTAACAAAAACGCATGTGTTTTTGAAAAAGCACCAAAAAGTACTGCATGCTGCATTTTTGGGTGCTTTTTCCAAAAAATCATGCATCATGCAGTATTTTTTGGTGCAGAGCCAAAAACACACCTAAAACCGCATGGTACATTCAGACATACGTTTTTGCTATTGGGGCATGTGTTTTTTACATGGGGGCCTATGGATGCGTTTTTCCATGCGTTTTTCACAAAAGACATGTGTGAAAAATGCATGGAAAATCTGCAAGTGTGACCCTAGCCTAAAAGAGTATACAGATATTACAGCTTGGGATCGCAAATAATTCTTTTTTTTTGAGATAATAATTTTTTTACAAACAGGCAGGGAATTTTTTTTTTTACCAAACAAAAAGAATCTGCCATGATCCCTGCTGTAATGTCTGTATACTCTTTTGATCATCCCCTGCCAAGGATAAAACCATGGTCTGCACATGGTCAGACACGGCCATTACATATTACACAGCAGGGACACATATAGGCTAGGGTGAGGGTCACATTTGGTCCTTAAATTGCGTTCACCACATCCAGATCCGGATGCGGTGAACGCAATTTGCTTCAGACACATTTTGCGAGCAAACTGTGTTGCTGAAGCCGCAATCCGGTAACTGGATTGCTCCGGATGTGTAATCCGGAGCAATTTGGTTACTGTATAGTTTGCTCATCCCTGCTGCCGCAGGGATGAGCAAAGTGTTTAATCTGTCAAAAATGATTAAATATTAATAATAATTGTGGGCAACATGTCTCTAGGGGGTGCCCACCCCACTTAGAGACATGCTGGCCACTCAGGACAGCATGTTATGTGTTAATAAGTGATGTACAGTAAGCCGGCTTCTTTCGGATCTGTACATTTTTATCAGTGAAGTCGCCTGCTCCTCTGACAGCAGTGCGTATACTATACGTGATGTACGTATAGTATGTGCCGCTGTCTAGGGTCCTGAAGGCTTTTACAGTATATCTATGGCGGTGCGCTGCCCATAGATCTACTGTACATTATGTATAGTATGTGCACCGCTGTCAGAGGAGCTTCATTGATAAAAATGTACAGAGCCGAAAGAAGCCGGCTTACTGTACATCACTTATTAACACATAACATGCTGTCCTGAGTGGCCAGCATGTCTCTGGGGGGAAGGCACCCCTAGAGACATGTTGCCCACAATTATTATTAATATTTAATCATTTTTGACAGATTAAACACTTTGCTTATCCCAGCGGTATCCGGGATAAGCAAAGCATTGCGGATGTTAGAACCGCTCCGAAAACTACAGCCTGCAAGATTTTTCACGCAGGCTGCAAAGCCGGATGCGGTAACTGGATTGCATGTAATGCAAATCGGTTTTAATAATGGGCTCCAATGAGGAGCGTTTGCTGATGCGGTATTGAGCTTTTTAAAAGCTCAAAATCGGATCAGGATTTTAAAAAAACAACGCATGTGTGACCCCAGCCTTATAAGATTATCTCAGCACAGGAAAGGCCACGTTACACACACAGATATCTGTTCAGATATTGGTCTCAGATCTCTGGTTGCAGTGAAATCATGGACACATTGTTACATTTGTACACGGCCACAAAATGGAGCAATGTGTCCATGATTTCACTGCAACCAGAGATCTGAGACCAATATCTGAACAGATATCTGTGTGTGTAACGTGGCCTGAACATTTTTTACAAACATCCAATTGTGGAAATTAAATAAATTGTGGAATTTATTATTATTCCAAGATCTATTGATTACGATTGACCTTAAAATTACCTTAGTTTGTGGGAAAAACCTTTTAAGTGCACAGCTGAGTCATCTAGGTGTTACATGATTGGTTATTCATCTGCAGGAGACATATCCTGGTCCACTTTTCCTAGAAAAAGAAACAACTACTTTTGAAAAAACCCTTTTTCACCTACCGGTAGTAGTGTTTCCATTCCATAAAGACTATTCCATTAATCTTACAAAAACAGGAATAAAAAAAATTCTTGTGGTGCCAAGAAAACTAACAAAGATGCTACAATTAGAGCAGTTGGGGGATCACTTAAGCTAAGCTAATATGTCCAGTAATCAACTGTTAGGGCAGAGACACGCTTATTCGAGCTGCATGCAAGTGTCTCGCATGCATCTCACATTAGTCACCCAACCCGGCCAACGGCTCTCTGAATGTGAGCGTGCAGCTGATTGTGTTTCTATTGAGCTCCACACTCCTGTTCAGAGAGGCAGGGGCTGTGCTGGGTGACTCATGTGAGATGCATGCGAGATACTCACATGCAGCTTGCATAGTGTCTCTGCCCTTAGATCAGATCCTGCAGAGATCCATTGACATAAACATTGTGCAAATACAACTTTTTGATACGTTTAGAAATAATTGATTTCTGTAGGATCTGTGCTTCTTAACATGAGAGTCTATGGAAAACAGATCTGTTAACGAAATGCTATTTAGCCATCCATTTTTCTTTAATTGTAAAGGATCTGTTTTTTGCTAACTGGATCAGCATCAAATGGAAGATAAATAGAGATTTGTAAACTTGACCTAAAACAGTAAAGATTTCTTTATTCTTGTGACTCCCTTCTCTGGGGGCACATAACAGATATAGTCTAAAAAAGGAAATAATGCAAATAATATCAAATAATACACACAATTTGGACTTGCTTAGTAGTGTTTTAAGCCCACGTTCTGAGATGTAGCTAGCAGCTTAAAGGGAACCTGTCACCTGGATCTAAGCCCCTACTCTATCACTACCTGTCCCTGCACCTTCCTAGCTGCTCCCTATCGATCCCTCTCTGAGCTAAATCCGCCCTTTAAAACTGCAGAAAAATAAGTTATAACTTACAGAAGTCCCTGAGGCTGGGGACTGAGAAGGCGGCGCCAGGCTCCATTCAGCCCCTCCTCCATGCAGCAGCACACGCCCCGCTGGGCGGCATTATTCTTTCTTCATCGCCGCCTCCTCCATTTGGAATCTCCCACCTGCTTTACACCTATCATGTTGTGGTGATGCGACCTCGATGTGTCCCCTGACTGAGACACAGCATATGGGAGATTGTATCTTCTGCTCGGTAGCAGCACACACAGGGTGAGCTGCTACTGGAGCTAAGTGCTGATTGAAATCACTGACCCCCAGGTGTGTTGGTGAATAGGAGATGATATGTGCTGCCCTGGGCTGTGGGGAGGGGGTGGAGGGTGTCAGGACAGCAGCAGGAGCTGCTGGGATTGTATGAGGTTCTACTCGGCTGTGCCCCGGTGTAACAGGCCAGACTAACCCCCCGACCAGAATATACTCGGGGTTAAAGTGGCCTAGGCCAGATTATACCCCTCCGTATACCACAGCAGCTTTAGATCAGGGCTCCAAGCAACACATGGGGGCCCGAGGCAGCACAAAGTGGCCCCAGGCAGCAGAAAGTGGCCCTACGCAACATACAGGGGCCCCAGGCAGTGCTAGGGCCCCAGGCAGTGCTAGGGCCCCAGTCAGTGCAGAGGGCCCCAGGCAGCACAAAGTGGCCCCAAGCAGCACAAAGAGGCCCCAGGCAACATACAGGGGCCCCAGGCAGTACTAGGGGCCACAAGCTACACACAGGATCCCAGGCTACACACAGGGGCCCCATGCAGCATACAAGGACCCCAGGCAGTGCACGGTTCCCCAGGCAGTGCACGGGGCCCCAGGCAGTGCACAGGGCCCCACGGCAGTGCACGGGGCCTCAGGCAGTGCACGGGGCCCCACGGCAGTGCACGGGGCCCCAGGCAGTGCACGGGGCCCCAGGCAGTGCACGGGGCCCCAGGCAGTGCACGGGGCCCCAGGCAGTGCACGGGGCCCCAGGCAGCACAAAGTGGCCCCAGGCAGCACAAAGTGGCCCCAGGCAACATACAGGGGCCCCAGGCAGTACCAGGGGCCCCAGGCTACACACAGGATCCCAGGCTACACACAAGGGCTCCATGCAGCATACAAGGGCCCCAGGCAGCACACAGGGGCCCCAGGCAGCACAAAGTGACCACAGGCAATATACAGGGGCCCCAGGCAGTGGGCCACCCGGGGCCACTTTGTGCTGCCTGGGGCCCCTGTGTGCTGCCTCTGGCCCCCATGCGCTGCCTGGGACCCCTTTGTACTGCCTGGGGCCCTTGTATGCTGCATGGGGCCCCTGTATGTAGCCTGGGACCCTGTGTGTAGCCTGGGGCCCCTAGTACTGCCTGGGGCCCCTGTATGTTGCCTGGGGCCACTTTGTGCTGCCTGGGGCCACTTTGTGCTGCCTGGGGCCTGTGCACTGCCTGGGGCCCCGTGCACTGCCTGGGGTCCTTGTATGCTGCATGGGGCCCCTGTGTGTAGCCTGGGATCCTGTGTGTAGCTTGTGGCCCCTAGTACTGCCTGGGGCCCCTGTATGTTGCTTGGGGCCTCTTTGTGCTGCTTGGGGCCACTTTGTGCTGCCTGGGGCTCTGTGCACTGCCTGGGGCCCCGTGCACTGCCTGGGGCCCCTAGCACTGCCTGGGGCCCCTGTATGTTGCGTAGGGCCACTTTCTGCTGCCTGGGGCCACTTTGTGCTGCCTCGGGCCCCCATGTGTTGCTTGGGGCCCTGATCTACAGTTGCTGTGGTATACGAAGGGGTATAATCTGGCCTAGGCCACTTTAACCCCGAGTATATTCTGGTCGGGGGGGTTAGTCTGGCCTGTTACACCGGGGCACAGCCGAGTAGAACCTCATACAATCCCAGCAGCTCCTGCTGCTGTCCTGACACCCTCCACCCCCTCCCCACAGCCCAGGGCAGCTCATATCATCTCCTATTCACCCGCACACCTGGGGGTCAGTGATTTCAATCAGCACTTAGCTCCAGTAGCAGCTCACCCTGTGTGTGCTGCTACCAAGCAGAAGATACAATCTCCCATATGCTGTGTCTCGGTCAGGGGACACATCGAGGTCGCATCACCACAACATGATAGGTGTAAAGCAGGTGGGAGATTCCAAATGGAGGAGGCGGCGATGAAGAAAGAATAATGCCGCCCAGTGGGGCGTGTGCTGCTGCATGGAGGAGGGGCTGAATGGAGCCTGGCGCCGCCTTTTCAGTCCCCAGCCTCAGGGACTTCTGTAAGTTATAAGTTATTTTTCTGCAGTTTTATAGGGCGGATTTAGCTCAGAGAGGGATAGATAGGGAGCTGCTAGGAAGGTGCAGGGACAGGTAGTGATAGTGTAGGGGCTTAGATCCAGGTGACAGGTTCCCTTTAAGCTTTAGTACTGACAGCAAGATGGTAGACTGTAAACATTTACATATAAATGGAAATCAAGAATGAATCGCAGAAAATTGCTATATCTTATGTTGTATTACAAGACAGAGTGGCATAGAATGTAAGGTTGGCTTCACACCACGGTGCAATCAGGTCCGGGGTGAACCTGACAGCCCTGGACCCGATTTTTACATTATACAGCCCTATGGGGCCGGATGGAACCAGATGGCAGCTATCTGCCATCCAGTTTCCATCTGTCCAGGAGGATCCGGGTGTATTCAGACTTTCCTCCCGGACACAAAAACTGTCCTCCCAGATCCGGGGCAATCCGGTGCTCCCAAATATGGAAGTCTATGGCGCCGGATTGCCCAGATCCGGGAGGATCCGGGAACTGGACACTGGCAGCTGAAGTTCAGCGTGAGCTATGCTGAACTTCAGCACCAGGGAGCTGTCCCCTGTGAAGTGGTTCAGCACCATCTCAGCAGGGGACAGCTACCTCAGCTGCGCTCTGCAGCATCCGGCTACAAACAAGACCGGAGGGCATATTAACCCTACAGTTCTATTTGTCCAGAGCTTTCAGGCCTGACAAGACATAAATCGTGGTGTGAAGCCAGCCTATGTGACACAAAAGCTAACTCATTGAGTTAATCTGGCAAAACAAAACAAAACATGAATTTATTATCATCTGGCACTACTATGTTGTACTTGCACATACTTTCTACACTTGGGAGACGTACAGAATAGCATTTTTTGCTAATTTGTTATACTTATCATGAAGAGAAATATGAATATGAATTATATATATAAAACCATTGCAGTATAGTCGTCCTCAATTTAATGGAAACAAAGTCATGTGCACTTAGTGTTCAGTGCCATGTGGTGCCAAAAATCCTTTTTGTCTTGTTCAAGGTATTAGATATATGTCGAGCCCCAGAGCGTAGGTTACTCGGGTATCAGGCGGCAGGGGGTTACTTTGTCACGGGGAATGGCGGTTGCGCCTTTTCCGTGTCCTGGGGGACTATTCTTCAAAAGGGGAATTTATGTACAAGGATTATTTACAGTTTGTAGTTGCCGTGATGCCACCTGCAGTACCTGGTGAGATCCCACCAGCGCCGCCACAGTCCTCTGGTGGTTGGTGGTATTGCGGCAATGATGGTGTAGTCCTCCGCAGGCAGGACTGGGACCTCCGGGGCAGGGATTCTGCAAAGGAAATGAGTTTATGCAAAGAAAGATGTAGCACAGTCGAAAGTCACTTCACCGGGTACTTTACTGGAACTTAGCAGAGTCATTACAGTCCTCAGTGCAGTATGATGTTACAATGACAAGTGGCTACAGGTGGCTGCAAGCGGATCTTTGGTAGATAGACGGAACCCCCTTTATGTGCCTTTCCTGTTCCTTTTCTTCCCTTCCTTCCCAGTAGCTTTGTGAAGCCTGATCTCATATAGAGTAAATCTGACCTCCTGCTGTCTTTCTTTACTTCCCTTGCTCCCGTTGGGTGAACCGTCTGTTGATCATTGCAGTTGTGCATTACGGTGTCTGATTCCCCTCTAATGGGTACTTAGGAATCAGGGCCGTATCTGGAGATACCCCCGTTCTACGGATTCTCTGCAGGCCGTGAAGGTTCCTACATGTGCAGGCTCTGCCGGTACCCAGTTTCCATCTCTGAGTGAACTCCCTCCGAGCTTCTTACTATCTTCTCTCCTCTGTCTGGGATCTGTACTTCTTGTCCCCTGGTCCCTCGGCCGAGGTGACCCTCCTTCTTGCCTCAGGCTCCCTGCCTGAATCTCCAATCACTTTCCAACCCGGAGGCCAAGGCGGACGGGCTGGCCGACCTCCTTTCTCCCGCAGGCTCCTCAGCTCCTGCCCTCACTGGATGACCTCTCTGGTTCCCCCTGGAGGTGACTATATACCCTCCCGGGTTCCCTCCCACTGCCTGATCTAATGTGGGATGTGGGTTTAGGGTCCCGCCTACCATCCATAAATCCACTTGCAGTGGGGATGACTACACCTTTTTTATGGGTGCAGTACCCCTTTGTGGCACCTGCATAGTGGGGCGCCACTATACAGGGTTAGGATGGAAACACACTATTCAAGATGCATGCAGGTATCTCATATGCATCTTCCATGAGTCACCCGGCCCGGCTGCCGCTTCTCTGGACGAGAGCATGCAGCTCCATATACAATCAGCTCCATGCTCCTTTCCAGAGAGTTGGCAGCTGGACCGGAAGACTCATGCAAGATGCATGAGAGATACTCGCATGCAGCTCGCATAAGTGTGTTTCTGCCATTAGGGGCAGTAAAATAAACCCTTATTCCGGGGTTGGTGAGCACCTGGCTGCATCTGTGTGCATACAAACATTACCTGACAAAAAGACCAGACCAGTCCAGACACATGGAAATAATTTCACACCTGAATAAAGATTTGTAGTCTTGATAGCCAGTTCTAGGAAGTGGTCCAGGTTTGTTTTGCTCTTCTGCTATCAACTCCTAATGAAGTCATAGGTTGTCATAGTGTCCCAAATGGAGACACAGGCAGCTGGTGTTTGTGTCTGTATTTGTTGCACTTTGCTCAAATTAATCTTTGTGTAAGGCTTTAGGGAGATACAGGGCCTCAGTGAAGTGTTTTCTCTCACTTATAGTTACAGGGCCCGATTCAGTGTATCTACTCCCACTAGAAACATGACTCTACCACGTGTTCATTTCATAATGCTTATAGAATTTACATTGACTAGCCATATATTGCAGTCAGGAGCCCAGGAAGTGGCTAATTACAAAAAACAGACAAATAAAATAGTTGTACTAATTGTAATGTTTGCACCTTAATTTTTCCAGCCCTGTCTTGGGTCACATCAGTTTTCAAGTATACTTTTTTGTCGTAGTATTTTCTCTCTCAGTGTTATTGGCATGGTATAAAGTGACACTGGGCCTAATCTCACGTTTTAAAAATTGTTTTTAAAGGGAATCTGTCACCACATTTGACCTATCTTAACTATTAAAGTGTGCATACAGATTATATAATACTGAAGCTAGTCCTCCCTGTCTGCTTCTTATCAGATGCCTTGTTGTGCAAAATTATCTTTTATCACTTTATGTAAATGAGCTGTTCCAGGCTATGGGGTGGATGCTGCTTGGAAGATAACTCCGCCTCCAGAGCTTGTTTTATATAGAAGAAGGCGTTGGAAGTGTAATTTATATAATGGCCGCTCTCTGGTCTCTTGATCTCACTATAGAGTTGTGTGTCATTATACCTGACCCATCTGCAGGTTCCACTTCAGCTTCCAGCTCACAGGCAGACAGGGTTGAAATATTGTTGCAATACAGCAGAGTTGCAAAAAATGTGTTTGCAAGAAATCAAAGGTCATTTCTCCTGTTCTGTGTTCTTTACTTGTCTCACACTGGAAATGCCCATTTTATTAAAATACGTTCTGTATTCGGAGTTATCTTCCAGGCAGCATCCACCCCATAGCCTGAAACAACTCATTTATATAAAGTAATAAAAAATGATTAATTTACAACAAGGCATTTGATATAAGGCAGACAGGTGTGATTATTTTCAGCATTCTGTAACCTGTATGCCCATATTAATAGTTTGATAGGTCAAGTGTGGTGAAAGATTCCCTTTAAGGCTGGAATTACACTGTCTGTGGGATATATAACTAAGTCGGACGTGGCACGGATAATTAACATGGAATGGCCTCCCCCCTCTCTGGATGGGAGTGTGGAGCTGCTTAGAAACACAAGCAGCTGATGCTCCCGTCCAAAAATGGGAGTAGGCCATTCCACGTTAATCATCCGTGACACGTCCGACTTAGTTACATATCACACAGACAGTGTGATTCCAGACTAATGTCTTAATCCTTAAGGGTATGTGCGCACTGGTCGGGTTAGGGCCGGATTAGGTGTGTAAACCGCCGGTCGGTTTACATAAATTTCATGCAAATTTATGTTAATCCAAACCGGCGTTTGGATTAACATAGAAACCTATGTAAACCGACACCTGCTGTGCACACAGCGGCGGTTTACACATGCTCATCCGTTGCTAACCCGCTGGGTTCCCAGCGGGTTAGCAAAGAATGAGCTTGCTCTATATTCCGGCCGGTTCTGCAGCGGCTGCAAGCAGAATCATGTGCTGCTTCCAGCCGCCGCAACACCGCCGCCGCTAACCCGCCCGTCACCCGCCCGTCTCCCGCCGCACATACCCGACAGGAAGCCGGTGGACGGCTCCGGAGCTTCCTGTCGGGTCCCGCCCAGCCGCCGCCGCCACTAACCCGCCCCCATGTGCACATACCCTTAAAGGGAACCTGTTGAGTCTTTTATGCCCCCGAGCTATCACTGTCTGCACCTGCAGCTTCATATTACTAGTCTAATCATCCCTGTCTGAGCTCAGAGTGTAATGTGAAAGGTGAAGAAAAAGCATTTATACACTTATATTTTCCTATGTAAATGAGGTAGTGTGCAGTCACTTGGAGGATGTAGTCAGTCTGGCAGGTTAATAGTTAACATTTCTGCTGAATGTCAGAAGATATTGCGGGACCTGTGTGATGTCATGATCATGTGACTATAATAGGCAGAGCTACGTCTCTACAGACCGTAATGGCTTTGCTGATTTCAGAGCAGTGCACTGAGGACAAAAAGGACCCTCAACCTTGGTCATCTCCATTTATGCTTCCCCCCACCCCCCCCACAAATCCCCACCTATATCTATGTCATTTCTTCCCTACCTTCAGACCACTACCCTTTGGATCACCTTTCATCCCACTCCCTACTGTCCCCCCTATCTTCCCCCACGGTCACTCCTCCCTCCCATCGTCATGTCAGGCTCCCACCACCACTCTGTGGGGAGTTCACCTGAGACTTTACTTAGTACACAGCAGGGACACATATATAAGATTATCTCAGCACAGGAGATGTGGTATGATCAGATCATGTCCCTGTACAGTCAGGCACGGCCATTACACAGTACATAGCAGGGGCACATATATAGGATTATCTCAGCACAGGAGATGTGGTATGATCAGACACAGCCATTGCATAGTACATACTAGGGCACATTTATAATATTATCTCGGCAAAATAAACTTTTTTAACATATCCGATTGCGGAACTTTTATTAATTCCAAGAGCTATTGATTAAAATGGACTTTAATATGAACGTTGTTCGTGGGAAAACCCCTTTAAATATTGCAACAGATGCAACTTTGTCTAAATATTCATGCTTTAAAAAAAAATATCTTTGGGGCTTTGGTTTTTTAGTGACTCCTCTGTCTGCAGGATCTGTAGTCCAGCTGTTTACTGCTGCCATCTGCTGATATGGGCAGATATTAGAGCTGAACTGATTAACTTTGCTCATAGAACTCCATGTATTGGGCAAAGGCTGAGACATTTTTTGGGAGAGGGGTGCTGCAATTAGGGTTTGAAAAGGCAAGAAAGAGTGATCATAAGGTGCATGAGCCAGCAGCCAATGCAGGGATTTTAATTAATTATTAAACACTAGAATTTACAGCTACGTTACCCATAAAACCATTTATAATTGCTGTGTAATTTCACAAAACTTGAAAGAGATGTACTTAGGCAGGCAAGGATACCGATATGGTCCAATGAACAATTTTATTAATAATTTTAGTAACATCTCCCTTAATTAAAATTTTGTAGAAGATGTTGGCAACATGTCCCCTCCCTTCATGCTTCAGTATTGGAAATTCTAATGAGAGGATTTGGAAGCCTTGGAAAACCTTTTCTGATAAGTGAAATTGTGTCCATTCAAGAACAGACATTTCCTGTGTTGATCACCTTCATTCTACTTTCTTCTTTTACCTTCTTAGGATACATTCCCACAATCAGTATTTGATGAGTTTTGGATGTTGAAGATATTCTGCACCTATTATGTAAATAAGGTCAATTGCGTTTTTTTTTTACATGCATTTTTATTGCGTTTTTGATGCTGCATTTTTTGTCTCTTGTTGGTGTGTTATATTTTTGTTTCTGATACCCCTTGGAATTTGGCCTTGACAAAACTTTATTGAGTCCAAACACATAGAAAAAGTAGAGACCGAGCACTAATCGCTGTACTCATATGACTGTCAGTCTGCGCCTAACTCCTGCAGCAGAAGGCTGTATACGCAGGATCGGGGTGCAAGATCCCGACTGCAGCAAATCATCCATCCTATTATATGATCATCTAGTTCTGTCTGTCTGTCTCTCTCTCTGTAATGGAAATCCTGCCCGGCCGGCTGCAACCAACCAGTGACTCAGGATTTTCGTTACAGAGAAACAGACAGAATTAGCCGAAGATCGCTCCACCCCCTACTCCCTGCCAGCTCGGCGGCAGAAAATGGCGGAGCTGTGGAGCGTTGTTCATCCTGCGCAACCTGAGAAACACGAAACGCTGCCCAAACCTGGGAGGTGACTGCGCTGGGGAGAACAGAAGGGGCTCGCCTGTCAGAGGTGAGTGTCACTGGAGCGTGCGGGGGACGGCGAACAGGCTGAGGGGCTGGAGCCTGCTGCTCAGTCACAGGAAGCCCATAGTGACCAAGTGCGGGAGCAGGAGGGCAGGAGGGGGACTGGAGCCTGGATGAGAAGAGGTAGCAAGGGGGCAGGAGGGGCACTGGAGCCTGGAGGAGAGAGGGGGAGCAGGGGGGCAGGAGGGAGGAGCAGGAAGGGGGCTGGAGACACTTCATCTCACTATTCACCCCCAACTGCTCCCACTTACCCCCAATGCCCCACTCACCCCCAGTGCCCCCGCTCACACCCCACTACCCCCACATCGTGATCTCACCCCCCATGCGATGCGATAGCATCGAGCTTCCAGTCCGGCTGAAAATTGGCGTTGGATTTGAACCACGCACACCACCGCTACCATCGGGTGACCAGCGAGACCAGCAACTGATCTCCCAATGGTAGCCGCAGATCATCTCCTGCTGCATGGAGGTCAGCGGCGATGTAGCCAGGAGATGACCGGCACTATCTCGCAACGAAAATACTCTGACCGGCACTAGTGATGTCACTTAGTGTGATATGCAGCAGCGACCAGGCCCCCACTGTGAGATCGCTGATCATGGCGTCACACTAAGCGAGATCACTATCGAGATCTCAACAGCGATCTCGCTACGTTTGACACAAAAGCAGCGATCAGGCCCCTGCTGTGAGATTGCTGATCGTTACAAACTGTTCTGGACCATTTTTTGGTCGTCACGCTCCCAATAGGCAGCATGCATCACTGTGTTGGACAGGGACAACGACCAACGATCTCAACACCACGCCCGAGAGTGACAGGGTCCCAATAACCGCCATATTGTTGCTGCAAAGCTGGTGAGATCTGACTGTTTAATATCTCACCAGCGATCCCTACCAGGTCGTATCGTTGTCAAGATCGCTGGAGCGTTGCCAAGTGTGACGGTACCTTAAGGGGGTGTCACACACGTCAATGTCGTCAGTGAGATGATTGCTGACAACATTGACGGCTGATTGCTGGTGAGCTGTCACACAGGCAGACTCACCAGCGATCAATGGACCAGAGACATCGTGGAAACGATTTAAATATCGTTTCCACGATGTCTTGCTCCCGCTGCCAGCCTGCTGGAAGCGGGAGCAGGCTGGTCTCCAAGGTAAACTGCGGGTATCTAGGCAGCGCGCGCTGGCTAGATACCCGATGTGTACCTTAGTTACCAGCCTCCTCCGCTCACCGGCTGGTATCTAAGGTACACAGCGGGTAACTAGGGACCCTAGTTAGCCGCTGTGTACCTTAGATACCAGCCGGTGAGCGGAGGAGGCTGGTAACTAAGGTACACATCGGGTATCTAGGCAGCGCGCGCTGCCTAGATACCCGCAGTTTACCTTGGAGACCAGCTCCCAGCGCTTGTGAGAGGCGCTGGGAGCTGGAATATCGCTACTCCCGGTGTCAGACGCAGCGACGCTGCGTGTCCACCGGGCGACAATCGCCAGGTTTTAGGACAGATTCTAAAACCTGGCGATCATCAACCAGCGATTTATCGCTGGTTGATTCAGTATGTCACACGTATCAATATCGCTGCAACGTCACGTGCAGCCGTGATCGTGCAGGCGATATTGACGCGTGTGACATACCCTTTACTGATCGCTCATTGCATTATTCTTAAATCTTTGTAAATAAACTACATAGATATTCTAGAATACCCGATGCGTTAGAATTGGGCCATCATCTAGTAATAAATAAGAGAAGAAAAAAAGCTGCCACTCACCAGTCAGTGCATATTTATTTACGGTAATGGTGCAAGTTACGGGTACATAAACGCGGGGGGGGGGTGATGGATTCACAGACTCCAGTGCCGTTTCGCATAGTGAGCACTTATACCTGTAGAAGCGCTCACTGCGCGAAACAGCACCGTAGTCCGTGAATCCATCACCTCCTCCCTGCGTTCATGTACCCTTAACTTGCACCATTAAAGAATTCTGCACTGACCGGTGAGTTGCAGCTTTTTTTCTTCTCGTATGTATTATGGATCAAAAGATTATTGAAACAGTCAATGTGCAGAAAAGCACCAAAACACTTGTGCATTTTTTCCCTAAATTATTTCAGAATCTAATGCAAGTTTATGAGGAAAATCTGCACATAAAACTTAATGTATCCACAAGAGAAATTGACATGCTGCGGATTTAAAACACGCACCACAGGTCAGTTTACGATGAGTAAAAAATAAAACAGTAGACATGAGATTTCTATATATCCCATTACTTTGCTGGAACTGTAAGACGCTGCGTTTTTGACACCGGGATGATATACAGTTAAAACCTATCATGGACACAAAGCCTTATTTTCCTTAAAATTGATTTCTCGGTGCTTTATTCCAGTGATATATATTTATGCAGAATAGTCGGATTTAATGCAGTTGTCAGCTGCCTTCGTAAATAGATGTGGTCTGAAATACAGGAAATGTCTGATTGCTTAAATATCTTTCTACCAGCAGTCACTCTTGACAGGTTAAAAATCCAGTCCTAAAGATGCTTCAGCACTGGTTCGTATTGGGAGAAATAATGACTGGCTAAAACACACAACTGACACAACTGAAGAATGAAATAGCCACAAGGGAAGTATGCATTGTCACGCAAGGGATAAATATACACAATAACAAACATATCCCAAATTATGAGTATTGCTTCCCAGACCTTGTCTTAGCCCACTCACACAGCCAGATCAGAATATCCCACACTCTACACTGATGAGGGGCAATTACCCCGAAATGCAGCGTCTGTAGTTTGGGGTTCTGATCTGGCACAAATCCCTAAGTCATATTAAAAAGCTTGTTGGAAAGTGATTATGACTTTGAGGAGCTACTTAAAGGTGGCGCTGGAGTTCTTCCACTTCCTTACTGAAGTGCAAATTTGCAAAGTTACTGTAGAATTAGAATATAAGTGTATCGTGAACTAGCAACAGTTTTACAGTGTTTCTACATTTAGCAATAGATTGTGTCACAACTCCTCCACTTGTATCTTTGATGCAATGAGTGACAGATTGCTGCACTGTGTAATCAGCGCTGTGATGGACAGCTGACTCTTCTAATCCAGTGCTGGGGTGTGCTAAGCTGTTGACAGTTGATTGACAGCCCAGCCATCCAATCTGAGATTGGGAAGTGGTGGGTGTAACGTCCGTCTGAGGTACAGGTAAAAAGGGTAATACTGGACAAACTAAATGCATACCCCACTGTTAGGCAGAACCCCAAGATGCAAAGACACCCTTTAACCCCTATACAGGGATCTGGCTTTACTGCAAGGTCCAGGGGACTGCTGCCAATAGATCTATTGCAGTCCAGGAATAGAAGAGTCACCAAGCAAGGTCAAAGCCGAGAGGTCAGAAAAGTACAAAATCATTAGGCTGGAGAATATTACAAAATCAGGCAGAGGTTAGAAAATAATACAAAGGAGGAATACCAAGTGAACCAGGGTATATATCTGGAAACCAACAGGAGCACAAAGAGGATTCAAATAGACTGCAGTATTTTCTAATTGGCTGAACTGAGAGTTAATGACTGCAGCTGGGCAGCCATGCAACACATCCACAAGTTAGACTACTACATCGCCAGTGCCAGCTTTGGAGTGAACACAGCGGCACCTGGTGTCAGATGCAGAAGGTGCAAGAGCAGACTCTGGGGATCTGACACTGAGCTTATTTAGGAGTCAAACAGGAATGGTATCCATGGTCCGCGCTGCTGCTCTTACCAAAGGATTTCACAAGAGGTTATTACCATCATAAGGTCCTTTATTTCATCAAACCAACGCGTTTCAGTGCTGTCCCAGCACCTTCCTCAGGGTAGTGTTGTGAAAAGCGGACAAATGACATTTAACGTACTAGGAACTAAGGAAAGGCTGCCTTTTACACGTTTCTGTCACGCTAAAGAACTGACAGTGGCCGACTCAGTAGCCTTGTGCCTTACACCTTGTTCCAATTGTTAAGTAAAAGATTAACTCAAAGAGTGACTTTATTTGTGTCTGATTTCTGTCACCCGAAGGATCCTGGCCTGCCAAGCAACAGAAGCACAGGTATGAATTGCTCCCTGAAAGTCCACAGTCCCAGCCAGGAACAGCTCTGCTACTATCCCCTTCCCCCTTGCAATGTGGAGGCCACCCTCCCATTTGGGGCAGCAACATTGGGCATCCATTGATCTGCACATGCTAGCGGACTCTTCATTCTATTCATTTGAACAGGGTTTGCTGAAAAAGGTCCCCACTATGTAACATCTGTGCAGAACAAGGGGAATCATCAGGGCAGTACTTTCTGGGGAGTCTTTATCTGCAACCTCCAACTATTAAACTAATTTTTTTTTTTATACTTTATTTATTCTTTGAAGGAACAATTAACCTTCCTTGTTTGCAGTGTTGACTTGAAAATGAAAAATGATCTATGCGAACCAGTTGTTTACTAAAATATTGTCCTATATTATCATCATTAGTAATTTTAAAATGTAATCTCTTTAAAGACTGATGGCATTATTGTGCCATTTCAATATATCAGTGCTTCTGTATGGAACCACTCTATAGATACATTGCTTAGTATCATTGCCTCACAATTGTGTGCTATCATATAAGACAATTTGTAAGAAGGCACAATGAGCATCCCAGAAACATACTAATAGGATGTGCACCACTCAGTGCTGGTCACATGTTCTATCCAAGGAGTAAATAAGGAAAATATGTCATCTGCCAATAACTGAGAAATTAGTGCCGGTTGTGAAACAATACCTTGGACACACTCATCCTTTGTCCTAGCTTGACATATATTCAATTAGTGCAGCTAGAGAATTAAGGATCGTTGTACACACTTCTGGAAACGTTTCCCAATTTATTTGCCAAGAACAATCTGCAAGTGTAACTTATAAGACAACATAGACCACTGCTGTCTGATTGATACATTGTGTGTATATACTCACAGGGCTGCCACTAGGAATTTCGCGGCCACTGACTGCCAAAATTTTGGGTCCGCCCTGAGACTCTGCGCAGCCTCCACCCACTGAGACTCTGCCCAGTCTCCATCCCCGCTCCACCTCCACCCAGGCTCCACCTCTACCCTAGCTCTGCCTCCACCCAAACATACATTATATATATAATGAAATATTTGAAACAGCACCAAACATTACCTCAATTTATGTGCAAAGCTTTCCCAACCAGCAAACCAGATGCCCATTGGGCAATAAAGTCCACTTTTTCTATGTTTTGTGCTGTTTTTCCTTTTTTTACACTCTCTCTATTATATATTACACACACACACTTGAGACTGCTGTGGGCTGAATACACAATAGCTGTATATACAATAGGAAATACACAATAGAGATGGCTGCTAGCTGGATATGTCGAGCCCCAGGCCCTGGGGTACTCGTGTATCGGGCTTGGTGGGTGCTTTCGCGGGATGTCACAGATGGCAGCTCCTGAGCCCGTGGCCTGGGTGACACTTCAAAAAGGGGTTATTTACAGGGGATAAGAGTTTGTCATGTGACGCCACCTGTAGTACCTGGTGATGGGTCACCAGCGCCTCCACAGTCCGCCGCAGGTAGATGGTAGTGCAGCTGAGATGGCAAAGCTCCCTACAGGTAGGGCTGGTCCTCCGGGGCAGTGTAGTGTAGAGGGACAGCTTGGAGTGAAGCTGTAAGTCAGTGTAAGGGATGATGAAGCGGTCTATAAGGGGGCACCGTGGAGCCCCCATATAGACTGTGGAGGTGCCAGAACAAGGAGAAAGGGTCAAAGCTTTGTGCAGGTTTGAAAAAGTATATTAATACAATTCTTAAACCCTAAGCAGAACATTTCTTCTGCTCCGCGTCCCCTTTAAAGTCATAAAAATGTCTCTGATTTCAATAAAAGTGGGGAAGGATTGAATAAATATGACAACCAGAACAAAATCCACTAAATGTATTGACGCCAGAAAAGTAATGATAAATGTGCCCTATTGTCTCATTGGCTGCATTATCTGCCTACGGTTTGCTTTAGTCATCCCACAGTTTACAGTCATATTAGTCATTGCAGCAATTTTGCACTTTTCATACAAGAAAGCTTTATTCTGCCGTGTGTGCACGTTTTGTGTATCTGCTACAGAAATCATCAAATAAATCTCACCTAAGGTAATTCTCTTATCTGTATACACATTGTACAGGGTTCTTATACCCGAAGTGTCACATCAGGAAGGGTCATTGGCAGTGTTTGTTCTTCTCCATGCCTTTTTGCTTGAACAGTCATGGCAGCCTGTAGCCGGAATCTCACACTGTTGAAATTTCCTGCAAGGCAAGCAAAATGAACGTCAGTAAAACAAAAAGGTAAAGCTTAAAATAAGCTCTTAAATCCTCATGGGATCTCTTCATAAAATAACAAAGGGCCAGGTAGGTAAGTTTGGTAATGTAACAATAAACATATTAATTGCATCTGGTTAGACCGGTTTGAAAAGTACATTATGTAACGGATAAATTAGCCGGCTTCATAACGAGCTAAGAATATCTCTCTGGCTGTTTTCGCACCTCCTAAATATTTCCCTGTTCATTCCTCTCTGGAATTTTATTGTATTTATTAGTGGTAAAAACAAGAACAAAAACTATCCTGTAATGTGTGTGAATAATTAACTATAAATGAGTTATCCTATTATGAACACCTTTTTCCCAGATGTATTTAAGTAAAATGTCTATGGCATTATTCCTGGTACCACAGCTATATTTCATCCACAAGTGCATACCTCTGCAGCTTGATATGGGATTGAAGAATTGGGAAGTATGCTTGTCTAATAAGCTCTATGCCTCCTAATTGCTTACTATATAAAGTTAAAGATCGTCTGTCATGCCCTTTACAGTGCCAGCAAAATGGAAAAGCGCTGCTCTCTGCTGATTTTTGAAGTCCCCTTTCACATCACGTTTAGAAGTTGATGGAGGTAAAGCTATGTGCAGATGGAGTTTTTACAAGAATAAACCACTTGAAGAAAAGCTCCTTTTTCATCTCCTGAAGCTTTTCCTGAGACCTCATTCACACGTCTGTTTTTATGGTATATGTTTTATCCATGGTATTCACAGATAAAACATTTACCTATTAATGTCTACAGTGTTATTCACATGTCCGTCACCTCAGGTGTACTCTCCTCCCCCCGTATAGGCTACCCATGAGGCACAGCTCTGCAGCAAGCCTGACATCACTATGAAAGGAAACCTACAACTGCTACAGATGTGTTTGTAATGAGACAAAGTTCAGCTCTGCTTGACTGTGCTAGTTATGATCAGCACATTACCTCTACAAAGAGGACTTGAACTCTAGCCCCATCAATTGGAAGTACAAATCCTAAGGGTACTGTTACACGTCGCAATATCGTTCCACTATCGCATACAACTTCACGGGAGCGCGCATGTTTTTGGCACTTGTCCAAGATCGCATAGGAGATGTCACACAGGGAGATATCGGCAGGCAACTCAACTAGGATGTTGTACGCAACTTTTGTGCGCTGGGTATGAGCAACCCAGGGACCGAGCATTACCATTGTAGTGAATAGGGGAAGTTGCAAACAAGATCGTAGTTGCCTCGTCACACAGCACGATCATGCCAGATCACATATGCAATATTGTACGGTTAAATGGCTTGCACAATCTTCTTGCAATATCGTAGCTGCGATTTTTTCTCATCGCATTGCCCTGTTACACGACACAACGCACCAGCGATATCAACTGCAACGACCACACCACATGACTTTTTGTTGATGTTGCATTGCGATATTGCGATGTGTAACAGTACCCTAAAAGTCAATATTGACCATTTAATGAGCCATATCAAATGACCAAGAAAATAAACAAACCATATTCTCAATTTGCAGACATAGGGTACCGTTAAACGACGCAATATTGCTAGGCAATTTCACTGGCAATTTGCTGGTTGAAGTGAAATCATGGACACATTGTTCTATCTTGTTGCTGTGTACAAATGGAACAATGTGTCCATGATTTCACTGCAACCAGCAAATTGCCAGTGAAATTGCATACAATGTTGCAACGTGTAACGGTACCCATAGTGTTTCAGAGTGTTTGTTCCTCATCAGTGCAAAATATGACATATGATTTGGCCAGGTGAGAGGCTTAAGGCCCAGTCTCACATAACGACGCATCATCGATCCCGATAACGATGTGCAGAGATCGCTAGTGCGTCATTTACACATCACTTTTAAGATGTCAAACAGCGATGCGAAAAACGACACACCAGCGATCCAAAATTATACCGAGGTCGTTGTGAATTTTCTCTTCATAGCGTACCATTGAGATCATTGCTCATTATCTTTGTCAAACACAACGATGTAGCGTTCCCAGCGGGAGCACAACGACGCAGGAATGACCTAGAGCAGTGTGTAACGATCAACGATCTCACAGCAGGGGCCAGATCGTTGGTGCGTGTCACACAGAACGACATCGCCGTTGTGTCACAAATTTCGTGACGCAACAGCGATCCCAATAGCGATCTGGTTAGCAATCTCTTTATGTGTGACAGGGCCTTTAGACATGGCCACAAATGTATTCATGTTAACCCTTACATGATGTGGTTATTTTCCATTCTGATTACTGAAATATTTCCTGACACAGGTTCAGCAATAACTATGGCATTGCTAAAGATTAACCAGTACAACCAGCTGCCTGTCCACATTGGCTCACTTTGGCAACCATAACACATACAGTAAATGAAGGAATATTGCAGTGATCCAGATTACTAGTCCACTTCTGAGCTATTTACATTGTGATTTGTGGGACATAAGAATCTCACTTTGACATCAACCTTTTCCAGTGATACTGTGCATTATATTAATGAATTATTATCTATTAAACATAGTAACCTGGTACAATATTGACACAGATAATGTGAGATTTACTACTGTAATCCCAACAGTCAATATTACTAAACTCTGTAGACACATCTTTTAGGCCAGGGTCACACATACCAGCCTTTTTTGCTTCAGGACCATTTTTGGGTGAAATTTTTCCTTTTTTTTTCTAAGTCCCAAAAACCTATCCGTTAACGCATGTGCATGTGCGTTTTTCAAAAAACGCATGCGTTCATATGCAGCAGCCCAAAAAGGCTAGAGTCACACATACAAATCTATTTTCTAAGCGCTTAGAAAAATGGATTCCGTTTTTCTAAGGGTGCCAATAGTGTCCCCTGAGGTCCTGGACGTTTTTGGGAACGTTTGGAACTTAGTCATTTTTTCACCAAAAACGCATGCGTTAAGGCATGGTGCCTATATGTGCCATGCCTTAACACATGCGTCTCTCATAGGGCCCTATGTTAAAAAAACATGCGTTTTTTGAAAGGACCACAAAAACGCTGCAAGCAGTGTTTTTCGGTCGCTACATAAAAACCCATGCATTTTTCTAAAAACACACATGCACATGCATTAACGGATGCGTTTTTGGGACTTAAAAAAAAAAGGAAAAATTTTACCCAAAAACGGTCCTGAAGCAAAAAAGGCTTGTATGGCCAGGTTCACACATACCATCCGTTTTTGCCTTAAATCTGTTTTTTGGGAACATTTTGGACATTTTATTTTTCAAAGTCCAAAAACACATATGCGTTAACGCATGTGTGTGCGTTTTTTTAAAAAACGCATGTGTTTTTTATGCAGCAGCCCAAACACGCTGCTAGCTGTATTTTTGGTTGCTTTAAAAAAAATGCATGCTTTTTTTTTAACATGGGGCCCTATGGGAAATGCATGCGTTAATGCACATATAGGCACCTGCGTTAACGCATATGCTTTTTTAATAATAAAATGACTTAGTCCCAAAATTGCCAAAAATGTCCAGGACCTCAGGGGACACTATTGGCACACTTAGAAAAATGGATCCATAAATGGAAATTACTCATTTTATTTTTATTATATACTCTGGATGAAAATCGTTCCGATTTTTTTCTTATTCTTGTGTGACCATGGGCCTTACACTGTAATCTAGCATTTGTCCTGCACTATGTTACTGAGGGTACCGTTACACGTTGCAACATTGCATGCAATTTCACTTACTACTTACTGGTTGCAGTGAAATCATGGACACAAAATAGAACAATGTGTCCATGATTTCACTGGAACCAGCAAGTGAAATTGCATGCAATGTTGCGACGTGTAACGGTACCCTCAGTGAAAAGAATGTATCCTCTTCTGCATCTCAAAGTTTGCATTGGCACATAACAGAGCTGGCATGTTACAACGAATCAGCAAAAGGCAACAATAAATAGGAAAACCACAGAGCTATGGATACAACAGCATGATCTGCTGCAAACAATGCAATCAGTCATATGCAGTATAAATAAAAGCAGATCATATATCAAGTGAAGTTTTACATTGAGAGCCAAACTATCAATAAAGGTGGAAATCGACAGTATCTATTACTCAATGTACTCGCTTTATAAAGATAATCATTTTGGTTAATAGATTGCATCAGATGTGGGTGTGGGGAATTCAGATTAGTTTATAGCAATTTGATTTTCAATTTATAGGATGTAAAGTGTTGTAGTTGCACCCAGATCCTGGTGCATGAGACAGACCGAGAAGCCTTCTTCCAGGTGACATGTGATCAATGACAGAACCTTTGTAGGGTTTATGGTTACATCAGGAGCTCAAATCTATGCATTCTGAGAATAATGGCCACTTTACACACAACAACTTATCTGCCCAACTTCTGACCAACTTACAGGTTGCAGTGAAATCATGGACACATTGTTACATTTGTACACAGCCACAAAATGAAACAATGTGTCCATGATTTCACTGCAACCAGAGATATGTGACCAATATCTGAACAGATATCTGTGTGTGTAACGTGGCCCTAATGGCCACTTTACACAGCATGATATCGTTGTCCAACAATGATAAAAAGTCACGTGGTTCGGCCATTGCCGCCGATATCGTTCGTGCGTTGTATGGTGTAAATGAGCAATGCGATGCAAGAACGATGCCAAAACGATATCGTTGGGGAATTGTGCAGGCTCTCCAACTGGCCGATATTGGCTTGATGATCTGGCAGGATCATGCTGTGTGACAGCGCAACTACGATTTGGAGCACAACTTCCCCTATTCGCTCCCATGTTAAATGGTCGTTCCCTGGGTCGCTCGTACACAGCGCGAAGGAGGGGGTGTAGACATCGCAGTTGAGTAGCCTGCCGATATCTCCCTATGTAAACATCTCCTATGCGATCTTGGACTAGTGCCAAAAATGTGCGCGCTCCCGTGCCGTTGAATCTAATATCGGATAAAAATAGGGCGAAGCCCAGACATTTTTTTTAATTATTCATTTAAATAATTTTAAAAAAAGACATGGCCCTTCTCTGCCTTGGCTGATACACACTGACCAGGTGGGTTTTGTCCCCAGCGGGAAGCATGGGATAACACTATCAAGTCGATTTTATTGCTCTCGCACTTGAAGGTGAAGAACACTCCCACCTGTGTGTTGTCGGTCGATGCAGAGAAGGCCTTCGATAGGGTCAGTTGGCCCTTCCTTGATCGGGTGCTCACACAGATCAGTCTGGGCTCGAAGTTTCGAGAAAGAGTCTTAGCTCTATATACAACTCCAACCGCAAGGATTAGGTGCAACGGTGTCCTGTCACAATCTGTTAATATAAGGAACGGTACGAGGCAGGGTTGCCCTCTCTGCCCTATCCTGTATGCTCTGGTGATGGTGCATCTGGCCGAGGCACTAAGGCGTAACCCAAATATTCATGGGGTGGAGATCGGCGGGAAAACGTATAAATTGGCACTGTACGCTGACGATTTGTTGATCTATGTCACCAATCCTGATATCTCCTTCCTATCTATTTTGAAAGAATTCGAGAGCTATGGCCATGTCAGTAACTTTAAAGTTAATCTTAACAAATCTGAGTTCATGAATATCAACCTATCAATAGAGCGGCAGGGACGATTAAAGTCAGCCTTCCCTTTCAAATGGTGTGCGACTTCATTAAAATATCTTGGTATTCAGATGACTGCTAATTTCTTGCAACTATATGATTTGAATTTCAAACCCCTATTGAGTCGCATTAAGGAAGACCTTAAATCGCATCTTGGGAAACGATTGATCTGATTTGGCAGAATTAATGTTCTCAAATGGACATTTTGCCCAAGCTACTTTATCTTTTTCAGACTCTCCCCATAGCTTTGCCCCATACATTCTTTGCTCACTTGAAATCTGTCACTGTCAAATTTATTTGGACAAATAGCAGGTCACGATTGGCCTACAGACTTTTGTCAAGACCCAAATTGGAGGGAGGAGCAGGACTCCCTGACTTTTCACTTTACTGCATGGCAGCCGTACTGACTAGGGTGGTACATTGGTTCCATGGAGTCAAGTCAAAACAGTGGGTGGATCTGGAACACTGACTGGCAGATTGGAGCCTGACCTCTATCCCGTGGATACACAGATCTAAACGCCCAGATTGCATTTCACCCTCTACCCTCTTGAGAGATGCTTTGCAGGTATGAGAAGGTGCATGTATCAAGTATCACCTCTCTGATGGATGGGGGCCCATAACTCCGCTTTTTGATAATTCTGATTTCCCACCGGCGATCCAAGCAGAGTCGTTTATGATATGGTCGAGGAACCAGCATACCAGGGTTTGGGAGACTCTGTTGGGAACCTCCTCCTTTCTGACCCTCTTAAAATTTCATAACGATTTTCCAGACAGTTCAATCCGATGGTATGAATACTTGCAATTGCAATCATATTTTGGTGCTGCTCGCCCTCCGTCTGACCTAGTCAGGGATTACTCTGGCTTTGAGGCTCTCTTGGTACAGGATTAGGCACTGACCCATCTGATCTCTCAGATTTATGCCTTGCTAGCTGTGCCGGACGACTTTAGATCTACATGGTTCGTTAAAAAGTGGGAAACGGAGGTGGGACAGATGTTCACAGATCTTGATTGGAGGAAGGCATTTTTCTGCACCCATAAATTACCAATACCATGTAAAGTACAGGAACAAAGCTACAAGCTTAACACCAGGTGGTATAGATGCCCCCTAGATCTCCATAAAATCTTTCCATCTATTCCTGACACTTATTGGATGTGTAAATCAGCTGTGGGATCCATGACCCATATTTGGTGGTGCTGCCCCTCTGTATTTGCATTTTGGCAGAAAATCTTCCAAATCTATGAACGTATCTCTGGTCAATCTGTCCCCTGCTGCCGTCAAATCGGCCTATTGTCTATGATTCCGGGATCTTTTAAGGGTCTCAAGCGCAGCCTTCTTAGGCATTGTCTCACTGCGGCCAGATTGGTGATACCGAGAGGTTGGAAAACCAATTTGATCCCTAGCATTTTAGATCGGACCAGAGAAATAGATCGTTTGTGTAGGATGGAGAGGCTGTCTGCCCATTCTGAGGCCCAGGTGGACAAATATTTTGCCACTTGGCAAGAATGGGTAATGTATAAAGAAACCTCTGGGTTCTCAGACATCCTCTCATCCTAACACGTAAACACCCCCAAGATCATCAGATGACGAGGCCGCCTGCCTTGTCTAACCTTCATCACCGAGTTGTCCTGGGGATTACTCATATTCTACTTTTGCTCATTCTGCTCTTTACTAGATTTTCTTTCTTTCTTTCTTTCTTTCTTTCTTTCTTTCTTTCTTTCTTTCTTTCTTTCTTTCTTTTCTTTCTTTCTTTCTTTCTTTTCTTTTTCCTTTCCTTTTCTTAGTTTATACATGTTTTTATCTATTTGTCTCCTTCTTTGCTGTTTCTGGTTTTCATGTTGTTATTCTATTTGATAGCAGAAAAGGAGAAAGAATACCAAAGAAAAAATTGATATATCATATATACCTTACTTGTATACAGTTGCTCTGTTTACCCTAGCTAGACTCTGCACTTATCTCGGGTATGTTTTTCTAGACTGAGTATCTACTGTTATATGAGCCATTGACTTTTCTCACCAGCGATGCTTGTTTGGCAAGTGCTTTTTATATGTAATTGTTTGACAAGGATATGGTGAATGTAGTGGCTTACTTGTTTTACTGTCTATCGATATGTGCATTTGTTCGTGCTTAAATAAAAGATTTTCGGAAAAAAAAAGATAATGTGCTCCCCTGTATTTTTTATTGCTAGCCAAGGTAAAACAAGGCAGCTGGGGTGGCAGCCCAAAGCTGGCTGCTTTATCTACACTTAGAATTAAAAATGACAGGGGACCCCTACGCAAAGGTTATTTATTTCTTTATTTTTACACCACTACGACAGCAGGTTTGTTGCCAACAACAACCAATCACAGATGCTGATACAATGGTTGAGAGTGCAACATTTACTCACACTGTCACAACGAGTGGGCGTCTGTGGTTGGCTGTTGGAGTCAGTGCAGTAAATAAAGATGGAATTAATGAGGGGCCCGGAAGTAGTGTGCCTGCATCCACCGAAGAATTGCTAAGTAAAATGCTGATGTTTAATTGTCATTTTATTCATTTTTACAACCCTCCCAGCCAAACTCAAACAGTATCACAGACTTCTCAGGGAAGTCCGTGTTCAGGGTCCATACCCGAACACTAGGTGTTTGGTATGGACCTTTAATTTTACAGGTCAGGTTCACCCAGAACAGTAGAGGTGATCAGAAACATCTCTAGTAAAAATGGATGTGTTACAAACCAAACAAAAATTGATATAAAACAGAGATCTGTTTATCATTTAATACTAATGGATGAGAACAGAACATGATAGCAGTGCTGATAACAGCTCATCAGTTGGGTACCAACTGTTGGACCCCCTGTGATCTGATAATGATGGGCTTCGCTAAGGGATGGGTCATCGATATAAGACTGGAAAACCTTTTAAAAGAACTAATTACTGGGAAAGCTTTTGCAGCCTGATATACTATGGACAGTTTTTTAAATGTTGTATTTTTTGAAGCCAGAAGTGAAATAAAGTGTATCTCCCCTGTATGTGTCTTTTCGCCTTTAGGATTTGCTCCAGGAACTTTGTGATTTAGGAAGCTAATAAAGCTTTTGCCAGACAATTTTCAGCAGTAGCTCTACTAGCCGTTTCCAAAGAATTTATTATAGGAGAATAATAAGTCTGCAATTACATATGAACAAGCTGCTGCTTACATCATATATTTAAGTTCTAATTGTAGTCCACAAATTTCTTCAGGACTGATAAGCACTAAATAATGATGTGTGTTTGTAGAATCTACACCCTTCCCTAAACAGGGCGTCTTCTCTGCACTTTGTTTTTTGTTCTCTCCATTAACAGTTTCCATACCAGTGGAGATATAAATAACCATCATCGGCTTTATTTTCCTCTGTATTGGGAATCATTGATCCTTCGTTTGAAACTTTTCCTTCTTACAAGGTTACTGAAGATTTATGACAGCCTATCAAAGAGTTAACAGATATACAGTAGAAGAGCACCATGGGAATATTTCTCATATCATATTAATATTGTGCAATGCAACCTGGAGATCATGTTAGCAGGGTAACAATAGATTACACTGGTCAACAGCATTTTTGGTGCCAAAGATATTTAATTGAATTTAGGGTAACTTTGGGGTGCTGATTCTGAATATGTCATCAGTTTTGCCAGATTGGCTCAAGTTTTTGAGATTTTTCGTAAAATGTGTAACAAAAAAGACGTTTTTTGCTACTTTTTTAACGAATTCTGTTATGTTTCTTCTATGTTTTGTCAGTGTATATTCACCACAAATGTAACAGAATGAGTCTGGATCGTTAAGACAACTTCTTCTTGATGAGTTCATGCTTTTCACTGGAAAACAGACAACAACATAAAGTTAGTGCAAAAATCAAGCTATGGACAAACTTTTAGAACACTAATTAACACAAAACTATATTGAGAACTGCTCAGTTCAAGTACTAATCCAAAGAAATTAATGAGATGATGCGTCGCATTTACCAACAAGTGCTATAAATAAGATACCAAAAATCTCAAAAACTTGAGCCAATCTGGCAAAACTGATAGCATATTCAGAATCAGCACCCCAAAAATACCCCAAATTCATTAAAATATTTTGGGCACCAGAAAAAAAATTTTTTTTTGTTGACCTGTGTTATTATTGATACTCCGAAGCAGTATTTGTCTGATTGTTCCCACGTATCCTGGTTCTGACTCTCTAAATGCATAATTGTTTGTCCACACAGTCATGGTGTGTGTAGGTTGCAAAGAACAACCTGTGTAAAAGTTAGTTACCACCGCCAGCCGTTTTAATAGTCCCTTACATAAGATCTCTACTCTGTTACACCCTGTCTTCATTCCAACATACTGGATCCGTGCCACCAGAGTGATTCAGGCAGACGCAGACACTCACTGATAAATTAATTACCCTCGCAGCCAGTATACCCGGGTATGGACTCTACTACAATTTACTTCTATGAGTGGAGATTCATGACGTGCATGATGTCCTTGTGGTTGAACTTTTATATGAAATAGTAAATGATCATCAAAAGTAATAATATTTGTACAGAAATAGCAACAGGACAAATATCAGTATAAAACATATATACGGTATATATATATATTTATTATTAGTCAACTAAAATGATAGACAAAAAAACCACACAGATTGAAAACTATAGTGGGGGGAACAGGAAAAATTCAGACTGCTTAATAATAAATTCTTCCAAACAATGCACATGTACAAAAGTTTTAACAAGTATAACTGCTGCGAGATAAAAGACCAACAATATTTATAACATGTTATAAATGATCAAAGTCTATGACAACAGACACAAAGTGTTGAGGCGCGAGAAGAGAGGGAAGAAAGGAGCACACACAACTGGACAAGATCCAAAGATGCACTGACGTAACAACCTAAAAGAAACCTAGATAAGGGGGTACAACAACGCTCTCAGTGACCTATCACCCAAGTACACCTGATTCATATTTCACCAATGGTCAACCCTCATTGAGGTGTGTTTGGTGGGTGAACAGGCCATTTTAGGAGAGCATGTTTAGGGTGAAAATCAGCAGTGTACATGAATGGTGTCAGAATGCTTTATTGTTAGCATGAGACAGAACTTATAGCAGTGCTCATCTTCCCTTCCCCGGACAATCATTCTTTGAAATGTCCCAAATAGGCTACATCAGAGAAAACAACTTCACTCCAGTCCTCTGAAGTCCAATCCCTGTACATCCTGCAAAATTATTGACATTCATGTGTGGGCTTACTTTTCATCCAAGAGATTGGGATCAGTCACAATGTTGCCTATGTAACACTGTCATTAATAAAGAATGATATCTAATGGCCACTTTACACGTCCCGATATCGACCTCCAACTCCGACCAAAAGTCACGTGGTTCGTGCGTTGGCCCCGATATCGTTCATGCGTTGTATGGTTTAAACGTCCAATACGATGCACGAACGATGCCAAAACGATATCGGGGATCGAATGAGCGTGCTCTCCAACGGCCCGATATTGTATGGAGGTTGTAGCCGGATCGGGCTGTGTAAAAGCCCAACTACGATGTGGAGTACAACTTCCCCTATTCTCTCCCATGTTAAATGGTCGTCCCTGGGTCGGCCATACAAGGGGGGCGTAGACATCGTAGTGGCGTTGCCTGCCGATATCGCGTAAATCTCTGATGCGATCTTTGAAATCTGGGCAGAAAAAGGGCGCTCCCGCGGCGTCGGATCCAATATCGGACCGACGTTGGGACGTGTAAATTGGCCATAAACCTCTTCCAAGAGCAACTTCTTCCAACAATCCAGGAGCAATTTGGTGATGAACAATGCTTTTTCCCCTAAGAAAAGACCAAGTCACAAGGCAAAAGTAGTAAGTACATGGCTTAGTGAACAAAACATTGACATTCTGGGCCCATGGTCAGGAAACTCCCAGATTTCAATCTTCTTGAGAACTTGTAGTCAATCCTCAAAAAGCAAGAGGGCAAAAAAAAAAACCCACACAAGTCATGGTAAACTCCAAGGCAACAATTGGTTGTCATCAGTCAGGATTTGGCCCAGAAGCTTATAAGTAGCATTTATGGTGAATTGAAGTAGACTGTACAAGTAAGGGTCAGCACTGTAAATGGTGAGTCTTTGCATAAACTTGACATATTTGTCAATGAAAGGGTAAATCTTATGAAATTATAATTCTTTTTCAGTAACCATACAAACATCTGACTAGATGATCTAAATCCACTGAAGTGGCAAAGTTTGTGACAAAAAATTTTTTTGTCGGTCTCAATACTTTCAAACAAAACTGTATACATATGTATATAGTGTATAGATCTAATTGCATGTATGTATCTATACTCCGTTGTGAAAATTACAGGCACCAAATGCGATAAGTTTCTTATCATTCAACTAGGCATTCAATTTTGTTCATCTCTTTGGGCATGTATTTTCTAACTATGACATGGTCCAATCATAAAAAGAAAACAGCCTCCATAGGCAGAAAAGATGCCCACAGTCCTGATATATGGTAAGTAAAACTCCCATTCAGGTCAGAAACTGTGCCAGCTGACAACACCTCCCTCCCTAACAGTAATACATACCCTCAGTCATCAGCTTCTCCCGCTACACTCCTCACTCTGATACTGCTGTCCATTAACAGGAAATTCCGGGAGGGAGATGAGGTCACAGGAGACAGATATAGGATCGTGCAATGTGGTATATACAGTCATGGGCAAAAATTTTGGCACACTTGAAATTGTTCCAGAAAATTATGTATTTCTCCCAGAAAATGATTGCAATTACACATGTTATATGTTTATTTCCTTAGTGTGTATTGGAACAAGACAAAAAAAAACCTGGTGAAAAAGAATGCAACTTGGAGGCAATTACACACAAAACTCCAAAAATGTGCCCCTCAAAATTGATGGTATCCTCAACTCAATATTTGGCTGCACATGATTTGGAATAAATAACTGCATTCAATTGCTTCCTATAACCATTAGCAAGCTCCTTACACCTCTCAACTGGAGTTTTGGACCACTCTTCTATTGCAAACTGCTCCAGGTCTCTCATATTTGAAGGGTGCCTTCTCCCCGTTGCAATTTTAAGATCTCTCCACAGGTGTTCAATGGGATTTAGATCCAGACTCATTGCTGCCACTTCAGCACTCTCCAGCACTTTGTTTCCATCCATTTCTAAGTGCTTCTTGAAGTATGTTTGGGGTCATAGGCCCGCTGGAAAACTATGACCTAGGATGCAAAACCAGATTTATGACACTGGGCACTACACTGCGACCCAAAATCCTTTGATAATCTTCAGATAGGCCATAGGCAGCAAATCAACCCCAAAACATTATTGTACCTCCACAATATTTGACTGTAGGTTCTGTGTTCTTTTCTGTGTAGGCCTCAATCTATTTTCAGTAAAAAGTACAATGATGTGCTTTACCAAAAAGCTCTATCTTTCGCTCATCTGCCCACAAAATGCTTTCTCAGTAGGAGTTTGGCTTATTCGCGTTCATTTTGGCAGACTACAGTCAATCTTTTGTATGTCTCTGTGTCAGCAGTGGGGTTCTCTTGGGTCTCCTGCCATAGTGTTTCATTTCATTCACTTGTCAACGCATAGATCACACTGACACTGATGCACCCTGAGCCTGCATGACAGTTTGAATTTCTTTGGAACTTTACTAGCGCTGCTTATATACTTATAATGTTGTTTTTATTGAATAATTAAAGCATCATACAGTAATCCAGTATGCAGTGGTACAGATTATTGTAAACAGAAAAGAAAATCAAAATTTAAACTTTAAAAAACGATGTACAAACTCTAAGAAAAGCAGATCGGTCTCATCCATGGATCTTGACTAGTCTGTAATACCAATAGGATGAGTATGGGTCCCGTATGTCCTATATAAATAACAAGAACAGCTTGGATGCTGTAGCAATGGGGAACCCAATCATATTACAAGAAGGGTATTATGTCAGGGAAAAGTAGAGAAAACATGCCTTTGAGGTCCAGGGTAGTTTAGCTCTGCTTAAGAGTTAGGAGAGAAAGAGAAAAGTAGAAGAGAGTTATAAGAGAGACAGAAGGAGGAGATACAAAAAGACAAGTGGAAAGAGGAAGGTAATTGCTCCATGGGAGGACAAGCACAGTGCCATTAGTTATGATTTCACATACAAATGCATGAGAATTGTAAAATCTGGAAGTTGGTTCAGTCCAGTCTGCGATATATAGTCTTCTACAGGGTTGAGAGAGCCAAATTAAACTCAGAGGTAGATTGGTAGAACAACCATGGTGACCATGTTTTTTCAAAGAGGGGATAAGAGCTAAAGGAGAGAGCTGCTGTCTCCGCAGTATGATAGAGCGACTCAATTTCTCTAAGAATTTGAGCTTTAGTGAATCAGGGTGGAGTTCCAGCAGGCGGGGAGAAGCAACCAATTATCAGTTTTTTTTGCCATCAACATCTAGGGAGATTAGCTCCAGTGTCATTCACTGTAAACGTATTAAATATGTTATGCACCATGGACGAAGGCACATCAGTATCTCTAGAGATGGACTTGTAACCTTGAGATTGTTGATATTTTTCAACAATTTTGGTTCTCAAGTCCTCAGACAGTTCTCTTTTTGTTCTCCATGCATAGTGTGGCACACACAGACACACAATGCAAAGATTGAGTCAACTTCTCCTTTTTTATCTGGTTTCATTTGTGATTTTCACATTGCCCACATCTGTTACTTGCCACAGGTGAGTTTCAACGAGCATCACATGCTTGAAACCAAGTTGTTTTCCCATAATTAGTAAAGGTGCCAACAATTTTGTAAAAATGGGTTTAATCAGAAGCCAGCTAGTATCTTTGCCCTTGCATCCAGCATTATTTATGGATTCTTGGAATATTACCTAGGACTAAATGAGAGCTGATAAGTACTTTTCTTCTTTTTTGCCAAAAATTTTGTCTGGCCCATTTTTGGGGTTCTGTGAGAAATTATGTCCAATTTGCCTTTTTCTCTTTATTTATCTGGGAGAAAGACTTAATTTTCTGTAACAATTTCAAGGGCGCCAACACCTACAGCCATGACTATATACAGTGCCTACAAGTAGTCTTCAACCCCCTGCAGATTTAGCTGGTTGACACATGCGGAATTAACTTGGCATTGTGACATTTGGACTGTAGATCAGCCTGGAAGTGGGAAATGCACTGCAGCCAAAAAGATTTTTTAATTATTTTTTTTTTTTTTTTTTTTAAAGCGTTAAAAGTTAATTCAGAGGGTCATTTATTATTCAACCCCTCAAACCACCAGCATTCTGTTTGGTCCCCCTAAAGTATTAAGAAGTAGTTCAGGCACAAAGAACAATGAGCTTCACATGTGTGGATTAATTATCTCTTTTGCCAGCCTTTTCTGACTATTTAAGACCCTCCCCAAACTTGTGAACAGCACTCATACATGGTCAACATGGGAAAGACAAAGGAGCATTCCAAGGCCATCAGAGACAAGATCGTGGAGGGTCACAAGGCTGGCAAGGGGTACAAAACCCTTTCCAAGGAGTTGGGCTTACCTGTCCCCACTGTTGGGAGCATCATCCGGAAGTGGAAGGCTTATGGAACTACTGTTAGCCTTCCACGGCCTGGACAGCCTTTGAAAGTTTCCTCCCGTGCCGAGGCCAGGCTTGTCCGAAGAGTCAAGGCTAACCCAAGGACAACAATGAAGGAGCTCCGGGAAGATCTCATGGCAGTGGGGACATTGGTTTCAGTCAATACCATAAGTAACGCACTCCACCGCAATGGTCTCCGTTCCAGACGAGCCCGTAAGGTACTTTTACTTTCAAAGCGTCATGTCAAGGCTCGTATACAGTTTGCTCATGATCACTTGGAGGACTCTGAGACAGACTGGTTCAAGGTTCTATGGTCTGATGAGACCAAGATCGAGATCTTTGGTGCCAACCACACACGTGACGTTTGGAGACTGGATGGCACTGAATACGACCCCAAGAATACCATCCCTACAGTCAAGCATGGTGGTGGCAGCATCATGCTGTGGGGCTGTTTCTCAGCCAAGGGGCCTGGCCATCTGGTCCGCATCCATGGGAAGATGGATAGCACGGCCTACCTGGAGATTTTGGCCAAGAACCTCTGCTCCTCCATCAAGGATCTTAAGATGGGTCGTAATTTCATCTTCCAACAAGACAACGACCCAAAGCACACAGCCAAGAAAACCAAGGCCTGGTTCAAGAGGGAAAAAATCAAGGTGATGGAGTGGCCTAGTCAGTCTCCTGACCTTAACCCAATTGAAAACTTGTGAAAGGAGCTCAAGATTAAAGTCCACATGAGACACCCAAAGAACCTAGATAACTTGGAGAAGATCTGCATGGAAGAGTGGGCCAAGATAACTCCAGAGACCTGTGCCGGCCTGATCAGGTCTTATAAAAGACAATTATTAGCTGTAATTGCAAACAAGGGTTATTCTACAAAATATTAAACCTAGGGTTGAATAATAATTGACCCACACTTTTATGTTTAAAATTTATTAAAATTCAACTGAGCAACATAACTTTTTGGTTTGTAAGATTTATGCTTCTGTTAATAAATCCTACTCTCGTTTGCAGTTTGAAGGCTCCAACTTATTTGCATCTTATCAAACCACCTAAATCTGCAGGGGGTTGAAGACTACTTGTAGGCACTGTATATAGATGGTAGATGTGTGTTTGTAATGAAACTAGAGCAGCACAAAAATAACAATAATTTGTAATCCAAAGTCTCCTGAACAATGTCTAGTTGTCCTAGATATATGATACAAAGTGGAAGGCAGCACTACTGAAAAAAGTACAACAAATTTACTTACCGTATATACTCGCGTATAAGCCGAGTTTTTCAGCCCAAAAATTGGGCTGAAAAGTCCCCCCCTCGGCTTATACGCGAGTCACTGTATACTGTATACACTGTATACAGTGTATTCAGTATACAGGCCCACCCCCATCACTATACAGGCCCCCCTGCCTTGTGCACAAACCTGTAAAGGAAGAGATTAGTATACTTATCACTGTCCCGCTGCCGCTGTCCCGCCGCCGTCATCGCGCTCCTCCGTCTTCTTCCGTCTGCTTCCGGCTTCCTCCGGTCAGCGCAGGCAATGATGTCATTGTCTGCGCGACCGAGGAGGAAACCGGAAGAAGACGGAGGAGCACGATGGCGGCGGCGGGACAGCGGCAGCGGGACAGTGATAAGTATACTAATCTCTTCCTTTACAGGATTATGCACAAGGCGGGGGGGCCTGTATACTACCACTGGGGCTGTATATACCACTGGGGCTGCGTGTATACTACCACTGGGGCTGTATATACCTCTGGGGCTGATGTATACTGATGGGGGGGCTGTATACTACCACTGGGGCTGTATATACCACTGGGGCTGCGTGTATACTACCACTGGGGCTGTATATACCTCTGGGGCTGCTGTATACTGATGGGGGGGCTGTATACTACCACTGGGGCTGTATATACCACTGGGGCTGCATGTATACTACCACTGGGGCTGTATATACCTCTGGGGCTGCTGTATATTGATGGGGGGGCTGTTATACTACCACTGGGGCTGTATATACCACTGGGGCTGCGTGTATACTACCACTGGGGCTGTATATACCACTGGGGCTGCTGTATACTACCACTGGGGCTGTATATACCTTTGGGTCTGCTGTATACTACAAATGGGGCTGTATATACCATGGGGCTGCTGTATACTACCACTGGCTGTATATACCACTGGGCTGCTGTATACTACCTGGTTTCTGCTGTATTTTACCTCGGGGCTGCTGATACTACTATGGGTGCTGCTGTATATACCACGGGGTGCTTTTATACCACTGGGGCTGCTGCTGTTATACTACCACATGGTGCTGTATTACCTCTGGGGCTGCTGTAATAAACTACTGGGCGTGCTGATATACCACTGGGGCTGCTGCTGTATATACCACTGGGCTGTGTGTATACTACCATGGGGCTGACTGCTGTATATCCACTGGGTGCTGCTGTATACTACCAGGGGCTGCTGTATATACCTATGGGGCTGCTGTATACTAACTACTGGGGTGTGCTGTATACTACATGGGCTGCTGAATATACCTTGGGCTGCTGTATACACACTGCTGGGGCTGTATACTGTGCTGGGGTCCAACCTCGGCTTATACACGATGTCAATAGGTTTTCCAGTTTTGGGCAAAAGTAGGGGGTCGGCTTATAACGGTCGCTTATACACATATATACGTTATTTCTTAGTCCATCTGAAGTGTCAACATTTCAGTTACATTGAACCTCATAATGCATATAGCACTTAAAATCTGTCAGATTGCGATGGCATCTCCTGTGTACAGCACCGTCTTGAGGTCACCCACACATTTTTATTGGGGTTCAGGTCTGAACTTTGGCTACTATGATTTTTTTGGCTAAGTCATTCCTTTGTTGAATTGGGTCATTATTGAGCTGAAAGGGGAAATTCCTGTTTGTCTTCAGATTTTTTACAGAACCTGAGGTGTTGTTATAAAAATAACATATTCGGAACTGTTCATGAAGAATATGGGAGATTACTGTGACATGCAGCACACAACCAATACTTGCCAAAAATTGCTGCAGATGCTTCAGTGTTGCTGGAAGCCACTTGGCAGTCTCCTGGACCAATTTTTTTTTATTTGTCTTCTCATTAATTTTTTAGAGATGTCCATATACAGTGGATGAACTAATTATTGAACATTTCACCAATTTTCTAAGTAAATACATTTCTTGAGGTGCTTTTGACATGAATTTCTCACCAGATAACGGTAACAACCTATCCAATCAACACAAGCAAATAACTCAAACGATAGATGTCCATGGTATGTGTAATGATGAAAAATGACACAGGGAAAAAGTATTAAACACATGAAGAAAGACAAGTGCAAAAAGCCATGGAAAGTCATGATACCAGATGAAATCTATCAGTAAAAAATATCAGCTGGTACAACTGATGGCCTTAAAGAGGTGTCTCATGACAAGTGTTGCACAAGTAACATTTCATGATGGGTAAAACCAGTAAGTTGCCTCAAGACCTTTGCAGCCTTATTGTTGCAAAACACTCTGATTTCATTGGTTACAGAAGAATTTTAAAACTACTGAAGGTTCCATTGAGCACTGTTGGGGCCATAAATGTAAAGAATAGCATTTCACCATAAACCAGCCACAACCCAATTGCTCATCACAAGATTTCAGACAGAGGAGTGAAAGAGAATGGTTGTCCAAGAGCCAAGAATTACCTTTGGAGAGTAAAGGTCGGGTTATACGCAGCAACATCGCTACCAATGTCGCTGCAACGTCACAGGTTTGTGACGTTGCAGCGACCTTGGCAGCGACGTCGCTGCGTGTGACATGCCACAATGACCAGTGGTCAGCTCGCTGATCGTTGCGGAATGGCCGGAGACCATTTTTCAATTGTTGGTCTGCCGCTGTCACGCATGCATCGGCGTGTGTGATAGGGGCAACAACCAGCGACACCCAGTGTGCGCCCGACACCCTGACCGATCCCAATGACCATCGGGTGATCGCATTGCTGGGTGATCGCTGATGAGACCTGCCTGTCTGGCGATCACATAGCGATGTTGCAGCGATCCGATAATTGGTCGGGTCGCTGAAACATCGCTACGTGTAACCCGGCCTTTAGGATGCGGACACACTGGTGTGAAAAATGGACGAGTGCAATGCGAGAAGATCTTGCGTTGCACTCAGACCAATGTTATTTAATGATTTAGGCTGTGGTCACAGTTGCCATGCGTTTTTTTAAGTGATTTAACAAAACTCATACTTTTTTTTTATGTCAGCATGAGTTTTGTAAGGTGTGTGATGGCTCCCTGCGTTTTTGGGTGCGTTTTTGAATCTGCACCTAAAAATAGTGCTTGTAGTATTTTTTTGAGCGTTTTGAAAAAACGCATGCGTTTTTGGATATGCTCCAAAAACGCATGGGACAGTCACACATGCTTTTTGGCTATTGGGCCCTGCGTTTTTAACATGGGGCCATGAGTGCGTTTTATATGCGGTTTTTGAACGGCAGTCTCCAAAAACCATGTGAAATGAATCTGTGACACACTGTAGAACAGATCAGCATGTGTCAGACGCTTTTTTTCTCATCCAGAATCTGGATGAGAAAAAAGTTGCAATATGCTGCAACAGTATGCGAGCCACAGCCGAGACTCGCCAATGCAAGTCAATGGGTCTGACGAAGTCATGGACAGCACACTGACAGCACAGGACCATCGAGAGGCATCCGTTTTTTTCACTGATACATTATCATTCTGTAGCTCGGACAACTGTAAAATGTCCCTGTAAGGGTGCATTTTACACTGGCGTTTTTGCTCGGATCTGACATGATTCCGACAAAAAAAAACGCATCTGCGCAAGTGCCGCCTAAGGGCACTTGGGCAGATGCGGCCGTGAAAAAAAACGCAGCTGACCGTGGTTTTTTTTCGGCCCCATCTGGCGCAAGTTCCGAAACCGCACTTGCCACGTCTGCCGTTACACTTACCGCAATGCCCCATATAGACAATGCATTAGGGCTTGCCGCAAGTGTGCCGCAAGTGCTGCCGTTAGGCGGCACTTGCAGCAGAATGCGTTTTTTTGTCCGGATCCGCCAAATCCGGGCAAAACTGCGAGTGTGAAAGCACCTTAGATGATTATACAGTAAATAGCTACTGAGAAAACAAACGGATTGCACACAGACAGCAACAGATGTCACACGGATCAAAAAATGGATGTCACTCGTCCAACTCTCCTGGAAAGAATCTGACCTTTTTTTCCACGCCAGTGTGTTCCAGCCTTACAAAAAAAACCTAGATTGCAGCTACAATTGTTTCAAAGAAAATAGTAAGTAAGGCACTCAGCTTCAATGGCCTTACCTATATGCATGCTCACCATGTAAGACTCCAATGCTGAAGAAAAGCATATTCAAACTCATTTAAAGTTTGGTTAACAACATTTAGACAAACCTGTGAAATACTGGGAGAATATAGTCTGGTCAGATAAGACCATTCTTGATAAAAAAAATCTGCCACCTATCAGGATGATGATGAAATGAGGGTGGACATTTCAGCAAGACAATGATCCCAAACACAGCTAAGGAAAGTCTCAATTGGTTTAATGGTGGGTTTACGCGTTTCAATATCGTTGCGATATCGCAATTCAATGGCGCGGGAGCGCGCATTTAGTGCTCGTTTCTCCCGCATCGCATCGGAGGTTTACACGTTGCGATTTCTGAATCCAACGTCCGTGCGATGTCTATGCCCCCAACCCAGGAACGACCATTTCACATGGGAGTGAATGGGTGACGTAGAACTTCACATCGGAATTGGGCTGTCACACAGCACGATCCGGCTCCAATCTCCATTCAATATCGGAGCATTGAATAGCACGCTCATTCAATCCCCGATATCGCATTGACATCGTTCCTGCATCGTATTGGACGTTCACACCATACAACGCAGGAACGATATCGGCTCCAATGATTGAACCACGTGACTTTTCATTGAAATTGGACGCCGATATCGCAACGTGTAAACCCGCCATAAGAGAAAGAAAATTAAGCTGCTAGAATGGCCCAGCCAATCACCTGACCTGATTTAAATAGAAAATGTATGGAAGGAACTAAAGCTCAATGTATATAGAAAAAACTCATTAAACCTTCAAGATTTGAAGAGTGTTTGTGTGGAAGAATGGGCCAAAATCACACCTGAGGAATGCATGTGACTAGTTTCTCCATATAGACGGCGTTTTGAAGCTGTCATCACCAACAAAAGCTTTTGTACAAAGTTTTAAATACTGTAAATTTCAGTAACTGTGTTCAATACTATTTTCCTGTGCTTTTTCTCATTAATGCACATTACTAAATGTATGAACATCTATGCTTTTATTTCTTTGCCTGTGTGGATTGGATGGGTTGTTAACTAAATGTACTTCTATTAGCTTATGTTTTTGGATTATTTACATCTACACTATAAATGGTGTATATCAATAAATATAATGTTATACAGTATATATAGAAATAATGTAAGATAAATGAATAATATTAGCATCGAATTATACACAAAAAGCTGCAGTTTAGTTTAGTAATCCTCAATATTTCACTAAGGCTGGCTTCACACCATGGTTTTGTGCATCACGTTGTGTTCGGTTTGAACCGGACACAACCTGATCCGGTTTTGCCTCCCATGTATTCCTGTGGTGCCGCATTGGCCATCCGTTTTGTGTATTTTGTGCCTGATCTGATTTTGTCCAGTTTTTCCCTGTCTCCAAAAGCGGAGACTGCAATATTTCTTGGCTGCGGTGCAAAAATCGGAGAAAACCAGACAGAAAGTGGTGCCACATTCAGTAAAAAATTGGATTGTTTCCCGGATGCGATTGTTTGCACAGCGGATGCTCTGAAATGCTGCTGTGCGCATTCAGCACCATGGACAGCAGCATTTCAGAGACACTGCTGAACGTACAGGACCATGGAGAGCAGCAGTGCACACACAGGCTGACAGATCAGCACCATGGACAGCAGTAGAAAGTGAATCCTGCAAAAAAACTGGATCTGAGGGCATATTTGGGCACACTTTCTGCTCATCCTGTGCTGTCAGGTTGTGTCCGGTGGATCCTGCAAAAAACAGGATCCAACCTGACAGCTGAAAACCGTGGTGTGAAGCTGGCCTAAGTGGCAGGATGGCTGTCTAATTACTGACAGATTTCAGTTGGTGTCATGACTTTACGTGCTTTTTTGCACTTTCCTTTGTGCATTTGTTCAATACTTTCTCCCTGTGTAATTTCTCATTATTATAAGTAACTTAATTTATGCACATCTATGATTTGATTTCTTTTCTTGTGTGGATTGGATTGGTTGTTATCAATATCTGGTGAGAAATTCATGTCAATAGCACCTTTGGAAATATACTTACCCATACATACTTGAGTATAAGCCGACCTGAGTATAAACCGAGGCCCCTAATTTTACCCCCCAAAACTGGAGAAACTTATTTACTCGAGTATAAGCCTAGGGTGGGAAAACAAGCAGCCCCCACATCCTGGTATATAGCCCCTCATCACTCTAAATAGCCCCTCATCACTATATATAGCCCCAATCCTGGTATATAGACACTCATCACTCTATATAGCCCCTCATCCTGGTATATAGTGCCCCCATTACTCATATATAGTGCCCTCATCACTGGTATATAGCCTCCCATCACTGGTATTTAGCACCCACATCACTGGTATATAGCACCCCCATCACTGGTATATTGCACCCCCATCACTGGTATATAGCTCCCCCATCACAGTACATAGTCCCCCATCACAGTACATAGCCCCCCATCATTGGTATATAGCCCCTCATCACTGGTATATAACCCCTAATACCCTCCCCCCACACACACACACACTGACACTGACATAACACTGACTCAAGTATAAGACGAGATGGTCACTTTTCAGCACAAAAATTGTGCTGAAATACTCGGCTTATACTCGAGTATGTACAGTACTTAGAACAGTGATGTGTTCAAATACTCATTTCACCTACTGCATGCTTTTAATGGAAGTAAACATTGTGTGAAAAAATCCCACACAAATCCATTAATATGTATGGAATAGATTTTCAGTTGCAAAAATTTTGGCCACAAATTTTGCACAATTAAAACATACCTTTACACTCATGCTTTCAAATTAGGCTCCTTTTAGTATATTATGATATGACATAGTGACCAATTCCCTGATGTAATATTCTTGTCTGAATAATCACCTTTAAAAGTTGGAGAGATTCCAATAATATGCTCGAGTGAAGCAGCAAATTCTAATTTCTCCTGTTACCCTACAGACAATAGATGCTGTACAGCAGGGGTGCACAACCTTTTTTAGTCTGAGGGTCACATTGTCATCTTTTTCTACTTTAGGGGTCTGCAATAAAACTTAAGCTGCTTTTTGTCATACTAATATGGCATTGTTGCTCAAGTTGTGCCCAAATAATGAAATTTTCCTATATAATAATGTGTAGAATTGTTGTTGCTGTTCAGGTACCTTTCTAAGGCCCCTTCCACACTAGCGTTTCTGTCCAGATCCGGAAGATCCAGACAGAAAACCGCATCTGCCGCATTTGCCGCCTAACGGCCACACTTGCGTCACACTGGCAGCAGGCCCCATGCATTGTCTATGGGGCGTGCGGCAACTGCGGTATTGCTGCGATCCAGCACTTGTGGCAGTTGCGGCCACGAAAAAAACGCAACTGTGTTTTTTTTTTCGCGGCCGCAACTGCCGCAAGTGCCGGATCGCGGCAATACCCCACTTGCCGCAAGCCCCATAGACAATGCATGGGACTGGACGAAAGCGTACCGCAAGTGTGGCCGTAAGGCGGCAAATGCAGCAGATGCGGTGTTCTGTCTGTATCTTCTGGATCCGGACAGAAACGCTAGTGTGAAAGACCCCTAAGTACAACGCACATCACTCACATATCAAACACATGCAGCACATACACCGCCCACATATAAAACACATGCAGCACACACACTGCTCATAAATCAGACACATGATGCAGAACACACCTCTCATATATCAGACACATGATGCAGGACACACCTCTCATATATCAGACACATGATGCAGGACACACCTCTCATATATCAGACACATGATGCAGGACACACCTCTCGTATATCAGACACATGATGCAGGGCACACCTCTCATATATCAGACACATGATGCAGGACACACCTCTCATATATCAGACACATGATGCAGGACACACCTATCATAAAGCAGACACATGATGCAGGACACACCTGTCATATATCAGACACATGATTCAGGATACACCTGTCATATATCAGACACATGATGCTGGACACACCTCCATATATCAGACACATGATGCAGGACACACCTCTCATATATCTGACACATGATGCAGGACACACCTCTCATATATCAGACACATGATGCAAGACATACCTCTCATATATCAGACACATGATGCAGGACACACCTCTCATATATCAGACACATGATGCAGGACACACCTCTCATATATCAGACAAATGATGCAGGACACACCTCTCGTATATCAGACACATGATGCAGGGCACACCTCTCATATATCAGACACATGATGCAGGACACACCTCTCATATATCAGACACATGATGCAGGACACACCTCTCATAAAGCAGACACATGATGCAGGACACACCTCTCATATATCAGACACATGATTCAGGATACACCTGTCATATATCAGACACATGATGCAGGACACACCTCTCATATATCAGACACATGATTCAGGATACACCTGTCATATATCAGACACATGATGCTGGACACACCTCCATATATCTCACACATGAAGCAGGATACACCTCTCATACATCAGACACATGATGCAGGACATACCTCTCATATATCAGACACATGATGCAGGGCACACCTCTCATATATCAGACACATGATGCAGGACACACCTCTCATATATCAGACACATGATGCAGGACACACCTCTCATAAAGCAGACACATGATGCAGGACACACCTCTCATATATCAGACACATGATTCAGGATACACCTGTCATATATCAGACACATGATTCAGGATACACCTGTCATATATCAGACACATGATGCTGGACACACCTCTCATATATCAGACAAATGATTCAGGATACACCTGTCATATATCAGACACATGATGCAGGACACACCTCTCATATATCAGACAAATGATTCAGGATACACCTGTCATATATCAGACACATGATGCAGGACACACCTCTCATATATCAGACAAATGATTCAGGATACACCTGTCATATATCAGACACATGATGCAGGACACACCTCTCATATATCAGACACATGATTCAGGATACACCTGTCATATATCAGACACATGATGCTGGACACACCTCCATATATCTGACACATGAAGCAGGACACACCTCTCATACATCAGACACATGATGCAGGACACATGAAATGGAGGAGAGTGCAGGTTATTTATTTTACTGAGGGGAATATAGCAATTGAGATGGGGTTTTCAAAGTGGTGGACAACCCCTTTATTGTCAAATTACACTGGCGGATAATCAGAAGTGATTATTGCTAGGACTGCTTGCTTCCTATCAGTCAATCTAAACATGTTACCCAAAGCACTCATTCAACACGTAAAATAACTTTTTAAAGAGTTTATCAGTCTCTGAAGTAAATTCTGACAAATGATGACTAAATGCTATGCGTAAGCTGTTATCATTTTCCTGTATTCACCGTGCAGGTTGGGGGTCTCATTCAGCTTCTTTCAATAGAAGAGAATAGGGAGAAACAGAATTAGACTAGTCGGCGTGTGACTGCTAGTATGCTAATCTCACACATGCTATCATGTAATGGCCACCTGCACAAGGAATATAGGGGAATCATGATAGCATGCACATTGCACACTGTTACAACTCAACACACCGCAGTCACATAGAGCGGCTGCAGGCATTTCTTTTGAGACTGGGCAATACCTTTAAAGGGAACCTGTCAGCTGGTTTATGCCTCACCATCTATCACTATCTGTACCTGCAGCTTCATAATACTATTCTAATCATCCCTGTTTGCGCTCATAGTGTAATGTGAAAGGTGAAAAAAATGTAAGACCCCAGCCACTTTTTTATGCTTACCCTCATTTTCATACTTTACCATTTGGTACCATTTTGTGACCATAGCTTCTGACTTGCCAGAAGTCAGAAGTTACATCACAGGTAATGCATCTCTATGAGAGCCAGAATAAGGCCAGAATGAGGCTCTTATAGAGTTTTATTGAGAAGTGACTTCTGGCGCGCTCCATCAAACACTAAAGCTGTCAGCAGGTCACTTTTCATCACCAACTAACTGAAGCACCGTTGGAAAAGCATGAAAGTGGCGGAGGGCGAGACAGGACTCAGGAGACTAATATTTAAGGCACCACTCCAGATGTGCAATAAAAAACTAAATTGCTAGAGGGGTGCTATTTCTCTGTGCCCAACATAAAGATGAGAAGAGCATACAAGTAAGGGTGAAACATCCCTCCTACTACAGGCAGCAGCAGAGCATTCCACTCCTGATGAAGCTCCTGTGATGTGACTGTATGATAGGAGCCTCTCAGTAACCAATCAGAGTTCTTCGTTACTACCAGGAAGAACACTCATTGGTTATTGCAGACTGCTGTCACAGGACAGAGATGTGACTGTATGAGAGAAGACTTTTAGTAACCAATCAGAGCTCTGTGTCACTACCAGGGAGAGCGCTCATTGGTTAATGCAGGCTCCTGTCACTTGTAGGAGCCTGTAATAACCAATGAGCACTCTCCTTTGCAGTAATGAAAATTGCTGTGTCTTCTTGCAGTGATACAGACTTAGCTGATTGCACGGTTTGGTCAGCACTGCATGGGCTGCAACTAGCAGGGGGGTGGGCCACATGTGAACCTTGAACTGCAGTGACCTGGCTGCATGTTTTCACAATGTAAAAATAGTGGTATGACTGTTTGTCCCCAATAAAACTGATACCTCTAAGTAGACGGGTGGTATATCTTTATAAGACAATCCCTTTAAGTGACCTATTCTTGGAGAGATGGGTTTAATAAACTATTATGGCCACTTTACACACACCAACTTATCTGTCCAACTTCTGAACAGATCTCTGGTTGCAGTGAAATCATGAACAATTGTTCCATTTGTACACAGCCACAAAATGGAGCAATGTGTCCATGATTTCACTGCAACCAGTAAGTTGGTCAGAAGTTGGACAGAGAAGTTGGTGTGTGTAAAGTGGCCATTAGTGCACTAAAAAATCAAGATGGACAACACTTCAAAGCTGAGGTCTTCCATGTTATCATTTTCACATAAAAAATAGTGAACTGTATAAGTTGTGAGCTTCTGCTCCATCTGTAAATGAAACCATTGCTGATTAATCGAGTGCTCTGGGGAATTGATGCAAATGATGTGACAGGTGCAAAATGGAGGACAGCATGGTATCTTCACCCAGCACATGAGTGCACGCCATAAATCTGCCTGGGAACATTTCCTGGTGTAGCGTGAAATCATTGTGGATTACACCCAGAAGTATTCAAGGCAAATCCATACTTCCTCTATCATCAGTGCTCTATTCTCCAGTGAAGGGAAGGACTTGCTATATACAGTAATTAAACTTGCTGAGTATTGATGAGCATGGTACATAATTATCAGGGCTGTATTATACATGGACAGATATAATACATACTGTATGGAAGCAACAAATGAGCTCTTCACATTAAACATTGCACATCAATAGGTTTTGTTAGGATAATTGTGAAGGAGCAGGTGCTATGACACAGGCCATTCATTTATCATATAACCCGCACATTGGTTGGCTATGTCTTCATGTTTCTCCCAGACAGGGATACTCATTCTTATACAGTTGTTAGAACACTTAGAATGTCAGTGATTCCCTGGATCTGCCGCCCTGCAGAGATGCCCTAAATATCATTTCAGAGGTACATGAGATGAGAAAGTTGGACAACCCCCATCGATCATTCTCCCTGGGAGGTCTTTCTTACACATGGCTCCACCAGATCCCCCAAATCTCCATGGGAATTTCTTGTTCGCTCAGAAAGGTCGTCCCTGCCTCACTTCTACTGAAATAATGAGCTACTGCTCTCACTGAATTATCCGCCTCTACACCCAGGCAGAAGTGTAATAAGCTCTGTGCCAGCTCTTCATAATTATCCTATTTTTTGTGTGGTCTGAATACTTGGAAAATGCCACCTGTTTTCTTGTGGCCCATGATGATTAAGTGATGTCTGAATAAGTAGAAGCTATTAGCATTGTGTAACGTCCGTCTCTTTGCCTATCCAGGAAAGTTAACACTGAAAATCCAATTCTAGAATGACGCTAAAATTCTCACCCACAAAATAGATTGTACCCCTGTGGCTAATCGCGTCATATCCGGCTTTAAAACGTAACTGCCGACCTTGCGATGCCGACTTTTCTAAAGTTTACTATATCGATTTTCAAGCACAAAGGGATGGCTAGAAATCTATTAACATGGTGCAGGGACAGGTATATAGAGGCTGGGAGCATATTTTGCGAAGTCAGGTTCCCTTTACTCCTCTTGGAGCTGGAGGTGGTTGGTTTATACTTAAGTCTGGGGAACTAGCTTTCTACCTTATGGAGAGGAATCTGCCTGCCACCATAAGGAGAGAGATAAGCTGATAAGGAGACTTATAAGCCGCAATGCTCCTTTGGGAAATATGAATGTGACTGCCCCTCATCAGTGCAGTGTGTGGGAGTTCTGATCTGGCTGTATGAGAGGCTGAGACAAGAATTCCCACACACTGCACTGATGAGGGGCAGTCACTCCGAATAGCAGTGTCTGCAGTTTGGGTTCTTATCTGGCACAAATCCTAAGTCATATTAAAAGGCTTGTTAAAGAGTCGATTATGACTTCAAGGATTGCTACCCTTATTGGGTGCATTAGAGTTTCTCACTTCCTCACTGAAGTGACAATTTGTTTATACTTAAGAAAATGGGGAAAGTCTCAGCTGGCTTAATAAAGCTCATGGCTGTTAAGATGACCTGTCACCCTTGATGGATTAAAATCTAAGGGCAGCACTGAATGCAGCATATCTGCTGCATTCAGGCAAGGGGTCCGACATGGCTCTATGGGGCTGCTACCCCGAGATATATGCTTATAAAAACTTACAGTAATTTTCCATGGAGGTGGGCCCTTGTGCTTGAGGCAGCTCGTCCATGGGGGCAATGCCCCCTGTGCCTCTGTACCACCCATGTCCTCGCCGCCTCGCTCGTGCCATTCATGAAATCCTCGCTCTGCGCGTCCTTGTGGTGTTGACACAAGCTCAGGCTGAGCTCTGACGCTATGACGTCCTCTCATTTCCCCACCCTGCTCAGTGTTGTGCAGCCCCACAGAGCCATGGGTTACCCCTGGCCTGAATGCAGCAGACATGCTGCATTCAGTGCATTCAGTGCTGGGCTTAGATTCTAATCCATGGGGGGGGGGTGACAGATCCACTATAAAGAGTAAAGATGATTGAAAGTGGGCACAGGTACGACAAAGCAGGGAAGAATAGGAAAGAGGGGGGGCGAGGAGATGTACAGTAGAAAGTTGGGTAGAAAGGAAAGGGGGTAAGGGTTGGGCACTCCCCCCTCAGGAAGGACCAAAGATCTCCACATACCTTAGAGAATTAATAAACATCGTCCAGCATCGCCATGTGACTACCGTATGAATTTGTCACTGGAGCCATTTAGTTCCGCAGTGAGATCCTCTATCCTATAAAGACTCTGCATTTCCGTCAACCAGTCTGTCGAAGGGGAACAAACTGCATTTTTCCAGTACCGCGGAATGATTGTATGGGCCGCTGCTTTGCAGAGCTGCAAGATATCTTTCTTTTGAGATTTGAAGGTACCTGGGAGAATGGAGAGCAACACGATCTGTGGTGATGCTTCCATGTCCTCGCCACTTATCTCCCTATATGCAAGGAAACACCCTTCGAAAAGGGCTGTATTTTGCTTCATCTCCACCAAATGTGAGTCATCATTCACCTCTCCACTTGACACCTCCAACATCTATCTGACACAGAGGAGAACGCCGCATGGAGATCAACCGGGCAACGGTACCATCTGGCGAGAATTTTTTAAATTATTTTCCTGGGCTTGACAGGCCATAGACAATTTATGCGATGGGACGAATGCTTTGTCCCATTCCTCCCCCGAGATGGTGATCCCCGGCTCCTCGTCACACTTCCTGGTGTATTTAGGTTTGTCTTCCATGCCAGGATGACTTAAGTGAGTATAAATTAAGGACAAGCAGTGGATAGGTGGAGAATTTAGTAGGAACAACCTTTCGAATGGGGAAGGATGGGAGGAAAAGTCGGGCCCCTGCCTCCTTTCTGTATAAATGATTTAAAATGTGAGTATTCTATCCAGGGTACATCACCTACAGACCTAACAAAGGTCTCATATGGCATGAGAGTATTACCCTTCAAAATGTGGTGGCAGCGAGGCTCGTCTCCAATATTCCAATTCAGAAAGCGTCTCACTCCAACTCCAGGAGGAAAATCCGGATTATTAAACATAGCTGTAAGGGGCCCCTTACTGACAGACAGGTGTCCCTTTTTGGTCTCCTAAGCCCAGATCAGAAGGGCGACCCATAAAGCCTCCGAGCCCGGGCCAAATAAATCAATATTATATTCACCCTTTGATGTCTCGTGGAATATGGCAGCACAGTTTTTAAAGAGGACCTGTCATCCCCCTGGTGCTTTCAAAAGTGACAGCACCACTGAATGTAGCATGTATGCTGCATTCAGGAAGCTGTGTACTAAGGCTCTAGTCCCCCTGTACACCGAAAAAAACAGTTTGCAAACTTTACAGTTAAGAGGTCCCGTGGGTGGGATCTGATTAACAGGTCCTCACTGCTGGCACAGTCCTCCCGCCTCTTCCTTGTGTATTCCGCCCCCGCTATGTGTCTGCCACCACCTTCTCTTGTTCTGGGTCTGCGCTCCTCTTCTGCTCCTGCTCCGTGTCAAGTCTGTGCCTGCGCCTTACAGTCGCCGGGCCCACCCCAAGCACTGTACACCTTTAAGACATTACAAGGAGCAGGAGCAGAAAAGGAGACTAGACCCAGAAGAAGAGGAGGCGGCGGCAGACACATAGAGCGGGAGGAACACACAAGGTGGAGGTAGACAGATTCCTCTCCTTGAAGAGAATAGCTAGTCCCCTAGACCTCGTCTTAGCCTCTCATACAGCCAGATCAAAACTCGCACACACTGCACTGATGAGGGGCAATCACCCCGAAACACAGTGTCTGCAGTTTGGGGTTCTGATCTGGCACAAATCCTAAAGGCCCCGTTACATAGTACGAGATCATGAACAATATCGCTCAAACGTCATGGGTTTGGAGTCGTTCAAATGACATCGTTAGGACGTCATTGCGTGTAACACCGAGATATGACTACAATAAATCGTTGGATCGTTGATCGCAGATTTGAGAACATGTTCTCAAATCAAACGATCCTCGATCAGCAAACCTGCTGCATCGTTGTGTGTGACACCGCGATAATGATGTCATTAACGACTTTGCCTATTCACAACAGTGAACAAGTATCATTCGCTGGATTGTCTGAACGATAGCTGCTCGCTACATCGTTGGTGCATCGTTCATGATATATAGACTTGTGACATCTCACCAATGATGTCAAAAAGATGTCCTAACGCCCATGAGATTGTTGGTGATATCTTAATGACATTGAAGCGTGTAACGGTACCTTAAGTCATATTAAAAGGCTTGTTAAAGAGTTGATTATGACTTCAAGGATTGCTATCCTTATTGGGTGGCATTAGAGTTTTTCACTTCTTTACGGAAGTGACAATTTGCATATTTCCCAGAGGAGCATTTCGGCTATAAGTCTCCTTATCAGCTTATCTGTCTCCTTATTCGTCAGGCAGATACCTCTCCATGAGGAGAATAGCTAGTCCCCCAGACCCCTATATTTATATATGTGTTGCAATTTATGTATTGAATTACTGAAATAAATTAATTTTTTGATGATATTCTAATTCGTTGAGTTGCACCTGTACATACCTGTACATACATAAGGAAAAGGACATTTTTATCAGAGTTATTTGGAAAGTTCCTTCATAAATACCTTGTTAAATCTTAAAATTGGTGAATGATACCCAATTGTAATCTACCAACTAATATAATGTCTATAATGTCTAAATCTCAATGCTCAAGAAGAAGTTGTTTAGAATATTATTTATCATTCCATCATACAGTAGAGAAAGAAAAAAGATAATTTTATAGTGCACCTCTCCATCCACACAAAACCTGTAGAAAAGAACAGTCTTGCTGCCCTCTTCCAACCTAAGTTAAAAGTCCATCATGCCGTCCTAATACGCCACTAAGTGCCCTAAGTCTCAAACTCTGTAACTTGCTATCCACCCTCCTGGTGTGGTCTGGTTCTCATCACCAGCATTCTGCCAGCATGGTAGCTGCTGGAACTTCCTTTCCTTTGTTTCCTAGCATACATTGATTTTGTTATTGTCTAATGCAGGGGTGGGGAACCACAGGCCTCGAGGGCCGCCAACAGTGCTGGTTTTCAGGATTTCCTAAGTATTGCAAAGGTGATAGTTGAGTTACCTGCACTGATGGTAATTCTAACCCCTGTGCAATGTTAGGGAAATCGTGAAAACCTGACCTCTTGGCGGCCTTCGAAGCCTGGAGTTCCCCACCCCTGGTCTAATCGGTTTCCTGCTCTGAAATAAAAGTCTGGCTCCTCATTATACCTGTTTGTATCTTGGCAGACAGGTGCATAGAGGCAGAAAAATAAAGACACACTGCAGATCCGGTAATTCGTCTTGATGATTTTAATAGAATTAATAAAAGATTTAATTTAGCTTTAATTACTCATAGTATTTTTTAGTGGGTAAAACACCTAAGCATAAGTGGAAGTGTTTTTTAGTTTACCCATCCTTGTACGCAAAACCTGTAAAATATCCTGGTAAAGCTGTCCTTATACCCCAAAATACATTAAAGGGAATCTGTCAGCAGGGGTTTTTGATATAATTTGAGAACAGCATAATATAAGGTCAGAAAACCTGGTTTCAGGGATGCATTACTTACTGGACTGCTTGGGTTAGTTTGAATAAAATACCCGTTTTGTCTGATGTAGTAGAGCTAAGACTTCTGAGCCGTGTATAATCCGCCCACACCCCTGATTGGCAGCTTCCTGTGCACACTGTGGGTTGTCAGAAATCTGCTATTCAGTGGTGGGGAGCGGTTACACAGATTACCCCGACAGCATCCAGTTGAAATTTAGTACTGTAATGATAATCTCCTGCAACTAAAACTTTGATTGTATTGATACTACAGCACACAGTGTAGTAAATGACACATCCCTGGAGTCAGGCTCTTATGCCTTATATTATATTGCTCTAAGATTATATAGCAAAAACTTGGTAACAAATTCCCTTTAAAGCTGCATTGAGTACACATGCTGTCAAATATGTCCAAGAACTTCAATTCTGATGCTTCATAACTTGCCATGTATTCCTATTTAGTGGGAGGGTCCTCTTCATCATCATTCTGCCAGTCTTATTGTTGTTAGAACTTCCTTTTTTTCACTTCCCATTTATTTCTCCTGCAAGTGTCCAATGACTTTCATGTCCTGAACAGAAAGTCCATCTCTCTATTATGCTTGTAAACAATACAGCAGGAACATAGAGATAAGGACCTCCCCCAAGCCTCTGTAATCTTTCCCTGCATCTCTGCTGAGACAGATTAATCCTGACAACAGGCAGTTAGGGTCCCGTCACATGTAGCGATGCACCAGCGATCCCGACAACGATACGACCTGGTAGGGATCGCAGATACATCACTTTGGGATCACTGGTGAGATGTCAAACAGTCAGATCTCACCAGCGACTTCAGCAACGATCCGGAATGCTACAGCGGTCGCTGGGAATTGTCACTCTCGGGCATAGTATTGAGATCGAGCGGGAGTGCAACAACCTAAAAATGACCCAGAGCACTTTGTAACGATCAGCGATCTCACAGCGGGGGCCTGATCGCTTCTAAGTGTCATTCATAACGAGATCGTTAGCAAGATCGCTGTTACGTCACAAAACCTGTGACGTTACAACGATCTCGCTAATGATCTCGTTATGTGTGACGGGGGCTTTAGAAGGGAGACATCTAGCGATCAGCATTTTGGATTGATTTTTCTGGTAATCCTACCAGGAATTACAGGTGTGTTCCAACAGCTGGACTACCTGCAATCACTAATCTTTGGGTGAACTGTGTCACAAATAGCAATTGTAATAAGTGGGCAAGCTCTTTTTATTATTATATTATTGTTATTTTTTATTATTATAGCTCCATTTATTCCATGGCACTTTACATGTAAAAAAGGGGCACACATAGACAAGTACAATAATTATCACTAATACAAGGCACAGACAAGTATAGGAGGAGTGAGGACCCTGCCCGCGAGGACTCACAGACCACAAGGTATGGGTGGGGATACAGTAGGTGAGGAGAGAGGACACTGCCTGAGAGGGCTCACAGTCTACAAGGGATGGGTGAGGATACAGTAGGTGAGGAGAGAGGACCCTGCCCATGATGGTTCACAGTCTACAAGGGATGAGTGAGGATACAGTAGGTGAGGAGAGAGGACCCTGCCCACGAGGGCTCACAGTCTACAAGGGATTGGTGAGGATACAATAGGTGAGGAGAGAGGACCATGCCCGTGAGGGCTCACAGTCTACAAGGGATGGGTGAGGATACAATAGGTGAGGAGAGAGGACCATGCCCGTGAGGGCTCACAGTCTACAAGGGATGGGTGAGGATACAGTAGGTGAGGAGAGAGGACCCTGCCCATGATGGTTCACAGTCTACAAGGGATGGATGAGGATACAATAGGTGAGGAGAGAGGACCATGCCCGTGAGGGCTTACAGTCTACAAGGGATGGGTGAGGATACAGTAGGTGAGGAGAGAGGACCCTGCCCATGATGGTTCACAGTGTCATATATGATACAGTCTATATAGAGTCTAATGCATGGGTATAATGAGACACATGAGACATATGCTTCTTAAGCAGCTCTTGTATTGCTTCATACAAGTTAGTGCATCAACAGGATAAAGTAAATGCAAGTTGCAGAAGGCAAGGCAAAACAACCCAGGACATCAGAGTATTAAAGCATAGTACAAGTCTCAGGGAAAGCATTCAGAGTTCATTACTTCCCTGTCAGATATTGCTGGCACCCAGGATTCTGTGTTCATAAATGATTCCAGGCAGAATGAATCCAGGCTTCAGAGAGCAAGTCACAGACAGATTGCAGGCCTGATTCTGGAGCACAGGTTAACCAGCTGAAGTAGTTTAAAAGGGCAATTGGCAAGAAACAGGGCAGGGACATCAAAGCTGAGGACTCCATATTGTTTGAGGGCAAGAGTCAATGCACAGGACAGGAAACAAGATGGCCGACGACAAGCTGAGAACTCCATATTGGTTGAGGGCAAAAGTCATTACACATGACAGGAAACAAGATGGCCGACAAAATACACTAAATGCAAACATAACAACAGATATAGCAAAAAAGACTGAAAACCTTACATTACTCCCCCTTAGGGACAGCCTCTGGATGGCCCCAGTCCAGGCTTTCCCGGGTACCTCCGATGGAACTGGCGGAGTAACCGAGGAGCATGGAGATTGGAGGCCGGCTCCCACGAGTTGTCCTCAGAAGAATAGCCCTGCCACTTTACCAGGTATTGCACCCCGTTTCTACGCAACCTGGAGTCCAGGATCCTTTCCACGACAAACTCCTCCTGGCCATCGATGAGTACCGGAGCAGGAGGGGAAGAAGAACGACCAGGGAACGAATTGGGAGTCACAGCCTTTAGTAGAGAAACGTGGAACACGGGGTGAATCCTCATAGATCTTGGAAGTTGAAGGCGACAGGCAACGTTGCTGACGAGCTTATTAATCTTATAGGGCCCAACGTACTTATGACCCAATTTGGATGATGGTACTCTCAATTTAAGGTTCTTAGTTGACAGCCAGACCAAATCTCCTACCTTGAAGGTTGGTGCAGGTTTACGAAACCTATCTGCTGCTTTTTTATACCTGTCCTGAGCTGATTCCAGATTCCCTTTAAGCAGATCGAGGTTCCTTTGTAGAGAGGTGATTCTGTCGGCTACAGCTGGAAGAGGTGAATCTATGGGAAGTCGAGGAAGGATGTTAGGATGATAACCCAAATTGGCATAAAAGGGTGACTGCTTGGTGGAAGCGCTCTGTGAGTTGTTATAAGAGAATTCAGCCAGTGGAAGCAAATCCACCCAGTCATCTTGTAGGTGGCAGATAAAACAGCGGAGATACTGTTCTAGGGTCTGATTAGTCCGCTCGGTTTGTCCATTTGTCTGCGGATGAAAGGCAGAAGACAGGTTAACTTTGATGTCCAACGCAGCACAGAAGTGCTGCCAAAACTTTGAAGTGAATTGCACCCCTCGATCAGATACAACCTCATCCGGTACGCCATGCAGGCGAAACACATTTTGAATGATTAAGTCCGATGTGTGTTTCGCAGTGGGTAGACCAACACACGGAATGAAATGGGCTGCCTTTGTTAACCGATCCACCACCACCAGAACTGTGTTCTTTCCTTGAGAGGTTGGCAACTCCACAATGAAGTCCATAGATATGGATCCCCATGGACGGGATGGAACGGGTAGGGGTTGTAATAGACCCGTAGGCGAAGATCGTGGAGTCTTGCATCTGGCACAGACTTCGCAAGAAGTGACGTAACCTAGAACATCTCTTCTGTATGTGGGCCACCAAAAGAAGCGAGACAGGAATTCTTGAGTCTTCAGAACTCCTCTATGCCCCGCTATCTTAGAATCGTGGACGAGTTGCAGTACTCTCACCCTGACTGATTCAGGAATATACAGGCGTTGCCCCTGAATCCACACACCGTTCTTATATACAAGACTTACTTCACAAGACGGTTGTGCCAGCCAGGGATCCGTATGGTATGCTTCCTTGATGTTGTTAAGCAAGTCTTGATTATGAAGCACTCCCAGGAACCTGGAATCAGAGATAACAGTCTTACGAGACGTGAGTGGAATTGTCTCAGTTGAGTAGAGTCTAGACAACGCATCGGCCTTTCCATTACGCGATCCTGGCCTATAGGAGATAACAAAACTGAATTGGTTTAAGAAAAGACTCCAACGAGCCTGGCGAGGAGTCAAGCACTTAGCCGATCTGATAAACTCAAGATTGCGGTGGTCAGTCAACACGATTATCTGCTGCGCAGCTCCCTGAAGGTGGTGTCTCCATTCCTTGAAGGCTGCGATGATGGCCAGTAATTCTCTATTACCCACGTCATAGTTCCGTTCTGCAGGAGACAACCGCCGGGAAAAGAAAGCACAGGGATGTAAGACTTCTTTCTCACCTGTCCTCTGGGAGAGGATAGCTCGATGGCACTGTCTGAGGCATCCACCTCTATTATGAAGGCCAGTTCAGGGTTAGGATGCACCAGAATAGGTGCCGTGGTGAATTTCTCTTTCAAACGGGAAAATGCTTCTTGAGCCTGGGGGGTCCAGGTAAAAGCAGAGTTCTTGCGGGTAAGCCGTGTAATGGGAGACACAACCTCAGAAAAGTTCCTGATAAAACGCCTGTAGAAATTAGCAAACCCTATAAAGCGCTGGACCTCCTTCACATTCTTGGGGACCGGCCAGGCTTTAATGGCTTGGATCTTACCCTCATCCATACTAATTCCTCGTGATGACATTACATACCCCAGAAATTGGATCTCCGTTCGATGGAATTCGCACTTCTCCAGTTTGATATACAGATGGTGTTGTCGAAGGCGTTCTAAGACCATCTTCACATGTCTGTGATGCTCCTCTGTGGAATTAGAAAAAATCAAAATATCATCCAAATAAATGACTATGAATGTATCCAGGAGGTCCCTAAAAATGTCATTCACCAAATGTTGGAAAGTTGCTGGAGCATTACATAAACCGAACGGCATTACTAGATATTCAAAGTGTCCGTAGCGTGACCTGAAAGCTGTCTTCCATTCATCCCCAGGTCTAATGCGGACCAAGTTATAGGCCCCACGGAGATCCAACTTTGTAAAGAGTTTTGCATGCCGTACTCTCTCCAATAATTCAGGGATCAACGGTAGTGGGTAACGGTTTCTGATCGTGATTTTATTGAGCTCCCGATAGTCTATACAGGGCCTAAGAGATCCATCTTTCTTCTTCACAAAGAAGATTGGTGCACCAGCAGGAGATGAAGAGGGGCGTATGAAGCCCTTGGCTAGATGTTCGTCTATATAGTCTTTGAGAGCCTTTAGCTCAGGCCCTGCCAAAGAGTAAATCTTGCCAAAAGGTATTCCCGCACCTGGTAACAGGTCTATTGGACAGTCATATGGACGGTGAGGGGGTAGCAGGTCTGCGTTCCTTTTGTCACACACGTCAGCATACTCACGGTATATGGCTGGTAGCTCAGAGACTGATGTTGGTCCTTTAGGAATGGAGCAGACTGAAGCTTCTGGACTTATCTGTTTCTCTGGAAAGTGCAGTTCTTTAGTTTCCCAGTTAATCGTAGGATTCTGAGCCTGCAGCCACGGCAGTCCTAGAATAATAGGGAAATGAGGAGAAGAGATGAGCATAAATGACAGACTCTCTTGATGGTCATTACCCATGAGGACCTTTAAGGGCTCCGTCTCCTGATCCACTGGTCCAGAGTTTAACAGTGAGCCATCTACGGTCTCCATCTGTACAGGAGTAGCCTTCTTTACTGAACGTACTCCAAGTTTCTCAGCGAAGGAGATGTCCATAAAATTGCCGCTTGCCCCTGAATCAATCATAGCGGAGGTAGATACCCAGACAGAGTGAACCCTGAGCTTGAGGGGAATAAAGCAATGAGAATTGTTGTTCTTACAACTCAGCTGGGAAACCGCTGAAAAAACCTGAAAAACTGCTGCAGTAACACGTGCATCCGGCTCAGAGATAACAGAGTTCAAGTCTGAGTAATCAATGTCTGTATCCTCTACTCTCTCTGGGATCTGTGGTTCGGACCTGACAGAACCCCTCTCACAGCACTCGCAGTGTATGATGGCTGCAGTTGTCTTACGAGAACGACTGGGGCAGTTTATAATGAAATGTCCTGACTTACCGCAATAGAAACACAGATTTTCCTTTACTCGATGTTCCTTACGTGCATCACTGACCCGTCTCTGTAAAGAGTCCACCTGCATAGGCTCAGGTTCGGGTTCTCGTATAATCCTGCTCAAGGACTCCTTAGCTGGAGAGGGAGGAAATAAATGATTAGTGCGCTTTATCTCCGACCATCTCTCCTGTCTGCGTTCAGTAAGCCGAGCATCGATCCGAATACAGTAGTTGATAAAATCTCCTAATGCTGTAGGTGGGTCGGCACGAGCGAGTTCGTCCTTAATCACAGAGGATAATCCTTTCCGGAAAACCGACTTCTTAGCAGAGCTATCCCAAGTGGTGTCGAGAGCCCATCTCCGGAAATCCAAAGCATACTCCGCTACCGAGCGCTTACCTTGGCTTAAAGTTAACATGGCTGATTCCGCTGTAGCACCGCGGTTTGGATCATCGAATACCTGCCCATAGCTGAAATGAAAGCATCAAGATTATTTAGACAGTCATCGTCAGTCTCAATTAGGGGGTTTGCCCATGTGAGAGCTTTGTTGGAGAGCAGCATAATTATTGTCAATACTTTAGATCGCTCAGTAAGGAACTGTGGCGCATGAGCCGCAAAAAACAGTTTGCATTGATTAATGAATCCCCTGAATTTTTCCCGTTCACCGCCAAAACGGAATGGTGGTAGCTTGGGGATTCCAATAACCGGGGTTGAAGTTGGGATGTGGACGCGTCCCTCCAGAACCTCAATCCGGGTTCGTAAGTCCTGCGTGGTTTGTCCGAACACCTGCAGATTATGATCACCGCGATCCCGCAGGCTTGCAAAGCTGGCCTTCAATGCCTGTAGGTCAGCAAGGATTGAATCCGTCACGTCGCACAGATGTTTAACGGGGTCCTCCATATTCCCAGACACTGCACGGCAGAGAGGCTGGAAAGGAAGAAAAGGAGCACAATAGTGTTTACCTGTGGTAACACTCCTGACTTAAAAGAAGGGAATGTGCTCACCTGGAAAGGTTGTGAGAAGCCACAACCACTATCATCACATATATCGATATCTCAGATCCATGGTCTGCAGCAGCTCTCCAATGGCAAAAGATCCAGAAATACAGGTGGCAGCAGATGCAGCACTGTCCTAGACCCAGCAGACTCTATTATGGCTCCAGAATCTGTCATATATGATACAGTCTATATAGAGTCTAATGCATGGGTATAATGAGACACATGAGACATATGCTTCTTAAGCAGCTCTTGTATTGCTTCATACAAGTTAGTGCATCAACAGGATAAAGTAAATGCAAGTTGCAGAAGGCAAGGCAAAACAACCCAGGACATCAGAGTATTAAAGCATAGTACAAGTCTCAGGGAAAGCATTCAGAGTTCATTACTTCCCTGTCAGATATTGCTGGCACCCAGGATTCTGTGTTCATAAATGATTCCAGGCAGAATGAATCCAGGCTTCAGAGAGCAAGTCACAGACAGATTGCAGGCCTGATTCTGGAGCACAGGTTAACCAGCTGAAGTAGTTTAAAAGGGCAATTGGCAAGAAACAGGGCAGGGACATCAAAGCTGAGGACTCCATATTGTTTGAGGGCAAGAGTCAATGCACAGGACAGGAAACAAGATGGCCGACGACAAGCTGAGAACTCCATATTGGTTGAGGGCAAAAGTCATTACACATGACAGGAAACAAGATGGCCGACAAAATACACTAAATGCAAACATAACAACAGATATAGCAAAAAAGACTGAAAACCTTACACACAGTCTACAAGGGATGGATGAGGATACAATAGGTGAGGAGAGAGGACCATGCCCGTGAGGGCTCACAGTCTACAAGGGATGGGTGAGGATACAGTAGGTGATGGTAGAGTTGGTTGTGAAGTGGTTGGTGGACTGATGTTCACTACAGAACAGGTTGTAGGCTTGTCGGAAGAGGTGGCTCTTCAGGTTCCTTTTTGAAGGTTTCCATGGTGGGCAAGAGTCTGATGTGTTGGGGTACAGAGTTCCAGAGTATGGGGGAAGCACGGGAGAAATCTTGTACGCAATTGTGGGAAGAAAAGATAAGAGGGGAGTAGAGAAGGAGATCTTTGAGGATCAGACGTTTCATGTAGGTAAGTACTGGGAGATCATCTTTACAGTATATAATAGTGAGGATGCCCTTTTAATTTTCAGGCAAAAATCATTTTACCGATAACGGTTTTATGTCAGCCATATAAAAAGTGACAGTATGGTGAGTATCGATCCGGCCACTGTCAGAGTTGACAATTCAGGGTCTTACTGTGTAAAGTGATATAAATTAATGACAGATTTCTGAATATACAATAAAAGTTATAAAACGTGTGAATAAGATTTCAAAACTGAGATTGTGTTAGTAGTAAAATGGAACATTACTACAACGTAAAGCAGTTGATATAGGTGCCGGTTTACTAGAAACAGTGGGAGAGGTGTAAAGAAATAGAAGCAGAGGAAAAGTGCAGGACTTCCCCCTATGTAGCAGATTGGTCACTGCTTTCATTTTTCTACCTGTCTGAAAAGAATAATATCTGTAATTGGGTTAATTACCCAGACTAATGTTTATTTGCTTTTACATTTATAAAGCTCACTATTACTTGTAGCTAATCCTGACAAACATCAGCAAGCAGCAGACAATAATATAATGTGGCTCAGTGTCTGCTGATCACATTGAAGCCTCTTGGTAACCTAGAAAAGCGACACAAGGTGCGACTGACCACAACCAAAAGAGAGAGTGTTGTCATTCATATTCTAAGCCTTTTCTCCAAAATGGAGGGTAACAATAATAATCTTTTAGATTTTGGCAAATCGATTGGTTTGGTAATTATGTATCAATCGGTCAGTTTTGCTTTGTGTGTTGTTAGGGACAATTGATTGACACAATTATTGGTGGCGGATCTTGGTGATTTTGGCAGTAGTGCATTATCTATGTAGATTAGAGAGAGACGTGGAGACAGGTGGCACATGACATTAAAATCACAGTTTTGTATTGTACGTCACATCTAATGATTTCTTATGGTGTTGTATTGTGGCCTGTATAAGAAAACTGACAGCACTTCTTAACAAGCAAGTGTGAACAGGTGCATACTGAACATGAAATCTATTATATCAAATAAATAAACAGCTGCACTCTGAAACACTAAGGTATGCAAACATTGAATATAGGAATATGGACATGCATTACTGCTAAGGAAATACATTGAACAATTTTGACACTTAGCCCATAAAAAAAGGCCAGGTTTATGTGAGCCCAGCAGGCAGTGACAAGGCGCCTCTCTTTTCTGAGTCTATCTAATGCCTGTATCCGGATTAAAAAAAACTTCAGCTTTAGGCAATTTTAAATTTTCTAGCCGTCCATAAATTGAAGTTTTTTTAAACCTGGATATAGGCATTAGATAGAACCAAGAAAAGAGAGGCACCTTGGCATGGGCTGCTCGGCTCACATAAAACTGGACTTTTTTATGTGTTTCAATATTTCAATGTATTTTTTTAGCAGTAATGCATTGTGCAAGGAGCCACACATATTTCCAAATGTGTTTGAATTTCGGTCCCTAGTCACAGATCTCATGCGACACACTTACAGATCTAATGTAATTGTGACTTGCATGGAAATGTTCTGCTTTTAAGTTTTTTTTTTAATTACAGCAAAACGGCAGCTTTTAAATAACCACATAGCAGCAAATTAGATAAGTTGTTCAAATGTTTTGGGTGTGGAATACGGTGCTCTGGTCAGATGAAACCAAAATTGAACATTTTGGCCACAATGCAAAAAGATATGTTTGGCGTAAAAGCAACACAGCTTATCACCCTCAAAACACCATCCCCACTATCAAACATGGTGGTGGCAGCATCATGGTTTGGGCCTGCTTTTCTTCAGCAGGGACAGGGAAGATGGTTAAAATTGATGGGAACATGGATGGAGCCAAATACAGGACCATTCTGGAAGAAAACCTGTTAGAGTCTGCAAAAGACCTGAGACTGGGACGGAGATTTATCTTCCAACAAGACAATGATCCCAAACATAAAGAAAAATCTACAATGCAATGGTTAAAAAAAATGTATCCAGGTGTTAGAATGGCCAAGTCACAGTCCAGACCTGAATCCAATCGAGAATCTGTGGAAGAAGCTGAAAACTGCTGTTCACAAACGCTCTCCATCCAACCTCACTGAGCTCAAGCTTTTTACAAGGAAGAATGGGCAAGAATTTTAGCCTCTCGATGTGCAAAACTGATAGAGACATACCCCAAGAGACTGCAGCTGTAATCGCAGCAAAAGGTGGCGCTACAAAGTATTAACTCAAGGGGCCGAATAATATTGCACGCCCCACTTTTCAGTTTTTTATTTGTTAAAAAAGTTTAAAATATCCAATAAATATTGTTCCACTTCATGATTGTGTCCCACTTGTTGTTGATTCTTCACAAACAAATTAGAATTTCTATCTTTATGTTTGAAGCCTGAAATGTGGCAAAAGGTTGAAAAATTCAAGGGGGCCAAATACTTTCACAAGGCAATGTACGTAGAATGTTTAATACAGTGGAAAGAACAAAAGACTATTGATGTATCCCAAACAAATGAATGATCAAAACAGCACTTTTGACGTATGTTTAGCTGATTATAGCCCATAACCAGAACATATATACCAAGTTTTTTTCAGAAATAGAAATTTAATAGAATGTTAGAAGAGTCATCTCAATAGGACCATGATCATTATTAGAATATATGGAAATTATAGAAGAGGGGCTCTAAATGGAAGTTGGCTATCAAAGAATGGCAGTCGTGCTAATGGGCCCAGCCAGTCTGGGCATCACACAGTCAGCCCTGCTACTTTTACCCTGTAATGTATGCCTTTGTGCAGCTTTGCTGATAAAAGCTGAATATCCAAAGTATGAAATTGCTTCATATATACAATGATGTTGCGATTATTGTATATCTTGTGCTTATGATATCACAGTAAAAACGTCTGTAATGGTACCTTTACACGCCGCTACAAAAGGTTAGGAACAACCGGGTGTCGGAGACAATTGTATCTTGCACCGTCAAAACACCGCGAGCTAGCAGCGTGTAAATCAGGTTGTTGCCACCGGTCACTGTCGAGACCTGTTATTCAGCAGTGCTCAAAAATAGGTTGGTTTCAACCCGATGGTAGCGGCGTGTAATTGAGGAATAAGATGGTTTTTGCAACACCTAGTTAACTCCCTGGGGCGTGACACAGCCTCCGGGATACCGCGCCCCATCAGCGATCATTGGTGGAAGCTCCTGCGTTACGATTGGTTGTCCCTGCATAGGGCGGCATATTTAAGGAGCTGACCAGTCACACTACACAATTGCAATAGCATCATGTATTAGCCAGCCTTCCTGCGCTGGCTGGCCAATCATGATGCTATTGCATTGTCCAATCATCGTACGAGCGTCTCGTAATCCACAACTCTGGCACGCCTATGTGTTGTCCCTGCTGCCCCAGGTCCTCCCATATTACCTTGTGGTAGCGGCGTGTAAATGAGGGAAGGTGCTCTACAGAAGGTAACCTGCGGCACCCGGTGGTGCCTCCAGGGATAGATGAAACCTTCTGTAGAGCACCTTGTAGCGGCGTGTAAAGGCGGTATTAGGTATCGTTAGCAACCGTTGGAACGTGCTCATGCACGTGAGACACCTGGTTGTTTCTAACCTTCTGTAGCGGCGTGTAAAGGTACCATTACAGCTATTGTTTTTTGTTTTTTTAAATTATATTCAAGCTTGTCAGTCTGTATATTATCATGTAGACATCAAAAGAAAATGTCACTTTTTGTTCTGTTTAGGGGGGAAAAAATGTGGGTAAATAATGAGCTCAGACATTTACCTTCCCTAATAACTATGATTTGTATATTACAATATTGTTTGCAATGGTGAAATTCCCCTGTCCATTGTTAAAGTCTTTAATTTACAAAGTAACTAAAAAACGCAGGTCTAGAGATATATAAACGTCCCTGACCTGCTGGAATTTGCTTCTTGGAGAAATTCAGCACATCGCTTATTTTCACAGACTCAGGATTTTATAGTATTGCTGCCACGGGCATTGTTCTCCTCTTTATGAAAAAAGGCCTTTGTAACCTTGCTGCTCTCTATCACACCTTGATGACAGGTGTCAGTGGAGATGCCAGTGTCCGCCCTGCTCCACTGTGAAGGTGACAACATGTATACAGTAAAGGGATTAATGGCTATTATAAAAAGAGGGGAATAGGTGACCTTTAGGCAAGGACAAAGCAGCATGAAGGTGTATTGTGAGCCTGTCTGCAGGGACAGCTATCTGCCAGCCAAAGCTATGTCCTTTCACTTGTCCGCTGATTGGGAGTAGTGAATACACCAAACATCCACTGAGCCCTCAACTCAGGATCAGCATCACAGACAGAAAATTAGTGTCTGTACAATCTTTTGACTTAGGAAACTGGGTAATCACAAAACAAACCTAAAGAGGTTCTGTGCTGAGGACACAGGATCGGTGATAATTTTAGATCATGGGAATTCAACCTCTGGGACCCACATTGATCAACAAAATGGGGAACCTTTTCCCTGCTAGAATGGAGCGGCCATACTTGACCACCAGGGCTGTCAAGTGCTATGGTCAGTTCTTCCTGTTATCCCCATAGGGAATGAATAGAGTGGTGGTCAAGCATCCAACCTGCTACTCTATAATGTAAGGGAAGAGAATTTAGCGTTTTACTTATCGTAAGAAGTCCCAAATGACAGATCTGCACTATGAATAGGTGAGAACTTGTTTTAAGTGGAGAAACCCTTTAAATACTAAACTTTACAACCAATTTTTTATTGCTTCGATTCATGTATAATGAAAAATGAAGCAATTCTGCAAAAAAACTTGACTCAAAAATATATAATTTTTGTCTAGAGCTACTATGCAAACCTATGTGTCTCCGAGATACCAGAATACAGGAGAACCTTATAAATCTCATATGTTCTTTGACCACTTGTTTTGCTCATTTACATTTGGTAGGTCATAGGCGGCCGTCACACGCTACGATATCTTGAAAGATATCGCTTGAACGCGCCTGATTAAACATCGCGTGAACGATGTCTCTGCGTGTGACGGCAAGATACGACGAGCGAGAAGTGTTCAAATCGCAAGATCGAGATCTGAGCTCCGGACTCAGATCTTGCGATGAACGATTTTACAAACAGCTTCATCGTGGTGTATAACACCACGATGAACGATCTCCAGCGGCAGAGCCTATGCTGGGAGATGGTAACTATGGTACACGTGGGTTACTAAGTGATGCGCGGCGCCTAGTAACCCGATGTGTACCATAGTTACCAGCGATCTCGCTGCTCCACATCGCTGGTGAGTCTGTCTGTGTGAAATCTCACCAGCGATGTGAGCGATATTGTAAGCGATCGCGCGTGCACATGATCGCTTACAATATCGCTAGCGAGATCGTAGCGTGTGACGGCGCCAAATATATATTTTTGATATGCAAAAGTGGTATAGATTTAATTTCAAAGCCATCTGAAAATCTCTCCGGATGGGTTGTGGCTTTCAAACTCTCTTGAGTCCATGGAACCCAATGTATAAAAGCTACGGTGACCTTCTACATGAGAAAAGAGATCTTCACATGTAATTATGTTCAGTGAAAAGTTTTACCAGCTTCTGTCAGCAATCTAAATTACTTTATTTATTGTCACAGGACCTTAAATGTTGTTTGCAACCAGCTCCTTTTTAGATTCCTCTCTTGTGGGAACACATGCTGGATGTGAGGTCTGTGTGTACAGACGCCTGTATCTTCACCATCGTATATCAGTACAATTTTATTCTTGGAGTCTTTTCTCCTGCATGTACAGCCTGTCTTCTCTGCCCTTCCTGAGAACATAAATACTTTACCCTGATCTATCATGTACACGGTAATTTAGCTTAATGCTTCCATCTTTAACGCTGAGGGAAGCAGGAGTAGAGTAAGGAAGAGACAGTAAAACTGTTGCATACATCACATAGGAGATACTGCAACTAATGCATGCATCACACAGGAGACAGCTGCTTATCCCATAGAGAACATACTGACACTATGGCCATCATAGGATGTAATCTGTCATGGTATGCGCCACTGCAGTTTTCAGCACGCTCTTAAGGTACCGTCACACGCGGCAATTTTGCAAGCAATTTCACTGGCAATTTGCTGGTTGCAGTGAAATCATGGACACATTGTTCCATTTCTACACGGCAACAAAACAGAACCATGTATCCATGATTTCACTGCAACCAGCAAATTGCCAGTGAAATTGCTTGCAAAATTGCCGTGTGTGACGGTACCTTTAAGGTAAATTAAAGAATTGATAGCCGGAAAAAAAGGATCCCACCAGGGATTTGCCTGAGGGCCTGACCAAATGACATCAAGGGACCCACAGGCTGTATGTTCCCCACCCTTGTCCTATGTACACTATGTAAAATACAAGCTCTCAAAGCAGGAAGATGAAAGCAAATAAAAATAAGCAATTCAATTGCAAATGTGTGGTTTTCTATGTTGTTTAAAGCAGCGCTCCAGTATTTGTTTGTTTTTTGTTTTTTTATTTCAGCACTGGAGAGATGCTTTCATTGCAAAATTGCAATTCCTCCTCTGCCCCTTAGCTTTATACTCACCTGCTACCATTGTCATCTGTTTCCAGCACCACTCCCATTTTTTTCTCCAGTGTTTCATGGAGAGCACTGGAGCCAACTACTTAGTATATCTCAATACCGTTTTTCCCCGAAAATAAGACACTGTCTTATATTAATTTTTGCTCCAAAAGTCCGCCATGTCTTATTTTCAGGGGATGTCTTATATTAGCCAAAAAAAAGTGGGGTACTGTATCCCACTGCAGCAGCCTCCCATCCCAGTATGGTACCGTATCTCACTGCAGCAGCCTCCCATCCCAGTACGGTACCGTATCCCACTGCCGCAGCCTCCCATCCCAGTACGGAACCGTATCCCACTGCAGCCTGCCATGTGTGTACACACACACAATCTCACACACACACACATCTCATACACACACACACACACACCACACACACATTCACTTTCTTACCATACTTCTTTCTTTGCAATTTCTTTCCTCTGCGGTGCTGCTTTGGTGGTGGACAGTGCAGGAGCCCTGGGCCAATCACAGCACAGGAGCCCTGGGCCAATCACAGCACAGGAGCCCAGGGCCAATCACAGCGCAGGAGCCCAGGGCCAATCACAGCGCAGGAGCCCTGGGCCAATCACAGCCCAGGACTGATGTCAGCTGGCCCATGATTCCTGCGCTGTGATTGGCGCAGGGATCGTGGGCGGAGCTGTGATTCACGGCTGCGCTCCAGGGCTGAGAAGTACAGAGTGGTGGGCCCGGACAGCGGGGGGAGCGGGGACACAGATGCATGCCCCGGTCTTGTGATCGGCGGCATGCTGTGCAGGTACGCCTTATAATCGGGGGGTGTCTTATATTAGGAAGTGGGGCGCGCCCCCCCAAGCATGCCTTACTTTCGGAGGGCGCCCTATTTTCGGGGGAAACACAGTAGAAGCCACAGTCTTGCCTTGTTCTTGCTCTCATAGAGATACATTGAGAGCTTGTGATGTAATTTCTGACTTCCGGCTAGTTAGAAGTTACGGGTACAACATGATGCCGGGGGGACCGGATTGGTACGAAAAAAGGATGAAAATGCCGGAGGGTGAGTATAAGACAGAGAGTAGAGGACTTAAATTTAATGCACCAATCCAATGGTTTAAATTAAAAAAAATTTCTGGTGTCGCCGTTGCAAAGACCGGGGTACTCGGACAATCCGGGGCAACGGTCTATAGTTCACGGTGGCATCCCCAGAAGCCAAGGCCCTGACTGGACATGTGAAAAGGGCGAATATTTACAGGGGATGTAGGAGTTTTTGTCGTGATGCCATCTGAAGTTTTTGGTCAGGGATGACCAGCGCTGCATATAGTAGTCCCAGGGGTAGACGGTCAAGTAGCAAGTTAGAGCATTGGAGCACTCCCCTCAGATGGAGTGGGCCCCTGAGGTGTAGTGGTGGTGAAGTGATGATGATGATGATGGTAGTAGCTGAAGGTGCTGGGGGTGCAGATAGGCACGAAGGACCAAACAACACACAGGGTTCTTGCAGATCTTACCCTTTTACTTGGTATTGATGAAGACACAACCCAGCCAGGGTACTGTATTCACCAGGATTCCAGCCTGGCCAGCTCATAGGTAATCCAGGTCCACTTTGCTGTGACACAGGGTATATGCCCTTCCTTGCTGCTCTGTTTCCTGACTGCTGCCTCTTGTCCTCTTAGTGTCCTGTGGTCGCCAGTCCTAGTAGGCATGGAACCGCGGGTCTTCTGAGCGACTGCCTTGCAAGTCCTCTTGACCCTGTATAGTTCCTTAGCCTTGGAAGGGTCCACTATGGTAGTCACTGTAAATGCAACCCAGTGACCTCCAGTGTCTTGGTTGGTCCTTAAGATATCCAGACCGAATTGGGGCTGGTACCCCTTTTGCAGCTAGTTCCATTGCTCGGCCTGGCCGGCCGGCTGCAAATTCGGGTCCTCGGGACTAGGACCAGCACTCCACTCTACGTGTCTCTCCTGGCTCTCTACTAGCTCCCGACTGCTCTAGAACTCTCCTTACTTGCCTCCCACCCCTCACTTAACCCCTCCCTCCAGCCAGTAGATGGGAACTGTTCTGAATGTAAGTTTCTTCCACCCAGCATAGGCTGTGTTTGGTGCATGTTGTGGGTCACAGCAAAGTTTTCCCTTCTTTTTTTTGGAATTCTTTATTTATTCTTTTTTATGAGTATAACAAAACAGAATAAAGCAAAATATAAAATCCTAATCACTAGATAGGTCTCTCGCATCTTGAACAGCAATTGGGAAGATCAGGTATTAACATTATCAGCTCCAAAAATATATATTCAATAACCAGGGAGTGTAACAAATATCAGATATACTTCACATTATACTTATTCACATATACGAGGAATACAAAGTGGCACGGAGCTCAACATAAGCAAAATAGTATATCTATGGAATTGAGAGAGAGAAGCATAAGAAAAAGAAAAGAGAGAAAGAAAGAAGAAAAATGAAACGGGGGGGAAGGGGGGGTGGAGAGGAAAGGGAAATGAACATCAGATGCAGGAACATCCAACCCCAAGTTCCAAGTCTGCCAACAGAGTTATGTTCAATTAGATATTTCCTGACCCTAGGTAAGTTTTATAAGTCTCTGTCTTTTGAAACTGGACCACGTATCATGAAATCTCGTGTAAGAATCGTGGATTGCTGACGTCAGGTCTTCCATGTGCATAATGTCATTCACCTTCTGGATCCATGTCGCGATCGAGGGACATGTCGTTGTCTTCCACAAGAATGGGATACATGCTTGAGCCGCCATTACCAGAAATCTCAATAGGGAACGCTTGTATCAGTTGGTTGGGATCCAGCAATGGTGAAGCATATAAAATTCAGGTCCCAGCTCACCGTCGTAGTTCGTAACCACACGGATGACCTCACTTACTTTGGACCAAATAGGTCTGAGGCTATCGCATTCCCAAAAAATGTGTAAAAGAGAGCCCTCCGCCACCCCACACCTCCAACACAACGGGTCTGTAGAGGGGAACGTTTTATGCAGACGCAGGGGGACTCTGTACCAGCGGCTGAGTAGTTTATAGTTTGCCTCTTGAAACCTCCAACTAATCGATGTAGTATGTGCCAGTGTATAAATTCTAGTCCTCTGTTCCGAGGTCAGTTCTACATTTAAGTCTGCCTCCCAATGCAACATGTACTTTGGCGTAGGTAGATCTGGGGGAGAGATCAAGAGAGCATATTTCCTGGATGTCTACAGAGGGCATGTCTACAGGGTCCCGAGCCCTGACATAACAATTCAAAAGTAGTTTTGATTCTAAAGTATTCCCTTTTTAACTATGCACATGATGCAACACCTATTAGATAGATGCAGTACCATAGTGGTGACCAAACCGCAGGGGTACCACACTGGAGTGGTGATTGAAAATCTGCTTTAGAGGGGTACTCTGGGGAGATAGATAATTATTTGGAGTGGTGTTAAGCTTAATAAAGCTGTTGCTAAAATGAGAATACCCCTTTTATGCTCCAAGGATAAAACTTAATTCTTCCTACTTTTTGTCTTGTCCTGGTAACATTTGTAAGAATTAGCTAATAATTTTTGCATCAAACCATTTTGTTCATATTTATTACTAGTAATGCATACACTTATAGGTGTTTAAGTGACAGGTCTGAGTGGGTGGTAAAATGGTAGAAAGCTAACATTAGAAAGAACACTATACACACTGTAAACCAGGGGTCTCAAACAATCGGCCCACAGACTTTGTGCAGCCTGCAGGAATCGTGTATGGCTTGACGATCGTGGCCATGTCTGGAGTATGCTGTCATCTGCACTTGATATGTATTTATGTTGGTGTATGACGTCATCAGCTCGCCTCTGTTTGGCCGGCGGCTTGCATAGGTATAGCTGATCCAGAGAGCTTGTCTCTCCAGCAATACATATCAAGCGCATATGGCAGCCATGGTGCCTGTGGACCGCATGTGCAGAAAAGATGACGCCGACGGAATGGAGGACAGGTGAAAAGAAGTGTGTATGTGTCACGTACCCGCTTCTCAACAGGTGACTTGGCGTCGCGCCTGCAAGCAGTGGCGTAACTACCGCAGTCGCAGCAGTCGCGGCTGAGACCGGGCCCGCCCGTGCTTTCAGCCGCCCGCCGCGACCGCATCTGCACGAGGAGAGGAGGGAGGACGGGAATTGAGTGAAGCCTCCCTCCCTGCAGCTGCGCCCGCCCCTCCTCTCCTGTTATCGATTCTGAATCTGACCGCGGGAGGCACCTCAAGGCAAGCTTCACAGCACTAGCACAACCCCCCCTTCCCCCCGCTCTGCAAATCTGCATGGATGTATGACGTTATCTCAAAGTTCCCAATAGCACCCCCCCCAACCCCCGCTCTTCAACTGTGCATGGCGGCATGACGGGATCTCAAAATTCCCGCTAGCATTAACCCCCACCCCCCCTCTGCTCCTCACCTATGGGGCCGCGGAATAAATCCTGCACCTGGGCCCGCGGCAGTGATGTTACGCCACTGCCTGCAAGGGTTAATCTATCTCCTCACACTCAATCCAGCACTCAACCTCTGTTCTATGTTGAAAGTGAGCTTAAATCACACCCCGACACAGACCACATACACCAGCTTCACAACACGCTGCCACTCCTCATTGAACATGCAGGTCGAAGAGCCCCCGAACTAATACTGGCAGATAATCAACAGGATCACACACTTCCTAGGGCTATGGATTCTTTTAGGACATACATGGTTTAAACTTATTAAAGTTTTATGCTTTAATATAAAAATATACAGTGCTTACAATAAAAAGATTAAAATTAAAGTAGACATACACAAACGCAAAGCAGTTATAACATAAAATCAGAGAAAATGACAGAAAATACCTAACTTTGCAGTCTAAGACTTCAGCTTCCTGAGGAAGGAAATATCAAAATATGGATCACATCAGCTCGGATGACCTCAATCTGTGAATTAAAGGACCTCATGGTTTGCCAGCTTTTTTAAAGGTTTGAGCTGAGACTGAATTATAGCACAGCCCTTTCATTTCAATATTCTAATTCTGGGTCTGTGACTGCATCATGGCTACGTAAGCAATGAATACATTATTTTTCCAATATTCTTTGTCTTAAAGGGGTTATCCAGAATTCTATAAACTTGGCTGAATTCTTTCAAAAACAGTGCTACCCCTGTCAACAGGTTTTGTGTGGTATTGCAGCACAGCACCATTTAAGAAGCTACCTTTTCCAAGAGGTGTCAGGTTTTTGGCCCCCAGCTCCTGTTAAAAGTCTGAGGCCTCCGGTTTCTGCTCGGGCTTGAAGCTTCCGCACCGTCTGCAGGCACGGTCCCTGTGTCCTCCACCAACACCTCTGTCTCATCAGATTCAGGCGTACAGGGTCGATGCCTAGTCTGCACCCTTAGGGCTCTTCTCTCCTTCAGTCAGGCTTTCCCTCCCAAGGGCGAGCGGGGTGGCATTGCTTCAACCCACGGGAGTTGGCACCACACCACCTCGGCTACCACTCCTTCAGCTTCTCCTGTTGCTTCTTCAAAAGTCAAAAATAAAAAAGTGCTCTTCAAAACAAAGTTCAAAGTCTTGTGAGAAGCATTCCCTACAGGGGCTCAAAAACAAGTCTTTAGCAAAGTCCTGGTTAAAGTCCTCCACCCAGCTGTACAGTGTCCATGGCGGGTAAAATATGTACACACTATAATTTACATCTATACATTCTCTGGTACCTGACTAGCCATTTATTCACATTATTTAGCCAGATAGCCAGTTAGTGAGTAGTCAGTCAGACGGAGAGGGGAGAGAACACCATCATTACACGAGACTGAAAGGACACGGCCTGTACCACCATGAGGCTGTTCCGGGTCCTGGGCTACAGACTGCAGAGAGACAGAAGGAGTCCTAGGGGCACAGGTAGTGAGCAATCCACCTGTGCACCCAAATTAGGACAGGACTGGGGTGCCGCCTCTGAGGTGGCCAGGACACTTTACGCTCCAACCACAAAACCGGCGGGGTGTGGCCTTTACATCCTGTGACCCAAAACCTGGTGCAGCGAAGAGAAAGCCACCGTACTAGGGCCAGGGGACCAGGCAGGTCACCCAACAAAGGCCCATGGCCGCTGGATCATAGCTTTGCGTGCGGACGAGTAAGGAAGAGAGGCCCATGGAAAGGCACACAAAAGGGGGTGATCAGGACGAGCCATCCCGGCTGCTAAAAGACTACCGACGCCGCCTGCACTGTCTTGTAACTTGAATATCTGCCAAGAAGACAAAGTAAACCAGGTTGAAGCTCATCACTGTGTAAGGGGCCTTTCACACTTGCGTTTTTTTTCTGATTTGGAAGATCAAGAAAAACCCGATCCTTACAGTATTTTACCCATTCACTTTAATTTTGTCAGGTAGAATGTTGTTGCTTCATGTTTTCTCCTGAAATCATTAAAGAGAATGGGCAAAAAAATGAATCCTGTAAGAATCAGGTTTTTTCCTGATCTTCCAAATCAGGAAAAAACCGCAAGTGTGAAAGGCCCCTAAGACTGTCATTTCTGTGCCTGAGGAGAGGTAGACAAAATCGCTGACCCGGCAGCAGGAGCCTGCCTGAGAGTGTCCCTGATCCCTGCCAGCAGCCAGCTCAGTCCCGCTGGCCTCCTATTCCCCAAATTACCTCCACAGACTATACGGTTGCCCTGTGGACCCGCTCTTCCCGTGGAGAGCTAAATCATTGCAGCTGATACTCCTATATTTCCCAGAGGTCCCGACCGCAGCAGCGGCTATACCGGCCGCATTCCACGGGTGGCATCACGACAAAAACTCTTTTATTTTTATTTTCATCTATTTTTTACTTCCCGTTTCCTAACTGATCGCCCGATGAGGGATCGCAGACCGGGTCACGCCACCGTGACATCCCGCAACACCCGACGATATCAGGAGGGCCCAGTGCAGAGTACCCCACAGTCCCCGCCAGGGGCGCGTCAAAAGCTAAAGCCAAATATAAAGAACATGTTTTACTTAGTACATATTCATGAACCCCGTGCACCATTTTGAAGAATTTAGCACAAAACAATGTCAACAAGTATCAAAAGGCAAAAAAAGAAAAGTGACCTTCAAAAAAACGCAAGTGATGAATGCATCAGTTATCGGGGTACTATTATTTCATAAAGAGGGATGTATAAAAGAGAGTCCACTGCATCTGTCAAATCCAGACTCAATCCTGAGGAGGGGGTACATGGCACCTCTGGCCCCACCGCTCCTACAGTGCAGCAATATGTCAGGGTATAGGTCCAGTTGTGACCCACAAGTTGCCACAATGGCGACATGTGAAAAAAAATCCAGTCTCGCCTGACCCCTTTATAGTGTGATGCAGCAGCACGGCATGGCACGACCTTGTACCAGCTGAGGGGGGCTGGAGACCAAATTTACTACATAGCCCATGGGATGGCATGACTAGCCAAACTAGGGCATAGCTGTGGGAGATGTGAAGGCAGCAGGTGTCACCCAAGTCCCTGGGAAGCATAGAGCTTGGTACTATGGCACAACAGTGATAGACATGGCACACGTAAGGCAGAGGGGGGATACAAAGAGTTTTCTAAGAGATGCTATACTGGAGTATCTGAAGAAAAATAACCTCATGACCCAATATCAACATGGTTTTACGAGGGACCGTTCCTGTCAAACTAATCTGATAAGCTTCTATGAAGAAGTAAGTTCTGGACTGGACCAAAGAAATGCAGTGGATGTGGTGTATATGGACTTTTCAAAAGCTTTTGATGCGGTGCCACACAAAAGGTTGATACATAAAATGAGGGCAATGGGGATAGGGGAAAATACGTGTAAGTGGGTTAAGAACTGGCTTAGTGATAGGAAACAAAGGGTGGTTATTAATGGAACACACTCAGAATGGGTCACAGTTAACAGTGGGGTACCACAGGGGTCAGTGTTGGGCCCGCTTCTATTTAATATATTTATTAATGACCTTGTAGGGGGCATACAGAGTAGAATCTCAATATTTGCAGATGACACTAAACTCTGCAGGGTAATCAATACAGAGGAGGACAATTTTATATTACAGGAGGATTTATGTAAACTAGAAGCTTGGGCTGCTAAATGGCAAATGCGCTTTAATGGGGATAAATGTAAAGTTATGCACTTGGGCAGAGGAAACAAAAGGTATAATTATGTGCTTAATTGTAAAACACTGGGCAAAACTGTCACTGAAAAAGACCTGGGTGTATGGGTAGATGACAAACTCACATTTAGTGGCCAGTGTCAGGCAGCTGCTGCAAAGGCAAATAAAATAATGGGATGCATTAAAAGAGGCATAGATGCTCATGAGGAGAACATAATTTTACCTCTATACAAGTCACTAGTGCGACCACACTTAGAATACTGTGTACAATTCTGGTCTCCGGTGTATGAGAAAGACATAGCTGAACTACAGCGGGTCCAGAGAAGAGCGACCAAGGTTATTAGAGGACTGAGGGGTCTGCAATACCAAGACAGGTTATTAAACTTGGGGTTATTTAGCTTGGAAAAACGAAGGCTTAGGGGTGATCTTATAATAATGTATAAATATATGAGGGGACAGTACAGAGACCTTTCTAATGATCTCTTTACTCTTAGGCCTGAGACTGGGACAAGGGGGCATCCTCTACGTCTGGAGGAAAGAAGGTTTAATCATAATCACAGACGCGGATTCTTTACTGTAAGAGCAGTGAGACTATGGAACTCTCTGCCACATGCTGTTGTAATGAGTGAGTCACTACTAACATTTAAGAAGGGCCTGGATGCCTTTCTTGAAAACTATAATATTACCAGTTATACATACTAGATTCTTTGATAGGGCGTTGATCCAGGGAATTAGTCTGATTGCCATATCTGGAGTCAGGAAGGAATTTTTTTCCCCCAATGTGGAGCTTAGTGTTGCCACATGGGTTTTTTTTGCCTTCCTCTGGATCAACATGTTAGGCTATGGGTTGAACTAGATGGACTTAAAGTCTTCCTTCAACCTTAAAAAAACTATGTAAATGTCAAACAAGTTAGCCCTCTGTGCACTGGTGACTACCCTCCCTGTGACATGGTGCAGGATTGTCAGGCACAGGGTATGAGGGCACACACCTCTCCGTGCCCCCTGCCTGCCTCCCTCAATGACGTGATGCAGGACTATCAGGTACAGGATATGAGGGCACACACCTCTCCGTGCCCCCTGTAACGTGATGCAGGAGTATTAGGCACAGGGTTGAGGGCACACACCTCTCCGTGACCCCTGTAACGTGATGCAGGAGTATTAGGCACAGGGTTGAGGGCACACACCTCTCCGTGACCCCTGTGATGTGGTGCAGGACTATCAGGCATAGGGTATGAGGGCACACACCTCTCCGTGCCCACCTCCCCCTGTGACATAGTGCAGGACTATCAGGCACATGGTATGAGGGCACACACCTCTCTGTTCCCGCCTCCCCCTGTGACGTGGTGCAGGACACAGGCAAAGTGTATGAGGGCACACACCTCCCTGTGTCCCCTGTGACGTGGAGCAGGACAATCAGGCACAGGGTATGAGGGCACACACCTCTCTGTGCCCCCTGTGATGTAGTGCAGGACTATCAGGTACAGGGTTCGAGGGTGTCGCACCCCGGGGCAGAGGGGTACACGGAACCGGGTCCTTTGGTCAGTCTGCACAGGGGATGTCACGGCGACGTGACCCGGCTCTGTATGCCCAGGTGCGGCAATAAAATGGGGATAAAAGAAAGAGGGAATTTAGTTTATTGGAATTGTAGTTCGTGACGCTACCTGTGGTTTTTGTCGCCAGTGTGGGCCACCGCTGCCGTTCAGTCCTCTGAGGATGATGGTAATCGTGACAGGGGGTGAGCCCTCCACGAGTAGGGCCTGGTTCCCCAGGGCAGGTTTGATAGTAAAGTCCTCAGTCGCAGCGTTCAGGAAACAAGTGTGCGGATCCGCATGCGAGCCGCTGCAGTCTCAGCACCAATAAGTCTCAAACACAGTTCTTGAGTTCACCGGGTACTTTACTCCACTGCCAAGACAACACAGTCTCTGCCACAGTACTTTATAGTTCTTTTACACACTCGCAGTGGACTGGGTTCACACAATAGTCACGGGCTCAGGTTCTCACTGCAGCTGGGATGGCTCCTCTGCGTCACTCCCTCTCAGTGTACCTTTCGGGCCCTCTGATTCTCTCTCTGCTCCTCTGCATACGGTTTCGGTCCAGCCGTCACAGGCTCTGCAGTGATCTGACCCACACTATGGGTCACTAGCCCGAGTACAATGGCTTTGTCCTACACCGCACCGGTTGTTGGGTCTTGGGACATAGAGTTCCCGCACCCTGCTGGGTGTCTCAAGGTTAGCAGCTTGAACTGTTCCCGGCCACATCTACAGAGCCAGCACTCTGGGTCTTTGGCCCATCCACCAGTGACCCGGATTAGTCGGGCTCACCTGGCTCCTTCTCTCTCCACGGATTCAGCCTGCGTTCCCAGCCAGCCATTAGTGGATAAGGCCACCGGGCCCCGTTGTTCTCTCTGTCTGTGACACTTAGCTTCCTCACTCTTCAGGGAATTCCTTCTCCAACTTAGTGTTCCTGTATTTTACTACAGTTCCTCCACCTCTTCCTACTTCCCACTGACACGTAGCTACTCCCGCCATTCCTCGTCTGACATCAAGTGACTTAAGGTCCCGTCACACACAACGACGCTCCAGCGATAATGACAGCGATAACGACCTGCCGGGATCGCTGGAGCATCGTTACCTGGTCGCTGGGGAGCTGTAAAACAAGCAGATCTCCCCAGCGATCTGGGACCTGGGAGCCACCTCCCACATCGCTGGAAGCGATGTTACCAGTGTCCACCCTGCTTAGCTCAGCCTGTAAGCTGGGAGGAAACTGGTAACTATGATAAACACACCGGGTATCCAGGCAGCTCCACTGCCTAGATACCCGCTGTTTATCATAGTTACCAGCATCCTCCCAGCTTTGCTCTGGTAACCATGGTAAATACCGGGTATCTAGGCTGCCCAGATACCCAGTGTTTACCATGGTTACCAGCTTGTGAGATCACTGGTCGTTGGTCTCTCGCTGTCACACGCAGCGATGCATGCTGACCAGTGGGAGACCAACGTTAAAAAAATGGTCCTGAACCCTTTGCAGCGATCAGCGACCTCACAGCAGGGACCTGATTGCTGCTAGATGTTACACATAGTGACATCGCTGGAGAGATCGTTGCAACGTCACAGTTACAACGATGTCGCTAACATTCTAGTTATGTGTGACTGGGTCTTCAGGCTCTGGTTCGGAATGTGTGTGTGGGTGTTTGTGTGGAGTGACCATTCTGCTTATCCCAGCTGCAGTTCACCCTGCGGCCACCTGGTCGCAGGGGCGCTACAAAGGCACACACCCCTCTGTGCCCGCCTCCCCCTGTGATGTGGTGCAGGACTATCAGGCACAGGGTATGAGGGCACACACCTCTCTGTGTCCCCTGTGATGTGGAGCAAGACTATCAGGCACAGGATAGGAGGGCACACACCTCTCTGTACTTGCCTTCCCCTGTGACGTGGAGCAGGACAATCAGGTACAGGGTTTGAGGGCACACACCTCTCTGTGTCCACTGTGATGTGGAGCAGGACAATCAGGTACAGGGTATGAGGGCACACACCTCTCAGTGTCCCCTGTGATGTGGAGCAGGACAATCAGGTACAGGGTATGAGGGCACACACCTCTCTGTGTCCCCTGTGATGTTGTGGCGCCCCGCAACGAGTGCGTCACAAGGGAGTATTGCAGCCGCAATATTCTCTTGACAAAGCAGTGCAATAGTTAACTCTGAGATCCAACCCAACATACAACACCTAGAACAGGGGACCAATCCTAGGTCCTGGTGGGTGGAGTGTTAGGGTAGTGAAGTAGAACACACAATAATCTAGATAGTTGGAAAAAGTCAAGTCAAGGATCTAGAGCCTAGAACACAGAACTTGGAGAGGAGCGGGGGCTCCGCACCCCGTGCGGGCCCCTGGGCCGTCACCGGTCGGGTGTCAGCACCTGAGGCCTTAACCACCGGGAATGGGCATTTTTACACGGGTTCCCAAAAGACTCCCGTGCCCACAACTCACAGCCGGTTCACTGGTACCGAAGCTGGCAGCAGTTCACCTCTGCCACGTGAACCAGCCCCGTGGAGGAGCAGCTTTATAGGAGCACCCCACCACCAGCCAGTTTCCAGTCGTCTAACCAGCGGTGTACCCACTGAGGGACCCAAGGCTCCCCAAAGAATCCAGAACGTACATCATGGATAGGGCATTGAAGCAGCCTCCCCGTACCCGACCTGGTATTCCTGGGCGACGCTGGCAAGAGAAGCTAAGGAGGTAGAAAGGAGGTACACTGCGGATCTCTGAGGAGCACTATCACTGCTGAGTCCACCCGGTCTTCTACTCAACCACTGTAAGCCATGTACTGCCTGCTGGTTACAGTAAAGAACCGTTGCAGAGACTATCTGTGTCCGTGTCTCCTTATGAACTGTCCGTCATTAACTAAAGGTAACCGCAGCTGCCGCACAACATCTTGAGCAGCTCCAGCCCCCGGGGATCACCGCTCAGCCTGTGGGGAGCGTAACATCTTGCTGCTGTCCATCACCCCGGGAGGTTCCGCAGCGTCGGTAGCCCTTACCGAATCTACTCATAGGTGGCGTCACGAAGAAAACAAATTAAAACCCCCTTTAATCTGTTCCCGTAAGACGTCCTTAATTTTGATCTGCACTACACCGGGCCCCACTACCGGCAGGCGCGGTCCACCCGTGACAAGGAAGGAGAAGAATCGCCTGTCTAAACCGGAGTCAGCCGGCCGCGGTGAGTCAGAAAATGGCGTCACGAACAGGATACGAGCAGGCCCGTTACCCAACGGGTATATTGTGCTTAAACTGGACTTTATTGTCTACAATTGGACTTTGTTCGTCCCTAAAAGAACTTTCCCGCCTTTACACCATTGGGTCAAGATGGCGCCCAAGATGGCGTTCCCGCCACAAGAAGCCGCCACGTGAAGCCCAGGAGTGAGTCAACCCCCCCCTCATCGTGGGAGGGCTAAAGACAAAAGGCGCCAAACTCTTTGTCCGCCCTGATTGCTCGAATCAACCATGGGGGCGGACCCCAAAGACTTTTCCCACGATTGGACTACAAAAGCCCAGAGGAGATGGGAGTGTCATACATAGACACACAGACGGAATTCTTGACGAGCTCAACCAGAACGTCTTACCGGTTGATCGGGTGTGGTTTCCCTCCAAGAAGAATGGCCAGCATGAGACTCCAAGACCTGATGCGGGAGGTCGAGGCGGAGGCCAGAGCAGCCGTCAGCCAACCGGGTCCGGATCCTGCCCTTACCATAGACGGCAGTCCCGACTTCTGGCTAGAGGCTCTACAAGACCTCCGGGTGCGGTTACTAGAGACAGTGGAATGGACGATCCGTAGCTGGAGCGCGACCCTAGGCAGACGACTACACCATGCGATGCAGCACAGCCGACCGGGTACAGCTTCTCCAAGCCCCGACGACGTCACCAGCTTCTCGACCGCCTCACCCTCGCCTACCACCTGTCCTGCTCCGTCACCTGAGCCAATAGACTGTGTCATTCCGGTGGAGGCCGCAACTCGACCCGTTCCAGCGACCAACATCGCAACCGATTCCGTTCTTGAGCCGGAGCTCATAACACGCTCCATGGAAGAACTCGATCTCTACCAGGTTCCCACTGAGGAACCCGCGACATGTTTCACCACTACAGAGACAGTCGCCTGTTTTATCCCCGTACCGGAGGCTTCCCTTGCCATTGCCGAGGCCTACCTGGTAACCGGGATTGAAACACCTTTACCTGCGGAAACAGATGAAGAGGCAGGCAGCCTGGAAGCCCTGCAGGACGTCCCTACGGAAGGATCCGCAGCACCACCGCTCTGTTGTACAACGGAACAAGCTTTAACGTCTTTCATCATCGAGCAGCCTGATGTGGTCATCGAGGAAGAGGTCGGAGAGGATGACGACGAGACCCACAGCACCGCTGAGGATTTCGACACCGGGTTCGCTTGGGGAGACAACAAAGAACTTCCTTCCGGGCACACAGCTCGGGTACACTGGTCGGGTGCACTGCCGACACCTTCCCCTGTGCCGTTCCACCGGGTTCCGATACAGACAGCCCGCCAAGTTCAAGCTTCCCGCCAAACCACCAGCTCCGTTACTCATCTCTACACCCCGAGCCGTAACGACGGAGATGTACGCCAGAGACGACGAGAGGAGTGGCAAGCCCGAGAACGCGCCAACATGGAGGCCCGTGCCGAGGCTCGCCGCCAGCCGCCGCTGCCTGATGAACTCCGCCGTGAAGGTAGAATTTCCACCTTTAACTTAAATACCGGGTGGGGGTTCGCTTGGGAGGTGGGTTTGAATGAGGAGGTGTTTGTGGGGCGCCGGGACGTTGAGTCAAACTTGCCAAGAGGACATCCCGATCGCGACCTATACCGGGGCGATATAATCACCTACGAGCGCTATGCTTGTGCAGATGGGTGGTTCGCTATCCGGGTACGCCATCACCCTCAGAGCCAGTGACTTTAAAACTTGAACTTCATCAATGACTCTGTTCCCGTTAATCACTGACCGTGTGATCTTGCGGCTACAGCCTGGACTCTAGTTAAAGTACAGCCGACCGCCCGCCGGGTCCGCACAAAGTGATTACCTGTTTCTTTGCTTATATCACCAAAGCATTTCTTTACCTGTTTTTCTATTTTAATAAAAGTGTGTCATATATGTATAAAAATGTAAAAACCTCTGTAACGTGAGTAGTTTGACGCTTGGGGACAAGCTGATTTAACCAAGGGGGAGTGTGGCGCCCCGCAACGAGTGCGTCACAAGGGAGTATTGCAGCCGCAATATTCTCTTGACAAAGCAGTGCAATAGTTAACTCTGAGATCCAACCCAACATACAACACCTAGAACAGGGGACCAATCCTAGGTCCTGGTGGGTGGAGTGTTAGGGTAGTGAAGTAGAACACACAATAATCTAGATAGTTGGAAAAAGTCAAGTCAAGGATCTAGAGCCTAGAACACAGAACTTGGAGAGGAGCGGGGGCTCCGCACCCCGTGCGGGCCCCTGGGCCGTCACCGGTCGGGTGTCAGCACCTGAGGCCTTAACCACCGGGAATGGGCATTTTTACACGGGTTCCCAAAAGACTCCCGTGCCCACAACTCACAGCCGGTTCACTGGTACCGAAGCTGGCAGCAGTTCACCTCTGCCACGCGAACCAGCCCCGTGGAGGAGCAGCTTTATAGGAGCACCCCACCACCAGCCAGTTTCCAGTCGTCTAACCAGCGGTGTACCCACTGAGGGACCCAAGGCTCCCCAAAGAATCCAGAACGTACATCATGGATAGGGCATTGAAGCAGCCTCCCCGTACCCGACCTGGTATTCCTGGGCGACGCTGGCAAGAGAAGCTAAGGAGGTAGAAAGGAGGTACACTGCGGATCTCTGAGGAGCACTATCACTGCTGAGTCCACCCGGTCTTCTACTCAACCACTGTAAGCCATGTACTGCCTGCTGGTTACAGTAAAGAACCGTTGCAGAGACTATCTGTGTCCGTGTCTCCTTATGAACTGTCCGTCATTAACTAAAGGTAACCGCAGCTGCCGCACAACATCTTGAGCAGCTCCAGCCCCCGGGGATCACCGCTCAGCCTGTGGGGAGCGTAACATCTTGCTGCTGTCCATCACCCCGGGAGGTTCCGCAGCGTCGGTAGCCCTTACCGAATCTACTCATAGGTGGCGTCACGAAGAAAACAAATTAAAACCCCCTTTAATCTGTTCCCGTAAGACGTCCTTAATTTTGATCTGCACTACACCGGGCCCCACTACCGGCAGGCGCGGTCCACCCGTGACAAGGAAGGAGAAGAATCGCCTGTCTAAACCGGAGTCAGCCGGCCGCGGTGAGTCAATGTGGAGCAGGACAATCAGGTACAGGGTAGGAGGGCACACACCTCTGTGTCCACTGTGACGTGAGCAGGACTATCAGGCACAGGATACGAGGACACACACCTCTCCGTACCCGCCTCCCCCTGTGACGTGGAGCAGGACAATCAGGCACAGGGTATGAGGGCACACACCTCTCTGTGTCCCCTGTGACGTGGAGCAGGACAATCAGGCACAGGGTATGGGTACACAACCAGTTGCGTAACTTGAAGCTCATGGTCCCCGATGCGAAAGCTCCAATGGGGCCCCCAATCATTGGAAATCTTTAATAGTATTAGTCTTTTTCTATGGATTAAAGGGACTTTTGAGACCCTCTAGGCTCCAAAGCCCGGGTGCGATTGCAACCCCTGCACCTGTTGTATTTACGTCCCTGCACACACCTCTCTATGCCCCCTGTGACGTGGAGCAGGACTATCAGGCACAAGGTATGAGAGCACACACCTCTCTGTGCCCCTGTGACGTGGAGCAGGACTATCAGGCGCAGTGTATGAGGGCACACACCTCTCTGTTCCCCCTGTGACGTGGAGCAGGACTATCAGGCACAGTGTATGAGGGCACACACCTCTCTGTGTCCCCTGTGACGTGGAGCAGGACTATCAGGCGCAGTGTATGAGGGCACACACCTCTCTGTGCCCCCTGTGACGTGGAGCAGGACTATCAGGCACAGTGTATGAGGGCACACACCTCTCTGTGTCCCCTGTGACGTGGAGCAGGACTATCAGGCACGGTGTATGAGGGCACACACCTCTCTGTGCCCCCTGTGACGTGGAGCAGGACTATCAGGCACGGTGTATGAGGGCACACACCTCTCTGTGCCCCCTGTGACGTGGAGCAGGACTATCAGGCACGGTGTATGAGGGCACACACCTCTCTGTGCCCCCTGTGACGTGGAGCAGGACTATCAGGCACAGTGTATGAGGGCACACACCTCTCTGTGCCCCCTGTGACGTGGAGCAGGACTATCAGGCACGGTAAATGAGGGCACACACCTCTCCGTGCCCCCTGTGACGTGGAGCAGGACTATCAGGCACAGGGTATGAGGGCACACACCTCTCTGTGCCCCCTGTGACGTGGAGCAGGACTATCAGGCACAGTGTATGAGGGCACACACCTCTCTGTGCCCCCTGTGACGTGGAGCAGGACTATCAGGCACAGTGTATGAGGGCACACACCTCTCTGTGCCCCCTGTGACGTGGAGCAGGACTATCAGGCACAGTGTATGAGGGCACACACCTCTCTGTGCCCCCTGTGACGTGGAGCAGGACTATCAGGCACAGTGTATGAGGGCACACACCTCTCTGTGCCCCTGTGACGTGGAGCAGGACTATCAGGCACGGTGTATGAGGGCATCCAACCTTCTGTGCCTGTGACTGGAGCAGGATATAGGCACGGTATGAGGACAACCTTCTGTGCCCGTGACGTGAGCAGGATATGACGTGTATAGGACCATCTGCCTGTGAGGGAGCAGGACTATAGGCACGGTATGAGGCAACTCTCGCCGTGTGGAGCAGTAGGCAGGATGAGGCAACACTTCTGTGCCCGTACGTGAGAGATAGCAGTATAGGGCCACCTTTGCCCTGGAGTGAGCAGTATAGCAGGTAGAGGCCAACTTTGCCCGTGCGTGGAAGATCGGACAGTATGGGGCACACACTCTGTGCCCTTGAGTGAGGACTATCAGCACGGTATGAGGGAACCTCTCTGTGCCCTGGATGGAGCAGACTACAGCAGTGTATGAGGGCAAACCTTGTGCCCTGTGACGTGGAGCAGACTATCAGGCCAGGTATGAGGGCAACCTTCTGTGCCCCTGTGAGTGGAGCAGGACTATCAGGACAGGTATGAGGGCCACCTCTTGTGCCCTGTGACGTGGAGCAGGACTATCAGCCGGGTATGAGGCACACACCTCTCTGTGCCCTGTACGTGGAGCAGGACTATCAGGACAGTGTATGAGGGACAACTTCTGTCCCTGTGAGTGGGCAGGACTATCAGGCACGGGTATGAGGGCACACCTCTCGTGCCCTGTGACGTGGAGGGACTATCAGGCACAGGTATGAGGCACACCTCTTGTGCCCTGTGACGTGGAGCAGGACTTCAGCACAGTGTATGAGGGCACACCCTCTTGTGCCCTGTGACGTGAGCAGGCTATCAGGCACAGGTTGAGGGCACGTTATGAGGGCCCCCTCTCGTGCCCTTGACGTGGAGAGGACTATCGGCCAGGGTTGAGGCACACTTCGGCCCTGTGAGTGGAGCAGACTTCAGGCCTGTATGAGGGCACACACCTCTCTGTGCCCCTGTGACGTGGAGGGACTCAGGCACGGTTATGAGGGCACACACCTCTCTGTGCCCCTGTGACGTGGAGCGGACTATCAGGCACAGTGTATGAGGGCACACCCTCTCTGTGCCCCCTGTGACGTGGGCAGGACTATCAGGCACAGTGTATGAGGGCACACACCTCTTGGCCCTGTGACGTGGACAGACATCAGGCACGTGTATGAGGGCACACCTTCTGTGCCCTGTGACGTGGAGCAGGACTATCAGGCACAGTGTATGAGGCACACACCTTCTGTGCCCCTGTGACGTGGAGCAGGACTATCAGGCAGGTATGAGGGCCAACCTCTCGTGCCCTGTGACGTGGAGCAGGACTATCAGGCAGGGTTGAGGGCACACCTCTCTATGCCCCTGTGACGTGGAGCAGGACTATCAGGCACAGTGTATGAGGGCACACACCTTCTGTGCCCCTGTGACGTGGAGCAGGATATAGGCACATGATGAGGCAACTCTCTGTGCCCTGTGACGGGGCAGGACTTCAGGCACAGTGTATGAGGGACACACCTCTCTGTGCCCCCTGTGACGTGGAGCAGACTATCAGGCACAGTGTATGAGGGCACACACCTCTCTGTGCCCCTGTGACGTGGAGCAGGACTATAGGCACAGTGTATGAGGGCACACTCTTGTGCCCCTGTGACGGAGCAGGACTATCAGGCACGGTGTATGAGGGCACACCTCCTGTGCCCCTGTGACGTGAGCAGGACTATCAGGCCAGTGATGAGGGACAACCCTTTCTGCGCCCCTGTGAGTGGAGAGGACATCAGCACAGTTGAGGGCACACACCTTCGTGCCCCGTGACGTGGAGCAGGACTATCAGGCACAGTGTATGGGGGCACACACCCTCTGTGCCCCCGTGACGGAGCAGGACATTCGGCCCCGGACTGAGGGCACAGCCACTGTGTGGACGACCGGACTATCGCACGTGTATGAGGGCCAGACTTCTGTGCCCCTGACTGTGCCCCGGACTATAGGCAGGTATGAGGCGGACAGCACACTCTGCCCCCTGTGACGTGGAGCAGGACTATCAGGCGCAGTGTATGAGGGCACACACCTCTCCGTGCCTCCTGTGACGTGGAGCAGGACTATCAGGCACAGTGTATGAGGGCACACACCTCTCTGTGCCCCCTGTGACGTGGAGCAGGACTATCAGGCGCAGGGTATGAGGGCACACACCTCTCTATGCCCCCTGTGACGTGGAGCAGGACTATCAGGCGCAGGGTATGAGGGCACACACCTCTCTATGCCCCCTGTGACGTGGAGCAGGACTATCAGGCACAGTGTATGAGGGCACACACCTCTCCGTGCCCCCTGCCCGCCTTCCTCTGTTCTCGCCGCTGTCAGCTGCCGGCCACGTGTAAGGCGGGTGCGCTCCCCTGGTGGGCGTGTCTTGTTGTCTTCATCCCCTGCTCCCATTGGTGAGAGGAGGGAGGTGGGCTGGGCCCGCTGTCAGATTTCGGGGCGTGTCCTGAGCGGGTCACATGGACTCTCATATGGTAGCGGCGGGCGGGGGATGCGGCAGAGCGAAGCTGGCAAGTGAGAGCTGTGGAGTGTACGGGGGGCTCCGGGCACAGCACGGTGACCATGTATTATGTGATCGCGGCCATGAAAGGTGAGACTCTACAACCAGCAGGGCAGGGGCACAGGAGCAGGGCACACTGGCACTGTGTAAAGTGAGGCAGGGCATATGGACAGCGGAGAGGACGCTGGCATCAGAGTTAGGCGGCCTGGCATCGGCAAGACATGGGAACACGGAAATCTGCGGTGAGCCTGATCCTGGGGAGGGAGGGAGTGTCTCCATGACAAGGTGGCACAGACGGGCACTGTAGCTGTGGAGTTAGGACGCTGCCAGGAAGCTCTGCCTGCCAGTGTGGAGGTGGCATGTACAGCAGGAAGTGTAGGGATAATAGTGTTGGCAAAGTGAGGGCAAATCTGGCTTATCTACATGGTCGTGCAGGAGAATGCAGCTATTGTTCCACGTTATCAGCCACTTGAGGATGTGGAGAGGCTGACAGCGATGTCCTTCAAGTCAAGAAGTTTAGATTACAGTTTGATACCATAGAAACATTACCAGACTTGTGTGTGGCATCAGCAGGGCACCTCTGCTCTACCAGGGCATGCATCTTCTACCCATACCCACATCAGTGCCACCCTGTGCTGTGAGGATGACTACTTTCCTTCAGTACCACTCACTTGTATGGCCTGTGATGTAGCTGCTGTCCATTATCCAGGCTATTGTGGTTGGTCCTGTAGACAACATGTGGCACCCTTGCGTGTAGCACGCACATATGTGGTGCTCTTTTTTTGTGTGGCACTCTTATATTTGGCAGCCTTTCTTCTGTGTGGCACTGTCATATGTGTCAGCCTTTCTTGTGTGTGGCACTCTCATAACAATAATAATACTCATGCATTTATATAGTGCTATTAATTCCATAGCACTTTACATACATCTGCAACACTGTCCCCATTGGGGCTCACAATCTAAATATTCTATCAATATGTCTTTCAAGTGTGGGCGATAACCAGAGTGCCCGGAGGAAACCCACACAAACACGGGGAGAACATACAAACTCCTTGCAGATGTGATCCTTGGTGGGAATTGAACCCAGGACTTGGGCGCTGCAGTACTAACCACTGAGCCACCATGGTGCCCATATGTGTGGCAGCCTTTCCTGTGTGTGGCACACATGTGTGGGAGCACTTCTTGTGTGTGGCACTCTTTCTTGTGTGTGGCACCCTTTTTGTGTGTGGCACTCGTGTGTGGCACCCTTTCTTGAGTGTGGTACCTCATGTGTGGCACCCTTTCTTGTGTGTGGCGCTCTTTGTTGTGTGTGGCGCTCTTTGTTGTGTGTGGCGCTCTTTCTTGTGTGTGGCGCTCTTTCTTGTGTGTGGCGCTCTTTTTTGTGTGTGGCACTCGTGTGTGGCACCCTTTCTTGTGTGTGGCGCTCTTTGTTGTGTGTGGCACCCTTTCTTGTGTGTGGTACTCATGTGTGGCACCCTTTCTTGTGTGTGGCGCTCTTTCTTGTGTGTGGCGCTCTTTCTTGTGTGTGGCGCCCTTTCTTGAGTGTGGCACTCATGTGTGGCACTCTTTCTTGTGTGTGGCACTCTTTCTTGTGTGGCACCCTTTCTTGAGTGTGGCACTCTCATGTGTGGCACCCTTTCTTGTGTGTGGCACTCATGTGTGACACCCTTTCTTGAGTGTGGCACTCATGTGTGGCACTCTTTCTTGTGTGTGGCACTCTTTCTTGTGTGTGGCACCCTTTCTTGATGTGTGGCACTCTCATGTATGGCACCCTTTCTTGTGTGTGGCACTCATGTGTGACACCCTTTCTCGTGTGAGGCCCTCTGCTGTGGCTTGCTGGACGATGCTGACCACAAACCTGGTGATGCTACCCCAGGCATCTGTACTATGATTGCAGATGGCTGCTGTGTGACCTGTATATATCACATATGTCACCATTCTCAATGTATTATCTTGGATCATGCCACCAGGGTGTAATATCTTTAGCTGGTGGTATTGTGTGCCAGCCCTCAAAGCCACAGGAAAATTATTAGAACAGATAAAACTGCTGACGGAGCGACATTCACTGTTCCCATTGAAAAGAAAGCAATTTGTTTCAGGCTTAGAAACTTGCATCTCTTCTCCAGCCTCCCAGGATTTCGGGGAGGTTTAGGCCATCGGCCTATAGAGGACCAGGCTGAGAGATTTGTGGCTTTGTCTCTGTGTCTGTGTTTATACATAACTGCCATTATTACCAATGGGCCATATAATTATACGTTTCATAATGACTTAATGAGTTTCTCTTGTATGCACTGACGTCTGATTGCTCTTATGTCCTTGTTAACTCATTTCACATCTGTAATTAATATCCAGCCCTTTTGTCCTGCTGATACTAGATCTACCATTTTATTTGAAATACTTGACAATTCCCTTAAAGCTACAGGCACCCTGCTGTAGACTGCTTGGGCACATCCCCTGGCACATTGCTGCTGACATGTAAGACACTGTTCAAAGGAAAGGTCCAGATTCCTTCTGCCATCACCATCATCATCCAATCAAATGGGACTTTTCAGGGATTCTTTGATAACTTTTAAGATTGCAGTATCCTAGTCAGTGTAAAGTGTCAAAACTTTCCTCATTACCCTTGAGAAAGGTCATGAAAACTCTTGCACTTGAAACATTTCTGTGTCTTAATATATGGGCGTTATTGCATATAAATTGAGGCTTAGGCAAAAATGTTTTTACGTAATGACGTGTGTGTGTGTGTATATGTGTACATATATATATATATATATTATATATAATATATATATATATATATGTGTGTGTATATGTGTTTATAATGTTGTGTATATTGTACACATATATATATAATGTGTGTGTGTGCATGTTGTGTGTAGTTATAATAGATGCACCTGCGATACATAATTTTGTGTGTATGTGTATTATATGATATGTATTTATAATTACAATTAATTCCATGGTGCTGCATATGAGAAGTAGTTACATACATAGAAAATACAGATATCATTTACATCGCAAAAACAATGACAGACTGGCACAGAGGCTTACATTCTACATTTGTTTAAATAACTAATATATAATATTTCTATATAGTTACAGTATTGCATGTATTATATAATGATCTGTGCATACAGCCTTGCACTATACACACCATACACACATATGTGCTCTTACATAATAAGGAAGAAGAAATCTTGAAGTCTCTTTAGTATGTATCTAATGTAAAATATTACCAGATGCAGATGATATTTTGCAATGAGAACAACCTCACCTGATCTAGACTTGTTCTTTTTCATTGTGATGGAGTCAGTATCTGTAACTACACAACAGGCCTCACATTGTACATAAGAGACACTGTAGTCTCCGGGGTCCATTCTGCTTTCTAGAGTGGTCCATGGTAATGAGAGCCCTATCGGTGAGAGTCCAGGCCCTGGGAATACAGTTCTGGCTAATCTGTACAGTATTGTTGTGAATGGGGGATTAGCATGCAGACAATGCTCTCTTCACAGTCATCTACTCAGTTTGAAAGTAAAAAGAAATGAAAACCCCCTTTAGTTTCTCGTCGACTTCAATGAGAAATGTTTGTAACTTCTTCCTATATAATTTATTATCGAAAATGTCTCTATTTGTTACACTGTAGTTTATTATTTAGTAGCTTTAGTGAAATCCTTATAATGACATAATGCAGTGTGACTTGTGTGACTTGTCACCTATAATGCTCTATATACGGTTTGATTATTCATCAGTTGTTACACTGATTTCCATTGTTTTGGTTTCTGCTTCTATGATACAATTTAGTTCTTTTTCAGAGGTTTACATTTTCTTGAGTGCAAGCTCTTTGGCCCAAGGTTTATCTCAGTCCTGATAACATCAGATAATGTTCTGTTATCGCCATTATTCCTCTTCTGATGTAGTGGAGTTAAGTTTGACACATTGTTATGCCACAAAGTCGTATATGCGCATTGCATTGCTTGACTCTTGTCTTTCCCTCTAGAGGAAGTCCACCTTCTCCCCCACATTAATTTGATCATGGCAATTCCTCAAATCCTGGAGATGTGGATATGTCATTTCTCCTCCTTTACTTGCCCAATAATGGACCTTTAGGTTGGAATCACCTACAGTTTATACATCCAACCCTTCTCCAATAAAATCTGCATGTGTGATTCCAGGTAGAATATCGTCCTATCACATCGTACATTTAGCAGACGTTATAGTTTTGACAGTTATTCACATTGTTTTAGTTTATTTTCTTCCCGTGCATTATGAGGAATGATGTCAGTGTATTATCTTATGTCAGACAGTCATTATATGGTGGTTATAGTCTTGTATTTCATCTCTATGTATTTAGTGTCAGTGTTTCCTATTTGGTGTATATAAAGTGGTGTCACAAAGTTGTTATAAAACCAATGAAATATGTTCCTCTAATTCTTCATCTAGGACAGTGACATTTGTGATGTGACTATTTGCTTTGATCTGTGAACCTTTGTTTAGTGAGATGTACCAAAACTGAATTTTAACCCTGGGGGCTGAATAGTTTATGCCCTGTATAATCCCGAGAACTAAGATTATGCGGAAGGTTTACATATAACTGCAAAAATCAGACATTTGAACAATAATAAATTCAGCTTACTACATCTCATAAACATAGCTGTACATGACAAACTCAGCTCTGCTGTGCATAATAAACTCTTTAACTCATCTTTGTATTACAGATGGTCAGTACTTTACTGAGCTTTGTGACAATGTGCGCCCCATTGTATTTGTATCTCACAATTGTTATATAGCATTAGATATAAACCTCCATTATAAAACTGTACTCTCCATTAACAATATCTGGAGATTTATTATTTTATTTATATATAGCGCCATTAGATTTCATGGCGCTTTACATATGGAAATGGCAGACGTGGTCAAGTCCAATAAGTATGACAAACGAGACGTACAGGTATAGGAGGGGTATAAATATTATATAATAATATTTATTGTGGGGCCTATGTATGAGGAAGTTGTAGAACATTCTACATTAGGGTTATTGGAGGCAGCATTGTGAATGCATACTTTGCCGAAAGCAAGAACCACTTGTTTCTCTTGTTCAACCTGTATTCAGGGAGCTAGGCATACCTATATGCTCTATAGTCACTAATTAAAAATTAGAAATAAAAGCATTAAGACAGAAACTACACTAAAGTCATGATGATTATACATTCAGTAAAAATGTGCCCATAACTATTAATTAGGAAAAGCTAAAAAACCTAAAGCATAATAGAGACTGTGTAGTTGAATTGGATATAACGTTCTATGGTATCACTAAATAATCCTGATATCATATTTATCATATCCCAAATAAATAGAGTTTCTTGGCTAATTTCTAGTATATCTCTGAGGCAGGACTACCTGCTGACCACATACCAGTGGGTACTGACAGCTGAAACCATTGGTTGAGTTCTATTGAGGAAGTTAATCTTTGCAAACATTGAATTTAGAAAAAATGAAAGTCCTGTCCTGGACTGACCATTATTGTGGTTAAGCTATAAAATCTGTTAGCAGTGTGGCTTGATATATATGTGATATATAAGATGTTTGGCCTTGGTAAATAGTAGATAAAACACCTAGAGTGTGTCAAGTTCTTCACCACGATCACTTCTATGAATCAGCATTTTCTTACTTTATCTTGTTCACTATTGTTCTTAATATTGGTATAATTTCATAATTAAATTGGACTCTTCATCTAAATCGGTAAAACAGACCAAAAACCCCTTGGCCTAGAGTGGCAGTCTGTGTTCCATTGCCCGCATACGGTATGGGCCTCATTCAGACATCTGATTTCCACCAGTGTTGGATCAGATTTTTATTCATGGTTGGTCAATATGTTAAATTTTGCCATCAGTAACTTTCACATATGCAAAAAAAAAAATTTTTTTACAAACCTTCTCCCACTAATTACAATGGTAAAAACAGCACTTGGATTGTACGCAGATGATGGCCATGTCTGTCCGTGGTTTTCATGGACACCTAGATTGCATGGATGATTTTTATCCATGACTTGATCAAAAATGGAAATGGCGATAATCTTTTTTTTTTGGGGGGGGGAAGAGGAACCCCATAGACATGTGACCACCGTATAGGCTGTGATGGGTATGTGTTCTGTATGTGTTCTGTCCATGAGTAACACAGAATTAAACACATGCGTGAAAAGTTGATTGGAGTCTTAGATGGAAAGTTATCAAAGAATTGCCAAATATTGAAATCTGAGCGTCCTCAGTGTTTGATACCTTTTAATGGCTAACTGAAAAGATGGTAAACATAGCAAGCTTTCAGGACACATGGCCCCTTCGTCAGGCTAATAATCCGTCTTGACGAAGGGGCCATAGTGTCCCGAAAGCTTGCTTCACTTACCATCCTTTCAGTAGCAATTAAAAGGTATCAACCACTTAGGACTCTCGGATTCCAATATTTTTCTATCTACTGGCTAACATGGTACAAACATTTTTTACTTTCTCAAAGAATTGCCCAAACTCGTAGTTACTTTGTTTTTTTTCCTATAGATTCAGATAATCTAATTTACTCCATAACAAAGCACATTTCAGTAAGGGCAGTAAAGTTTTGGGAGAAATTCCCAACAAGTTGCCGTTAACCTAGATACGAGTGTCTAATTACTTATCTACCGTATGTAGGCGGGGAAGCAGTTTTGTATCTTTTAACGTTTCATCAACTTTATATGGTAGTTTACACTTATTTGGAATACATTTCTAATGTTCAGATGTCTTTCACGCTCATTATTACTTTGTGTCACCTGTGTTTTCCACAATGAGGCTTTATATCATAGATAAAAAGTATAAATCTTTGAATTTCATATAAGTGCAAGACCAAAATTAACATACGAAAGGAATATACAAGTCACTAGGAACCGGCTAAGAAAATAAACTAAATCTGACTTTTCATTAAAAGTGAAGATAACTGATAGAAACCTGATTGGGTGGCCGTCCATCATAGAGATTATTTATATGTTCTCTCGGATTAATTTAATAATTAACATCTGGTATCTGCCACTCCTGACCTACCATATTGCATGAAGTGTTAACAACTTGATAATTTCACAGGAATAAATACAATTCGATATAACAGATTAGTGAAGTTGCATGTTGTGGACCAAGATCTTTTTTTCCAACCAAACTCTACAGTAAGTCCTTCTAATTTGTACTATGGTCGTGGGTGACCATGTACTCAATATGATAACATGTATACGGCAAACATGACTGCTCAAGTGGAAAACTTTACACAGGAGTCAGGAATGTCTGTCTAATAATAAAAGAATATTCTACAAACCAACCATCCTTCAAACGCCATGTATATACCCAGCCTGCTGAGAAGAATAGATGAAGCTCTCAGTTTAGTATTAAAAGGGTATCCCACCCAAATATAATAATGCCTTATCTCTGAACTTCCATCATGTTACGTATTTAAGGCGTGTTATATACCTGACATGTCTTGACCATAAAACCTTATGCTTTTGTTGCATTTTTAGTCCTCTGTGATAATGTCTAATATTATAAATATGGATTGACGTATTTATGGTACGTCTGATCTAGGTATCTCCTGCTCTTACATCATTGGACTTCTCATTAGTATCACTCAGGCCAGATTAAAGTTTTTACTTGCTGTCTCAGTCTTTTTTCTTTTTCAGAAATTCATAGACCAGGTCAACAATTTTTCTTTTAAAATATGTTGACTTTAGCAAAGGCATGTAACTAAATCAGGTTTTTATTCATGGACTGTCGAGAATTTTCCCCTAAGTGGAATATTTGCACCATTTGGCTACTTGGAACTTTAGACTTGTCCCTTCTTTTTAACAATGGTTTGGATCTGACCCACTGCCATTAAAATCCCACGTACAAAGGGATTTTCTAGAATATAGGCCAACTGTATATTTCTTGTTCTTTATATCCGAGCTTATGTGCCAAGGGTTATATTTGTTGAAGAAGTCAACTATATTACAAATGTTGGCTTTATCCTTTTCCACCGTAATATGTGAGATAATTGAATAATGATCCTAAACAACAAAGTTGATAAGTATGCCAGATCTTACCTGTTAACAATTGTTAATATTAAAAGGGTTCTCCACTATTTGTTTAAATGCCCCAAAGCACCTCTCAGACCAAGTGGTAAGTAGTAAGTATATATTTTTTCTTGTACGTGGGGCAGTTAAGAGTGGATAACTAATTTTAAGTAAAATGACAAGTATTTAGCAAAGACAAAAATATTTTCTCTATTACTACCAAGTACCGTATATACTCGTGTATAAGCCGACCCGTGTATAAGCCGACCCCCTACTTTTGCCCCCAAAACCTGGGAAAACTTATTGACTCGTGTATAAGCCGAGTCCCGAATACAGTATACAGGACTCGGATTGTAAACTCGCTCAGACTCGCTACTGACAGCGGGTATCCGTGAAGCGGTGCGATTGTTTAAACGATTTGGGGAGATTCAAGCTACATAGCGAGTCTAGCGAGTGAGAAAAAGTAAACTCTGACAAAACTAGGATTGCCATTGACTTGCATTGGACTCATTACTGTGCGAGTAATCGCTGGGAAACTCGCCGAGTACCGACTCCTGCGAGTTTCTTACTACTCGCAGAGTAACGAGTCCTAACGAGTAGATTTGCCCATCCCTAATACAGTGACTCGCGTATAAGCCGAGGGGGGGACTTTTCAGCCCAATTTTTGGGCTGAAAAACTCGGCTTATACGCGAGTATATACGGTATATACTTTTACAGCACCATCATAATCCCCATGGCTTTAAAGACGTTATCATCACTCCCCATTGGGGATCACAGTCCAATTTATCAGTGGAGTGTTGGTGAAACTGGAGAACCCACTCAAACACGGGGAGAGCATACAAACTCCTTGCAGATGTTGTCGTTGATGGGATTGGAACCCAGGGCCCCAGCGCTGTTAAACAGAGCTAATCACTGAGTCACCATTATAACCACTGAGCCACTGTGCTATACTTGAGGTATTCACCTGAGGTGATGTGTGTCAGCAGTTTTTGTGTCCAAATCCTAGGATAAACTGTATCAGACATGACTCATTAATGAATCACTACAATTTCTAGATCTGTCTTTTCTCTGGATTATTATTATCATTGGGACTCATTTTATCGCTGCATGAAACGGCCACATCAATGAAAGATTACAGATCTGCTCTGTGATTGCTAGTATTAATAGAACTAACACACTAGATTAATTGAGTACTTCTAACTAGGCAGGAAGTTGGACTTTGTCACATTGAGGTTTAACCTTATGCCCCCGTTCATATATTTCCACCTCTGCCCACTCTCAGGAGTAATTCTTGTTTTTGCGCGGGTGTTTCTTGAAAATGGAACCCAGGCTAGTGCGATATACCGGGTGACCCGTAACGTGTATGTGCTTATTTTGTCATTGGTAATCACTAAAGATCTAGATTTATTTCTAAACACTGAGTTACACATTGAAATCCAGTATCTTTTGAGTTACTATGGTTTTGTAACCAGTCGCTGGTGTCCTTGGTAACCTGAATTTGTGTGGATGCCCTTACTAGACAGAGGGCAAATCTAAAGCAAATGTCCGGAAGCTATCGAGTCTCTTGGCAGCAGTTTGAGAATTGTTGCGTTGCAGGGAGGGCGGCTTCGTATCACTTTAAGTATATCCAGAGAGATGACTGGGAACCAAATAGAATTTTAATTTGCAATGTATTGTTTATACATGACATGCAAAAACCAAAATCATTGTATCTGTGGTGGCTATTTGTCCTGACTTATGCAGAGCAGCGCGGATCCCTTCCATGTTTTCTCAGCAGAAACCTTTGTGGTTTGTATTTGCCATGCTCCAATTATTTGAATTCATAGAGAAATTAGGAGAAGGGGATTACGATGAAAGGTCTATATTTAGTAGAAATGAATATTAATACTGAAAGTTACTTTATTCCGCTCAAATCACTGCCGCTCTGCTTCTACTATGCTTAGCTAAATGTAATTGTTTTGTCTTGCTTGCTGACATGTGTCAGTAAACACACTACTTCTAACTGATCATGGCAAAGAATACCAAGTGCAATACCCTATATTGAATACAGTATACATGATACATAGATTTATACTTGCATTTTCTTTAAAATAAACTGTATTTTAACGGACTCTTCCTGAAAGAAATGCTACAAGTTTTACTGGTGTAGTCCCCTAAGGCCACTTTCACATGGCAGTATTTAGGTCAGTGTTTTGCATCGGTATCTGTAAGTCAACACCAATAGTGGGTCTAGTGTGTACATCTACTATTATACTTTCTATTTCTAGGTCCCTTCCCATGTTTTGGCTTACAAATACTTAGAAAAAAATGGAACACTATACTGTCATGTATAGTGGCCTAAAGCCTTCATCATTTGCCTTTATGGTGTTGTCATGATATTATGCAATATTTCAGAAGGGCATTATATTCTAGTGTTGTATGGAGGTACAAGACTATTAGTTTCTGACCCCCAGTGGGTTCCGCATTTAATTTCTCTTATTTCAGACCTAGAGTAATGAGATGTAGACTGTTAAATATATCACCATGTAAGATTATATTGTTGTGAAACTAGAGAGAACTAAGCAAACATTAACTTGGAGAACTGAAAATTACATATAGGTATTACAGTATGTTGATGACTTTAAATGAGTGGTTTCAAGAGCACTTTTAATATTAATGTGTAAGAAAGTTGTCAAGTTTCCCTTAAAAAAGATCTTATTGCTTAAACAAGACTTTTTTAATTCATATAACCATGGTACACAACACTTGATGATTACAAGTCTCACACAAGGCTCTGGAAGCTTGGTGGTCCTGATACACACTAGGTGGCACTTTTACTCTTTTTGGTTACTATTCAATACTAGTGCCATCAAACTCTTGAACATTTTAGAACATGGCTTTAAAAGTGCTAGAAATAAATAAACTCTACACTTGAAAGGATCATTATTGACTCAGACATTAGATCAGTGTTGCCTTCACACAGCTCTGGAGATTGATATAGTATAATGATGGCTCACAGTTCAACTTGCAAAACACAACTTTTGGTTAGTTACATAGGATATTCACTTCAATACTTGTTCTTAATCCATAGAGCCCCTACCTTAGCAACATTTTGCTCCTCTCTTAGGGTGCTTTCACATCAGCGTTTTTCGTAATTCGCGGCAGATGCGGTGAAAAAACCGCATCTGCCGCGTTTGCCGCATAACCGTTCCACTTGCGGCACGGTTGCGGTTTTTTCCATAGGAAGTATAGGGGGACTTGCGGCAGATGCGGCAAGTGCGGTTTTGCACTTGCGGCAGGTGCGGCAGCGAAAAAAACCGCGGCTGACCGCGGTTTTTTTCGCTGCCGCACCTGCCGCAAGTGCAAAACCGCACTTGCCGCATCTGCCGCAAGTCCCCCTATACTTCCTATGGAAAAAACCGCAACCGTGCCGCAAGTGGAACGGTTATGCGGCAAACGCGGCAGATGCGGTTTTTTTCACCGCATCTGCCGCGAATTACGAAAAACGCAGATGTGAAAGGGCCCTTAAACTGCAGTGGTCATTAGTTCCTCCTAAGCTGAAACTCTGCTCAGCCATTCCTCAACCAGCTTATGGTCTTCTCCTGGGTTCAAGCCTTCCACAACCCAATTGCGTTTACTTCTCTCCCAGGTTACAACGTGTCTAGTCAAAAATGCTACAGAGACAACCTCCCATGAGCTCAACTACGCCACTACTTTGAGGACAATGATTCCCTTTGTGAACTCATCATCTGATACTTAAAGGGAATCTGTCACCACATTTGACCTATCAAATTATTAATATGAGCATACAGGTTATGGACTGCTGAAAAAATGTCCTACCCATTGCTTCATATCAGATGCCTTGTTAAGGATAAATCATCTTTTATCACTTTATATAAATGAGCTGTTCCAGGCTATGGGGCAGATGCTGCCTGTAGGATAACACTGCCTCCAGAGCTTGTTTAAACTCGAAGGAGGCATTACCAGTGTGATGAGTGATGGAGGCTCTCTGCCCCCTGATCTCACTATAGAGTTGTGTGTGATTATATCTTACACATCTGCAGGTCCCTCTCATCTTCAGCTTCCATCTCACAGGCAGACAGGGTTGTAATATTGTTGCAATACAGCAGAGCTGCAAAAAATGTTTGCAAGTAGTCAAATTTCAGTTCACGTGTTCTGTGTCAGTAAATGACACTGCTTAATGACAGCTGTCAATACTTAGCTGTCATTAATCCCTTCTATCAGTCTGATGCTACCACACCAGGGCATCGGGAAGAGCCCGGTAAACGCCAGGATTTGGCACTTCTAACGAATGGACCAATTTCTGGGGTGGCAGCGGGGCTTTATTCTGTAGCCTGGGAGGCACAAACTAAGTATGGTCTTCACCAAGATTAGAATATCAGCCCCAAGCTACATAGTTTTATCTTAGCTGGCAATCAAAAATAAGGCAGAGCCCACACATTTTTATTTTAATTATTTAAATAATTTTTAAAAAAAAATGGGCTCCTCTGTATTTTTGATTGCCAGCCAAGGTAAAACCAGGCAGCTGGGGATGGCAGCGGGCTGCTTCATTTGCTCTGAGAATCAAAAAATACAGCAGAGCCCTGCGCAATGTTTTTTTTATTTATTTATTTATTTTTGCACCCCTATGATGGCTGGTTCGTTGCCAATGGCAACCAATCACAAACATCGGCACGATGGAAGGGGGCACAACAGCCAATCACAGATGCTGTCACAGAGAGTAGGCATTGGTGATTAGCTGCTGGAGTCAGTGTGCAGTGAGTAAACTTGAGCTTAAAGAGCGGAACCCGGAAATGATGTTAGAAGTGTGCTGTATCGGTAAGTATGACGCTGCTGCTTTAATCATTATTTTGCTTTCTTTTACAGCACCTCAGCACCCCTAGCCAACACTTTATAACTGTAAATTTCGAATCCCCATAGACTTATATGGGGCTTGGGCTCAAGTTCGGATCAAGTTTTGTCCCGAACCTGGACTTTAAATAAAAAAAAGTTTGGCTGCATCCACCGAACTCGAGAGTTTGCCCATTACTGTAGCAATTACTTGTGTTGTTATTGCCATGGTAATGCCAATTTTGTGTAATTTTTTTACCAATTTTTTAAATAAGCATTTTAATGGACTAACGATTTTAATACTTTAAAACATTATAGTTAAACTTTATTTTTTACACGTTTAAGTGTCTTGTACTGGAGTGGAATCGGCAAACTCTATCACTTTTACAATACACTTTAATACTTCTGTACTGCAGTGTTTTTCTGCCTATTAAGATAATTCAGACAGACACTCTATTAGGCCCCACCTTTTGAGGATCAAGTAGTTGCAGTAAGATTGCAGTAGAAACCCATCAGTTCTCCTTGTCCATGCCATGGGGGGCCAGTGGGTATTAGGGAGCACCCTCCTTTTGTCAAACACATTAGGTACTGTGATTGGTAATGACTGCATCACCTAAGGAGTGACATATTCCAGAATCTGAATTCTCCTATTCCAGCATTTTTGACAGGAGCAGGGTTGTGTTCTACAGTCCTCCTGCCACTAACCCCAAAGATGCACTGATGGCACCAACAGGATCACAACAACAGAAATGCTCTTTGCGAAGCTGGGACTACTGGCATTAAACTAGTTAAAAAGTGCTAGGTCTTTTGTCTTATACAAAAATACAGACCAATCTGCCCCATGATCTAGTGAAGTCATGTTTGTAAAAAATAGCAGATAAATACTGGGCACTGCTGCGCTGCAGGGATCGGTGCTACTTAAGCATGTAAGGGTGCGAGTGAAGCAGGTTCATGTGCCCGGGTGCACGCTTATTAGACAGCAAATAGCAGTAGATAAGAAAAAAATGCGGCACTCACCGAGCAGAGCTTTTTCCTTTTTTATTTCAGAGTCCTCTTACATGATTTCTCTGCGATGGGGGAGGGAGTGGGGAGACACACAGGTGACGGATTCCGTTTCAGAGCACCTGCCCCTTCTACGGACCTAGTTGTCAACTAGTCAACTAGGTCCGTAGAAGGGGCAGGTGCTCCGAAACGGAATCCGTCACCTGTGTGTCTCCCCACTCCCTCCCCCATCGCAGAGAAATCATGTAAAGAGGACTCTGAAATAAAAAAGGAAAAAGCTCTGCTCGGTGAGTGCCGCATTTTTTTCTTATCTACTGCGAAGTCATGTTTGTGTCTCCAGGTTTTTACCTTTATCAAGAGATGTGGAGGGGGGCTGTAGTAGGTCAACAACCCAGCAACAGGACCGCTACGTGACAGACACTGCTACCCTTTTTGCCACAGTTCGCATTGATGTGCCATCTTGGATGAGCTGCACTCCCTGAGCAACTTCTGTGGGTTGTAGACACCACCTCATGCTACCTCTAAAGGTACCGTTACACGGCACGACGTTGGAACGATGTCGGCAATGATCTCGTGGGCGCGCGGTCGTTTCCGACATTGTTTGTGAGATGTCACACATCTAGATATTGTGGACGGCTCACCAACGATGTTATGAGCAAGTATCGTTCGCACAGCTCAGCGAACGATACCTGCTCATTGGTGTGAATGGGCGAAGTTGTAAACAACATCATTATCACGGTGTCACACACAATGATATAGCAGGTTGGCAGATCGTTGATCGTGAGGTTTGAGAACATGTTCTCAAACCTGCAATCACTGTTCCAACAACTTATCGTAGTTGAATCTGTGTCACATGCAACGACGTCCTAACGATGTCGCTGGAACGACTCCAAACCCTTGACATATCAGCGGCATTGTTAACAACGTCAAGTTGTGTAACGGGGCCTTAAGGGTGAGAGCAATGACAAAATGCAAAAGTGACCAAAACAACAGCTAAAAAGGATGAGAGCAGTGAAATGGCCTGTGGTCACCACTTGCAGAACCACTCCTTTATAGGGGTGTCTTGGTAATTGCCTATCATTTCTACCTGTTGTCGGTTCCGTTTGCACAACAGCAGCAGAAATTGATTCACAATCAGGGTTGCTTCATAACTGGACAGGTCGATTTCACCGAAATGATCGAGTTGGAGTTATATTGTGTTGTTTGTGTTCTCTTTATTTTTCTGAGCAGTGAATACCGACTGACCAGATCTCATATGGAAATCCAAAAGTATACAATAAATGCAAACAGTATGGAGATTGCTAGGGTGTGTGTGTAACATAATTAGGAAGAATTTGCCCATCCTGGAACTTTGTTATTACAATTTAGCTTGATGTAATCCTGCATAGATAAAATGTATTGTGGGTCTCCTAAAAGACAGCAGTTTTTATTATGCCAGAAATAGCACTCAAAGACTGTCGAATTCTGAACCCATTGTTAGTTCTATTTTTAATGCAATTTTTTTATACGGCAAAATTGCACTGGACAAGTTGAAATGAAAAACTACAACCTAGTCTACGCTAGGATCTAATTGAATTAAAGAGAACCCGTTTGCAGGATTTAGCAGCACTATACAATAAAGCCAGGACCATGATGGTGCTGTGATGCTGATTAAATGAAAACCTGCAGTGAAGACATCCCATATGTGGTCGTAGAAAAACTTCATCTAAAGTTTGCATCTGATGACTTCTGTGCATCAGGTTGGGATTTGGCGGTAGGGTCTTCTGCTGCTCCGCATGCCTCCGCACTTCTACAGGATACTGATTATTCAGTGACCTACCTTCTTTCTTTAAATTGCACATTGCTGCCATGATGGCAGTGGGCGGTGTGTGCGCAGTATGATTCTGCAAGTGGTCTTCAGGTCTTAAATAAAATGGCGCTAAAGGCAGCACATGCGCAGATCGGGATTTTAGCTCAATGACTTCTTCATAAAGCTGAAATCTCAATCTGCGCATGTGCTGCCCCCGGCTCTATTTTATAGAAGAAACAGAAGAGGTAGGCAGAGGGGTGGAGCAGAAGAAGACCCTGCCCCTAAGTCCCGCACCAGTGCAGTGGAGACGTCATTAGATAATTCTACAACCACATGGATTTCTTCACTGCACATTTCCATTTAATCAGCATCACAGAACCATTTTGGCCCTGGCTTTACTTAATAGTGCTAAATCCTGCTGGCGGGTTATCTTTAAGCCTGTACTGTTGAGCATAAAATAGTCATTATACTTATGCATAGTAATGCCATATTTTTATCACTGATCAAAATGATTACTTATTGATTTCCTGAATGATGTCTGGTCGGTCTTAGTCACATAACATAAATGTTTCTTGCTGTAGAAGTATTTGCATTTCTTCTTTCCCTGCAGGGCAGCTGCCTTTTCAGGTATATTTGAAGGACAGTTTCAGATTTAGAACTGTCATTTAGTGCTTCTGGGTATGTGTTATGTGACTGGCTGCACACAGGGGTGGATTAAGGGTAGCCAGGACCCGGGGCTGTTCAGACTCTGTGGGCCCCCCCCCCCCCCCCGGGTCATGTGATGGCGGTCATGTGACGGGGTCACGGGGGTCATGTGACGGGGTCACGGGGGTCATGTGACGGGGTCATGTGACGGGGTCGCGGGAGTCATGTGACGGAGGTTATCATATACCTGAAATAGATTATTCCAGAAAGATAGTTGCTGAGTGAAACTCTAACCTGTCAAACATCCATTGATCTAGTCAATTTACCCTTCAGTTAGGAGGAAAAAAAAACCCCTTTAAGCCATAGTATTGAACAGTCCATTAGAAGTCGGCCATTATGCCCTGACTGCCCCTGTACTCAGAATAAATAACTTATAAATATCTCGAACGGCGTGCACCCTGAATGATAATCACCTGTTACCAGTCTGATGGACTTGCTTGCAGATCGGTCCGTCCCGCCTCCTCGCGGTCCGACAGCGTCTTCTTCTGAATGATGTAGATAGCGCCTCCTGCCACCTGTGTTATCCAACAGACTACGTCCAATTTTTCCATTGCCTATGCTACGTCCATACCTCTCCGGCTTGTGCAGGTGCAATGTGCTCCATCATGGGGTTATCCTACAAGTTTAAACTCTCAGTGATGTCACCATACATTACACGCAGAAGACTGTGAGCCTGGAGCCATGTGCAGAGACCCCTGCGGTTCGCGCATGAGTAGATGAGTTTTACATTGTAGCCGCAGTAGGGCAGAGCACGGTGCGTTTGCGTAAGTTGGAGAGGCATCTGCACAGACGTGAGATGGGAAAGTGAGACGTGGATAACAAAGGCGTGATCCATATCATTCAGAAGAAGAGGCTGTCAGACGGTGAGGAGAGGCTGAATGGACCAATCTGCAAGCAAGAATTTTGGACTGGTAACAGGTTAGAATACAGGGTGCTAAACTTTTATAAGTTATTTATTCTGTGTACAGGGGGAATTCAGGGCATAATAGCTTGTTTCTTATAATGCAGTATCAGCGTGTGCAGGAGGCCTTACAGATACTGAGGTAAAACTCACCAAATACTCAGCGTGTGCACGAGGCCTTACAGATACTGAGGTAAAAAATCACCAAATACTCAGCATGTGCACGAGGCCTTACATATACTGAGGTAAAAACTGACCAAATACTCAGCGTGTGCACGAGGCCTTACATATACTGAGGTAAAAACTCACCAAATACTCAGTGTGTGCACGAGGCCTTACAGATACTGAGGAAAAAACTCACCAAATACTCAGCGTGTGCACGAGGCCTTACAGATACTGAGGTAAAAACTCACCAAATAATCAGCCTGTGCATGAGGCCTTACAATTACTAGGTAAAAACTCACCAAATACTCAGCGTGTGCACAAGGCCTTACAGATACTGAGGTAACAACTCACCAAATACTCAGCGTGTGCACGAGGCCTTACAAATACTGAGGTAAAAACTCACCAAATACTCAGCGTGTGCACGAGGCCTTACAGATACTGAGGTAAAAACTCACCAAATACTCAGCGTGTGCACGAGGCCTTACAAATACTGAGGTAAAAACTCACAAAATACACAATGTGCGCACCCACTACCCCTCCACCTAGGATAGACATGTGAAATACCTCTACATGCTGTATGTGCTCCTCTATGTGGATATTTTTCTTGAATCATGAATGCATGGACTCCATACGTACATGATCCAAGCAAGATAGCCACTTAGAGGGGCACATGATACACCATGTATAGCCATTTCACATGTTTCTGTATTATCCAAGATGGTGGGGCACACCACTCCAGTGATTAAGGGGCTTTTCACATCAGCGGTTTTGCTGATGTGCGGCCGATTCGGCAGGTGGCGCCGGATCAGCCGCCTAATGGCCGACTTGCGGTCCAGATGCGGCAAGCCCTATGCATTGTCTATGGGGCTTGCGGTCCGGTGCGGCAAGTGCGGTTCTGCCGTGTGCGGCAGATTCGACACTTGCGGCCGCGAAAAAAAAACACCACTTGTAGAGTTTTTTTTTCGCGGCCACAAGTGCCTGATCTGCCGCACTCAGCAGAACCGCACTTGTGATAGACAATGCATGGGGCCTGCCGCATCCGGGCCGCAAGTCGGCTGTTAGGCGGACGATCCGGCACATGCGGCGCCACCTGCTGGAACGGCCCAAACGTCAGCTAAACACTGATGTGAAAGCAGCGTTCGTTAGGCCCCTTTCACATCACCGTGTCTTTCAAATTGCGGCAGATCCAGCAGATTTACCACATTTGCTGCCTAACAGCCGTTGCGACGATGGATGACAACGCGGTCAGCGGCGTTTTTTTTTCCACCGCCGCAAATGCCGGACTTGCCGCACCCAGCAGAACCGCACTTGCCGCACCAAACCGCAAGCCCCATAAACAATGCAAGGGTGACGCAAGTGCGGCCGTTAGTCGGCAGATGCGGTAAATCTGCCGGATCTGCCACAATCTGAAAAAAAGCAGATGTGAAAGGGACCTTAGTACACAAATCATTTAATTACTGCTTACATTCTTTCTTTACACTGACTGAGTCCTCCCTGCCATGCAGAAGCCACCAGGTCTGGCTGGCAGTGCACACACAGAGCACAGCCACAGGCAGCAGCTGCAGCAGCAGGGCAGGAGTCAGGAGTGGACATATCACTCACCTCTCTGTCACACAGGCACGTCCTCTCTGTGCTCTGTGTCGGCATTAGGTGACGGTCCCTCTCCTCAGACTCCCTCTCTTCATGCAGGCGGCGACCCAGGAGGTGGTGGACGGCGGTCGGCGGGTGAGACACAGACTCAGTCAGGAGGACGGAGGAGTCTGCTCAGCCTCAGTCGAGATCAGCTGCCTGCCTGGGTCTGGGTCCTCCTAGAGTAGGAGGATTCAGCAAAGCCCGGTCAGGCCCGGCAGAATCAGCAAAGCAGGGCGGACAGCGGCAGCCGGGACTCGGGAGAACAATGCTGCCAGCAGAGGCCGCTGGGACTATAGGAGTGGGAGCAACATCCGCAGGCAGCTACCACCGGTACGCACACCTTGTAAGCACACAGCTCCACATGCTCCATACATACATGGCTCCGCTCCGTACACCTAGTACACACTCAACTCTGCTCCATACACCTCGTACACATGGCTCAGCTCCGTACACCTCGTACACACTTGGCTTTGCTCTGTACACCTTGTACGCATACGGCTCTACTCCATACACCTCGGACACACTCGGCTCCGCTCCATACACCTCATACACACTCGGCTTCGCTCCGTACACCTCTTACGCACTCGGCTCTGCTCTGAACACCTTGTACACGCTCGGCTCCATACACATGCGGCTCCGCTCCATACACCTAGTACACACGCGGCTCCGCTCCATACACCTCGTACACACGCGGCTCCGCTCCATACACCTTGTACACATGCGGCTCAGCTCCATACATCTCGTACACACGCGGCTCTGCTCTGTGCACCTCGTACACACACGGCTCCGCTCCATACACCTTGTACACATGCGGTTCTGCTCCGTACACACTCGGCTCTGCTCCGTACACCTCGTACACACTCGGCTCTGCTCTGTGCACCTCGTACACGGCTCCGCTCCGTACACCTTGTACACACTCGGCTCCGCTCCATACACCTCGTTCACATGCGGCTTGGCTCTGTACACCTCGTACACATGCGGCTTGGCTCTGTACACCTCGTACACACGCGGCTCTGCTCCATACACCCTGTACACACTCGGCTCTGCTCCATACACCTCGTACACACGTGGCTCCGCTCTGTACACCTCGTACACACGTGGCTCCGCTCCGTACACCTTGTACACGCGGCTCTGCTTCGTACACACTCAGCTCTGCTCCGTACATCTCATACACATGCGGCTCCGCTCCATACACCTCATACACACACAGCTCCGCTCCATACACCTCGTACACACACGGCTCCGCTCCATACACCTCGTACACACACGGCTCCGCTCCATACACCTCGTACACACACGGCTCCGCTCCATACACCTCGTACACACACGGCTCCGCTCCATACACCTCATACACATGTGGCTCCGCTCCGTACACCTCGTACACACGTGGCTCCGCTCCGTACACCTTGTACACGCGGCTCTGCTTCGTACACACTCAGCTCTGCTCCGTACATCTCATACACATGCGGCTCCGCTCCATACACCTCATACACACACAGCTCCGCTCCATACACCTCGTAAACACACGGCTCCGCTCCATACACCTCGTACACATGCGGCTCCGCTCCATACACCTCATACACACACAGCTCCGCTCCATACACCTCATACACACACGGCTCCGCTCCGTACACCTCGTACACACGGCTCTGCTTCGTACACACTCAGCTCTGCTCCGTACATCTCATACACATGCGGCTCCGCTCCATACACCTAGTTATACAAGCGGCTCTGCTCCATACACCACGTACACACACGGTTCCGCTCCATACACCTCGTACACACTCAGCTCCACTCTATACACCTCGTACACACACGGCTCCGCTCCATACACCTCGTACACACTCAGCTCCACTCTATACACCTCGTACACACACGGCTCCGCTCCATACACCACGTACACACACGGCTCCGCTCCATACACCTAGTACACACTTGGCTCTGCTACATCCACACTGTAAATCTCCTGACCCCTGTGTGGGGGCCTCACAGGACACACAGGGGGCCTCACAGGACACCCAGGGGGCCTCACAGCACACAGGGGCCACACAGCACACACAGGGGGGCCACACAGCACACACAGGGGGGCCACACAGCACACACAGGGGGCCACACAGCACACACAGGGGGCCACACAAGACAGATAGGGGGCCACACAGCACACACAGAGGGTAACACAGCACACACAGGGGGCCTCACAGCACACACACGGGGCCACACAAGACAGACAGGAAGCCACACAGGGGGCCTCACAGGACACACAGGGGCCTCGCAGGACAGACAGGGGGCCTCGCAGGACAGACAGGAGGCCACATAGCACACACAGGGGGCCATACAGCACACACAGGGGGACACACAGCACACACAGGGGCCTCACAGGACACACAAGGGGCCTCACAGGACTCACAGGGGGCCACACAGGGGACCACAAAGGAGGCCACACAGGACAGACAGGAGGCCACATAGGGGGCCTCGCAGGGCACACAGGGGGCCCGCCGTCATGCTCTGACAGCCCGGAAGCCGCAGGGAGATGAGCACCGCGCGCGGCACTCATTTCCCGCCGGCACAGAGCTGAAGTGCCCCGGGGCCTCATAGGACACACAGGGGCCTCACAGCACACACTGGGGGCCACACAAGACAGATAGGAGGTCACACAGGGGACCTCACAGGACACACAGGGGGCCTCACAGGACACCCAGGGGGCCACACAGCACACACAGGGGGCCACACAGCACACACAGGGGGCCACACAGCACACACAGGGGGCCACACAGCACACACAGGGGGCCACACAGCACACACAGAGGGTAACACAGCACACACAGGGGGCCTCACAGGACACACAGGGGCCTCGCAGGACAGACAGGGGGCCACACAGCACACACAGGGGGCCACACAGGACAGACAGGGGGCCTCGCAGGACAGACAGGAGGCCACATAGCACACACAGGGGGCCATACAGCACACACAGGGGGACACACAGCACACACAGGGGGCCTCACAGGACACACAAGGGGCCTCACAGGACTCACAGGGGGCCACACAGGGGACCACAAAGGAGGCCACACAGGACAGACAGGAGGCCACATAGGGGGCCTCGCAGGGCACACAGGGGGCCCGCCGTCATGCTCTGACAGCCCGGAAGCCGCAGGGAGATGAGCACCGCGCGCGGCACTCATTTCCCGCCGGCACAGAGCTGAAGTGCCCCGGGGCCTCATAGGACACACAGGGGCCTCACAGCACACACTGGGGGCCACACAAGACAGATAGGAGGTCACACAGGGGACCTCACAGGACACACAGGGGGCCTCACAGGACACCCAGGGGGCCACACAGCACACACAGGGGGCCACACAGCACACACAGGGGGCCACACAGCACACACAGAGGGTAACACAGCACACACAGGGGGCCTCACAGGACACACAGGGGCCTCGCAGGACAGACAGGGGGCCACACAGCACACACAGGGGGCCACACAGGACAGACAGGGGGCCTCGCAGGACAGACAGGAGGCCACATAGCACACACAGGGGGCCATACAGCACACACAGGGGGACACACAGCACACACAGGGGGCCTCACAGGACACACAAGGGGCCTCACAGGACTCACAGGGGGCCACACAGGGGACCACAAAGGAGGCCACACAGGACAGACAGGAGGCCACATAGGGGCCTCGCAGGGCACACAGGGGGCCCGCCGTCATGCTCTGACAGCCCGGAAGCCGCAGGGAGATGAGCACCGCGCGTGGCACTCATTTCCCGCCGGCACAGAGCTGAAGTGCCCCGGGGCCTCATAGGACACACAGGGGCCTCACAGCACACACTGGGGGCCACACAAGACAGATAGGAGGTCACACAGGGGACCTCACAGGACACACAGGGGGCCTCACAGGACACCCAGGGGGCCACACAGCACACACAGGGGGCCACACAGCACACACAGGGGGCCACACAGCACACACAGGGGGCCACACAGCACACACAGAGGGTAACACAGCACACACAGGGGGCCTCACAGGACAGACAGGGGGCCTCGCAGGACAGACAGGAGGCCACATAGCACACACAGGGGGCCATACAGCACACACAGGGGGACACACAGCACACACAGGGGGCCTCACAGGACACACAAGGGGCCTCACAGGACTCACAGGGGGCCACACAGGGGACCACAAAGGAGGCCACACAGGACAGACAGGAGGCCACATAGGGGGCCTCGCAGGGCACACAGGGGGCCCGCCGTCATGCTCTGACAGCCCGGAAGCCGCAAGGAGATGAGCACCGCGCGCGGCACTCATTTCCCGCCGGCACAGAGCTGAAGTGCCCCGGGGCCTCACAGGAGGCCACACAGCACACACAGGGGGCCACACAGCACACACAGAGGGTAACACAGCACACACAGGTGGGCCACACATAACTTTCATCTCATCCTCTCCTTCACCTTATCCAGCACCATGACATCCAGCACAGTGGAGGACTGCATAACGAGGAGCTGATCATGTGATCCCTGACTCCTCCCCTCTATGACATCATCACAGGTCCTGTAAGCACAGGTCTTTCATCCTGTGCGGCTCTACAGGTGGGCTCACACTGCTGGGTGGGGGTGTAAATGTAACGCAGCGGCGGCCGGGACTGTAGGAGAGCGCGGCATCAGCAGGGAGTCATAACACCACCGGCGCCCTGCAGATGCCGCCCCTCAACTAGTAGGGCTCGTCACCTCATGGACGCTGCAGCCCTGCGTGCACAGTGCTGTGTGATGGCGCCGTTTCGGATTATAATGGGGCAATTTATCCCCTGGGCTGCGGGCCCCTAGACACCATTGGGCCCGGGCAAAAGCCCATATTGACCTCATTATAATCCGCCACTGGCTGCACAGCCCAATTTAAGGAGACTATTACATAAGAAGCATTAAAGGTGTTGTCCACTACTAGGACAACCCATTCTGAATCGACTTGTTTCCCGCAGTGAAAATAATAAACCCTGTACTCGCCTCCCGTGCTGCTGCCATTTCAGTGTTGTCGGTAACCGCAGCTCGGGGCTCACCTGACATTGTGACATAGCATGAGTCCCGAGTCCACTTACCACAGGCTTCCTTCTTTCCGCCTTTGGACCTTTGCTATCACCATGTAGCACAGAGCTCACTTACTGTTAATAACTCCTATGTCTGAAACTGGGGAGAAGGAAGCCAGCGGAGATTAGACTCAAGGCTCCCATAATGTCACGTGAGCCCCAGCCGCAGTTACAGACCGTGCTGAAACGGTGGTAGCACGGGAGGTGAGTACAGGGTTTATTATTTTAACTGTGGGTAACAAGTCAATTCAGAAGTGCTGTGTTCTAGTAGTGGAGAACACCTTTACTGCTCCTTATGTAAAAGTCTCCCTATTTATCGATCCGCTCAATCTATCTGTGTCCATATGAAGCAAAGGCACAGTCTCCATTTTGCGAGTGATGCCTTAAAAGAGACATTGCAAAATATAATTTTGGCATCACTTGTATTTTAAACTCTTTTTACCACAACAATGAGTGGATCTCAAATAGAGAGACAGTAGAAACCATAATTTTTATAGTCCTTCCATTGCCCCTTCCCTTACCCCCCACCCCCCATGGCTGGAATGAACTTTACAGCTTTCAGCTGCCCTATAACAGACATTTTAACAGCAAACAAAGATATTTGAATGGAATCTAACCCCATTATTCTGCTACCCAATCTGAGAGCAGCGTGATTTAGGGGCAGAGATCCTGATTCCAGTGATGTGTCTATTATTGGGCTTTTTGTTGCAGTTTTAATAAAATCCCTGTTTTTTCTGCTGCTGATCTGCTAGTTCTATAAATACTAAGCTCTCTACAACCCCTCCAACACCACTGATTGGCAGCTTTCTGTGTATACTGTGCATAGGCAGAAATCTCCAAATCAGGGGCAGTGGCAGGGTTATACAGACCTCATTAATATGGAGGACTACATGGTAGCAGGTTTATTAGTCCTCTAGTAGTCGTCTTTGGCTGATTTTAACAATACTATATTAAGCAGCCAGGTTATTGACATACTAATGGAATCAGGGTCTCTTTTCCTACATTCTGGTGGGAAACACCAGGTGACAGATTCCATTTAGAGATGCTTAGTGCAAAAAACTATTTTTCAGCAAAGATAGTACCAGTGGTAGTTAATATCTCTTTTGGTCCCTGGCACGATGTGAGACCGCCATTAAAGATGTATGATTTTTACATCGGTGGTGAGTGCCTTTTATTTTGTTTCAGATTTCTGTTTTATAAAAGATCGTATCAATTATGTTATAGGCAGAACTGTGACAACCTTCAGCTACATTCTCAATATCTACGGTATGTACACGGCCCATGTGCTGTCTGTTTGTTGGAAAAAAAGCAAGAGAAAAGCACACTGACCCATAGATTTACTGATCCATACACACTATTGTTTTAAAAATGATCCGTATCTTTGTTCCATGATACTTACAGCATTAGATCAGACTCGGCTATTAAAGTCTATGGGGATCAGATAAACATTGAGGAATAAAGGAAGATATATGGTACTTTGCACTTCAGAGGTTCCTTTCCGTGTTTCATCTGTTTTTTTTTATAGATCCATTGTTAAGAGTTAACAGGTAACAAAAGTTCAAACAGATAAAACACGGAAGCAAAATGAAGGTAATTCAGATGACACATGAACAATACGATCCGTTTTATAAGGATGTAGAAATAGACGTTTGAATGTAACTTCGCAGTCGTAAAAAGATTGCCCAGCAGGAAGTGCAACTAGCCAAGACATTGCCATATAAATTAAATATTTGGGTGGAGTTACCACTTAACTTTAATATTGCATGTATACATATTTGATTTAAATTGTATCCCAAACTACACACCCTAACAGAATTCCTCTGATGAGAATGTCTGGATAAGATAGAATGCTTTTATAATAGACTGTAGATTTGATCAGTATCTTTCACTGTCTATAAAGGTGACCTGGAAACTACCGTACTTTTTTTTTTTTTTTTTTTCTTAAAAAACATAGGTTAGCCAGGGGCAGTCGAAATTTGTTTTCCTGGACTGAATTCAATAATAAAATGTGTATATGTTCTAACATGCACGACGATCACCTCAAAATGCCCGGACTGGCTGGCTGCTCTCCTCACCCGAGTGTAAGAGCTGCATAGTAATACATGGAGCTATCACACTTGGGTCAGAAGAGCCCCCAGCCAGTCCGGGCATTTTCATGCTATTGTTTTCTGTGTTAAATGGCCATCTGATCCCAGCCTTAGGATGTTCAAAATGTCTCTTGTTTAGGACCTCCATGTTAGCTATTACACAGATTCACTAAGGAACAGCAGCTACTACTCTTGAAGGGGTTATCCTCTATTTAGACAACCCCTTCTCAATCGAAACTCCCTCTCCCCCAACCCCCCTGTAAATTAACACCACTGTACACCAGTGATGTCGGCGCCTGCCCTCTCAGACTTCACAGGACGTCAATCAGCAGCTCTTTCTCTCAGGTAAAACTGACACCTGGAAAAAGTGAGTGTGAAGCAGCTGCTGATTGGCTGCAGGACTCATGTGACAAATGTCATGCCAGCCCAGGGAGAGCAGGTGCCAACATCACTGTAATGGTGTCCACACCAGAGGTGAGTATAGACGTTATTGCACATGGGTGAAGTGATGGTGATTGTGAAGGGTTTCAGAGTTGTGGTTCAACCCCGTTAAATATTTGTATTATCAGGACGCCCAGTCATTTTAAGTAATGTAATACTACATTTTACTTACAGATCAACCAGTACCTTTCCTCATTTAATGTTTGCCGGTTTCTACATCTGCTACAGTTGTCGCTACTTTCAATATAAACTGTTTAATGAGACAACCTTTTTCAATGAATATAAGTGGATATGTTACTAGATTTTACAATATAAACAACATAAATAATCTTCTAGACCTGATGAGGCTGAGATATTAAAATGAGAATATTATGAGTCCGGCTGGATCTCTCACTCTATATTTGGCCAAGGTTTCCCCAGATATTGGTTATTATTGCCAACTGGTCACGCAGGAAAACTATAAAGTCATCTAAAATCTTTTCTGAAAGATCTGTGTGTGATTTAATTTTTATAATACCCACTCTTTATAAGTGTGCCTCTGCTGTGCCCTTATCAGAGGTTCCTCCCCTGCTTCCCTATTGGTATATTGTTTATGGGATCTCGGATTGTTACTGCTTTGGCTCCTCAGGCCCATTATCCGGTTGGGTTGATTACACATATATAGACATTTCTCTTTTGCTTGATCAGATAATGTGCATAAATGTTTACAGTCATTGGATCGATGTGATTATTTTGGGATTGAATATGTTGTTGGGACAAAAAATGTTTTTCTCATAGTTTTATATCTGTAAAAAATAAGAAACCAATTGACAGTAACGTACTAGCACCCAACTGGATCCAGCGCAGGCTGCTCCATAGTCTCCTTGCCACGGGGAGTGGAGACGTCACTGCCTGTGCTGGATACAAGTGTATGCCGGGTGATAAATATCAATTGTTTGGGTTTCATTTTTTTCAAATCCAAATCCCTGGGAATCTTCTCTTTTTCTTTGACAACCATTCAATAGACCCCCAGTAGGGACCGACATTGGAGTTACAATCCATGTACAGAGATGCAGTATATGTGAGTGCTGCGCAAATGTCAAACTAGAAAATACTATAGGATACAAGACATAATAGTAAAACAAGGGAAACGACTTGGCCCCAACCTAACCTTTCCAATGTCATTTCTCTCTGCTGGTAAATGTAGGCACTTTTTCTTTTTCCGAACATTTGGGGCACAGAGGAAAGGTCGGGCACAGCTTGAGATTTCACCTTTGTGATGAATACGAGTCTGAATCCGTTTATGATATAATGTGGCTGTGATGAAGTGCCAGGAATAATGCAGTTATGTAAGGTGTTCTTACCTGTTTAGTATATCATCCTTATAATTATGTGTACAGTACATACAGCTTAATAAATTCATACACACCCTTGTACTTATACACCAACTTACGCATTATATTGGTATCACGTTGTAATGCTTGTGTAAGAAGCAGACTGGGTACTGAATTTTCTATGACTTTATGTGGTATAGGTGCGGGGGTGGCAGAGGTCATGGTCATATACAGATCCTATGTGGTATAGGTGTGGGGGATGGCAGAGGTCATGGTTATATACAGATCCTAGTGCCTTGGGTTAAATTTTACTATTTGGAAAAAGGTGGAGACCTCTTACCTTGAAATTTGGTGCTAGCTTTAAAGTGAATCAACACTTCAGACTTTTTTTAACATAAAGAATTCAACATTTTATCCTATTGGATTTTGTAATAATTTCTAAACAGTCAGTTTCTCTTCTATGCTTTTTTTAATTGTATTTAGCGCTGGCATAGGGTTAAATTATACAATTGCATCTGCCACTAGGTGGAGCTCCTGGAGTTAACGCCATAAGACAAGTGTGGCAATAAGATGTACCATTGAATCAAAACTATGATTCCTAAATCCAGGAGGATATAAAGCTCTATGTCAGGAAAAATGCTTAAAAGATAGATTGGCATATATGGTGAACATAAATCCCAAAAGGTGTTAAAGGATAATATAAAACTGGCAAAACAAAAATAAGGAAAATCCTAGCATATGTTCAATTGACCCTTTCCTTATTAATAATTAAATATTTTTGGCTCCCAACGGAATTAAAATTGTTAAATGTATACATAATTTCTTTCTTACCTGGGAGATCTCCAGCTGTCTGGCTTTATGCCAGTTACCTGCAGCAGGAGCCTCCCCTCTTCTGGCCCATTGTCTTCCTTATGAGACAATAATGGTTAAACCCTTTCCCATTGGTTAAAGCCAAAAATTGAAAAGATATGTAGTAAATTAACCCCATGTGTTTCTTGTCCAGTACTGATTGTTTAGGATCATGTAGACATATCTGGTGGCACTGGTTACTTTTCTTATATATTTTATGTTTAATGTTCATTTCTATAAGTGGTATTATGAAACATTTCAGAACTATTAAAAATGGAAATAATTATTGTAAATGTTGTAAAAATAATTTTATGTAAGGCCTCTTTCACATAGGCATTTTTGAAAAAATTCGGCAGATTTACCGCATTTGCCGCCTAACGGCCGTACTTGCGGCGCACTTGTGGCAAACCCCACGCATTGTTTATGGGGCTTGCGATTAGGTGCGGCAAGTGCAGTTTTGCCGGTTGTGGCAGATGCGGCACTTGCGGCTGGAAAAAACACGCGGTTAGCAGCGGTATTTTTTTTTTCCGTGGCCGCAACTGCCGCATCTGCCGCAACCACACTTGCTGCACCTGACCACAAGCCCCAAAGACATGGGGCTTGCGCAATTTTTCAAAAACACTTACGTGAAAGGGGCTCAAGTTGGATATTTTTAAAACCTTATATCTTGTCTGCATAACAGACTGTAATCTAGCAGGAGAGAATTATAATAGAGGGGGCACTATAACCATGAGGGACACAGAATACTTTACTATATATCGGCGTATAGTGGACATACGTACACACATATATACACTCAGCTTTAAAAGAATGGTTTCAGTAAAATGTATATTGTAGTCATTGTATGCATAGTCCAGTAGGCGGTTCTATTCAATGATTGACAGTCTTCCAGCTATGAATATCCTTGCAGATATAGCTGCCATTCACAGAGTAGGACCGCCCACTGGACTTATACATACAAACACAATAACTAAAATACAAGTTCTGCTGAATCTTTTCAACAAATCTATATATCATTCTGCTCAACTTCTCTATACCATGGTGTCCTCAGATCAGACTACACAAAGTACAACGTGAGCAGTTCCCTTTCAACCACATAATCTATGATTATATTCCCTCTTTGGCATAGCAGACAATCCAAAATTCATAGTTTAGCCATGTAATCCTATCGTGATCACTTGAAAGGATTAGTGTTTATGAGCTAAACTGGTCATTTGTGTAATATTCTTGCATGTAAGCAGCAAACATTATAAGCTCTCTCTTTCTGTACATTGTAGTATCTGCTGATATTTGGCTCACTGAGTGCTCTCAATCAGAGCATGTAAATACCGTGTTCTGTAAACAATTTACATGCGTCCCTGACTTTATTGTGAATGATTGATAGATTTTTGGATGGCTCAGAATACATTGTGTAAATTATTATACATTCTCCCCTTAAAGTAAAGAAATAAAATTACTTGGTAAAGAAATGTTAGTCTATGCTGAATTTTGTATTTTCTTTTTAAAGCTAGGTAACAGTATCGCTGTCATTTTAGCCTCTATTGGGATGATTATTTTGCTTTGTAAGAGATATATGACTGGCGAGCAAATGTTAGTAGCCCATCGCAGCTTTGACGATGAGGACTGATATACGGTAGTGTGTCCTTCCTCTTACTGGAAGGGAAGGAACATCTGTGCCATGTGAATAGTTCTGCTACATCACATTGGAGGCAGCTACATGATGTACCCAACCATTTCTGTATAGCCGTGTAGCCAGGCTGACTTGGTATTTGGGCATCTGACAAAACAGGGGTCTTTCACTGTGGGAGTTATTATAACCCAAAATTTCCAGAAACATCTGAATTGACTTTTTAACACCCTGACATACATGTGTTTTCCTGATCATGAGCACACAGCCTTAAAGTGTAACCGCCATTTACATTTTTATTTAATAATAATGTAGAGCAAGTGATTATAATCAACTTTCACATATACTTTATTAAGGAAATCATGAAGGAAACCTATAAAAACAAAAAACTTCCACAGTATGTCCTCAGTAGGCTGATTCTGAACCACACATATGCTCTTTGTTAGGCATCTCCATCTTCAGGGGGCGTGGCCTACTCTGCATTCATAATACAACTGATAAGACTGTGAAATCACCTAATGCTTTGCACCCTGCTGAGCTCAAACAGCTGCTGTGAGATCTTTTCTGACTCCTCTGTTCAAATGCCTCTGCGCTGTGCTCTGTGATAACACCGGCAAAGCCATTTGAATGAGGTGCCGGCGTGAAGTAGCTTTACAGTCTTATCAGCTGTATTGTGAACACAGTGTAGGCCACGTCCCCTGAAGACAGAGCTGCGTAACAACAAGCATATGTGTGGTTCAGAATCAGCCTGCTGAGGACATCTTGTGGAAGGTTTTTTAAAGGTGTTTTCCTTCCTGATTTAATTAATAGGTGAAAGCTGATTTTATTCACTTGCTCTACATGACGATTAAATAAAAATTTAAACGGCGGTTATGCTTTAAAATTCCCTGTCAGCACCATGGACAGAGAGATTGGGCTATCAAAGATTTTAAAATGTCTGGAAGTTATTACATATAGCCATCATGGTAATGGATTTAGTTCTAAGTTTTAAAAAGAATTTCAATGTGAATAAAATTCCTTTACTCTTGCAATCGAAAATGTAGAAACAACAGATAATTAGGAATCTTTTAGGGCCAGAAGCAGAATGCTGAGCAAAGATAACTGATTAGGAGACTTGCTGAAAAAACAAAGTATATTTTATGTATTTTTGCTAATTCTATATTGGGCTGATTGATGCATATTCTCTGTCCTTTAATACCAGTGGAATATAATGTCTATGAATATTTTAGAATCCAGAATATTTGGTAATCTGGCACCTAATATGTCCATTAAATTCCAGTCAAAAGGCTTTTTACTGTACTGTGTATTTTCACTAGTCGCAGCTCTAAATATTGCAGACCTTATATGACCCGTAGATAAAAATACCCTGCAAGTGACATAATAAGTAAATAAATAATTTTGACCTCCTAAATGGTGCGCGTGCATGACCGGACTGATTTGACCACTAGTTACTTTACTGATGGCAGAAGCAGCTGTCACACAATAGTTCTAGGTATTAACATTATTATTAATATTAAACAGCTTTTTTATCTTCTTTTGATAAGTTATCAATACTTTTGCTATGTCCTCATGACATTTCCTGCCTATTCTCAGGTTTGTTTGGCTTTGTCTCAGGGTTACAGTGCAAATCCAAAGCATAAGTAATATGTGACTTTTTTGTTGCTGTTGGTAGTTGACTTTCTGAAGGATATCAGAAACAGCAAAAGCATTATTAGACCAGATTCCAGACATTAGCATTTTGGCTGATTTGATTAAAGAAGACTTTTCACCAAATTTTTCATGTTTAAAAAGTTTGGACAAAGATCCTCTTTAAGCACTTTTGCTTAAAGGGGAACTCCGGGGAAATACATTTTTTTTTTTGTATCGTCCATGCCCTCCTACATGATGAAGCAGAGCTCGGCACTACAGTTCTAGGATCTATAGATCGCTTACAAATCAATAAAATCATATCTGCTCCTCAGTTCTCATAGGGGACAGAGAAATTGAGCCTTATGCTGCAGCAGAGATCAGGAAGCATGTGTCGGGGGTGTGGACCCTGTGGGCTTCAGGATCATCTTACATTCCCACCCTCTCACACTTCTGTATGGACAGATGGCAAAGGCTGCCGGCCCCTTGGTCACACTACAATCCTGTCCCTGCTATACCATCCTATGTAATGTATCAACAGGGGTGTACTACCTTCAAGTAGCAATCACATCACCAAGCAGATACAAATACACACTGTGATCTTCTGCTGTACAATGATATGATGGTGAATAATGTGTACTGTCATGTATCAGGCTAGGAGCAGAGACAAAGCACTACATTGATTCAGCACTGCCATGGTCTCCCCTCCCCAATATCAACTTTGTAGCTTCCTGTACCCTGAAACTTTAGCACTGTGCATGGCAGGGTTGAGAGATGAGGACTAGGTATGATTTTATTGATTTATTGAGTATCTAATGATCCTAGAACTGTATTGAATAGCGCAGCTTCATCATGTAGGAGGGCAGGGACAGCACAAACATTATTTTTTCATCTCCCCAGAGTTCCCCTTCAATATCATATCCAATATGAGACCGAAAGATGTCAGAATCAGCAAAGTCATTATTAGACCAGATCCCAAAATTGGACGTTTAAGCCATATTACCCAATGCCAGGGGCGTAACTACAACAGGTGCAGGGGTTGCGATTGCACCCGGGCTCTGGAGCCTTGGGGGGGCCCCAAAAGTACCTTTGCCCTATATAAAATACCCAATACTATTAAAGACTTGCACTTATTGGGGGCCCCGTTGGAGGTTTTGCACCATGGCCCACAAGCTTTAAGTTACGCCACTATCCAATGCCATCTGTAATATGGGATTAAAAGATGTCAGAACCTGAAGAAACATCAGACCGGCTCCCAAAAAATGTGTTGTGTTTTTATTTTTCCTGCCATATTTTCAACCTTCATAATAGTATTTCCTTATAATGTTACTGGTGATTGTTGAAGGTTAATCGAACTTTACTGTCCTGCACATATCAGATATAAAGAATAATTTACTGCATTACTGTAATTAGTTTCAAGGCTCTGGGCAACTATTTAACGTAGTGAATTTACCCTGGAGTATTTTTATCGGTGTACAGACATTAATTATTAATATACTATCTGATTATTATCATTGCCTGCTCTCTAAGTAAAGCCATAAAGAGTGATGTGTTTATTATGAGAAAACGCTAGTCTAAGATTGTGTACAAACTTTGTACTTCTGTCCTTTAATATGATCCATCCGTCTGTCAAAAATATGCCCTTGAAACAGAAGGAACTATGAGATGCCCCAAACTGATTGTCAAACTGATTGACTGCGCGGACAGTAGGATCTAGAAATACTCATTTACATTGAATGTAAAGCAGACTTTATTAATCACAAACCTGTTTGTTATTGGCAAATGGCAATGCAAACAGAGTGTTTCCCACTTTCCTCAACTGAAAGTCAATGATACTTTTGTAAAAAAAAACAAAAAACTAGTATTGAGGTATGGGCCACATGTATATTGTCCAATCGGTGTGTCGATCCATCAATAGATCTATTCTACGGTAGCTGTAGAATGTCAGCTAGTCCCAACATGTTTCTCTTTCCTGTTACATTGTGTCTGATACATGTTATCCTTATGCAACTGTAATTATAGCCCATGTAATTCTGCCCTATTATATGGAAAGTATGGGTGTTACCGTAGACGGTGGGTAGAGCCAGCATTCATATGACTGTATTTGCTTGGCACTGAGACTTAACATCAGGCTTAACAGCTAAATTTAAGAAACTTTTTCCATGATTGTTAGATATATTAATCTTGAATTCCAACCAGTAAGCTGATGATTAGTCTGAGCTGTCTCTCAGTTTCATTATACTGTCCTATATTTGGTCATAATTAGCATTCAATACTTCTCCATACAACTTGGTTTCATAGATCTTTGCACACCCAAATTACTGATGGAACTGTTACCTGTGAAAATCATTGGTGTAAAATGCTATATACAGTATTTCTATTAATGGGAAGGTAGTTGTATTAGAAAGGGTATACACAGGATTATAGCTCTAATAATAAACTTCTTAAATGTCACAGGTCATCTTAATCTAATAACCTTATATGTATGTGAATGATGTTATTTGTTACCTGATTTTTTTTTGGATTGATATACCGTGTACTAGTTTTTACTGGGACTGGGACATTATGTCCATATATTATTGGGATGACTATATTTCCTGGGTTCCTCTCTCCCCATTTCCTTCTCTGGTCCCAGCCCTTAAAGGTGGTCATGTACATTGAAGAGAACCTGTCACCATGAAAATGCAGTGCAATCTGCAGGCACCATGTTATAGAGCAGGGGAACGGAGTAGATTGAGATATAGTTTTGTGAGAAAAAATTCAGTATAACCTGTGATTTCATTATTTAAACCCCTGCTCTTTCTGGGATTTTGGGTCCAGAGGGAGGTCCTATCAGTGACTGGCAGCTATCGTTGTATAAGTGTGCATACAGAAACAGCTAACTAACTGCTAGGACCACCCACTGGAGCCAAAATCCCAGAAAGAGCAGGGGTTTAAATAATGAAATCACAGGTTATACTGAATCTTTTCTTACAAACTATATATCAATCTACTCAGTTCCCCCTGCTCTATAACATGGTGCCTGCAGATTGCACTGCATTTTTCTGGTGACAGGTTCCCTTTAAGTGTGTATTGGCTATTGGTCAGACTTGGGTCATTTTGGAGGGCCTAGTCTACCATGAAATGTGTGTGTGGTGATATCCTGACATTCCACTAACAGATTCTTCAAGAAAAAAAAGTATTAGCCAAGTTGAATAAAAATACACCCGATAATAATTATTTTGAAGGGATATAGGCTGTTTTCAGGAACCTCTGGCAGCAACTTAATATCCCCCTCCATACTAAGAAAACATGCACACTTTGCTGAGCATGCATGTATATGACGAGGTATAATAATTCCATATAATCTGTATGTGAATCACAAGCAACATAAAATGACTTAGTCCTACAGACTCCAAGAACAATTTTTACCAAAAGAAAAATGTGGAGAGAAGAAGTGCGTTTTTCAATGATTATATAATTATATATTTGTATTGTAGCTCACAGTGCCTAAAGTATAACATATAACAAGAGGGTGGCACACATGGGGTATAAGCTGTGAACACCACTTTGTACAATTTTTCACAAATAATACACACACATGGATGATAAATACAGTACAATTACATGCAGTACACAGAGAAATAATGTCACCAGGACTTCATTATCAACTAACATTTACAGTACTACAGTACTGACAAAGTGCAAGTGCATACAGTCAATGATAGATGTCTATACTGGACCTCATAGTATTGCACATAGTATCATTAAACAGCTTATACATCCACAGTGCAAGTACAGGAGATAAAGGGTTACAAATCCTCCACTATACATCAAAGTGCAAGTGCTAGTCACGGTTACCCCACAGTGGAAAGGTCCCCACTCAATGTCCCCAACGTACGTTTCCTCTTATCGTTTTTGCTTCATAAAGGGGGGATTGTAGAGTGTCTCCCAATCACCCTGCCATCTCCTTTTATATCATCCAGTGATTGAAATCACCAGCATGTGTGCTGTCAATTGCGCTATGTCACTTCCGGTTTCCCCGTCGCTACCGGAACTGATGTGGCGTCCATGTGACAGTTGTAAAGCGCATGTCCAGGAGCCGGGACGCGTCACCATGACTCCCGGACATGCGCAGCCACACATAAAGACGCCATGCCCCCACGTAGCCGAGGAATGAAAGCAAACACAGCGCTGGCACACATGGTGAAAAATAATAAACCTGGTTAAATCTACGGCACTACCCTCAATAGACAGCGGCACCAGATGGAATGGGAACATAATAATCACAATGTGGGCATTATGACAGTATATATGGACCCCGCTCAATATTGCCCTGAAACATGTATAAAAGGCATATCAAATAGTGCCCCACATTTTGATCAATATCAAGGGACATACACCGTCCAGGTAGAACAATAGCAAGGTATAACCACAACATCATAAATAAACAGACAAAAAGGTCCACATCAATAAGAAAATGTCCCTTATAGCTTCCAAAGGTGTTGTTTCCAGTGCTTATGTCCGGTCCACCATAATGAAAAAGCCACAGATTGCAGCAAACCACTCCGGTTCAAGGAGAGGGAGGGTGCTAGGGGTACTCTATGCTGTAACAAAAGTTAAATCAGTTAGTATATGGTTTTTTATTTTACAAGGTACAACTCACAGAAGACTGGTGGAAGCGGTCACAAAAAAGGGGCAAAACTAAGGGATTCATTCAAGCCCTCGAGAGACATTGTCTCTAAGCCACAATCCATTTGGTCTCATGTTGGGAAAGGACCCTTCGAGTATTGCCTCCGCGAATCCCACCATGGACGATCTCAATCCCCCTTACCTTCAGGGAGGAAGGGTCATAATCATGGTGGGTCTTAAAATGGTGGGGCAATGTTTTTAAACTCAAAATGTCCTCCACCTTTCAGGCTGCAGCAATGCCCCCACGTGCTCTCCCACATGTTTACGCAATTCTCTTGATGTAAGTCCTACATCGATTAGCAGACACCTGCAAGTGGCATAATATACCACACTACTGGTGCCGCAATTTATGTATTCTTTGATCTCATAAGTTTTTTGATTATTTGCCGATGTGAAGGAGGCACAGCGAAGGACACTGCTGCAGGCCAATCAGTGTCCACATGAGTAGCAACCCCTCAAAGGTCTCATGGAACCCAACAAAGCTGGTTGGGGAACATAGTGACTCTGAACCAAAATGTCTTGCAGATTATGTAATCTGCGCGCCGTCATCATCAGATCATCATCATCAGATAATACAATAACGACTCACGCAGGATCGGTTAGAAGGACAGGCCAGTGACGCTTGAGCACGGATTTGAGGATCTGATGTGATGTATAATCATTGAAAAACGCACTCCTTCTCTCCACATGTATATGAAAAGGGATTGGAAATAGATGTTCAATCATCAGGACGAAGTACCTTAGATCCGCGCTGCTGCAGGGGAGAAGTAAGAAAACACCAGAAACACCGGGATGTCTGGTTAGCAGTGATGAACGTCTTTATTTTCCTACGCGTTTCGGAGCTGCCTGCCGGGCTCCTTCCTCAGGGAAAGGGAAGGAGCCCGGCAGGCAGCTCCGAAACGCGTAGGAAAATAAAGACGTTCATCACTGCTAACCAGACATCCCGGTGTTTCTGGTGTTTTCTTACTTCTCCCCTGCAGCAGCGCGGATCTAAGGTACTTCGTCCTGATGATTGATTATTTACCACAGTGACCTGTGGAAGTGCGATCCCTGCGGCAGCTGCTTTTCTGAGCGATCAAGCTGGTTGTGTGTGACACAACCTTACCAGGTGAGCGATTTTGATTTGGATCTTCTTTTCCAACCTTAAAAAAGATAAGACCCTATTGCGCATTCTCAACTTTTATGGAAATAGATGTTGGCTAATCACTGTTTTCAGTATGCAGCAAATGCCCTACATTACCAATCAGCTTATGTTGGGTGAAAGATAAAATTACATATATATACACATACATGCATACATACACATATACACGTACACGCGCGCACACATATACACTGGTGATCGAAATTGGAGAACACAGTTTCCTTAAAGTGAACCTGTCACCCCCTAGGGCTTTTTAAACAAAAAGTGCCACCTTCAGCAGCGCCTATACTGCATTTTACGAAGTTGGCTCTTATCCCCCTACCGCCCCTGTACACCTAAATAATTACTTTATAAACAGAATGCTAATTCATGCTTACGAATCAGATGGGTCTTTATTGAGTCCGGTCCTTATCGCCTCTCTGGTCTTCCTCCACCTCTACAGTCTTCTGGACTCCTCTCCTTCTTTCATCCCATTCTCATTTCCGGCCCCTGCGCAGATTCCTCACTCTTCGCGCAGGCGCCCTGAGCTCTACCCTACTATGGGCAGAAGGTTTGTGACTGCATTACTCCTGCGTATACCGCAGGTGCCAGATCCCATCCTATTTTGTGAAGAATGATGAGGCAGAGGAAGACCAGAAAAGCGGTGAGGACCGGACGCAATGAAGATCCATCTGACCAGTAAATATGAATTAGCATACATGGCTGGAAAATTTATGAAGTAATTATTTTTGTGTACAGGAAGGGTGGTAGATAAGAGCCACCTTCATAAAAATGCAGCATAGGCGCTGCTGAAGGTAGCACTTTTAGTTTAAAAAGCATAAAAGGGGTGCCAGGTTTACTTTAATGTTAAGATCATTGTGTTGTCCTATGTAAAAATATCCTAACATGATTAAATTAGCAGTATTTTAAGTTTCTATCATAAATTGAATATATTCTACAGCACAGAATAAAAATGGAAATGCGATAAATGACAAAACACTGATCAAAATTGGAGAACACTTTCAGACACCTGCAAGTTATTGGTGTTAATCTAGCACTTGGTGCTAATTTCTTATTTATCTGACAAACCCTATTTAACTGGCAGCCTAACTTTCCAGTTTGCTCTCACTTTGTAAAAATGGTGTGCAGTTCCAAAGTGACTGAAACCCTCCGGCAGCAGGTTGTCCAGATGAAGACAAAGGGGTCACCCTATCACCCACAGCAACAAAAGTTGGTCTTGGAATTCAGAGCCTTTTAATATAATAGCAGGAGTCTGGAAAAATACTTTTGCTTTGACTACAGAACATCTGATTAAGAGAACTTGAACATACTAGTGCATCTCAATGAATTAGAATATCCTCAAAAATCAATGTAATTTTGCCATGTTTCAGAACTTTTCTGGGAACCCTGAAACACGTTGACTAATAAATCAATATTCTATTCACACTTTGATGTCTCATGAAATACAGCAGTGCAGTTTTTAACCCTTCATTCTCCCTAATTTAATTTTCTGAGATAATGACCTTTGGGTTTTCATTGGCTGTAAGCCATAATCATTAACATTTACAGAAAAAACACTTGAAATAGATCACTCTCTAATGACTCTGTATATGTGTTTCACTTTTTGTATTGAATTACTGAAATAAATAACTTTTTGATGATATTCTAATTCATTGAGATACACTAGTACGTTAATATTTCTGTTATAAGGCTACATTCACTACGTCTGTAACATTTTTGTAGCAATTTTTGAAAATTGTCCCTATAGAAGGATTTCTTTTAACAGTTGCAGCAACATGTGAATGCAGCCTGAAGTGTATGCTTGGGTCCCCAAGTGATCCTGAATTGAGTGGTTTGTAAACCATTTTGGATGTGCACATCAGTCCTGTGTCCTCTATCCTGTTCCAGTAATTGCACTGGTTGCCAATCCGCTTTAGAGTGCAATATAAGTTTATCACTCTGACCCACAAATCCCTCCACAGTTCATGCAGCATTAAATAAATCCCCTATTTATTATATTGATGACTGGACCATATGTGATAACACTTTACCATTTTCCTTTTGTGTCTCCCCTATTTCCTGATAGATTGTAAGATTGTGAGCAGGATCCTCACTCCTCATGGTTTTAGAATTTTTGTTACTATGTATTGTCTCATATTGTCTGTACATGTCCCCTCTGAATTGTAAAGTACTGCTGAATATGTTGGCGCTATATAAATTAAATTATTATTATCAGTCTGAATTTAGCTTTCTCCATAAACATGTAAAACCCCAAAATTGAAAAACTGCCCTTACATATATGTACTGATACCAGGAAGGAAAAACTGGCAACCAATGTCCAAAACACACGTGAAAGAAAAACGTGGAAGCTCTAAAATATTTGAAGGTTGTAATTATAGTCCCTGATTTCCATCTCGTATAGTAAAGACATATTGCCATATCCATGTTCCTGGTAAGGAAGCTCACAGCCAAAAGTCAGACCCTCACCGATCGAGTCTTCAGGACATACCATCACTTTATTACATGAGATCAGAAAACACCTTTATTTATAAGCGTTAGCATTGACTAGTATTATTTCCACTCCGCTGAATAAATAGGAAGGGAGAAATATTTTTATATTATTACGTGCACCATGTAATTAATTATATTCTGATTATAGGGCACAGCGTGACTCACTGTTACTTGTTCATATTATTCTTTAACATATGCCCTTTAATCTGCCGGAGATGTGTGTTTCATGATAACAAATCAGCGTGAACATTCATTTTGTCCTTCTTTCATCTCCACCTACTCATCTTCAGTTGTATGGACATATGTCATTCCTCTGTTTTCATAGGTGTTAACATAAATGTGTCTTTCAATGAATCTAATGGATTGATTCAAGACTGCAAGTGAAGTGTGTGTGTATGTGTGTGTGCATTCATGTATGTGTGTATACATAATATAGTGAGTGTATATAGTGCCTTGATAAACATCTAGAGGCTGATATTTTTCCCCATTTTTCTTAGCAAGACTGGATAGAGAGCATTTGTGAACAGCAACTTTCAAGTCTTGCCACAGATTCTCAGTAGGGTTTAGGTCTGGCCTCTGGATGGGTCACTTATACATATAGATCTGTTTTAATCTACACCATTCATTGTAGCTCTGGCAGTATGTTTAGAGTTGTATTCCTGATGGAAGGTAACCTACGTCCCAGTCTAAAGTTTTTTGCTTCCTCTATCAGGTTTTCCTCCAGGATTACCCTCTTTTTACTTTCATCCATATCCCATCAACTCTGACTTGCTTTCCTGTTCTTGCTGAAGAAAGGCATCCCCACAGCATGATTCTTCCACCACCATGTTTGATGGTGGGGATGGTGTTTTCAGGGTGATATGTAGTGTTAGTTTTCTTCCACAAATAGCATTTTGCATTTAGACCAAAATTTCCACTTTGGTCTCATCTGACCAGAGCAGCTTCTTTTGAATGCTGTGTTCCCTACATGGCTTTTTCCAACCAGCAAACGTAAATTCTTAGGGCTTTTTCTTGCCACTCTTCCATAAAAGCCTGATTTGTGAAGTATACAGCTAATAGTTGTCCTGTGGACAGATTCTCCCACCTGAGCTGTGGATCTCTGCATCTCCTCCTGAGTGACCATGGACCTCTTGACTATTTCTCTAATGCTCTCCTAGCATAGGATGTCTATTTAGATGGACAGCTGCCATGTCTTGGTAGGTTTGCATTTGTGTCATACTCCTATTGTGGATGATGGATTGAACAGTGGTCTATGAGATGTTATGATCTTGGGCTATTTTTTTTCTATAACCCTTTACTTTTCTCAACTTTATCCTTGACTTGGTTGTGTGTTCCTTGGTTTTCATGGTGCTATTTGATCCTTAATATTCTTAAACAAGCTTCTCAGGCCTTCAAATAACAGCTGTAATTATACTGATAATATCTTGCACACAAGTGGACCTAATTTACTAATAAAGTGACTTCTGGAAGCAATTGGTCAATCTGGATTTTATTTAGGGGTGTCTGAGTACAGGGGGCTGAATACAAATGCACATCAGAATTTTCAGATATGTATTTTTAAAATCTTTTGAAACTGTGTGTGTATATATTTGTGTGAATATGTGTATGTATGTGTATGTGAATTAGTATATATGTATATAGTATATTCATTTAACATTGGTCGATTTAATAGCCTTTTTTTTTTTTTTTTTTTGCAAATTCTTCTGTTCAGTGGTGCCACCTTCCAGCCATGCAAGGAATTGCAACATAACTGTTGATGTTCAAATGACTTCTTGCTTGGTGGATAAAATCAAGTTACTGAGTACCTTGGTTTTGCAGAATGCAGTGATGTAACCCCACTGATTAGGAAGTCATGACAAAGCAAGATCAGAAACAAGAGAAAGTTTTCAGCATCAAGCAGTGACCTATTTTATATTGACTCTTTAGAATAGTGGTGCGCAGCCTTTAAGAGTCATATTGTTCACGTAAATCATATAGTATGTATATACTACTTTTACAACAAATTTTTGTCTTAGAGCTTAGCTTTATGAGAGTTGTCCATTCAGAATCCCTGTTATCCATATGCCAAATGTACATCTTTGGGAGGGGTCTCTAACCTGTAGAACAGGGAGCAGCTGTAAGAACTGGATGGCTACTATTTTTGGCTTTTCTATGGGTCTTTTAATGAACAGTGTCTATAAATGGTCTTTCAAAAGAATGTAGAAACCTATTTATGTCTTGATCATGAGATTAAGGGTGTCAGATTGTGAGAAGACTTTCGGAATTACTTAACAGCCGGATGAACTTGAACATGTGTGGTCGTTAGAAATGCACTTTATGTGGCAGAGAAGTCATGTTTGATGTAGTAGAAGCTCTCCATAAATGCTCAAAAGTCTAATCACTTATCACTTTTATATAGTATTTTCATATAAAATAACACCAATTTTGTCCTCTGCTGTCTCAAGAAAAGTCTATAATTTAATAAATTCCTTTTTTCTTTTACCATTCATATTTGAAAAAAACTGGACAAGATGATACAGGAGTATAGTTGAGCGAATCGATCCAGCATTAACCAACGTCTTTACAGATTTCCTGAAAAATTTGCATTCACTTGGGATCAAAATGAATCTACCACCCTATAGAGCAGGGGTCTCAAACTCCAGGCCTCGAGGCCGCAACAGTCCAGGTTTTCAGGATTTCCTTAGTATTTGACAGTTGGTCATTTGATTACCAACTGTCAAATCCTATGGAAATCCTGAAAACCTGCACTGTGTGCGGCACTCGAGGCCTGGAGTTTGAGACCCCTGCAATAGAGCAACCATACCTGAAACAAATATTGTGAGGCTTGCTCCTCTCCATACAGGAGTTTTGCATAAGTTTCTACGCTGTTTTACTTGCTTGTAAGATTTGGTTTGTCTGAAAGTGAAGATCTGCGTTCACCGGTAGACGAAGGTTTCATTTCCAGCTGTAGCGATAAAGGCAAGAATAGGGGTCTAGAAGAGTAGTAATGTGAAGTAGTGAATCATAGTGTGTTAGTAATGAAATCCGTTGTACACTGTGCATTTGCACAATATCCAATGCCACATGGTAATCTGAGTCCCAGTACAGTGTACTGTGCGGGCAGTGCATGGTCTCGCTGCCCTGTATATTCTAAACCGGGCATGAGCATTCATCATTCTGAGCATACTTTGCACCATTACTTTATGTGGAGCAGCGGCCGTGTTATGTCGTGTGTTCTCCTTCTCTGGATCGTTATACAAATGGATATCTTCATTACCAGTGTAACTGTGCATCATCCTAGAGAGCAGTGTGATTAATATTGGTATGAAGATACTCAGCATCACAGTAAAGAGCTTATTCATCATCTAGGTGTACATGTAATCACACATAGCAGTGTGACTGCAAACATATCATACATTTTCACTATGACAAAGTCATATACATGACTGATTGCTAGCCACAAATGCAGCCTACTGGGACCAGGCTATTAGACATAAGACATTACGAATGCATAGACAGATACAGTAGTAGGGATAGATACAGGGGCATCTCAATGAATTAGAATATCATGAAATAGTAATTTTTTTTCAGTAAATTAATATATAAAGTGAAACACATAATATATAGAATCTTTACAAACAGAGTGATCTATTTCAAGTGTCTTTTTCTGATTTATTAGTCAACGCGTTTCAGGGCTCCCTGATACACCCTGAAACATGGCAATATAATATGGATTTGTCCTAAGGAAGGGGCCAAGGAACCCTGAAATGCATTGACTAATAAATCAATATTATATTCACCGTTTGATGTCTTGTGGAATACAGCAGTGCAGTTTTTAACCCTTCATCCTCCCTACTCTATATACACCACGCTGGGGACTGCAGCAACTGTGATTTGCTGTTATAGTGGTTGTGACACTCACAACCACACAGGGTGAAGCCTCTGATACCTATTTAGGTAATATTTTATTTCTCAGACCCTTCATCCTCTCTACTTTAATTTTCTGCGATAACGACCTTTGGGTTTTCATTGGCTGTAAGCCATAATCATCAACATTATCAGAAATAAACACTTGATACACTCTGTTATGACTCTATATAATATATGTGTCTCACTTTATGTATTGAATTACTGAAATAAAGTAACGTTTGATGATATTCTAATTCATTGAGATGCACCTATAGCTGTGGCGACGGATAGCTGTGGCGACGGATAGCTGTGTCGATGGATAGCTGTGGCGACGGATAGCTGTAGAGAGAGTGCATCAATGTAATAAACGTCTATCTCATAAAGATGACAATGGCACCCGCCATGGGATGGGATATGGTATACACCCAGTGAACAGTAAGATCTTGGAATTCATGTGTTGGAAGTAAGTTAGTCAGTCATGCATAAGAGTCTGAACAGCTTTGAAAAGGGTCAAATTGGGTTTCTAGACTTAGTCAGCGTAGCTTGTGTGGTATTCCTATTATGTATTGGTTAGTAGTAGAAATGGGCACATCGATTTCTGAGGCTTTGGTCCATTGGCCAGGTTAGTATTCTCTGAATGTTGGATGGGAGGCTTGCACATCTCTTATCTTTTTTGTTATTGCCTGGAAACCCCGACACATTTTTTAATTAGCGCAGCTGGCGTGATGTCATTACAGAGATCACAAAAGGTTAGAGATTCACAAGCTTCCTTGCCAGTTGCCAAGAGTATACTGAACTGGCTCATGTTATGGAGTCCCTGGAATCCATTCTCCCATTTTTAGTTGGTACTTGCCAAAACTAGCCAAAGAGTGTTCAAACCCTAAACTAACTTAAAAATCATCAAAGCCCAAGATTCATTGATGCAGTTGTGAAGGCTAGGCATCTAGTCCAATCACAAGAAATGATAATGTGGCACAAGTTGATGAAATAGCTTTGGCTGGCTATAAGAGATGGAGAGTCGAACATACAGTGCATCATAGCTGGCTTCTTATTTGTGGTGTGTGTATATATAATATATAATATTGGTCCAAGTCCCATGGCAACCCTCATCTACTTCTGAAGTGCCTAAAATGAGCACATGTACATCTGACCACTGAGTAATGAAACAAGGTAGCACGATCTGATGAATCGTGTTCATGTGAATGACCAGGTGCATGTCTGTCCATACCTGGGGAAAAGATTGTACAAAAATGCCCTATGGTAAGAAGGAAAGCTAGTGGATGCAACCTGATGATCCGGACACTGATTTATTGATAATCCTTAGGTCCTGACATTTGTGTGATTTCATTCATTTGACATTCACATGTTTGACATATATCGCCTACCTCAACATTGTTGCCCTTCATGACAGTGGTGTTCCGTAGTGGCACTGGTAGGATAATGTGCTCTGCCACACAACAAATATTCTTTAGGTAAGGCTTCAGGAAGACAAAATCTAGACTTAAAGGTGTTGGCTTGGCCTTCAAACTTCTTATATGTCAATCTGATCAAGTATTAACAGGTTGTGCTAGAAAATCACATCCAATACATGAAGGCCCCATTTCACGATTTACAAGACATGGATCCACTGCAGAACGTCTTGGCGCTGCCAGATACCAGGACAACTATAGAGGAGTTGTTGAGTCCATGCCTACAAGGATCGGAGCTCTTTTGAGTTTCTGTCAGAGTCTCTGATGTTTGAAAAATAATTTGATCTAATGTTTGCATAGTGATGTCCGGAATAAGTTTGGTTATCCCTTACCTGCCAGTCTGAGCTGGCTTTCTTGTTGGCTTTTTCAAAGATAGACCATGGCGCTGATGTTCTCCAGTCAGTTCTGCTGTATATAGGCATAAATGTAGACTTTGGATGTGTTTTATTTCTATTCCAAAATTTTGGCAAGTAGATAAAACACTTGGTAAAGAAAACTATGATGATGGAGCTTTAATGACACATAGGGCAACATAACAGAACTTGTGTTCTCTGTTACAATCCAATGTAGGAGCTGACTATTGTACGCCCATTTGCAGGCAGTCCTGACTCAACTACCCCTGCTTTACTGTACATATCTATTTCTGTTCTACGGCCGGGTACATTATCTATGCATGATTGAGGATTGTGCTGCTTAGCTTTGTTTTTGAGGATACCTGTACCTTTTTCATTTGGATGTTATTGAATATAGACAACAAGCTTGCTTTCTACCTGATATGAACCAATCCAAAAGTTTTCATTATCATACAGTATATTTATGCACAAATGTATACGTTCTAGATCTTTTTGCACCTCATCTGACCCATTTTAATTACCCAAAAGCCTTTTGATAATGAGCAACTATAATTTTAGATGGGAGCCCTAAGGGGGGAGCAGGCTCACATCGCTGCCTGGAATATTTAGCATGGGTTCATCTAGTACATCTATTAAAATGGAAGGTAATTAACTCTGCTCTCTCCTCTCATTCTTCAGCTCAAATCGAAATAATTCCGTGCAAAATCTGTGGAGACAAATCATCAGGGATCCATTACGGGGTCATCACCTGCGAGGGTTGTAAGGTACAGTTTGTGACAGTGGAAAAGCTGTCTTTATTTCACTTGCACCATAAATACATTCCGTTACAGAACACGTTTCTGGTTTATATTCTGATGAGTTTATTTGGGTGTAGAATATAATACATTGATGAGAAAATAATGTATGGCATTACAGTTTACTTAATAGATTGCTATGCAGAGATATGACAAAGTTACATTGATAGTGTTATATCAGTAAACGACTAAGTGTTCAAGGGGTTGTCTGATTGATTTCTATAATATCATTATAGATATCAATGATAAAGCCCTAACCGGTTTTCAAATTAGCTATATTACAACACTCTCTGCCATTCTCCCTATTTTGCTAAACCCTATATGTGATTTTCTCACTTTACTTCCTGTGATGTTTTATTTAAGTGGAGTCTCAAACAGGACATCAAAGGAGGATGGCCCTGCAGTCCCTACCCCACAGATTTTATCACCACACCCCTTGTGAAACAAGATATCAGTGGGTTGAGTCACAGTCACTTAATATTTTCTGCCACTGCCATACGATAATGTCCTGTTTTCAGGAGGAGGGGGCTGATGAAATACTGCAGCCTTCAAAGGAATCAGGGTCGGGTGATAGAAGCAGAGTGAGTGATAGAAGCGCCATCCCACAACATATCACTGGACTGAAATAAGATCATCATCAGTGCATGGCACTCACTATATTTCTATCACCGACCCCTGATGACTATTCATTTGATGGCAGAAATAGAAGCTCTGGGCGGTGCTACTATCATTCACCCTGCTCCTATCACTGCCCCCATGATGACAATTCGTTTGAAGGCATAATAAAAGCTGTGGGTGGTGAAGGCGCAGGGAATCGTGGCAGCAGCGACTGTAGATACAGGTGGTGGTGAAAGAAGTTGCGATTACTTCTTCCCCCTGTAATAAGATGTCATCAAGTGACAGCTGTGACAGAAACTGTGTCAAGAGACTGTAGCTTTGCCAGTTGATGTTGTCTCATTTCAAGTAGAGGAGGGAGAGTAAGCTGCATAGAAGAGACTGCAGGGCTATCCTCCTGTGATGTACTGTTCGAGACTCCCCACAAATGAAATGTCACATGAAGTAATGAAAAAAAAACATGTATAAGGAATAGCAAGATGGGAAGAATGGTAGAGAATTCTATAATAAAGCAAGTTACAAAGCTGGTTAGAGCTTAAAGCGTAATGACCGTTTAAATTTTTATTTATTAATAATGTAGTGCAAGTGGTTATAATAAACTTTCTAATGTACTTTATTAATAAAATCTGAATTAAAACAGTTCCTAAACCTTCCACATGATGTCCCCACTACACTGTGTGTGAATCTCATTCTCTGTCAAATCCATCTTCACACTGAATATGGGCTTGTAAGAAGATAAGGGAGGGAGTGTGCCTACACTTCTGATGGCAGTTGGTGAATGCATCACATTACCTCGGGCACAGGGAGCTCAGCCTGTCAGCTAACTGCTACTGAGATGTTCTCTCTGCATCCACATGACTCTGCTCAGTGTGAGGACGTGTTACTTATCAGTGAGGAGCAGTGAAGAGGCAGCACGGAGCAACATGATGTGAATGCAGGAGATAAAAATCTCAGCTGTGAGCTGACAGCCTGACCAACTCTGTGCGAGGTAAACTGAATACACACTGACCTCATGTACCCAGCTGTGTAGGCTCCGCCCCTCATTCTCATATTTAAAACAGCCTAGTGAGGACATCTTCTAGAAGGTTTTTGAAAGGTTTTCTTTTAGAATTCTCTTATAAAGATATGTGAAAGTTTATTATACTCACTTGCTCTACATTATTACATAAAAATTTAAAATGATGTTACACTTTAAAGATAGATGTTTATAAATAATAAGTATTGCACAACCACATTAATTGTAGATAATGTTTCCACTTTAATGTAGGATGTATAGATTCTATAAGGCTGAAGGCACACTGAGTGAGGGACTCGTGCGAGTGCAATGCGAGGGAAACTTGCATTGCACTCGGACCGTGTTGCCCTTATCAGGCAGGGCACACTGGTGCGAGTCCCCGCACCTAACTCGCATTTCGAGTCAGAAGCGAGTGCAGTCGCAGCATGCTGCGACTGCACGCGATTCTGACCATGTGAGCGCAATGCAAGTGTATGGGGGCGAGAAAGTCTTGCCCCATACAGCACACAAGTTTGCTGCGCAAATCGCTTTAAACTCGCCGGCTGTCAAAGCCAGCAAGTTTAAAATGACCGCTTTGCCGGTACAGTAAGTAATCATCTTGTACTGCTTTGACAGCGGTGTAAGTGATTAATAAGCACCCAGCTGATGGGCACTTTTGTATATTTTTGGGGTTTAATTGCATATGCAGCATCGTGCTGCATATGAGCATAGATGCACTTGCGTAAAGAACCTGTAATAGGTTATATGTGCAAATATGTTGGCACCATGTCTCTAGGGAGTGACCACCTTGGTAGTTCAGGGGTTAAATGGCCAAATTTCAGAATTGCCGGCATTTCTCGGCTTTCTGCAATGTACAGTGAAAGCTGCGGGTCCTGGCTGTCTGAGCGCGGTAACTACGCAATTAGCATAAGTACATTGCTGGGCAGCGTCCTCAATGAGGAGCTGTCCAGGTACTTACGCAAATTGCGTAGTGAAGCCGCCGCTCTCCATAGAGCTGAAGATTTCAGCATTCACTCCATCGCCAGAGTTTCAATGTGCTCTGGCCATGGAGGTGATGCTGAAATCTTCGGCTCCATGAAGAGCGGCGGCTTCACTACGCAATTTGCATAAGTACCTAGGACAGCTTCTTATTGAGGACGCTGCCCAGCTAATTGCGTAGGTACCACGCTCTGACAGCCAGGACCCGCCGGCTTTCACTGTACATTGCAGAAAGCCGAGAAATGCGGCTATTCTGAAATTTGGCCATTTATAACTACCAAAGATTTTAGGCACCATGGCTTTAGGAGGGTGGTCACTCCCTAGAGACATGTGCCAACATATTTGCCACATATTAACCCTTTTTACTGTGGTTCATTACCGCATATGCAGCATCTATGCTCATATGTCGCACAGATGCTGCATATTCAATTAAACCCCAAAAATATACAAAAGTGCCCATCAGCTGGGTGCTTATTAATCATCTTACACCGCTGTCACAGCGGTACAAGATGATTACTTACTGTATTGGCAAAGCGGGACATTTAAACTCTGTGGCTTTGACAGCCGCAGAGCTTAAATGTCCCGACAAATGCTGCCTGTGGTCCTTCAGGACTGTGGACAGCATCACAATCATGCAGCACACACGCACTCACACCTCTCAATTGCAGCACACTCACATACAGCCAGCCACACACACCCACATACACGCACAGCACTTGCATCACTGTCGTGCATCAAACATGCTCTGTGTTTGATGCACGACAGTGTGCCTTCAGCTTTACTGCAAGCAATGTTTAACTTCTTTTCTAATTTTGTTTGACACCTGCAGGCATTTCTTATACTAGGCCAAAACCTTTGGGGGAGGCGACACATGCTCTTAATTCTTGTATTTGAAAACTGCTATTCTAATATGCCTGTAATTCACTTTTATTATGTTCGCTAACTAGTGTATTCCACCTTCAGGCATTTCAACACTTTAGTCTATTTTTGTTTTGGTATATGTGTTATCCATTGTTTTAGATGTGTGACCCATTACAGTCACTGAGCCTTTAGACATGTCCATCTTTGATCTGCGTTAAAGATCAAACTTGGTACTACAAGTCCAAGTTAAGAAAGAACAATATGTATTCTTACCACATCAAAAGTAGATTGGCACCTGCTATGTTTCACAGAACTTTCTGAATCATCCGATTTTCACTTAGAAAGCAGACAATTGTTATAAGATCCTATTTGACCATTAGTAGTGTGCTATTCGATTTTGACACAAAGAGAACACATACTTATAAACAAACCCTTAGTCCCAGAAGAAATATCTATGAAAATTCAACGACATAATTGCCATGTCGCGTCTGTAACTTCCAGTGTCCGGTTTTTCTCCTATCATGTGCCTAAGTAAGTGCGCATATGTATACCCGGCATGTGCATTCACACTTACTGCAGACACCATCTTTTGACACCTGGTACACAAGGATAGCGGCGGCATGACCTGAAGCGCACATGCGCACTTACTCAAGTGGGTGATAACTTTGGACACCAGGGCTCAAAGGAAAGAGCACACAAGAGGAGAAGATGGCAAGGGGGGAGAGAGATGGCACACACAGGAAGGGAAACAGTTCAAAGGAGAGACTACAGGGGAAATAGAGACAGCGCACAGGGGGGAGAGAGCGTACAGGGGGGAGAAAACTCAAAGGAACGAGCACACGAGAGTAAAAGACAGCACAGGGGAAGAGCACACAGGGAAGAGAGCAAACATTGGGGAAGACAGCTCAAAGGAGAGGGCACACAGGGGAGAAGACAGCAAAGGGGGAGCACACAGGGAAGACGGCTCAAAGGAGAGTGCACATGAGGGGAGGAGACCGCGCGCAGGTGAGAGACAGGTCAAAGGAGAGGCACAGAGGGGAGAGAGGGAGCGACAGGGGGAGAACGCATGGGGAAAGGTGAGACAGCCACCATCCCCAGTGCCACAGAGCCTGCCCCCATCATGACATCATTGCCATCCAGATATGATGGCATCAGGCATCCATCTAGTATTTATATAAAAAGTATCAAATGCAGATGGTCTAAAATTTTTGCTTGTACAATACCTTAGTATGAGAATTTTACTGCACATATCTGATTTCACCAATAAATAAGAAAAGTTGAGCTAAATACATTTTAGTTGCTTTTTGGGTATCTGTACACTTGTTAGTTTAGTGGCAGCTAAACTTAAAAAATGCTACCAACAATGCACAGGTACCCTCAGAGGATAAGGTGCTTCACAAAAGAAATTAATCTTTAATTAGCTGAGTAGAAACTTATTATGGGTGTTTTGTACTCCTAAAATTGTCAGTTTACAGAAAATAATCAGGATGGGCATACCTTTCTTTAGTAAATGCATCCTAATTTAAACATTAAACAAAGTTAAAGTCCATAAAAGAGGTGCAGAGAATGCCATGAAGGTGCCCTATTAGGCCCTGTGCACTTGTTTAGGATTTGGTACAATAAATTCTGCAACATTTCTGCATTTCTTTGCAGTAAAAACACACTTTTTTGCCACATTTTCAGTGCATTTTTGCAATTCGTTTTGTGACAGATTGAAATTTATAACACATAAGAAGAATCTGATTGGATTCATCATAGAAAATAGTAATAAACAACTGTTCCCCATAGACGATACATGAATACCAGAGCAACGAATGAGTTTAAATGATGCTAATAAATGTACTGTAAAGTAAATCAAAGCTGACACATAGAATCCCCCAACTAATACAAGGTTCTTGCAAAAAAGTTATAATTTATTAGGAAGGCATCAGTGATCAACAAGGTAAAAGAAGTACATGCATATAAAAGTTTTTTTCAAAGGACCAATGGTAAGGTGGGCAGGAGGACAGAAAAATGTCCCCAGAGGTAAAGGACAGCGCTGGAGAATGTCAACAAGGAGAGTACGTAAAAAAGGAAATTGGAGGTCGTTTACATGATGGAATATATCCTAATGCTACCCTAGGGATACCAAAGTGTCCCAAGTTAACTGCAATGTGCAGGTCTAGTAGAGCATAGAATATAGTAAAAAAACACAAACCACAGCCAGTCAACTCTACTGCAACAGTAGTGTGCAATAAAAAAGAAAATATAGCTGGGATAGGAGTGTAAAGACTAATGATCCCATCCATAAACAGTCATACTAAACATAGCATAAAGACTCACCCATAGATGTAGAACCATGTTGACCAGTACCACGGGGACCACCCCTACATGTTTCGTAGGTATACTTCTTCAGGGGACAGTCAGCCCTGTTTATGGGGGTGTGATCATTAGTCTTTACACTCCTACCCCAGCTATATTTTCTTTTTTATTGCACACTGCTATTGCAATGGAGACGAGTGGATGTGGTTTGTGTTGTTTGTTTTTTTACTATATATTATTAACATTGCAGTTACGGTAATTTGGGACACTTTGGTATCCCTATGATAGCGTTAGGATATATTTAATGATGAGTGAGTATAATCGTTGCTATTTGTTACTCACACGGCTAGTACGGTATTCGCGATACTCGTTACTCTGTGAGTGTCGCTGAGGCTTGTGAGCGATGTGTCCATCGCTATCGATCTGACACAAATTGACAGCTCCCTTCAGTGCACAAAGTGAGCTGGCACCTCAATGAGAGTAGATTGAATGTTAGGCTCTCTCTGGGGGGCAGAGCAAGGTGTTTTATGCTGTGAAAACTCAAACAAGCCCACCCTCCTGCCCTGTACCGCAAATGCTCGTTTTATGGCTAGATGTGTGTGGGCGGAGCCAATCACTAATTGACTAACATTGGACTCGCTATTCGGACGAATATGTGAGTATTAAAAATTACTCGTTACGAGTATAGCAATTATGAATATTTCACTACTCGTTCATCACTAGATATATTCCTTCATGTAAACAACCTCTAATTTCCTTTTTTATGTACTCTCCTTGTTGACATTCTCCAGCGCTGTCCTTTACCTCTGGGACATTTTTCTGTCCTCCTGTGCACCTTACAATTGGTCCTTTTGAAAAAACCTTTTATATGCATGTACTTCTTTTACCTTGTTGATCACCGATGCCTTCCTAATAAATTATAACTTTTTTGCAAGAACCTTGTATTAGTTGGGGGATTCTATGTGTCAGCTTTGATTTACTTTATAGTACATCTGCTAGCATCATTTAAACCCATTTGTTGCTCTGGTATTCACAGATTGAAATTTGATGAACAATGCTGCAAAACTGGACATGGTGCAGATTTATTTCTGCACCAAATCTGTAAGGAGAAAATACTCAGTGTGCATTAGGGTACCTTTACACGTCGCGATATCGCAATGCAACATCGACAAAGTCACGTGGTGTGGTCGTTGCAGTTGATATAGTTCGTGCGTTGTGTCGTGTAAATGGGCAGTGCGACTCGAAAAAATCATAGGTACGATATTGCAAGAAGATTGTGCAAGCCCTTCAACCGTATGATATTGCATATGTGATCTGGCATGATCGTGCTGTGTTACGGCGCAACTACGATCTTGTTTGCAACTTCCCCATTTAACTACAGTGTTAATGCTCGGTCCCTGAGTTGCTCATACCAAGCGCACATAATTTGAGGACTACAGCCTAGTTGCCTTGCCTGCCGATATTTCCCTTTGTGACATCTACTCTGCGATCTTGGACAAGTGCCAAAAACGTGTGCGCTCCCGTGAAATTGCATGCGATATCGGAATGATATTGCGACATGTAACGGTACCCTCACACTTCAAGATTTTCATTGACTTTGCTGCACCTGGGTAATTATCTTTAGTTGAGTTTCGTATATTGTCATGGTTGTAGCAGCCCATGAGAAAAACACCAGAAAAACTGCCATAGTAAGGGCCGCTTTACATGTCGCGATATCGCAACGCAACATCGATAAAAAGTTACGTGGTACGGCCGTTGCAGTTGATCTCGTTCGTGCTTTGTGTTGTGTAAATGGGCAATGCAACGCGAAAACAACCTAACTACGATATTGCATGAAGATTGTGCAAGCCCTTCAACCGTACAATATTGTATATGCGATGTGGCATGATCGTGCTGTGTGACGGTGCAACTACGATTTGGAGCGCAACTTCCCCTATTCACTCCAATGTTAAATGGTCGTTCCCTGGTTGCTCATACACAGCGTGGAAAAGGGGCGTACAACATCGTAGTTGCGTTACCTGCCGATATCTCCCTGTGTGACAGCTCCTATGCGATCTTGGACAAGTGCCAAAAACGTGCGCGCTCCAGTGAAATCGTATGCAATATCTGAACGATATTACGACGTGTAAAGCGGCCATAAGAGCATGTGTGTTTGAAGACAATGCCAAAAATAACCTCAATTCATCATTGATTTTGCACCTTTTTTCTGGAGAAAAAACATTCCTAACAGTGATTTTTCTTCTGTTTTTGCAATTGTTTGCAAAGTTTTCAACATTTTATTTAATTTGCTCCTTTTTTATTTTAACATTCATCTTTATGTTTTGTTGGGGTTGACGACACTAATGATTTTCATTGTCCAGAAGTTTTAGCTTAATTCATCTCTATCGACTTTTCAAAATGTCACCAAATTTTTAGAGTACAAAATTGGCCTAAATGTTGTTTTTGCACAGTTGAAGACTAACATGTGACTTTCTAAAGGATCGTGAGTGCTCTAAAAAATCACAAAAAAGGTAAATGACAAAAAAGGAGCATTAGGCCCCTTTCACACTGGCGTTTTTGAAAAAATGCGGCAGATCCGGTCAAAAAAACTCATCTACCGCGAGAAAAACGCGTTCATCAGTTTTCGTGGCCGCAACTGCCGAAACCGCACTTGCCGCATCTGCCGCACACTTACCACAAGCCCCATAGACAATGCATGGGGCTTGCCGTAACTGTGCCACAAGTGCAGCCGTTAGGTGGAAAATGCGGCAGATGCGTTTTTTTTGACCGGATAAAAAACTCATCAGATGCTCAATGGCCTAAGAAGTACCACAAGACAAAATGAGTCACTTATCCCCTTGAAGCTGGCTCTGGAGCTTCATACCAGGCCAATGCTGGCTGTATTATTACACAGCCAGCATCTGTCTCTAAGGGCAGCTAGCTCTGACAGTAGCATTTAAATGACGTCATTGCCTATGTGCCCTCGCATTGTCGCTTGCAGTCCACCCTCAGGAAATTGATGGGTTATCATGACACCTGGGAGCCAGCTGAAGTCCCCTGTAACTGCCATCTTGGTCCTCCGGTGGTACTGAGGTATATAGAATATGCAATCAAATGATTGCAGGGTCAAGAGTGAAAAATGATATATAAAAGCAAAAATTAAAACATAAATGTATGTGCCGTTATCAAGTCAGACCTATCAAAATAGAAAATAAATGATACCTTATGATGAATGGTAAAAATGAAATCCCAGAACTGTCGCTTTTCGGATGCCACTCTTAAATAAATTTTGTTGAAAAGTGATCAGAGTGTCATGTTTACCTCTAAATGGTATCAATAAAAATGTCAGATCAGCAGGCATTAAACAAGCCTTTTTATAATCTATGGGTGGATAAATAAAGTAAAATATGCAGATGATGAATCAAGGCCTGTGTCTGCAGACTTTCCAGTAAATTCCTGTATACTTTAATAACTTCTGCCAACGGCAATTATGACCTTTAAAAAAAAAAAAGAAAAACCACACACACACAGGTAAAGAGATATGTGTGAATTCACCCCAAAGGTTGTGCTCACACATTGGAGGCATGTTGCTATTATGACAAAAAACTGTGGGTTTGATAAAATCTCAGTACTTTTGCTACAGTATGACTGCAAATACCATAAAATGACAGCAACATTTTATCTCAACCATTTGGCTTTTCAAATGAAAAAAATATATATTTTCTAATATCCTAGCCCCTCCTCCAGTGATGAGCATCAGAATCTGTATCCCTAGCACATCAATTGGCTGAGAATCCATGTTTAAATAAAAAAGTCCATTCGTAGACAAACCATTGTGGTATGGAGTTGTGTAAATGTTCAGACTATAGTTCACATTTTTTTTTTTATTGCACTGCTTTAGTAGCGCTTTAAATCTGAGTCCTCTGCCCTTTGTCTTATACCTACCTTCTGCCATCTTCATTTTTTCCAGTGCTCTCTGGTCAATCCCTGTGATTTTTGACCAGCTGACAGCTCCATTGTTTCACAACCCAATATCACTGTATGAGAGCCTCATTCTGGCCCTCGTAGAGATGCTTTGGGAGCTTGTGACATAACTTTTGACTTCCGACCAGTCAGAAGTTACAGCCACAAGATGGCGCCAATGGACCATAGCAGCATTGTTAAAACATGATGCCACCGGAAGGTGACCATATGACAGTGGGCGACGGGCTTAGATTTAAAGCACCACTATAGTGCTAAAAAACAAAAAGCAAAACGCTGGAGCGGTGCCTTAAAAAAAACAAAAACTCTTTATAGCATTATTCACATGTTAGAGTATGGTCAATACTTTGCATCTGTATTTGTAAGTCAAGATCATGAGTGGAACACACAAATAAAAGCTATAATTACAGCTGTTGCACCTGTTATTTGTATTGGCTTGCAAAGGACAAGATTTACACGATTATTTTACTGTCCGAGTTACAGCAACAAGTCCTGGCCCAACTGCTCATCTTCTAATGCAGTCTTATGTCCCCCACACAGTTTAAACTAACGACATCTGAACCGCTGACATCTACAGGTTTGGCCGACAGTCTGTGTATGGGCGCACCAGACAGATAATTGTCAGAGTAGTTAAGGATCCAGCATGTCCAGTTTTAGACAGCAAATCCTTTGGTTCTCCCTGAGATACATCACCACTGGATATGTCAGACAGTGGTTCTTTCACAGAGTACATGAGAGCTCAGCAGAGCGAGTGCTCCTGGATATGGGAAAGTTATGTGAGACAGCTGACTGCTGAAACATTATTTGCACGGCGGCCATCTAAGGTATATAAGAGAGTGAGGCTCTGCCTTATGTTTGCATGCCTCCAACCAAAGAATAAGTCTAGGAATTTTCCCAAAGTATACTGTATCTTTACCAGAGACCAACTGACCTTATAATAGGCAATTGACAAGAGAGGGTAGCGAACTACATCCAGTTCTTGACCCCTCATAGTAGTGATATCCAGAGCTGCCATTACTGCTATAATGACAGCCAAAGTTTTTCTATATAAATCACAGGCGCAGTATACCAAAATCCAGGGGTGCCCACTTTGCGCCACTCAGATGTGCTCTACTCATAAGTGTCATCATCTGGAGACCCACTCTTTCTACCGGTTTACTAGACCTGCTATTATGCTCTAAGCTGGAATACAGCTGTAAGCTACACATGATGGGTCAACAAGCCACATGTGTCTCCTGAGCTACAGGTTGGGAATACCTGCTGTAAGGTTATGCACTAAAATATTTTTACTCTATCTAGGAATATTTCCTGAACTACTTCTTTTTAAAAGAAAATTTTTTATTCTTCACCTATTTCAAACAGGCCTGGCGTTTTTTGCCATCTGCATGTATCTAGCTTAAACTGGATGCACCCGTATCAGTTTTCGGCCCTATTGACTTTCAATGGGGCTGCAGGAACTTGCAGGTGCAGCCACTTCGTTCTGTTTCCCCTGGATCCGGTTGTCACCACGTTTTTCACCGAGGCCACAAATGGATTTTGGTGTATTTTTGGTCTCTGTGACAAAACCCGGAAGTACCCGGATCTGGGGCACTGTGGGTTGATTTTAAATAGGGCTCTATGCAACCCCTATCCGACTGACTCTAGATCCAGATGGATCAGGACGCCAAATCAGGGTTTTTGAACTGCGCATGCCCAGAATGCAGTTCTAAATGACATGCCCCTAGGGGGCATGTCATTTGTCCCGTATCTGACGGAAAAAGGTAGGCGGCCGGAAGCAATGGTATACTCCCACACTGGTATTATCACTGATCCTTGAGACGGTGTGGGTATATTAGTTTTTACAATTCTGGGGTGTCTATGGGGAAAAGGGATTTACCTACATCCCCCCGGATTAAAAAAATGGTAGTGTGAAACCAGCCTTAGCCAGGAGCTTTCATGATATGTAGGTCTACTTCTAAGACCTGGCACCTCAGGACATACTGTAGCTCTATCATATTTATTTCTAAATTTACTTTGTGAAAACATTTGAATGCATAACCTCACATTTTCTAATCTATTTAGTGATCAGAAACTTTTTTTTTTTTTACATGAATGATGATGTATCTCATCAAGGGTGAAGGGGTCTTCAGTTTTCTGTCCTTTATCATATGGCTCTCCTCTCCAACCTGTTACACAGTTTTACTGGAACCGATAATCTCTGTAGCACAAACATAAATGTGTTGCTGTGCGTTGCCATCTGCTTATCTGTCATTTCTACTAGGGCAGGGGCATCTGTGACATTAATCATTTCCTAATCTTTTGTTTGATTGAAAGCGGCTCTTTTTCAATGAGGGAGGACTTTATACACTAATCATTTACTGTCCTTTTTACTGGGCACACGTATGGAATAATAGTTGTCCTAACATGGCCCTAGGGTTGAGCCAGGGTTGAATTTACTTAGAGATTAAACAAATCCATATACTAAAGAAATGAATAGAAGATACTCTCAGAAAAAAAAATGTTAATGATATTTTTTTGCTCATTTTAGATCACTTGTAAGTAATCTAGAGTAGAGAGTGCAACTTTAAAGCCCAAAAAGTTTGTTGGGAACCAGTTATGCTTCAGAAGCAAGATAATGTAGAATATACACATCCCCACTTCTGCTTTGGTCATTGCTGTCAGACTCAACCACTGCTGTCCTAATGACATTGTAAGAATTATATATACACAACATTAAACTGAGAAAAGAGGTCGTAGTATTTGTATAGTTTTATTAATTCACTTTAGATGACATATGTATATCCACTGTAGATTTCAACGTTTCGACTCAACAGTCTTTTTCAAGAACGTTTATCTGCGATAATACATACACATAATGACATTGTAAAGCACACCGATGTGTGGGGGTGGTGATGTGGATCCGCTGGACCACCGAAGTGGTGGTAACTCGTGACAGGAATAGGCAGGAGATGCTGGTTATGATTAAGCAGAATACTTTAATGAAGGATCTTGCCAGTACAATAGTGAATGATGCAAACGGATGGGTCAAAGTCTGTGAGAGGCTTGCACGGAGCTCAGGGCTGCGAGGCAACTGGGAGACAACCCAGGAGATGAGAGGCCGGAGGTGGAGACGCGGTCTCGGGCCGATGGAATAGGCATTGTAGATGGAGTAACCTCTGCACAAGCTCGTGCAGCTGTATAGAGTTTCGAGGCAACATGGCGGAGGCACCGCTGGATAGACAGGTGACGTGTTGGCGAAATGATCCACCGGTACACGCGGAAAGCTCTAGGGCAAGATAAGAGAAATGTGCAGCAGGGAATTGCAAAGACAAAGTCTAAAGCATGGATCGGGACAGGGACCTGAGGGAAAGCAACACAAATATGGACAGTGGGTGTTGCTCAGGCACCTCCCAAAAGGGGAGCGTGCCATGTATAGCTCTAGCTAATCAGAGGAGGCAATTAGGTGAAAGGAGCATCAGGTGTACTGGCCCTTTAAATTTGATGAGTGGGGAGAGTGCGTCCCCTAAGCACACTCCTTGAAGCTCTGAATTCAGGACGCAGGCTTTGGGAGCAGAAGGAGATGAAGGAAGGTATGGGACTGCTGGGAGTGTGTGTAAGGAGACCAGGGAGCTGAATAGGAGAACGAGCGGACAGCAGGGAACTGCGTGATGGGCACCGGTTTCCCTTCTCAATGGAGACCAGCCCCGCAGTAGTGGGTAGGCAAACGGAGCACCCTGTGCTGCATGTTGGGCACCGACCTCTCAGCCCAGAAGAGGTTACACCTCGAGCTCTGGGACCAACATAACTGGCAATGGTGAAGGTAGCATCTTCTTCTCTGGAGTCCGCTTAGATGATTGACAGGGCTATCAGTCACCGTGAGGAGCCTGCTGACCAGCCAGTCACAAGAGATGGTCAGTGAACCAATCAGTAGGCTGGATCAGTGGACAATGGATGGTCTAGGTGTTCTATTTAAATTCTTGCTGTTACTATATAATGTCTGTGCTGAAGATGCTGGCTGCACTGTCCCAAAGGCGCTGCTGGCCTGGCCCTGGTCCCAAAGGCGCTGCTGCCCTGTCCCAAGGCGCTTGCTGCCCTGTCCCAAAGGCGCTTGCTGCCCTGTCCCAAAGACGCTGGCTGCCCTGTCCCGAATAGGCAAGGTACCCATATGGAAAAACATTTCCTGTACTGTTACTCTCCTCTGCTCCAAATAATGGACAGAATAAGCCATGTTGAAAATACAGTTGGTTACACCTCACCCAAACTTAACACCTCTACCTTGAAAGTTGTATTCTGTGAGATTTGTCTGCATTGTCCTGCGATGGTGGGTAGTAGAGGAAGTCCTGTATCACATCATCTGCCCACACATCTCATTCTACCGTCACAGCAGCATTCGTGCTCTCTGACCAGAGCCTACATCAGAATGAAAGGGAGAGATTAGAAGAGCACATATCCGCCAATCAGAGTAAGACATGAGAGCTGTGTAGGCAGATGTGTCAGCAGTACTGTCTTCAGATATTATTTACAGTATTCGATGAAAAAGGAAAGTGTGAGAGGAGAGCCATGGAAATTATTATTAAAGATGTAAATGATTTCTGATCACATCCATATAACATTAGGCTGTTACTTAAAATAGCTTTTTTAACCAGGAAGCCTCTGCCTTTTCTGTAAAAACAGACGTGAAAGTTAAATACCCGTATATACTCGTGTATAAGCCGACCCCTGTATAAGCCGACCGCCCTACTTTTGCCCCCAAAATCTGGGAAAACCTATTGACTCGTGTATAAGCTGAGGGTGGACCCCAGCACAGGTATACACGCCCCAGCAGTGTGGTATACAGGCCCCCCCAGTGGTATACAGGCCTCCTCAGTGGTAGTATACAGCCCCCAGCAGTGTGGTATACAGCAGCCTCCCCAGTGGTATATACAGCAGCAGCCCCAGTGGTAGTATACAGCAGCCCCAGAGGTAGTATACAGCAGCCCCAGAGGTATATACAGCAGCAGCCCCAGTTGTAGTATACAGCAGCCCCATAGGTATATACAGCAGCCCCAGTGATATCATACAGCAGCCCCAGAGGTATATACAGCAGCCCCAGTAGTAGTATACAGCAGCCCCAGAGGTATATACAGCATCCCCAGTGGTAGTATACAGCAGCCAGTTGTAGTATACAGCAGCCCCATAGGTATATACAGCAGCCCCAGTGATATCATACAGCAGCCCCAGAGGTATATATACAGCAGCCCCAGTAGTAGTATACAGCAGCCCCAGTAGTAGTATACAGCAGCCCCAGTGGTAGTATACAGCAGCCCCAGTAGTAGTATACAGCAGCCCCAGTAGTAGTATACAGCAGCCCCAGTGGTAGTATACAGCAGCCCCAGTGGTAGTATACAGCAGCCCCAGTGGTAGTAAACACGCAGCCCCAGAGGTATATACAGCAGCCCCAGAGGTATACAGCAGCCCCAGAGGTAGTATACAGCAGCCCCAGAGGTATATACAGCAGCCCCAGTGGTAGTATACACGCAGCCCCAGAGGTATACAGCCCCCCCATCAGTATCCAGGGCCCCCCCCCCTTGCTCCGCAAACCTGTAAAGTAAAATCATTATACTTATCACTGTCCTGCCGCCGCCGTCCCGCCGCTGCCGACATCGTGCTCCTCCGTCTTCATCCAGCGTCTTCCGGCTTCCTCTGGTCGGCGCAGGCAATGACGTCATTGCCTGCGCCGACAGGAAGCCGGAAGAAGACTGATGAAGCCGGAGGAGCGCGATGTCTGCAGCGGCGGGGACGGTGGCGACAGATAGTGATAAGTTAATGATTTACTTTACAGGTTTGCGGAGCAAGGGGGGCCCTGGATACTGATGGGGGGGGCGGACGGCCCCATGTTGGTTGGTATACTCGCGTATAAGCCGAGGGGGGACTTTCCAGCCCAATTTTTGGGCTGAAAAACTCGGCTTATACGCGAGTATATACGGTATGTGCTGCATAGTTTTGTTGCCATTGATGTCCTTTTTGAGCAACATTGTGACCTGTATGTTTAGGCTATGTTTTCACGTTGAGTATTTAGTTGCAGAGATTTCTGCACCAAATCTGTATCTCCTGGCAAAAACAAAAAGACTCGTGTGTTTGATATGTATTTAAATGCATTTTTTTGTGTTTATTGTGCATTGTAGGGTGTAAAATTGCTGCAAGAATTGACATATTCCCTTTGGCCTATAGAAAAAGACTAATACTATTAAAGATTTGCAATATTTGGGGGCCCCGTTGGAGCTCTAGCATCGGGGCCCCTGGGCCTGACGTTATGCCACTGCTTCCCTGTATGATGTCTCTCCCCCCTGTGCGCTGTTTTCCCTCTCTGTGTCTGTCTCCCCCTTGTACACTGTCTCTCTCTCCCCATCTCCTTCCTTCCTGTGCACTCACTTGCTCGCTCTCTTTTTCTCTCTCCCAGAAACATTAATTTGGTAGAGTCTTGAGCAGAAATTAAAACAGAAAGCACAGCTTATCCACAGCAAAAAAAACCTGCACCATTGGCACAGCTATTTTTTGACAGCAAAGAACACCTGACGGCAGAGCACAGACAGCAGAGCCCACCTCCATTCTACACCTGTGCTCAGCACAATGCAGAAGTCAGTGCAGAGAGCAGTGCTGGTGGGGTGGGATGCAATGCACTGTAGTGCCTGCCCATCAAATGCACACAACTGCAGCAGATTAGCCAAGCACTGGACACAATACATGATCTACAGAGCAGTGGGCACTAGACATTATCTGCTGAGGACTGGACACCCTTTGCTGAGGACTGGACACCCTCTGCTGAGGACTGGACACCCTTGCTGAGGACTGACCACCTCTGCTGAGGACTGGACACCCTCTGCAGAGGACTGGACACCTTGCAGAGGACTGGACACCCTCTGCAGAGGACTGGACACCTCTGCAGAGGACTGGACACCCTCTGCAGAGGACTGGACACCCTCTGCAGAGGACTGGACACCCTCTGCAGAGGACTGGACACCCTCTGCAGAGGACTGGACACCCTCTGCAGAGGACTGGACACCCTCTGCAGAACTCTATGATCTGCTGTACCTCCTACATTTCCTACAGGAGATCATTGAGTTTTGCTGCTGGATCTGTGCAGACGGGCATTGTGATATGCGTCTGCCACATAGGTTAGGAGGGAGGGGGTCGGAGCACATGAGGGGGGGGCCCTGTCAGGGGCAAATATACAGCATCCAGGGGCCCAGAGATACTGAACGATGCAGTGCAGGTGCAGGGCAGGGGATGCTGTCTTGCAGCAGACAACGTGGGGCCCCCTAGGCACTTCAGGGCCCTGGTACTTGCCCAGGTGCGGCGGATGCTGAGGCCGGCCCTGCTTTATACTGTATATCAGTTATGCTGACGGCTTTCCTAGATTCTACACACAGCAAGTCTAAGGCTAAGTTCACACAAATTTATATAAACAAAATCATCCATTTTTCATCTAGTAAAAAAAAATATTTTTCCTCTGTATTGTCATCTGCAGGCATCTATACATACGTTTTTTATATCCATATTGCATCCGTTTTTATATATCAGCAGTTAATAAGGTTTACGAGAACACATACAGTTACATATGTTAAGAACTGCTTTGTGTCCATGAAAATCTAATGATATACAGTTGGGATGTATGGGATCAGATTTTTTTATTTTTTTGCCCACCCATAGCTTTAAATAGGCAAAATACGGGAGAGACTAGTGCATGCAACAATTTTTTTCATGTGGATATCCATTCCATGTAAAAAAAAAAAAAAAATAACCTGAACAGCCAAGTTAAAGGGTCAGTCCAAGGCCAGCAACTTTTTTTCCTAACTTCCTGTCTAATTTATCCCTATAATCTAAGCTTTTTACTAATATACTTGCATTATTAACTCCCTACAGTTCCCTCTCTATACTGTCTTACACTTATTGTTTTTTTTCTTTCTATTTCCTGCTTCATGATGTCCTTTGTTACTGCCCCAGTGTATGTTAGGATCCTCACATGGAGCATTATCAAGCTGACAAGCCCCAGCCACTTCCTCAACTCCTCCTTGAAACAAAGCATCACTATCACACTACTTCCAGGGGCTGGTGTCAAATGTTCACAAAGGTCTCCAGCCCCACCCCTTTCTCCCCTCCCCACAGTCCGCATTCTCGGGCCCCCCACCTTCTTCCTCCCTCCCTGTAGTGTGTCTTCTTAGCTCCCCCTTCTCCCTTCCCCGCAGTATGAATTATCATCCCCCTCTCCCCATTGTGTGTTCTCAACCCCCACCCCACTTTCTTTCCCCCACCTTCCATTTTTACCCGCTCGTCACATATGTGGTGTCCACTGTGCAATTGCAAATGTAACGGCATAAGTGAAGTTAGTGGGGCTTATGCACATTGATGAGCCTGGAGCTTCCACTGATGTCACTTGTGGGTGGTGCTTATGCCCTCCTGCACTGCTGGTCTGACAGTTCAAGACCACACAGGAGAGACGCAGCCTGTCAGGGAAGAAAGAGGGGGTGGCGGGAAGGAGGGGCTGAAAATATGGACTTCAGGGAGGGGAGAAAGAGGGCAAAGAAGGCGGATTGCAAGGAGGGGAGATGGGGGGGCATAGAATTCACATTGAGGGGAAGTGAGGAGGGGAGGCTGAGTACTAACTCTGCGGGGAGGAGGCTGGAGACCTTTGTGAACATTTGACAGGCCTGCCCCTAGAATCAGTGACACTATGATGCTTTGTTTCAGGGAGGGGCTGAGGAAGTGCCTGGGGCTTGTCAGCTTGATGATGCTCCATGTGAGGATCTCAACATGTGACTCTCCCAGGGTATGGGGACTCTAGTTTTTGAGCCCTCTGCTTCAGTAGGGATGTTAAAGGTGGCCTGCTCAGACCTGTGGTCCTGTGGTCTTACTTAAAAAAGGGGTAATTGGAATGGGAGAAATAAAAGTTTATAAAGTTTATCGTGACGCTACCTGCAGATTCTGGTGACTAGACACCAGCGCCGCCTCAGTCCTCCGGATGGCGATCGTGTGACGGCTGAGTTGGAACAGCTCCCTGCTGGTGGAGCTGGGCCTCCGGAGCAGTAGTACACCGATGATGGGGGTGCAAGCTGTTGAGGAAAGTTGCCAGCAAGGCAGTGATGGGAGAAAAGCACACGGAGTCTCATTAACTTTACCCTGGTACTTTACTTGGTAAACCGGTCAGATGGCAAAGCAGTTTACAGGAAAACAGTCCTTTCAGCAGGTAGCTGGCTGGGTAGCCATAGAAGGATGTAATGTTACTCTGAGGCCACCTATGATGTTCCTTCTGCTTTCTTTTCCCTCTGCATCTTTCTCTCTGTCCCCCTGTTATCTGCACCTCCTACTACCCATGCGCTGTGTCCTGTGCTCCCTCTTGGCTACCAGGCCCGTTGGGTGAAATGAGGCTCCCTTCTATCTCTTCCAAGGGGCTCAACCCGGTTTAGGGACGACTGGCGGGGTTACACGTTATGGACGGTTGTCAGGACCTCTAGAGAGATCCTCGACTGGACGGTGTTGACTGTTGAGGACTGAATTTTGCCTGCACCGTGTCTCTGGGCCGGTTCCCCATTGCGGACTAGGATCCCCTCGGGCATGTCACTTGGCCCGATGCTGGGTCACCTCCTTCTCCTCTCTTCTTCCTTTTCTTTCTCTGTTTTGTCTGACTTCTCTCTCTCCTTCCTGCACTTCTCCTGTTCCTTCCCGCTCACTCTTTTCACTACACTTACACTCCTCCCACCGGGGCTGGGGCTCACCCAGGATCAGGTTAACCCTTCAGTCCCCCTATACTAAGTATGTGAATGCAAGAATGAGAGCCTCAGATTAACATTACACCCCCCTGATGACAGGAGTACTGCACGCTCTTATATGGGTGCATTATGTGGATTCTTATATGGATGTCCCTGAACGGTCAGACACAGCCATTACACAGTACATAGCAGGGACACATATATAAGATTATCTCAGCACAGGAGATGTGGTATGATCAGACCATGTCCCTGAACGGTCAAACACGGTCATTACACAATACATAGCAGGGATACATATATAGGATTATCTCAGCACAGGAGATGTGGTGTGATCAGACCATGTCACTGTACGGTCAGACACGGCCATTACACAATACATAGCAGGAACATACAGTATATGTAAGATTATCTCAGCACAGGAACATTTTATTTGAACACATCCTGTTGTGAAATCATTATTCCATGATCTATTGATTAAAATGTACTTTCCTTGTTTGTGGGCAAACCCTTTTAAAGGGTGCATTTCAAGTTCTAATCCTATATTTTTCTTCATTTTGAACACGTAATCTGAAAGTCACGGCAAATTGTACAAGGCTAATTCATGAGTAATTGGTGCCAGAATATATTCTTTCATTGACTTTTTAGGTCTTCTTTCATTTATGACAAATCTACCAAACGGTGAATCCCATTGTGGTCCATAACAGCAAGCATTAGCTATGTGTATTGGTATAAATGTGTTATGTTAATGAATTACCCCTGACTTTGACATTGCTGACCTTCATTGACATGTGCATATGTACATAAAACTCGGCTGACAAGGATGATCTATTTCCAAAAACCTCTTGTTTAGAACTGGCTTTGTCTGTAACCATTGAGATTGGATCTAGCCCTCATGGTTGGTAAAGATGAAGAAACCCGTCAAAAAGGCCTATGTTTTAATTGCTGGTCCTATTTGAGAGATTAATGAGCCAGAGGATTCTGCCACAGCCAGCCATAAATCACAGAGCTTTCAGAGAGTCTCCTTGTCACCCACCGGAGCGGAGACTTCTCAGCATGGCCGCTGGTACAGTGAGGCCTGGCAGCTGGCAGCTGCTTTCTTGTAATTAAACAGCCAATGAGCAGCTAATTAAGACATATGTGTATACAGGAGTGGAAATGGATATGGTAATGAATTGGAGAAGTCTATTCATTAGGCAGGAATTGTCAGAAGACTGCAGGGAGGCCTGGTTTATCCATGCTCTGTGCATTCACACTGATGCTGTGGGATTGGACGGACATGAAGGGAGGATTGCGCCAAGAACCGATCACTGATTTCTTCTGAGTACAGTGCACAACAGGTGCAAAGTATACAAGTTTACCTCGTCCTCCCTTATGTATGTACATGTACATCACAGAGCGATGATAAATAGATAGATATAACATAAATATATGGATGGATGTAATATTTCATAAAATGAATAGGCCATGAGTTTTGCTTTACCTTTCAGGGTTTCTTCAGACGAAGCCAACAGAGCAACGCCACATATTCGTGTCCAAGGCAGAAAAACTGTTTGATCGACAGAACAAGTAGGAATCGTTGTCAACACTGTCGGCTGCAGAAATGCCTTGCTGTGGGCATGTCACGTGACGGTAGGTGACACTTACAATGTATTTTGTCTTCTTAGAAGTAACCAACACTTTGTCTGTTCACATGTTGTCACATTCATTTCTCCTGCATGCAGAATTTTTTCTTAAATTCTGAAAAACCCGACAGATTCCATAATATTCAATAGGCCTCCTCTTCTTCCATTGAATTTTGTCTATTGCTATCATGGAACACAAAAATGGATGAGCTATAAAATAAAAAGTGTGATTTTCACATCTAATGTGATGACGGTCACAGTTACAATGAGCTTTTGCCAACTTCTCTGTGTATTTCTAAAAATATTCTCTGGAAAAATTATTTTACCAAACCCCAGATAGATGTCAAATGTGTCTCCAATTGCATGGTCTATGTAAGCTGTGACCATTGTCAGGTATTTGCTACATAATGTTTCAACTATAGATTAACGTCAGCCAAATTTGCCAATGTCAATAGTTAGCCAGCCATTTAAGGGTGGGTTCACATTGCATTAGTGCTGTCCGTTACAACGGGAATGTTAACTGTTTCCATTGTAACTGACAGCAAACGTGGCCATTTTTGAGCGCATACATTTTTGTACTCAAATATATGCGCTACATGATATAACAGTGATGGCGAAGATGGCCATGAGATATTTGACGTTGGTAATTTGATTGCAACTGTAAATGCAAGGAAATCCTGAAAACTGACTGTGTGCACTCGAGGTGAGTCGCCATCATGATATAGACAGATGATAGGACAGAAAGATATGGCTCGATGGAAAGATAGATGTGAGAATAGCATTACCAGTCTTTCCGCTGTCTACTGCTTCCGGGTCACTGAGTGAATATTATGAGCTTAATGAGCGGCAACAGAAGTAGCAGAGAGAGCGGGGAGATAATGTAATGCTATTCTCACATGTCTCTTTCTATCTATCCTATCTATCTTTCTGTCCTATAATCTTTCTACTTTCTATCCTATCATCTATTGCAAACATAATATATTGCAATGCTGCAGATTTGTACATACTACATTTGTGCTCTAATGAACTGAAAAACGCTGCAGTCTGCGTTGGCATGTGCATTTCAAAAAAGCCTATGGATGCGTTTACATGTCCTTTACATTGTGTTTGTGCTGCTGTCCAACGGATCTGTTAAATGGACACCACAAATGAACTCTAGCTTAGGCTGGCCATATATATTTTATGTCTGTCAGCTGAACAAAGCTGTGACTGATTGTTGGGCCCGAGCCATCTTTGTGTATATTACATAGGAGTGCTCGACTGGCCTAGCACTCCTGTGTTCTCTATGAGAAAGTCGCAGACTGACATGTCATCCTGTAGCTTATCTGAGGAAGAACAATTCAATCGGCAGTCTGAAATTGAGCATGCACGACATTTTTCGTGACCACAGTCTTGTTCAGCTGACTTTAGTCTAATGTGTATGGGTGAACTTGGCAGATGATTGGCACTGGAGATGTCTGTTTCTTGTGCTCTTGATGTAAGCAGCCACTAGAGATGTCTGATGGGTGCTCTATTGTAGAAAAAAGAGGACTGTTTGGCACTTTTGTGTATGCAAGAGATGGCTGAGAATATTACCAGCCAACATCTAATGTATATGGGGGACTTTAGCCTAAAGGCACCGTTACATGGTACGATATCGAGAACAATATCTCTGAAACGTCACGGTTTGGAGTCGTTCAAACGACATCGTTAGGACTAGTTGCATGTAACACGAGATACGACTATGATAAATTGTTGGATCGCTGATCGCAGATTTGAGAACATCCTCAAATCAGACGATCGTCATTCAGCCAACCTACTGCATCGTTCTGTGTGCACCGGATAACGATGTCTTTAACGACTTCCACCATTCAAAACAGTGAACAAGTATCGTTCGCTGGGTTGTGCGAACGATAGCTGCTCTCCACATCGTTGGTGCGTCGTTCACGATATCTAGTCAAAAGTTGTCCTAACACCGCGCCCCGTGAGATCATTGGTGATATCTTAACGACATTGAAGCGTATAACGGTACCTTAACTCTGTTTAACAAACTTTCTGGTAGTAGAAAAGCAGGTGCAACTCATTTTATTTTGTGTGGTACTTTATTGCCATGTGCCAAAATGTGTTAGATGTTGGGTTTTTGGTGCATTTGTTTCACCCATTTTTGATACTGAAAACACACAGCATATTACAGGACCTGCAAAGTGAATTTCTGAAAACCCATGCACATGCTGCATATTGTTTCCTTGCAGATTTGAAGAAGTTTCATATCTGCAGCATGTCAGTTCTTTAAGTGTTTATGCACCATTTTTCACCCACTGAAATTAACAGGAAAAAACGCTCAACAAAAAATGTGCATGTACCTACCTTTTTCCTAAAAACTTACAGTATTGTCATCAGAAAAATCTGCTGAAAATACTGAAGGTGTGTACATACCCAGATGCCTGCTCATATTACTGCTAAAATTACATAACACATTTTTGCACATTGAAATTTGCATTTATTTATTTGGATGGTAAAGAATGTTGAAAGTGTCCGTTGAGTCGTTATTGTCATAACCATGTAACTATGGGCTCCTAAGATTTAATCTAATCAGGGCAACATCTGCATGGAGTTGGTATTTTCTCCCTGTGCGTTCTTTGGGTTTCTTCCAGGCGCTCCAGGATCCTCACACTCTCCAATAACATACTGATAATTTAATTGGCTTTCTATGAAAGTGTCCCTGGCTTACATGTGTAGGGCTGCCTGGCAGAGGGATGCGAGATTGAGGCCTGTTGGGGATAGGAACGTGTGAGTGAACACCTTTTCCATGCAGCATTTCGAAATATGTTGGCGCAACACATATAAAACAAAAGAAATCTCAAACAGGTCATCTCAGCTTTAAGAGACTAGTACTACTGCCATGAGAGTATTCAACCTTGTTTGCTAGGCATGTGCCCCATCATTAAAATAAATCTGTATGCCATCATAGACGAAAATGAGTTTCTAAATACCAACAATACTAATATAATTGTTTGTTGTATTTATCTCTACATTTCTGTAGCTGTAAAGTTTGGCCGCATGTCTAAGAAGCAGAGGGATAGCCTGTATGCCGAGGTACAGAAACATCGCATGCAACAACAGCGAGACCACCAGCAACAGCCAGGGGAGGCAGAACCACTTAATCCTGCAGGATACGGCCTGACTCCTAATGGGCTGACAGAGCTACGGGATGACCTGGGGGGATACATGGAAGAGCACACACCAGACGAAGGCAAGAATGATCGGCAGTAAGCAGCTTTTACTTAGATATCCAGCCATCGCCAGATCAGTCTGGCTTGGACGTCAATGGCATCAAACCAGAGCCTCTCTGTGACTACACACCACCATCATCCTTCTTTCCCTACTGCTCTTTCACAAACGGAGAGACATCCCCCACCGTATCTATGGCAGAACTTGGTAAGTTAAGGAATTTGTATGAGCCCTTGGTTATGTTTAGCCTCTGGTTCAAGTCCTCAATCTATGGAATTTTGCCAAAGTGGACATGTAATGGGGTGAAATGTCAGTGGTAAAAACTTCCTATTTTATAAAGCTTTTCTTAATCTCTGGGATTAAAAATCAGAGGTGTGTGTATGTATCTCTGTTCCATTCACTTCTACTTATCTTGATCAATAAAAGGATAAAAGGGTTGTGAAATTATTGGAAAATATGTTAAAGCCAGAAACAATTATAAAATAACAAAATAAACAGGATCCATTGAATTCACTAGTGCACCTGGTCCTTCTACCAGTTTTCTGTTTTACTTACAGCACCATGACATCCATACCGACATATACTGCACAGCAGTGCTCCCTATAACTGGGATGTCATTACTTCCACTGGGTAAACAGAAGACCGGCAGGAGGACTAGAAATGGACTTTTGGGGGGGATTAGATGAATTTACCAAAAAAACTGCTAAGGTCTGATATCCGTTTGCAATTAGCAGGACACAGCACCCCCAATGATAAAGGCAGCACAAATGCATAATACCGATGTAGCAATCACTCTCTACCTGCCATATCATGGGGTGGTGATTGGTATTTTATATGCTCACAGATGAGGTTTCCATAGGGCGTAAGTCACACAGGTATCTGAGATGCAAAGTGTTTCTATACAGCTTATAAAAATAATCATTATTTATATAGTGCCAACATATTCTGCAGCGATTTACAATTCAGTGGTCCATATACAGACGGTCATGGGTAACAATTGTATTAAAAAAATACAATATAGTAATTAAAGTAGAGAATCAATCAGCTTATTGATCATTCCCATATTATTTGACCCGGAGGGTTGCTCAACTCTATGTATATGCACCACACAGGACAGACGCCCTTAAGGGCCCAGCTGCATCCTGCATAAAGATAAAAAAATGATGAGTGATAATGTGAGGTGTTGGTGGATATTTTGGCCTAAATATGTAAGCTCACAACCCACGTCTAGGGCCCTCACACTTACGAGTCCCTAACTATATATATATTTGAGAGTGATTGCTGCATCGATATTATACACTTGTGTTGCCCTTATCATTGGGGTCTGCTGAGTCTTGCTAAAGGCCCCGTTACATGCTGCGATGTCCCAGCGATCCCACCAAGGATCGGAATCGCTGGGACATCGCTATCTGCTGGTGAGCTGACACACAGGGAAACTCACCAGCGAGAACGCTAGTAACCAGGGTAAACATAGGGGTAAATAAGCACAGTGCTGCGCTTAGTTACCTGATGTTTACCCTGGTTACCAGCATCCCAGCATGTCTGTGTGGTGCTGGACATCGGCCGGGAGGTCGTTGATCGTTGGTCTCCCGCTGTCACACACGCCGATGCTGGTCGCCCAGCGGGACACCAACGATCAAAAAATGGTCCTGGCCATTTAATGATTAGCGAGCTGGTCGTTGGTACATATTACACGCACACCCACACGCATATGGTACATATCACACGCATCACACGTTGGTACATATCACACGCATCGGCTTCGCTAACAGGTCGCTGCAACGTCACAAAACCAGTGATGTCATTAGCAATATCATTGCATGTAATGGGGCCTTAAGTGCAATGGATATGAGACCTTAACTGTTTTTGGGATCAGGTGGACTACTTTTACTGTTTTATGACTAGTTCTGGCTTTGGGCATATTTTTCTTAAATCAGAAAACCCATTTAAGGCTGAAATAAATCTAAAGCATGTGAATTTCAGGCAACTGGTCTACATAACATGTATCTGCACTAAGCGCCTGTGTTTTCATTTGACATTACACTTCATTACTTCCAAAGGTCACAGATTAGAGGAAGTCGTGCTTGTCATTTAGATGTTGTGACTCCTCTTCTTTGTCATTGTCAGAACATCTTGCTCAAAACATCTCGAAGTCTCACATGGAAACTTGCCAGTATTTGCGTGAGGAGCTGCAGCAGATAACATGGCAGACCTTTCTCCAAGAAGAGATTGAAAATTACCAGAGCAAGGTATATATTGAGAGAAAACGTCTATGTGGAAGGGGCTGTCCTGTTTAGAATGACACCAGGCACATGTATAGAAAACAAAATGGAGCATGATAGTACCGGAGCGTTTGGTGTTTTTTTTTCCAATGAAGAATAGTAAGTGTGATTTGACAACAAAATTTAGTACTTGCTTGTTTGAAAGGGTTTTTCTAAAATCAAGAATATGTATCAATAAATAGATGTAATTCTAATTATATATAATATAATACATAGTAATGGCAGAAAGTGTTACTTCATTTTGTGAAGCAATAAAGGGTACTAATTCTCCAAAGAAAATTATTGCAGTTACGGGTGTTTTGTCATGCACATTTTCTTTTTGTGTATTGAAACAACGCAAAAAAAGAGAAATAAAAGGCAAATTGGACATAATGTCACACAAAAACAAAAATGGGCTGTGCAAAATTGTTGGCACCCTCAATGTAATACTTGGTTGCTCATGATTTGGAATAAATAACTGCAACCAATCACTTCCTATAACCATCCACAAGCTCCTTACACCTCTCAACTGGAATTTTGGACCACTCTTTTGAAAACTGCTCCAGGTCTCTAATATTTGAATGCACCTTCTCCCATGAACAACTTTAAGATCTCTCTTCAGACGTTCAATGTGATTTAAATCTTGGACTCATTGCTGTCACTTCAGGACTCTCTAGCAATTTTTACACCATTCATTTCTGGGCTTTTTGAAGTATGTTTAGGGTCTTTGTCCTGCTGGAAGACCCATGACCTAGAACATAAACCCAGCTTTCTGACACTGAATACTACATTGTGACCCTAAATCCCTTGGCGATATTCAGATTTAATGATTCTTTGCACACAGTTAGGCTGGGTTCACACTGGCGTTCCCCTCCGCAGCGTTCTGCGGAGGGGAAGCGCCATGTGTGCGCAGCCAGCACAAGTCCCTATCTTTATAATGGGAGCGCACGGTGCTGCGCTTCACTGCGCATGACCGTGCGCTCCCATTCACTCCCGTATGTGATTTGTACGCAGGCGGACGCCTGCGCACAAATCACCCAGTCTCGTCCTCACCAGGAATGCAACATGTCACGTACAAATCACATATGGGAGTGAATGGGAGCGCACGGTCATGCGCAGTCAAGCGCAGCACTGTGCGCTCCCATTATAAAGATAGGGGCTTGTGCTGGCTGCGCACACATGGCGCTTCCCCTCCGCAGAACGCTGCGGAGGGGAACGCCAGTGTGAACCCAGCCTAACTGTGTGCAAAGAATCATTAAATCTGAATATCGCCAAGGCAGCCTTAATGCACCCAGTGCCAGAGGCAGCATAACAACCCAAAAACAAATTTGAACCTCCACCATATTTGACTGTAGGTACTGTGTTCTTTTCTTTGCTGGCCTCATTCCATTTTTGGTAAACCGTAGAGTGATGTACTTTACTAGACAGCTCTATCTTGGTCTCATGTGTCCACCAGACGCATTCCCAGAAAATTTTTTAGCTTACTCACACACATTTTATCATACTGCCTTCTAGCTTTTTTATGTCTGTGTCAGCAGTGGGTCCTCCTGGGTCTCCAGCCATAGCTTTTATTTTATTTAAATGCTGTCGGATAGTTTGGACTGACACTGATGCACCCTGAGCCTGCAAGCCAGCTTAAATTTCTTCGCAGGTGTATTTGGGTTGCTTATATACCATCCAGACAACTCTGCTGTGCAACCTTTCATCATATTTTCTCTGCCATACACATCCAGTGAGATTAACTACAGTGCCATGGATTGTTAACTTCTTTATTATGTTGTGCCCAAAGGATCATCACAATATCTGAAGATGGACTTTTAACCTTGAGATGGTTGATGTTTTCCAACAAATTTAATTTTACCATCTTCAGACAGTTCTCTTTTCTGTTCTCCATGCTTAGTGGGGCACACAGATACAAAATGCAAATATTGAGTCAACTTTTCCCTTTTTATCTGGATTCAGGTATGATTTTCATATTGCCCACACCTGTTATTGCCACAGGTGAGTTTGAATAAGCATCACATGCTTGAAACAAAGTTATTTACCCACAATTTTGGAAGGGTGCCAACAATCTTGTTTCAGCCCATTTTAGCAGTTTTGCGTGAAATTATGTCCAATTTGCCTTCTTTTCCCTCTGTGTTTTTTGTGTTGTTCCAATACACACAAAGGAAATAAATGTGTGTGACAGAACATGTAATTGCAATACTTTTCTGGAAGAAATACATTTCTGATGGAAGCTCAATCAATTTCAAAGGTGCCAACACTTTTGGACAGCCTGTGTGTATATACATATATATAATATAAGTGTGTGTGTGTGTTTGCATGTGAGCATCTATTATAAAGAGAGAGATCCATTGTATAAATAATATTGTATATGTATAGTTTAGACATATACCTACTACATTAAGCCTGTCCTATCTGCACCAAAGCACAGTTTTGGCTTTAGGCAGCAGTTTGTAGGACACCAGTGCCCCCCATTGGGGGAAAATGAGCATTACACCAAAAACTACAGAACTACAGTGTTGTGTGAAGCACATATGTTGAGATACCAATTGTGAATTGCTTTGTGTTTCCCTATACAGCAGCGGGAAGTTATGTGGCAGCTTTGTGCAGTAAAAATCACAGAGGCCATACAGTATGTGGTTGAATTTGCCAAACGCATTGATGGATTCATGGAGCTGTGTCAGAATGACCAGATAGTACTGCTGAAAGCAGGTTCGTAAATGAAAGAGAAAATCTAGAAAGTGAATTATCTTTAAAAATGGTTGCAATTAAAAATACTTGTAATGTTTAAATATAAATGAACTGTAGAACTGGCCATTTAGATACAGCAAATTCTCCATTACAGCCCCTCAAATAGGAGCTTTGGGGCAAGCCCTAATGGGGACAGTGTTGCAAATGTATGTAAAGCGCTATGGAATTAATAGTGCTATATAAATGAATAAATAAATATATTTTATATATGTATTTGTTCAATATGGGTTACTGAAACTACAGCTCACTATTAAAAGAAAGACATGAAATAATGTGGAGAAATGTAATACTTTCTTATCATAACCAGTCAGAATCTGATGACGTACATTTGAGTTATACTATTGTGTTGGATGATACTATACAATGGTCACAATGCTGTAAAAATCTATAATTAATAAGAATATATGAGTAATAATTTTTGTGCCTTTTTGCGGTTCTAGGCTCACTGGAAGTTGTCTTCATCAGAATGTGTCGTGCCTTTGATTCTCAGAACAACACGGTGTATTTTGATGGCAAATATGCAGGAATAGAGGTCTTCAAAGCTTTAGGTACAGCCCTTTAATTGGATGTGGAATTAATATGAACCCAAAAAGAAATATATTGCATATAACATTGGCACGATTGTTATCTATTGTACATTAACCTTAGCATATCAACCATATAATGCTGCTGAATATATTACATTACAGTATATCATGACTTTAGACAATAAAGTCATACATCACATTGCTCAACAGTATAGGACATACGGTGCCATGCTTCCCAACATGCTCTCATTATTGACATGTGGTTTGTGAAGATTTAGTTCCCAATAAGCAGTAAGTAATTAAATGTCACGCTGTGCTCGATACCTGTTTTTAGTGTCCGCTGTGGATATCAGCCAAGAGTGATAATAGCCAGCTTTCTCTCTACAAAAGTCTTGTAATCTCTGATTGAGCAATAGATTTTCACCCACCCTAGTCATACCAATGGTGACACGACCAGAACCAGTCTAAATTGTAGTATCTCCAGTGTTATCACTGAGTGCCTAGACCTATTAATGGTTAATATCAGTGACTGCACAAAATTATCTTCTTTATGGATATATCCCTTCATTTGATCCACTCACACAGGAATAATATAAGATTATCTCAGCACAGGAGATGTGGTATGATCAGACCATGTTCCTGTACGGTCAGACACGGCCTTTACACAGTACATAGCAGGGACATGTATATAAGATTATCTCAGCACAGAAGATGTGGTATGATCAGACCATGTCCCTGTACGGTCAGACACGGCCATTACACAGTACGTAGCAGGGACACATATATAAGATTATCTCAACAGAGGAGATGTGGTATGATCAGATCATGTCCCTGTACGGTCAGACACATCCGTTACACAGTACATAGCAGGGACACATATATAAGATTATCTCAGCACAGGAGATGTGGTATGATCAGACCATATCCCTGTATGGTCAGACACATCCGTTACACAGTACATAGCAGGGACACATATATAAGATTATCTCAACAGAGGAGATGTGGTATGATCAGATCATGTCCCTGTACGGTCAGACACATATATAAGATTATCTCAGCACAGGAGATGTGGTATGATCAGACCATATCCCTGTATGGTCAGACACATCCATTACACAGTACATAGCAGGGACACATATATAAGATTATCTCAGCACAGGAGATGTGGTATAATCAGACCATGTCCCTGTACGGTCAGGCACTGCTATTACACAGTACATAGCAGAGACATATATAACATTATCTCAGGACAGGAACAATTCCTTTAAACATATCAAATTGTGGAAATTATTATTATTCCAAGATCTATTGATGAAAACAAACTTTTGTTTTGATGAAAACACCTTTAATGAATCAGAGGCTCCATTTTTAGTGTCTGGAACTAGCCATGTCAGAGCCCTGCTGCAAAATGTTATATCCTGTTGTCTGCTCATGTGGAAGGTTTCAGAAATCGCAAATTGTTAATATAGAGACTCGTGAACGGCCAACCATTCTATTTCTACTCCAGTATTTTCTCGCACAATTACATAGTATTTTATATTTGTATTTTGTTTTTAAATCCAATAATATTTTCTTGTTTAGTTTTTATTGTATGACTGTTCTTTATTATAAATATCAAACATATATTAAGTAAGTGCTGTTCAAGCATTTTAAAGATGAATGCAATGTGTCTGATCTGTGTGTGCACGTGTCTTACTATTTGTTATCTCTCGTCCTTCTTCCACTGCAGGTTGTGAAGACTTCATGAGCTTTGTGTTTGAGTTTGGGAAGAGTCTATGTTCGTTGCACTTGACAGAGGATGAAATTGCTCTATTCTCTGCCTTTGTGCTCATGTCAGGAGGTAAGTGTGACGTATGCTTATTGTTCGTCAAAGCCTTCTTACTGGAACTGGAAGTGTACTGACTTATTATTAAATAGCTGGGCTTGCTTAAATGGAATCTAAACTAGTTTAAATTTATCAGCCTTGCAAAGTTATATACATTTTTGTAAAATATTTCCTTACTCTATTTTGCCTCATGCTGCAGTTCGCTTTTAACTGCCTATTTCAAGCTCCCTAAGGGTACCGTCACACCTGGAGACATCGCCGGCGATTTCGCAGACAACGCACGGGAGCGCGCACGTTTTTGGCACCCCGCCAGCGTCGCCGTCGCATGTTTACACGCGCCGATATCTCCAGCGACCCTGTGGCGATGTTTCAGGCGACATCGCTGTTGGGGTGTCTACAAACCCCAGCAGCGATCCTGTAACATGGGAGCCTATGGCTTCCATCACCTGTAATATCGCCAATCGCGATGTTACATAGGGGCGATGCTTACACATCGCCTGAGAGTGGTTGCCTGGTTTCACAGCAGCGCTGTGAAACCAGGCGACCACTCTCAGCCGATTTTCCTGAGCAAAATCGCCACGTTACACGGGGCGACTCGCTGGCGATGCCGCCGCCGATAGGCCACGCCCCTGCGTCGCCTGCGAAATCGCCGGCGATGTCTCCAGGTGTGACGGTACCCTAAGGAGTTGCTTCTAATATATTTCGTTGCAAGACTCTGTTTAGAAACACTCTGTGTTACAGCCTTTACCTGTCTGTGACTCAGCTCCACTCTTTTTACTATTTTTTTTTGTTTTATAATTTGTTTCTTTGACAGTTTTTTCACATATATGACTCCTTCTTATTAATTTTTACTGTTAACCCTAATATTACTTGCCAAATTAGCAATTTTCCTTTTCGAAAATTGGTGTATAAAAGCTCTCTGGGTGGAAGAATATTCAATTAAAAATGACTGACATGATTTCCTGTTTTGAAAACGTTCATTTTACAAACACAACACAAAAAATTGGACCTAATTATAAAATCTTAGTTGCTAGAAGCAAAAGATTAGGCGTCCCAAAAAAAGGACATTGGTAGATAATGGGTTAATACTGACAGTTTTCCTTGTGTATGTTTTTTCCATTTCAAACCTATTATGTCCACCAACTGGTAACGTGATGTTTTTTTCAAATTAAAGTCCTGTATATACACCCCACTGTTTGACACTAAATTTGTAGCGTAATTTTGTCCTGATGAAAGAGATGTCTATTCTCTGAAACTTGTTGACTTAGTAAATCACAATCCAGGATCTTTGTCCTCCTGTCATTCCTTCCACGGCAGTGCAGAGTTAAGCCCACGTCACACATAGCGAAATCGCTGTTGTGTCACAGGTTTTGTGACGCAACAGTGACCTCGCCAGCAATCTTGCTATGTTTGACACGTAGCGGCGACGGGGCCCCCGCTGTGAGATCGCCGATCATGTTAGAATGGCCTGGACCATTTTTTGATCATCGGGCTCGCAGCATGCTTTGCTGTGTTTGATACCTGTCCGGGTCCTCAGCTTCCCACTGCTGCGCTGTGTGTGTGGCCCTGCTGCTGCTTTAGCTAGGCTGCTGGCCCTGTCTCTCCTCACAGGTACCCACTTGCTAGGCAACTTGAGTCTTTTCTCTATGTCTCTGACCCCACCGCGTTGCTTCGCTGAGGTACAGTGTTGATCTACAACCTCCACTATCCCGGTGTTTTCTGTGCTGCGTGCTTCAGTCACAGATTTTGATCCGGTCTCTGAGCTCCTCTGGGGCGAGTTATGAGGTAACTCAGTCTCCCAGATATGTTCCTTTGTTTCTTGTAATCCTCTCCTCAGACCCTTGGCTTCAGGCCTGAAAGTAGTCAGTGGTCCCTGTCAGGAGCTCAGCACTGCTCCTATTTACAGGTCCTCCTCCTAGTGCTCTCTGCACTAAACTGAACTGTCATCTGTCAACTATCAACTAGCTACTTCCTCCTCAGACCAGAATATATAAGGGAGCTGCTTGAGCTCCCCCTTCTGGCCTAGAGGTGCTAGTGCAGTGTTAAGTGTTGTGTGGGGGATTAACCCAGGTTGATGTTACTGTGGCACATTAACCCCTGGGGTGCCACACTTATACTGGTCGCCGTATCGTTGCTGCGTCGTTGAGTAGATCTGACTGTTTGACATCTCACCAGTGACCACGTAGCGACGTTCCAGCGACCCTTACCAGGTTGTATCGTTGTCGGGATCGCTGGAACATCACCAAGTGTGACGGGAAACTAACCCCTTTCTTTTGTTACGTCACTCTTTCCTATTCAACAGGAAAAATATAAACTGGGTGTAAATTGAGTTTGGATTCTTGCTGAGCAGCAGTTGAAAGCAGACTCATCGGGGGCTTGAAATAGGCAGTTAAAAAAGATAGCTCCTTGGGAGAACAAGGATAACACAATGCGGATATCAACTTGCCTTATCCTTTCTTCTTAAGAAAGATAAGCCTTTGCCTTTGGCTATTGCCCTATCCTTAATATACATGTATACTCAGCTGAGTAGAGTTTGCATGTGAATGGGTGGATTGGCAAAACAGTTTGGTACACAACCTTCTATGGCAGAGGTCCCCAACCTTTCTGACCTTGAGAGAACAATTCAGCTCCGAAAGAGCTTTTCCACAGATATACCGTAACACCGTGGCAGTACTCTAGGGTCCAGTGGTTCCTACCTTACCCCCATCCAGATCTACTCTCCTGTTTGGGGCTACTCACAATCTGGAGACCTGGTCTTCATAGCGGTTTGTCTTCCAGCTTGGTACATAAACACCAAGTGTAACAATCGATAGCCACAAATAACTGGATACCTAGCCACAGGTTGGGGACCACTGTTGTAAATTGTAACAAGAAAAGAGGATGTGCACAACACTGGGATCTAATTTGCAAAAATACTAATTTTATTAGTCAAATCATTAACAACACTACACAGAAAAACACATGCAGTCGTGGTTAAAAGCAATTAAAAAAGCCTTAGCTTTAACATAACAACTGGTGTGTAAGGTACTAACACCAGTATGGCCACGGCTAATATCGACCCTAGCGACCTATCAGCAAAATCAAGGGCATACACGCTGATGTTAAAGTCACTATAGTGCAGGTAATTAATACAGACCAAAAATCTTAGACCAGAAAAATACAGCACAAATAAATAATAGCAGAAATTGCAACAAGTATTACAAATACAGCCGGTCTGTAAAGGAACTTTGCAGTTAGAATGCCTTTAGATTGACTGTAATCAGTCCATAGCTACCTGCCAAGTGTATGAGCCAGATCAAAGGGTCAAGTAAATGTAGGTGACCATGCAGGCCCCACGCATATCGCCGCAGTGACCAATTAGCGAAGTGGCTTGGCGGGAAATATGAATCCCGCGCCGCTGATTGGTCGCTGCTGAGAGCGGGGACCAATCAGCGGCGCGGGATTCATATATCCCGCCGAGCTGCTTTGCTGATTGGTCGGCGTGGCCGCAGCGACCATTGAGAGACGCAGCACGTGGTTTGAATGCCTCGTCTCTCATTGGTCGCCGCGGCGACCAATGACAGACACGGCATTCAAACCGCGCGCCAAGCTGTGCTACTTTTCTGATTGGTCGGCGCGGCCGCAGCGACCAATCAGCAAAGCGGCGCGGCTTGGCGGGATATATGAATCCCACGCCACTGACTAGTCAACGCTCTCAGCAGCGACCAATCAGTGGCGCGGGATTCATATTTCCCGCCGCTTCGCTTCACTTATTGGTCGGCGCGGCCGCATCGACCAATCAGAGAAATAGTGCGGCTTGACGTGCGGTTAGAATCCCGCTCGGGTACTACCGTAGCGAGCAGCCGGGAGATGACCGGCTGACTCCGGTCACCTCCCGACTGACTCACCTCGGACCTCTGTGAGACAGGGAATCACGGCTCAGCTACTGCTGCACAGAGGTCAGCGGCTCGCCAGCCAGGACATGACCGGCTGACTCGCCACGGACCTCCGTGAGGCAGGTAGCCGCGGCTCAGCTACTGCTGAACAGAGGTCAGCAGCTTGCCAGCTGGGAGTTGACCGGCTGACGCGATCATCTCCTGGCTGGCTCACCGCGGACCTCCACGAGCGGCTGTTTTGCATACGCTGTGCTCAGTGGTTGCCGCGGCTAGTGGTGGCCAATGAGCGCTGGCGTGTGATTTCGGCCTCAGACGGAAGTGGCCACAAGGCAATTATATAGTAGATTTTACAATGTGAGTGAATGGGTTACATTCAATTGCAAACATAAGCACTATGCGATGGAAGGCTTTCACAGAGTGTTTGCTGGACATACATGGAACTTAGTGAAAACAGAGCCCTTCACTTTCTTATATTTTTTTTTTTTCAGATCGTTCATGGCTGCAAGAAAAGTTGAAGATTGAAAAACTCCAGCAGAAGATCCAACTCACACTGCAGCACGTTCTTCAAAAGAACCATCGTGAGGATGGAATCCTAACAAAGGTGAGCCGTCATCTTAAAGGGAACCTGTCAGCTCGTTCTACCCCCCTAACCTATCACTACCTGTCCCTGTACCTTGGTAGCTGATCCCTAACCATCCCTGTCTGAGCTAAACGTGCCTTATAAAGTTTAAGAAAAATGATTTAGAACTTACAAGCAGTCTCCATCTGTAGACTGTAAAGGCATGCTCCGGGGCTCGATTCTCCCCTCGTCACTGACTTTCAGCATGCCCCGCTGGGTGTCATCAGTCGTTCTGTTGTTCCACCTCTTTTTGAAATTCCCACCTACTCTGCTGCTAGCTGTCATGAGCCGGTCTGAACATCACATCTGGCCTAGTGCATTGTAGGGGCTGATCACGTGGTACAGCTCATCTCTGGCGCATGCACAGTGCGCATATTGAAGCCAAGCCATACACGTCCTAAGCGCTCACAATGCACCTGCGCCGGATATGACTTGTATGACTAGGCATCAATATGCGCACTGTGCATGCGCTGGAGTCTGGCCGAACACGTGATCAGCCCCCACAATGCAGAGGGCCGTAATGATGTTCTGGCCTGGCGCATCATAGTAGCAAAGGGGGCGGGAATTTCAAAAATAGGTGGCACAGCACAAAGAATGAGGACACCCAGCGAGTCATGCTAGGAACCAGTGAGGAGGGGAGAATGGAGCCCTTGAGCCCGCCTTTCCTGTCTTCGGATGGAGACTGCTTGCTATATAAATAATTTTCTTTAAGCTTTATAGGGCACTTTTAGCTCAGACAGAGATGGTTAGGGATCAGTTATCAAGGTGCAGGGACCGGTAGTGATGGGATAGGGGGATTGAACGAGCGAACAGGTTCCCTTTAAAGCTCCTCAGTATGTTTTGTGCTCTTCTGTACAGGAATCTGATCATTGAATAAAGTTGAGTGCCGTATATCATGACTGTACTAACCTGACCCTCAGCCCTCCACCGCCTTATTTCTTGTTCTCACCACCCCTTTACTCCCTTCATGGGGTTACAGTCAATATCAGAAGTCACTATGAAGATTATGGCCACTGACATGTGATTTTCTCAGGTTTATGCTTTCAAGTGTCCAAACATTTTTCTGACTTAGTCACGTAACAGTTATAAAATCTAAGTTAAGCTCTGTTCACATTGACATTTTGATCATGATGGTTCATAATTGCTCAGTCATATCTGTCATGTCTTGTCAAAACATTAGAAATCTTCTTGCCTTTATGAATAGACCTTTACCTGGTTGATTGGCTTTCTCATATGACTGGCAACTTAGCTGCTACAAGAGTCACTCATGATGAAATTAAACTTAAGGGGACTAACCAAGACTTGAAAATTGTTGTCTATTGGTAGGCCAAGTTCACATTGGGTTATTTCTCTACATGTCAGTGGCTCCGTCAGGACCTGGATTTGGACAGAACCATCAATGGGGCATTGACTTTGAGACAACATGCAGTCACTTTGTGCTCTGTCTGGAATTTGTTTCATCAGTATCCCGCTTCTTGAGGCAGGCACAAGTGTGCCATTGACCTCACTTTTGTGCCAACCTCAAGAAGGCAGACTCTGCCACAATGGAGGCCAACAAAGCACATTGGGAATCTGTCTGCCTCAATAAAGTCAATAGCCTGGTCAGGGCTCCGCCTGAATCCCGTTTTTACTGTTTTAGACTGACGTCACGACGGACGCACAGACATGTAATGAAGTTGCAATGTGAACATAGCTTAAGGAGGCTACAGGCAAGAGTTAAACTAACTCATTTATTTTAAACCTGAATAACCACTGTAAGTACCCAGTTATGTTAAAACATTGTAAAATGGATGATACAATTTGCTATTCTATCTTTACTACAACTTTTCTTACTATTACAACTGCAATTAACATTATATACATTTACTCCATGGGCGTTTACTACAAATAACATTTGAGAGCAAAGCATCTAATAAGCTGATAATGGACACAGTATGTCAGCATGGGTAATATAAAGCTAATCTGCGGCAGAAAGTAATTAGGCTATTTATGTTGTCTGGTATGTTTATGGTTTTGTATAATTAAACTCCAGGGGTTGATATTGTTTCTTCTATAATAAAAGCTTTGTTTTTATGTTTTTCTTTTCCAGTTAATATGCAAAGTCTCCACCCTGCGTGCGTTGTGTGGGCGTCACGCAGAGAAACTCATGGCGTTTAAAGCAATATATCCAGACATTGTGAGACATCACTTCCCTCCCCTGTACAAGGAACTTTTTACCTCTGAATACGAGCCAGCCATGCAACTGGAGGGATAGAAGGGTCTACAGTTGACACCTGGAATACACAACAGTTTCATGAAAGTATAGTCGTGCACACACTCGTGTATGTGAACATGAGACGAGGAACCAAGACACTTTACGCAAATCTGGGTACTGGAGGAGAGGGAGAGGGGTGACATGCAGAGACATTTGTCCTTAACCTCTCACCCCCCCAGGGATATTGTTTACAGGATGTTTTGGAGAGAATTTAAGGACCAATCACAAGGCAGGCTGGTAAGAGAACCACACCTGCATTTTTAACCATGAGACTTTCGAGGTCTCTAGCAATACAAGCAAAGTAATATTTATATATAAATATATGTATTACAGGGTACTTGGGCATGAACATTTATATGGCTAAAGAGATCTTCTTTAAGTGTAGGGGCCGGATGTAGGCTTCTTCTGGTCTGTTTCAATACGGCACTTTTTTGTTTTGCACCTTTTTACTAATTCCTACTGCTCTTCTCCCTTTGTTTAGTGAAATGTGGTTTTGTTGTTTGTTTTTTCTCTTTTTTTTTTGTTCTTTTTAATGTGTATTTTGTGTGCACATCAGGAAATTGAGACTTAGTGAAAAAGCAATAGATTTTTGGGAGTGTGTTGGAGCGGTTACTGCTGCTGTTTTTTGAGGGATTGGTTTAGGGAATGGCTGGTCCAAATAAACTGTTTACGATTCCCATAACGATGGTACGTACAGGGTTTAAATTGGGCCCTGTGTCATGACAATGGGATGTACGGCCAGTCAGGTGTTTGACTATATAGAGGTACAATTGGTGTGTAACACTGCAATGGGATGGACAGAGCACAATTGCCAGGGAGTCTCATTGTGTCACCTTGCAGACTCTTTAATGCTCGATTTTTATCAAAACTCACTTGAACTAGTCCCATTTGGATATCTCATGTCAGTCCTTAAAGTATATGCTGTTTACTTGCCAAGCATTTGATGTAGTATTGAAGAACACTTTTTTATTAGTTAAAATTGAACAATAAGGAAATATGTTACTACCTACATACCCTTATAAAATAAATGACAGCAATACATGAATGTAAGGAATCCTCCATCAGAGCCCACAATGTATACTAAGATACTCTATACTTTGCAGTAAGATAGTGAATCCAACAGGAGAAAAGGAAAAGCAGCACTCACCAGGAGATGAACTGAGTCTTCTTTATTGAATGGTGCAGATTGCAAAAAGTGCAGGGAGGGGGAGAGGGAGCATCGGACAACAGCAAACCATTCCTTGCCCGTGTGGCACTTCTATGGGTGCTACACTTTTTGTAATCTGCACTGTTCAGTAAAGAAGACTCTGTTCATCTCCTGGTCAGTGCCGCTTTTCCTTTTCTCCTGTTAATTATTATATGTATGCTGTACCTGAAGCGTGCAACCCTGGAGTGGGCGTGACCCTCATGACGCAGGTGTGGTTTGCCACTATTGAATACTGGTAGTCGAAGTAGTTCCAGTGGTGTCCAGCTTTATCTCTTTCGTTAACAGTAAAATAGTTAACGTGACATTAATGCTTTATCCTCTCCTTACATTCACCAAATCCACTTGAATTGAAAGTAATTTTAAAAAATAATTAAATTCTGGGTTAACATATTGCAAAGATGGACACTGATATAGGAAGCCTAATATAAGGCTATGAATGGGAATCGTGATGCTTCAGAATAGTAACCTGGGAGAATTCATGAACTTGCAGCCTTTACTGCTGTCATATAACTTACTGACTGCTGGGAGGTCCACCACTGAGAAAGGGGGCGCTGGATCTTGAGAATAGGGCTGTGGAAATGCAGAACTGTATTCTGCTTTTTGCAGCAGTTTCATAGACAATGAATGCAGCAATGTTGAGCATGCGCTACTCTACTCCATCCAAGGAAACACCAGACAGAACCTGACTGCCCTGGACAAACAGCACCAGAGGGTAAATATGCCCTCCAGTCCTGTTTTCTGCTGGAATCGGCAGATTGCAGCTGCAGCTGCTAAAATTTCAAGATCGTGGCTAGCAGGCCGCTAGCTGCGGTCCTGAAATCTCTGCAGGGGACAGCTCCAGGTGCTGAAGTTTAGCAGCAGGCGTCCGGGAGCCGCATCCGATTTTATGTCGGATCCGGTGCCATAGACTCCCATGTTAGGGGACGCCAGATCGCACCAGATCCGGGAGGATCCGATCTGTGTCGATTTTTGCACCTGACACAAAAATGCTGCAAGGAACATTTTTGTGTCCGGCAGAAAGATCCGAATTCTCCTGGACAGATGGAAACTGGATGGCAAATAGGAATACTATGGGGCCAAAATCTAATCCGGGGTTGTCCGGTTCACACCGGACAGTCCCGGATCAGATAAACCGTGGTGTGAAACCGGCTTAAGTAACCAGTTCATTAGGCATCCAGGGTAACGTGCTTGATATTTAGAGACTGGTATAATCAACAGCTGGCAGGCCTCAGGTTGCTGAATTCTTTGCCTTAGTGACTATCAACCTTATGGTATTGTAACCACTAGTAATTTTATATACTTTGCCTGGTGACACAATGATTTGGAATGAATATACTGGCTGATGGATCCATTGTTGATTGTACAATCCCAAACAGCTATGTCCATTTAGATTTTGCAGTTGTGTGTCTGTGTGTATGCTCTGGCTGCTTTAAGTGTTAAGATGCGTATAATTAAAGTGGGGGATGGGATAAAATTACAATATTTAATACAAAGCCTGGACCACTTTAGAAAGCATAATAATAATTAATTAAAAAGTATATTTTTTTAACCCTTGTATAAATATTTAAAGGCACTTGAACTATTCCTGCAATAAAAATGTGATTTGTTTAGCGGTCATAATGATAAACAGATTTTTTTGTAATGTGAAAAAGTTACAAACTAAACGATTATTGTACAAATTTTATAAGAAAAAAACATTCAAAAGTTAAAATTTGTATTTTCAAGAACTGTCTCTGGTAAAAAAAAAAAATGCAAAAAAAAGCTAACAAAAAAATTGTTTAAGTTTCTTAAATGTGCCATAGCCAAAATGTCACTTAGCTGTATTCAGATATTGTTATAATAGTGTTAATGTTTGGTTAATGTGGTGTGATGAATATGCTGCAATTAATACAAGGATAGAGCGCAAAGAATTTCAGCTAGAATTTCCATAAACACACAGAGGCGGACATATCAATGGTGCAACCTGTGCAGTCACACAGGGGCCCTTTCCTGTCTGTGTCCTCCAGTATATGCACTTATAGAACCCTAACCAGACTGCTGGTGATATATCATTGCCTAACGTGCATTTATAAATATCCATATTACTCCAGCTCCCCTTCTAATGACATAGGATATCAAAGAAAATCTTTATTGATCTGTCCCCCATATGCCCATGATTTCTTACTTGGAATCTGCATTTGTGATGATTGAGCCTGTGACTGTAAGAGGACATCCATCTCTGTGATTTTGAGTAAAATGATGGGCAGCTTTCTTGGGGAAGAAGGACTTTGGCCTCTTAAAGTGAATCTGTCAGCACGTTTTTGCTATGTGATCTGAAGGCAGCGTGCTGTAAGGGTTAACAGAGAATTCAGTGATGCCTCTCTTGTCAAGGTCTGTGGTGCTGTTTATTTGCAATTTTTGTTTTAGCAGCAGTAGCTTATCATTGCGGTGACTATCTGGCTCGTGCCATGTTGTTTGACACACCCCCTCCACTGATTAGCACCTCACTGTCAATGTACAATGTCTATACAGAGCCTGATGTGGGTGGGGGCTTCTGCTAGCAAAACTGCATGTCTAAATCTAAAAACTCTGTGATAGCACCGCTGTACTCAGCATTCTAAGTGATACATCGTTGGATTCAGGGTCTCTTTTCCTACATCATGCTGCTCTCAGATGAAGCAGCAAAAATGTGCTGACAGATTCCCTTTAAATAATAAAAGTGTATATAGTACTGACCCCCTGCCAGAAGTCATAGTTCTCTTTCATTCCTTTTGGGCTCAGACGTTGCTGAATGCTTACTAATTCTTATTACAAGAAGTTAATTGTACGTCAGTATGTAACGGTTTGGGAATATTTCGCTTTTACAGCCTTTATTCATCACAGTACGTATTAAGCTGCAGAATTACTTAACAGTAAGTCCATCACTGAGCATTTTAAGATCTAAACCAACTTCGAAGTGTATTTATTATGACATCAAAATTGAATTTTGCTTTTACTATGATACATACAGGCTGTAGAAGCAAAACTGTGAAAATATTTTTAAGAGAACACTATTGCAAATAAATACTTGAATTTAAGTTACAAAAAATTGGCCCCAAAGAAATCTAGAATCTTTATGGTTACAATAATCATAATCACTCTTTATGGTTACAATAATCATAATCGCTCTTTATGGTTACAATATCATAATCACCTATTTGTTTTCTATTTCTTAATATTGACTTATACCTGTAGGTGTGGAAACCGTTATTATAATATGAAATGCATAAAATTCAATCAGAGCCTTTCTATAATGTAATATCATGCATTCATCACATATACATAGTGCAGACTGGCTCTAGGGGAAGGTGAAGCGGATGAGATGACTGAGGACTTGAACACTGCCCACTCAGGAGTCTGCTCATCCTTGCTATCGACTGCAGCGCATTCATTGTGCATTATTCCCTCTGTTATGAATTGTATTTGCTTTGAAACATTCCATGAATCTTTCTGTAATTGTTTGAAAACCATTTTGTTTGCACTTTTTCCCCATTCCTTCTAATGTGCAATATGTAAATAGAATATGTAAAATATATAAATACACCTTGCTCCCTCAGGGAATTATTCATCCATCTCGCTAGGCTGTCACATTGGAGAAGATGCCAGAAAGGGGCAATCATGATCCTGCAATTAAACTTTTTTGTAAAGGGAAAAAAATGTCAGTTATCCTTCATTACACCATGGAAAGTTCTCCCTTGTCCCTTGTCCAATGTTTTCTACTTTTTGACTAATATTCAGATTATATCTAAACCGTGCACAAAACTACATAAACGAGCTATAAAAGAAGCTTGGTCCACCAATTAGATTGCATAGTGTTTAATTGGCAATAAGGTGGTTGTAGTGCAGTTGTTATGTGGCTGGCTCTACACGGACTACTACTATTATGTTTTTTGATGTATTGTCTATCAATACATATGTATACACTGTAAAGCTGCCCATACATATCTCAACAGATCATCCGTGAGCTATGGGATCTGTGGACAATCAAGAACATAAGATCATCATATAATTCTTTTGCCCAATAATAAGTGGTGCCAGCTGCTCACTCTGCCATAAATATAACATATCAGATGAGCAGGAAATTTAATATGGGTGGGATACAGCAGGACTGATCATTTTTTGACTGAAAACCTTTATTTCTGCTCTAAAATGTCTACAGCTCCCCCTTTTTTTGCAGTTCCATTAAACTAATAATGTAACACATATGAGAGTAACACATATAGTATGTGTTTTTGGATGGCACAATTGATTACACAATATTTGATGTTGTATTCTAATTTTCTATGTAGGGATTTGGTTATAGAAGCTCTCCCTAGTCTGTTAGAACTACAAGTATATGTGCATGTCGTGTATATGTGTTCACTTATCAATCACCATCTTCTCTGATTCCCAGTGCCGCTGCCTACCTCTTCTGAACCAAGTGACCATTATTTAGACTAGATATCTCCAACATCCTCTGTGTTAGCCAGTTGGTTTTCCTATGTAAACCTCCCATTGAGGCTGCCATAGGATTACAACAAGAAGGTAATACATACATAATACGCTGTATGATCCAACTAATTGGAATAACAGTTTCATTGTTCAGAAGAGCCACGTGGAACGTCGCTGGGAACCAAAAAAAGATGGCGATGGTTAAGTATTTAAACACATATACACTAATATATATGTGCCAAAAAAATAAAGGGAAAACTTCAACATTGCATTGTGTTGTTAAATGTTCCCTTTATTTTTTTGAGCAGTGTATATGTACATATTATGTATAGATAGTGTAGATGTACAGCAAATGGGAATACAACATCAAATATTCAATATGTAGTCATCACTATTGATGAAGAAATCCATCTGCATTCATCATCTGTACCGATATGTTTGTCAGCAGATTAGTGTGACATTAGTCCTTAAACTGGACTTCACCATCCATTCCTAAATCCAAATGGGCGATATGGATGGCTTGATATTAAGTACGTTATTATTGAAGAAGGACCTGTCACTTGCCTTAAATATATAGTTTTACCTTGTCTCCTGATTTTGGCTTTGTTCCTGCTCCTCTCCGTTCCTCAGATGTGGACTCCTCTTCACTGTATTTAAATCTAGACATCTAACTATTTAACCAAGTAAGAGTGGTCTTCTAATCCTCTCGGTGGGAGTCTGTTGACCACGCCCAGTTGTCTAAAAAAAAAAAGACATTTAAATGGAGGGAAGAGAAAGTCATATACCGGCAACAAAAAGCCAAAGGAGCAAAAATTAACAATGCCAACAGCTTAATGGTAAGTAACATGTCCCCTTTAGAATTAGGGCATGTTCCCACGATCAATATTTGCCGCAGTTTGGATGTAGCATGTGGTCGATACGCCCAAAAGGCTGCATAGTACAGTACAAGCACAGTGGATGGGTTTAGAGAAATCCAGTGTCCACTGAACTTGTTTCCTCCGCAGCGTAAACTGACGTGGGGCAGTGTTCTGCCACAAGGATAGTCTTTGAATGCAGGGAAAAGCCGCCACGCCCTGAACACTGACCATGGGAATGGACGGCTGCGTTCACCCTTAGAGATCATAGAGATCACCGGCTGTCCCGCAGGAGAGGAGACACTGCGTCCAAGATGCAATATCTCTGGATCATGTGGACATAGCTTTAAAGTTTTTGGAACAGCTTTTGGCTGTGATGTCTCAGTCCCTGCCAGTAAATCAGTAATCGATCTCTACATTTCTTCTTTACTTTTTCAGAGATGCAGCACACAGGATTCCAATATATTAGTGACAGATTCCCCTTGGATTAATCTCCCTGTTCTGACTGGAATGTAGCACCCTCACATAAAGCCACTGAAACATTGAGAATTAGCAGTGTTAACATTGTAGATAGATTGATTTTATTGTTTAGCTGTTTATTCTGCTTTTTTTTTTTGTTTGTTTGTTTCTGCATCTAAAACCATTTTATGTCTCCACATATATCAATTTAAAACATGGATACAATAAATCTACTCCGAGAGGTTATCCAGCCATAAATAACTGAATGTCGAAGCAATAAACCTACATTGTCTTTATCTCTTGAAAATACACCGGCATGTTCACATTTTTTCTGCTCTTTGTGTCAATATGAAATTTCTGTTTTGTCTTAGATGGTTTGAGTCTTGTGAAATACTAGTGTATTCGATTTGTTTTAACGTTTTTCAGAAATCGGACAGATGAGTACAGACAATAGGAAGGTTGGAGTGCGGCCATCCAGACACGGCCTTGTACAATACTTTCCTTGACAAACTTTAGTAACCATATTATTTACGGCATTGCTCAGATTATACACAGTACTTTCTCCCCTGTTAGTATCGGCATGACAGTCATTGCTAATAATTGAATTTCATGACTAATTACATTTTTAGATTAATCATATCCTATTAATCCACCTTTAAGATTCATACAAGACATTATTTTTAGACATTTTCAATCAACCTCTCTATCCGATCAGTATTCAGGACCAAATGTAAAATATTCACCAACTCTTGCTGGAAATGATATAGTTTATAGTAATAGGTATAGAGGTTAAAAGCACGATGAGCGGAAATAAATGTGGTTTTTACCCTCTGATTACATTTATAAATAAGCATGACCTTGGTCAGAAAGCAGATGTCCAAACAAGTAGTTATTGATGCCAGCCCCCCAGGTATCTTGTAATTGGAGTGGCGTGTAAAATTGAGAGATTTAGTTTCCAGAATGTTCCCACTTATTTTGTATTTTAATACATGATCTGCTTGGAGTGTCGGCAGAACTACTAAATTGCTTACGTTCACACTACTGAGACACTAGAAATGATTCTGCGGGAATAAGAGAAAGCACCCCAATTCTGTTCCTCCCATGGGAGTTACTGCTTTCTGCTTGGTGACCAGAGAACTAAGCTAACTGATCAAACCTTCTTTCTATAGAAATCTTAAGCCGTTACCAACTCTGCGAAATGATGTTGAAATTTGATTTTTGAGGCCAGACCATCTCTTCCACTGGCTAAATATTAAATTAGTTCACAAATTGCGATTCCCAAAATTAGTACGGTAAATTAATTTACTTGTTCCTAGAGATTTTCGTTTTAACTTGGTGCAATATGTTAGAACCTTAAAACACCTGTAAAGGCCTTGGGGAAATGCCCAATATGACTTGTTTTATAGGACTGGTCAAGTAAATGATATGAGGTTCGCCTATGTGTCCTCTGCCTTGTCATTATGACAGAAGACTGCATTTTTGCAAGCTGAGCTGAGACCTCCTTAGATCACTATAATGAAGGGGCCTCAGTGATCTTTCCATATCTTCCTCAGTTAGGGAATGTGCATTGTAATCCTGGTAATTTCAAAAGGAGGCTCAAAACTTGGAAGTATGGAAACCTCAGAGATATTCTGAAGGTTCTTTGTGCCGAGAAGAGACAAGGTGATCCAGCCCACCACAATAGTATCTCCTTACAGTATGGAGCACAAAGTCTTCTCTGGAAGGACGTGATGCATGAAGAAATGAAAGGAACTCAGACTTCATGAACTCGTAATCTTCTTTATTTAGGTAAGTATATACAAATGGGGCAACATGGTGTCAGTAACAAGCATGTTTTGTCCGTGCTGTCCATTTGTATATACTTGCCAAAATAAGGAAGATTATGAGTTCATGGAACTGGATTTGTTTCCTTTCTTGGCTGAGATGAGTACCTTAGTCACTTCACTATAGAAATAGATTGGGGTCTTGCCTTATAGACTGCAGCAATTTGATCATACACATTAGAGAAAGTCATTTGAAGCTACTGTTTTCTATAATCCTGAATAATAGTAGACGTTGAGTAAAAGAACGTTCAATCATGATTGATGATTGATTTTACCATGCCCACTCCTTTGCCTAGTGGGGTCTAGCAGTGGCTCATTCCCCTCCTCTCAATGTGAGTATATGCATTCATGTGTAAGGGGAAGTTAGGAAGAAAAGCTGTCGGCCAAATGAGCTTTCCACCGATACACTGGAGGTATATCATCACCATTACAGATAAAGGCGAACCTTCCCTTTAAGACTTATCCAGAGCAGATAGAGGTTAAATCCTAAGCTCCTACTGATGCACTTTTCTAGTTTCATATGACGTAAATATATACTTGAATCAAATGTTTTCTTTGCCTGTTTTTTTTTTCGATGTGACCAGTTAAGTAAACTAACAGTGAACTACTGACTATAGCACAGTTCATTATGATCCACCCACAGAGACGTGAATTGACCAAATGCTGGGCCAGGTTTGTGGAAATGTTTATATTACAGAGTTAGACTAATAATTAATACGACTTTTCATACAAAGACTATACAGAATAGCAAAGATCTACGCATATATTTTAATTAAGTTAAAGCGACTCTTTCATGTGCTGGAAATATGAAATAAAGGCCTAATAATCATGCAGTCTAATGAATATACATGCAATCTGTACTCTGGCAATATACAGGCTCTATGTATTTACACATTATATGTTTCTACTCAGTGACACTATATCTTTGTTTGACTCACTTTCTGTAAGATGTTTGCCAGCTAAACTTTGCAGGCATCCTTGGCAGATAAAGAGGGTATTGATATCACTATATTGGTTAAATGCCATTTAAGTATGCTCTCTGTTAAAGGCTTGACGGAGCCTGATCTGTTAATTCTTTGTGTTTTTTTCTTGTGTGGTGCTAGCTTATGGTACATATTTTGTGATCAAAATTAAGATCCCAGTTTTTTGGGTCTGTTCAATTTTGGCTGACTATATAAATATATACATAAATATATATTTATAAATATATATATATACAACAAAACTCTGCACCTATCTGGCAGGTATCTGTATCAGACACTGAGTCCAGGGTATTCTTCTCTAAATACAATCAAATTGTAAATTATTCTGCAATAAATTTAATCAGGAGCTGATCCACTTGAGTGTCGGTGTTGTTTTGTGATCTGTCTTTATCTTTCTTTGGATACAATCACAACTAACTGGGTAAAACACTTTTGGAGCACATCACACCAATTTGATGTTATCATAGCATAATGCAGTTTAATAATATAACGATTTATTGTTCATATATAAACAAACATTAAAACAAAGGTAATCGACAATAAACAAATCCTGGGACGTCTGATGCTACCAACTATATTCTGACCTTTCACGAACCCATGTCCTTTTTCGTACTCTACATTTGGATGGAATACAAGAAGCGAGGATTAGGCCCCTTTCACATCTAAGCCAGGTCTTCGTTTTGCAAAATTTGCGTTTCTATACATTTTTACTGCTAAAAACGCATCCAAACGCATGTTTTTGCCCCCATTGATTTTAATGGAAACGCATTCAAAACACATGCAAAAACGCATGCAAAAATGTACGTGCGTTTTCAAAACACACAAATGCATGCGTTTTTGCCAACACCGCGCTAGACACATTGCCAGACGTTTTGGCTGCGTTTGCAAAAACGCATGCGTTAGTGCATTTTGAAAGCGCACATACATTTTTGCATGCGTTTTGAATGCTTTTCCATTAAAATCAATGGGGGGCAAAAACGCATGCATTTGGATGCATTTTTAGCGGTAGAAACGCAAATGTAGCAAAATGCAGACCTGGCTTAGATGTGAAATAGGCCTTAGACTTTACTGAACAAAGACCCCAAAACCTGTAAACTCTTTTGCTAGTTTTCATAAAATATAAGTTTTCAAAACAATTTCAGAAACACAGTCTTGGGGTAACATGTATGTATCTTCCACATGTTAAGAAACCATTTAGGAACTGTATTGTAAACTTAAAGTGGTTGTGCCATGAAGAATTGTACTTTAATTAATAGATCTTAGAAAAAAAATGAGTTCCACAATTGCAACACAGATGGGTTGAACACAAATTACCGTAAATAGGGAGCCTTTTAGGATCCCAAAAGAGCCGGCTCTTTCTGGTGATTGGAGCCATGAGAGACGCCGGATCACCAAAAAGATACGGACTGCCCATCACTAGGGCAAAGGCAGAGCTAAGCACTGCTGCTTGTAGTGAAAGTGAAAGTGGAGGCAGCCGCAGCTTGCTCTTTTCCATACTAACAGGAGCCAGCTGCTACTTGCACGGTGGGACGGGTGCGGTCACAGTCGCAACCTTGGTAGTTGCGCCCCTGGCCCCAGAGACTAACAGGCCTTGTACTGGCCATGTGGTCTGCTACTACTAATTGTATGCAAATGAGAGCAGAACTCTGTGGAGGCCAATATGTGACTTCCAGGTCTCCTTGTCCTTTGTGCAGAAGATATTTTTAAATGACATTGGCTCTATGTTTGAGGTCATTGTCCTCCAGCAGAATACATTTGTAACCAATAAGATGCCTCCCTGATAGTGTTGAGGGGTGGATAAGTATATGTCTGTATTTCTCAGCAATGAGAACACTACTAATCCTGACTAGTGAAGAGCGAGCACTAAATGCTCGAGGGCGCTATACTCGAATCGAGCAGATCAGACATTCGGACGGGCTTGATTCGAGTAATGAAAGTGAATGGGAAATGTGAGCATTTTTACAGAAGACTTTACCAGGAGGGCTTTAGTGGATGTAGTGAAGTGGATGGTAACCGTATGAGGAAGACACTTGAATGCATCTCTTAATTCCAGGTCGCTGCTGGGAACAATGATGTTAGAGTATTACTCCACTCTTATGGACCAACAATAAAACATACAAAACTGAAGATATAATTAATTTCATAGGAAATAATGTTAGTAAACATTTTTTCCTGTATAATGACTTTTATATGAGGCAAAATTAAAAAGAGAAAAGACTGTATTTCCCCAAAGCCTATGACTACTGAAGATGGCATAGTAGAGGGGGAAATAAAACAACAGCCACTGATAATCACCAGTAACTGTAATTTCAACATTTTACTTCCTTATCTGGGCATACTAATAGCTGAGCCAGTGCAGAATGTGAACAGGTCTGTAGAATTGTGTTCACACCACCAAGAATCTATACCACAAAAAAGACAGTATAAAAAAAAAAAGTCTAAAAATATTCTGCTATTTAGGTAAAAGTAAAAAGCAAGTGCAAAACAGTGTCAATAACAGGGTACTTAGTTGATACCTTTTTTGCAAAAAATGCATGGAAACTGTTCTACCAACGCCAAGGTGACCCTTATCAGAATGGTCCCTAAACTAACATATTTAAAACCTGTTCTAATGTGAACATACATCTCAGATGCAGGATGCAGCAGGGCCAGAGTCCAATATGGGCACAGGGCAGAAATGGCACTTTTGTGTCTGGCTCAGTGAGGAAGGGGTGGGGCACTTCTCATCTTGTATAACAAGAGACTAATTGAATACGAACAGCTGAGCCAGAGCACAATGTGAACAGGTCTGTAGAACTGTGTTCAGTTCACACCACCAAGAATCTATACCACAAAAAAAGTATAAAAAAAATGTGTAAAAATACTCTGCTGTACAGGTAAAAGTAAAAAGCAAGTGCAAAACAGTGTCAATAACAGGGTACTTAGTTGATACGTTTTTTGCAAAAAATGTACAGAAGCTGTTCTTCCAACGCCAAGGTGACCCTTATCAGAACGGTCCCTAAACAAAAGTATTTAAAACCTTATCTAATCTGGGCATGTGCAATACGTGACATGGTCAGACACATCCTGTTTAATTTATGAAATAGGGACTCAAACTCACAAAGCCTATGTGGACAATGCAAGAACTGCCAAAAATTAGATGGAAGAGGGACTCTGATATACTCTGTGTTTAGACATAAAGGAGGGCAACATTCACATTCTGTTAAAATTGCTAGATAGTGGGACTCCCAGACTCACAAAGCCTGTTTAAGGGCTGCCAAGAATGAGAATGAGTGACTGCAATACACCCTGGGAAAAAAAATTATAATTAAGGTAAACCGCTGCACACTAAACACGAAGAAAAACTTGATATGGCATAATGGCTAACAGATGAATGGCAATGCTAATGTGTAAAGCTAATACAAATGTGTATGGGGAAAAAAGGCATAGCAGAAACTGCTTCAGAATAAAGAAAAAATGAGAAACTTAGTTGATGCACTGCCCATTGTATGTGAGCCCGATAATCAACGTCAAAGTGTTCTCATATTATCAGGTCCCTAACCTTGTGCCTCTACTGGCAGTAAAAAAAACTACATGTATGGATGTGTATATGCCTCTGAATTCAATTAAAACCTGCATGTATGGTGTGACTAGGAACATGACTACAACAAGATGGTGGACTTAACATGGCTATCAGGCAGTGGAAGGGTACTCCATCAAAAAAATATAGTACACTAAAAGTTAAGATCAACTGGTGACACCTGTGTGAATAGGTGCTAGCTGGAAAAAAACATTATAACGGTAAACCACTGATCAGTAGGTTACCTTAATTATGTTTTTATCTAGCTATCATCTATTCACACAGGTATTGCTAGTAGATTTTAACTTTTATTTTAATACACCCTGAAAGACATGTAGAAGAGGGCCACAGAAAACATTTTTCCAAATTTTAAGGTGTGGAACTCTTAAGGCCACGTCACACGCATCAATCTTATGAGCGATATCGCTTAAGCGATCTCCTTTTTGATCGCTTAAGCGATATCGTTTGTGCATCGCTGCGTGTAATCAAGCGATTTTACAATGTAAAATCGCTTGATTGATTGATCGCAGATTTGTGAGCCGGAACTCAAATCAAGCGATAAACGCTTGATCAATCTGCATCATCGTGGTGTGTGACACCACGATGATCCATCTCCCAGCGGCAGAGCCTATGCTGGGAGATGGTATCTATGGTAAACGTCGGGTTACTAAGCGCCGCGCGGCGCCTAGTAACCCGACGCTTACCATAGTTACCAGCGATCTCGCTGCTCCACATCGCTGGTGAGTCTGTCTGTGTGACATCTCACCAGCGATGTGAGCGATATTGTTAGCGATCGCGCGTGCACGTGATCGCTAACAATATCGCTCATAAGATTGATGCGTGTGACGTGGCCTTTAGACCCCTACGTCTATATATGTAAGGGGCCTTTCACACTTTTTGGAAGATCAGGAAAAAACACGATTCTTACAGTATTTTGCCCATTCACTTTAATTTTGTCAGGTAGAATCTTGTTTTCTCCTGAAATCATTAAAGAGAATGGGCAAAAAAAATGAATCTTGTAAGAATCAGGTTTTTTCCTAATCTTCCAAATCAGGAAAAAAACGCAAGTGTGAAAGACCCCTAAGAGAATTGTAGAGGTAGGCTTCATACACATCTTTTTTATAGTTTGTTTTTAGAAATATATAGGAGGTAATATATTCTATGTTTTATCAGATCAATCAAGATTACCAACTTTTTTTTTTATGGAAAAGAAACAGAATCGTTTGCGCCAAACTGCTATAAAAGATTATATGGGGTCGGTTTAATAACCCCTCCGCTCACCTTCTAAGGTTGTGCAGGTCCGCACAACTGGATTAGTCGCTAGTGCTGCTGGGCTCTCCTAGTTGAAATCGAGTGGCGAGGTGGACGCTGCACTTGCCCTCTGTGTCTCTCTCTCTGCACGTGACTGCTCTAAGGAGTGGTTAGCTGACGTCTGCCAGGTCCTGTGGCTCAAAGCTGCTGGCTATCACACTTCCCAGCAGGGAAGAATGTGTATGTAGCTCCAAAAGATAATGTGATATAATGAGCGCTAAGATACACACAAGGACTCGGCCATTAGATATTTTACCTTTCAGCTTTAATCAGCAAGTGGGTCCCTCTAGTCACAACGCGTTTCAACGCAGATAGCGTCTTTCTCAAGTGATGAAACTTGAGAAAGACGCTATCTGCGTTGAAACGCATTGTGACTAGAGGGACCCACTTGCTGATTAAAGCTGAAAGGTAAAATATCTAATGGCCGAGTCCTTGTGTGTATCTTAGCGCTCATTATATCACATTATCTTATGGAGCTACAACTTTTTTTTTTAATTAGTTTTTTATTAAAGTTTTTATAACATACAAAATTAGACATCAATACACGTACAGTACTAACAAATAAGCATATGAAATAAAGAAAAAAACATAGTACCGTATATACTCGTGTATAAGCCGAGTTTTTCAGCCCAAAATTTGGGCTGAAAAGTCTACCCCTCGGCTTATACACGGGTCATATACGGTACATGGTAGGTGGGGGCTGTGTCCGGGGCCGTGGAGGCTGCAGGAGGCGGGGGGGGGGGCTGCTGTATGAGCGGCCCCGTCACGTGGGGCCGCTCATTAAATATGCACTGCTTCCCCCTGTCAATCAGCGCAGGGGGAAGCAGTGCATATAGCCCCCAAATGCTGGCACTGTCCCCCCTTGTAAGGGCCCCCCCCCCAGGGCGCTTATATTACCATTCCGGTCTTCTGATCCGCGCCGCTCCTCGGTGCTCCTCGCTGCTCCGTCCGTCCGTCCTCCTACATCCGGGATCTCCAGCCGTCGCAGGCATATGACGTCATCGCGCGACGGCTGGGGATCCCGGATGTAGGAGGACGGACGGAGCAGCGAGGAGCACCGAGGAGCGGCACGGATCAGAAGACCGGAATGGTAAGAGAAGTGGGGGGGGGCCCTTGCCAGCGAGTGCCAGCATTTGGGGGCTGTGGATACCCCCTGGGGCTGCTGGGTACCCCCAGGGGGCTGCTGTATAAACCCCTGGGGGCTGCTGGGTACCCCCAGGGGGCTGCTGTATAAACCCCCTGGGGGCTGCTGGGGACCCCCAGGGGGCTGCTGTATAAACCCCCTGGGGGCTGCTGGGTACCCCCAGGGGGCTGCTGGGGACCCCCAGGGGGCTGCTGTATAAACCCCCTGGGGGCTGCTGGGGACCCCAGGGGGCTGCTGTATAAACCCCCTGGGGGCTGCTGGGTACCCCCAGGGGGCTGCTGTATAAACCCCCTGGGGGCTGCTGTATAAACCCCCTGGGGGCTGCTGGGGACCCCCAGGGGGCTGCTGTATAAACCCCCTGGGGGCTGCTGGGTACCCCCAGGGGGCTGCTGTATAAACCCCCTGGGGGCTGTTGGGTACCCCCAGGGGGCTGCTGGGTACCCCCAGGGGGCTGCTGTATAAACCCCCTGGGGGCTGCTGGGTACCCCCAGGGGGCTGCTGGGTACCCCCTGGGGGCTGCTATATGTACCCCTGGGGGCCTGCTGTATACCACTAGGGCTGCTGTATACTACCACTGGGGCTGCAATACCACTGGGGCTGCTGTATATAGGGGCTGCTGTATACACCACTGGGGCTGCAATACCACTGGGGCTGCTGTATATAGGGGCTGCTGTATACACCACTGGGGCTGCTGTATATAGGGGCTGCAATACCACTGGGGCTGCTGTATACACCACTGGGGCTGCTGTATATAGGGGCTGCAATACCACTGGGGGCTGCTGTATATACCACTGGGGGCTGCTGCATATACCACTGTGGCTGCTGTATATACCACTGGGAGCTGCTGTATATACCACTGGGGGCTGCTGTATATCATACTGCTGGGGCCTGTATACCACTGCTGGGGCTGTAAACCTGTGCTGGGGTCCACCCTCGGCTTATACGCGAGTCAATAGATTTTCCCAGGTTTTGGGGGCAAAAGTAGGGGGGTCGGCTTATACACGGGTCGGCTTATACACGAGTATATACGGTAAGTATATCTTTCAAACCCTCCCACAACACCTCCCTCCCCCTACCCCTCCAATCTGACAGGTAGAACCCAATAAGGTCATTTTCTATAATTCCTGAACAAAGAAGTAGAACATTGAGTACAATCTCTTAAAGCTATGTCAACATCAGCTCCATATCTTGTAACTCACCCGCTGGCAGGTCATGTAGTGCAAGCCAGCCTCCCCAAAGTCTTACAAACAACCCTGGCCTTCCCCTTTTCAAATAGATGTATTTTTTTCTCTAAACAATACATAAGGGCATATTAATAGACTGAATTGTCTTGTAGGTACCTTATCTGAAATCCATGCTGAGGCAATTAATTTTCTAGCAACATACAACATTCTGGCGACTGTAATTTGATGATAGTCATCTCCCTGCATATCCTCCACATATCCCAAGATACACACCACAGGATCTCTAGGGTCTTCCTGCCCCGTAGCCATATGAATGAGATTGAGGACTATGACCCAAAATATCTGTAAGCAAGGGTGTCGGGGTCGTTGCGACAATACACTCCTTCACCAGTCACTCCAAATTAGACTATGAACATATGGTACCAGATAAGAGTAAATCAGACGGAGAATCTGGTTCAAACTTATATGTTCGTTGGATTATTAAGCAATGACAATGGTCACAGCAACTAACTTTTATTTCCGGTTACACGACATTTTATACTCTAGGGACTAGGCGTGAAATGGCCAGGACAAGGTGGGATTAGATGGGGGTTAGGTGGGGTTAAGCTAATATATCTATCTCTGTTAGTAATAATTAGTCCTTTGTCTTCTCTGCTGAGTCCATCCTTCTTCTTGACACGATGCCATCTCTGGGCTCCTGGTATGTAGGACATCTCAGGTTTCTCCTGGTACTCCTTGGCACAGGCATCCAGAGGACAGCTTATCTCCTCAGTTCTCATCCATCTCAACACAACAGTATCTTCTTTACAGCAGACAGATATATCTATTGGATACTAGGTTAAGGGAAAAACTTATTGTTTCTCACCTAGAGTATTAATAAAAATATAAAATATAAAAGCATATAAAGAAAATATAAGTCAGTGGAAAAGTGTCTTTTCTACCTCAACAGTTCCCCCTAAACAAAGAGTTTTTCCCTAGGTCTCTCTCTAAACCTTTCCCTAAGGGATCCTTTGAAACGGTCCATGTGATGGGAGAGGGGAAGTGGATTGTCTCATCTAGACACCTCAGTAACTCCTTCCTTGCGAAGGGCCCCAGGCATCCAGACCCTACACTAACCTCACATGGAGTTCTCCCACTGTCCCTAACTTAGTTCCCTTAACTTTATTCGAAGATAGGGGGAAATCTTTGACTGTTTAAGAGAGACATCCTTGGGTATGTCCCCTAGACCGATACTCCAATTCGTCAACGGATCAGCTTCTTGATAGAGATAGGTACCAGCTGAAGCCATTTTGGCAACAACCTTTTTGTACAGGGGAATTGCACAGCAAAGAACCATAGACCCAACTAGGATCAGAGCAATCAATATCAAGCAAACCTGTTGAAGAAATCCTTTGAGTCCACCCAACCAGCTAGAAAAGAAAGATGTGTCTACCCCAGCATTAGTCTTCAGCTCCGTCGCTAACTTAGTAATTTTCTTAAGGGCTATCATAGTTTTCCCATTTACCCCTGAGTTTTGAGGGATATAGGTACAGCATTCTTCTCCCACCATTCCACATACCCCACCTTTTTCTGCTAGGATCATATCAAGAGCCAATCTATTTTGGAGTGTAATTCTGGTATTAGGGCCTAGCTCCTCAATTATACCTTGGAAAGCGTCACGGCTATAATTGACAAACCTTTGCTCGCTATAATAGATATAATTGATCCAGTCAACATTTTTGTTAATTTGTACCTGTGGGATTATGGAAGCAAATCCAGCGTATATTTGATTCTGGGCCTTAAACTGATCAGGCACCCCCCTTGGCACTCCGATAGCATCAATGTAGACTTGAGGATCTTCCTCATAACCCATATGAAGTTGGTCAAGACTTCTCCTTTTCCTGATAGTTTCACTAGAAGACTCTGGGTCCCATGGCAGGATTTTGAACTGCATAGCCAGTTTAATTAGGGTGCATTGACCTGTCCAGGCGTTAGGCAACCTAGGTCGGAGCTTACCATCTCCACACAACCAGTAAATATCATACATATATTGTACATGTTGAGCTAGCAAATCTGTACTCATGGAACTATTTTCTCTACAAAATCCCAGCTTAAAGATTCCCACTAAAGTGTTTGTGTTGTTGTTGGAGATATAGCATGTATAATTGTCTTTTAATATAATCACTCCTCCCGGAACTCTTACTCTGGGTTCTTTATGAATTAAAGGGATATACCCTGGACAATCAGTAGAATTTTTACCCTTCAAAAGATTCATGACACACATAGTGATATTGTCGTCAGGGAAAACCAGTGCGTGTGTGTATAGATGGGTGTTTGCAGCAGCACAGGCAATACATCCTACAGAGATATTTTGGGCCCTTACATTATATCTCACCCATTCTAACCACAGATTCTTCCTAGGGGTAGCCTGGGTTTCTACAGAGAAAACCTCTTTCCAATTAAGACCCGGGATAGGAACTACTTCATTGAGCATACTCTGTAATTTTTCCTCTGAGCCAGTTGTCCCTTTACCAATAACAGGGGCTTCAGTAGGTCTAAACTTAACATCTCGAAGTTGTATGAGTCCCAAACTTGCATATGGTCCACTAGCAAAAACCTTTTTGTAATGCCTTCCCAGTACAAAGGTCTGCAGATCAGCCAATTGAGGGTTCTCTAAAGTGGGAAGGAGAGGATGACAATTCTTGCCCCATTTACAACCCTTAACTGGCTGGAAAGAGATCTGCAGACACATTCTTCTACGAAGGCTCCGACCTATTTTATCTTTGGGGGACATAGCTTCATCTGGTTTATATCCCCAATCCTCTCCCGTGTTCCAGGCAGCATCTGACCAATAATAACAGTTTCTGTTATTGATCCTGGTAACACATGAATAAAACTGGATAGTTCCATCCGCCACCCTCCTATCCTCGGGGCACCTGGCTATATCACAGAAATCAAAGCGCCAGACATTTACAGGGGATGTCAAATTTACCCAAAAAATAGTAGCATCTGCATTTTTTCTCAGTTATGGTTGAAAAGACAGGAGTGAATATGACCCCACCCCCAATATTAGAAATAATGGTAACATCACCAGCTGCTGGTCCTATCTCTTTTGCAATGTGAAGCGTGAATCCAGGTTTTCTTTCCTTCAAGCTTCACCGCAGTGGGGGTAACCAGAATCACTGTGTAAGGGCCATCAAATCTCGGCTCGAGGCAGTCTCTGCGGACAAACTTTCTCACATACACCAGATCACCGGGTACAAAATTATGGACTGCATCACCTGTGGATTCTGGGAGAGAAACAGAGACTGTAGAATGGATGTTAGATCATTTTTTAGACAAAGCAATCACAAATTGCACAGTTCTATCATTAGTCTCAGATAATTCCTGAGGCCTAATTTCCCCTATCTTAGGTGGAGCACCAAAGAGAATTTCAAAAGGGGTCAACCCATGCTTAGCCTGTGGAGTATGCCTAATATGGTACAGAACTACAGGAAGTAAATCCGGCCATGGGAGTGGGTAGTCCTGACTCATTTTCAACAACTGGGTCTTTATTGTGGAGTTCATTCTCTCAACTTTAGCAGAGCTAGAAGGATGATATGGGGTGTGCAGGCCCAGACCTGTCCCTAACATGTGCCACAGTTCTTCGTAGATGCTGGCAGTGAAGGCTGGTCCTTGATCAGATTCAATCACCTCAGGAACTCCAAATCTGCACGAGATTTCAGTGATGAGCTTCTTAGCAGTAGTCTTGGCAGTCATGTTGGTTACTGGGTAGGCTTCCGGCCATCCTGAGAACGTCCACGGCCACTAGGACATACTCGTACTTCCCTGACTTTGGCAGTTGGATGTGGTCGACTTGAATTCTCTGCCAGGGGTAATCTGGTTTGGCGAGGTGCTGGAGCGGAACTTTGGCAGTGGCTGTTGGGTTACAAGTGGCGCATACTGAACAGGCCTTTGAGTATGCCGCAACAGTGGAGGAGATCCCCGGAGCCCAATAGAGCTTCATGATACATGCTAGAGCTTGATTTTTTCCTCTATGGGTTGGTCCATGAGCCCATGCTGCAACAGCCGGATACATTCTTCTGGGCAAGCAAGGTTTACCGTCCACCTTATAGAGCCTGGGAAATATGGAGCTGCGGTCCTCATAAGTGGCTCCTGCATCCTTCCATTGCCGCGCTTCTGTCCTGGGAGCCAACTTCTGTTCTTCCCACAATCTTTCCTCTGGTGGTCTGGCAATTTTGTAATTGGCAGGAGCAGGGTATTCCATTTCCATATCTTCGATGAGTTCCTTCTTTTTTCTTCGGGCTTCAGATTCTCCCGCAGTCATTTGTTCCTTTGCCTGAGCTCTGGTAAGGACAAGTATAGGGATATTCTTCCAGTGGAGATCCTTTGCTGTTTCTTCTTCTTCCCGCTTTGCTGAGACATTCTCCATAGCTGCAGCCTTAGCAGCTTGGTCCGCTAAATGATTCCCTCTGGCTTCCCTCGAGTTGACTTTCCCATGGGCTTTAACCTTGATCACAGCAATTTGTGTAGGTAATACCAGCGCCTCCATCAAGGCCTTGATCCTCAGTGCATGTTTCACCGGAGTACCTGTAGCGGTAATGAACCCTCTGGACCTCCACAAGAGCCCAAAGTCATGGCAGATTCTGTAGCCGTATCTCGAATCAGTGTAAACATTGGCAGTTTTTCCATCCGCTAAGTAACATGCTTGTTGGAGAGCCACAAGTTCAGCTTCCTGTGATGACAGGCGAGGTGGCAAAGCTTCAGCCAGAAGAACTTCAGTTTCAGTGGTGACAGCATATCCAGTGTGGAATTTGCCACAAGAGTCTGCAAAACGGGATCCATCAGTCCAGAGGAGTAAATCAGGATCAGAAAGTTCATGTGTCACCACATTCTGTGGCGCAGACGTGTCACGTTCCAATACTTCCACACAATCATGTGGGTTGTCCGGTGGCGGAATCCAATCAGAGAGGGGTGAATCCCCCCTAGAATGTGGAAGCAAAGTGGCAGGGTTGACAGTCGTACACTTTTGGAAGCTGATATGAGAAGGTAAGAGTAGTGAACATTGCAACCTAAGGTGTCTTTGGCTCGTCAGATGTTTGGGAGATGTCTGTTGAAGAACAGCAGAGAGATCATGGCCAGCTTGGATAACCAGGTCATGACCCAGAACAACATCAGCAGTCCTGTCCAGCAGAACATGGGCAGAATGGACAGCCTTGAGACAGGAAGGAGCAGTTCTGGCCACAGGGTCCAATCTTGCCGAGTAGTAACCCAAAGGACGGTAGCGGTCTCCATGCTTCTGAGCCAACACACCAGCGGCATGGCCCTCAGACTCCGAGACAAAAAGATGGAACGGTTGAGTATAGTCCGGCAGACCCAAAGCAGGTGCACTGGTGACAGCTTCCTTGAGGACCTGCACACAATTTCTCTGTTGGTCAAAGATATGTGGGTTGTCAGCAGTATCCCAGCTCGGTCCCCCAGACTTGAGACAGTCATACAAGGGCTGCATGAGTCTTGAAGCATCAGGAATCCATTGGCGGCAGTAGGTTATAAGTTCCAGGAAAGATTGCATGGCAGAAAATGTCTTAGGATACGGGAGATCGTCGATGGCATGCTTCCTCTCTTCAGTGAGATGCTTTGAGCCCTGAGATATGCAGTGTCCAAGGAAGATAACTTTCTCCTTACACCATTGGACCTTAGCTTTTGAAACTTTGCAGTTGGCAGAATGGAGGAAACGAAGCAAAGACTCTGAAGCAGCAGGCAGATCATCTTTGGTTCCGCAAAGGAGGAAGTCATCCACATATTGAAGTAGTGTCACATGAGAATTCTTTAGCACCCACGGATCCAGGACCAACTTCATAGCTTGAGTGAATTGATTAGGGGAGTTCTGGGCACCTTGTGGTGTCCTAGTCCAGGTCATCTGTGAGCCTTGAAACGTGAAAGCAAACAGAAACTGTGAATTTTTATGAAGCGGGACACTGAAGAAGGCATTGGCCAGGTCAACAACAGTAAAGAGCATAGCGGACGTGGGTACTTGGGAGAGCAAGGTATTTGGATTGGGGACCAGGGAGTTTCGAAGATGGTGGCTGAATTGACAGCTCTGAGATCCTGTACAAGCCTGTACTTTGGAGGGTCTCCAGGTGCCGTTTTCTTCTTTACAGGAAACAGAGGTGTGTTGCAGGGCGATACACACTTGGTAAGGACTCCAGAACCCAAAAGAGAAGTGATTTGCACATCAAGGCTCCGTTCTTGAGCTGCTTTCAATGGGTATTGGGGTACCCTGGGGTATGGGTGTCCATGTTTGAGGTGGACTTGCACCGGAGGCACTTGTAGCAGTCCTACATCCTCAGGACCAGTTGACCACAAGGCAGTAGGTAGATCCGGTAAATCCAAGGGATGCGTAGGCTGTATGGTCATCATCATCAAAGGGAAAGCCCGGAGGACGCAGCGATCTTCATTGCCCTGTTGCGAGGCAGGATCTTGCAACTGCAGTTCCATCCCCTGTTCACCAAAAACAATGGTAGTACGGAGTCTTTGAAGGAGATCGGCACCCAGAAGGTTGACAGGGCAAGTCTCAGATGCCAGGAATTTGGCAAAAACACCGGAGAAGGGACCAGCTGGAACAGGGACTGTGAGTGGCGATGAGGTTCGTTGGCCTTCCACTCCCACACATGTGAGGAAGTCCGCAGACAGGGAGACTGTAGGAGGCAGTTGAGAAGAGGAGATAACTGAAGTGGCCGCCCCAGTGTCGACTAGAAACTCGAGAGGATGGTTGTTCACCTTCCCGGCCACTCGTGCTTCTTCTTCTTGCGGTACAGTGACAATGGAAGTGAACACCGCTTGGCCTGAGCTTCATAATTGTGGAGGAGGAGGCGGGGGAAATCCTGGATAGTCCGTACCCCTTTGATAGCCTTCACACTGGGGGCAATCTCTTCTTAGATGATTGGGGCTTCTGCACACCCAACATAGACGCCTGCCATGTGCGTCATGGGTCTGTCTATCCCTGTGACCTCGATCCAGCGGATACTGTGATCCCAATGGTAACTGAGCATATCGCTCCTGGGCCTGGTACACCATAACAGGTGCTGCTGAGGCCTCTGCCGGCTTCTCCTTGGCCTTGGCCTTCTGCATTTCCTTCTCTTCCCTCTGGAGCACTTTCTGGAAACTTTTCACCACAGTGAGGGCTTGTTGATAGGGACAATCAGGTAATTCAGGACGAAGTTGCATCACCTTTTCTTTCAGTATATCTTCCAAACCATCAATGAATGCACGAACCAAAATGATCTCCTGAGTCTTCACATGAGTGGAATAACCAAGATCTTCAAATTGCATAGTTATTCTGGCGGCATACTTTTCCACAGATTCTCCAGACTCCTGCTGCACATCTTGAATTGATCCGAGTTGGTCAGAGAGACGATTCTGGGCCCACTTTGTGAGTTGGGATATGTATTCCTGTCCAGATCCGAATGTGTTCAGGGGCCCAACCTGGGTGGAGTCCATCTCCTTCTCTATTGTAGGGAGGAAATAGCTTGAGGCCTTGATAGATGTGATACCTGCCAAGTCTGCCCAGGTGGCTCCATAAATCTGTCTGATCTGCGCCAATCTTCTCACATATTGCATAGGTTGCTTATCAGGGTCTGGTAGCTTGTTGACAATGGCATCAATCTGCGTGGGATCAAAGGGCTGGTATCTCACCTTCTCATCACCCTTGTCTGATGGTGGCACAGCAGGAGTATCCGTGGGGGCTGGTGGAGGTGGTGGCGGCAGTGAGAGCTGTGGAGTAACATCAGAAACAGGTGGTGGTGGTGGTGGTGTAGCCCCTCTGGTTGTACAAGGGCAGGCATCAAGGGCACCATATACTCAGATACCAGAGACATGACCTCCTCCATTCCTGTTTCATGATAGCAAACAATCCTAATTTCCTGTAGATTGAGATTGTGAGTAGTCTGCAAACAAATCCTGACAACTTCAATATGCTCCTGCATACAAGGGCCCAGAAGATATCCGAACGCTCCGGAAGATATCAATGGTATAGCCAGAGACCTACGAGGAAGTATATCTGACCCTAACTGTTCCGCGAACACGATCACAGCCCTAAGGGTAGTTTGCAACACTGCACGGCTGCGTTCAGGTGTATTGTGATCATATATGGGGCCCACAGCATGCAGCACCATATCACAGGGCAAATTTTCCCCCCGGGTGGCCATAACCCCTCCTGGTTGCAAGGGGCCATAAGCATCAATAAAAGCCTGACACTCTTGAGTTATAACTGGGCCTCCCTTATATGCTATCTGCTGAGCTAAACCACCAATGTGTGACAGATTGGAATTAGCCAGGTTCACTACCGCCCCCACCCGATGAGTGGTTAGGTCCCCATATCCCACCGCAAGGAAACCCTGGAATCCCTGAGGCGTATTGTAATAGCGTGAATGGTAGGGGTACCAAACCTCAGGCGCCTGGGTTAGTGGGCTTGACAGATGCTGTGGTCTCATAGGGAAGGAGGCTTTAGGGGTGTCCGGAGACTGTAACACAGGCCGGGGCGAGGAGGGCCTGTGTGGGGCCGGAGTCTGTGACGAGTCCGGTGGCGGTGCATTGGGGATCGAGTGAGAGGGTGCCGGGGTAAGCGGTGAAGGAGCGGGGCCCCAATTATCATCATTATCATCCTGGGCATCCGCGGTCTCTACGGCTGTACGCCGTTTACGTAACATTTCCAAGAGGGATGGTGAGTTTAATAGGCCCCGCATATCAACACTTTGTCCCGGGGTAGAAGCCGCTGGTGTATTTACATATATCACGGTAGGCGGTACCGGAAGACTAGGCCCGAAGGCCGGAGCGGAAATGGGAACAACGGAAGCGGATACAGCATTGGCCGGAACAGGAAGTTTCTCGGGAAGGGGTGGGCCCTGGTAATATCCGCCGGAAGCTGTCAACAGCGGATATATCGGTTGGGGAGGAGCTCCGGGTGCTCCAAGATGGCCACCGGCGGACGTATGAGGTGCCCCACTTCCGTCCATGACCTGGGCGGAACCCTGGAGACGGGCCGTACCACACCCAGGACACGTCTCCACCCAGACCGGATTTTGCTCACCACACACAGGGCACACCCACATATCCGGGGACCTTGCATCGCCGCCATTTTAGGGTGGTGGCCGGGGTGGCGTGTTTACCAACAATTTTACATTTTACACTGTGTAAGATTATTGTCAGGAAGCAGCTTATAACCAAACACGGGCTCTGCATCATCTGATCCTCCTTCCCCATCAACCTCTCTCCATCCCTCACTCTTCAAGCTTTGAGCTACTCGTAGATGAGCCTGCGCTTGATCTAGCAACCCTCTGTCTTTCAACTTGCCTTTTTCTCTCTGGATAAGATCATTCCACATGGAGGGCTGTAACCTCCCTGACTAAGGCAATCCTGCATACTTGTACAACCTGTTCACATTCTTAACAGCCGTCTTACCCTCCCGTGACTCTACAAGTGTCTTCACTTCCATAGCGTCCTTATCTAGTGTGTGGGGCACGGACTTCTTCTGTCTCGAGAGACGCAACATAATTTACAGAATACTACACCCCGCTGCAGATCAGGCTTGCTGACAGCAACAATCAACACTGCGTCCTTGTAGTACAGAACTAAAACAGAACCTCACGCTCACTGTAGCCTGTTCCTACCCTGGACCAATGCCTACAGACTGTCCTGTCACGATATTCTAGGCGATCTCCACACGGAGACCCCTCATTAGGTATGCACAGTCCACCCTCGGGACACCACAATCACCTGGAAATATATTATTACAAAGCTATTACAAAGATTCCATAATAACAGGGTCTGTACCACAGGACTGGCGTATAGCAAATGTGGTGCCAATATTCAAAAAGGGGACAAAAACTGAACTTGGAAATTATAGGCCAGTAAGCTTAACCTCTACTGTGGGTAAAATCCTTGAGGGTTTTCTAAGAGATGCTATACTGGAGTATCTGAAGAAAAATAACCTCATGACCCATTATCAACATGGTTTTTACGAGGGACCGTTCCTGTCAAACTAATCTGATAAGCTTCTATGAAGAAGTAAGTTCTGGACTGGACCAAGGAAATGCAGTGGATGTGGTGTATATGGACTTTTCAAAAGCTATTGATACGGTGCCACACAAAAGGTTGATACATAAAATGAGGGCAATGGGGATAGGGGAAAATATGTGTAAGTGGGTTAAGAACTGGCTTAGTGGGGGGCGTGGCTTGCTGATGCCGGAGTAGGACGCTGCTGTAAAACGCTCCGCTCCTGAAGCTCCCAATACAGCGATCTTCAGCCCTTCACCGCCGGTTATCTGCACATGGGCAAGCAGGGGAAACTGCAGGGAAGCTCCGGTACTCCCTCTCAGGGCTCCAGCAGCACTATAGACCGTTATTTACGGTCTTCTCAAACTCCCATTAGGGAGCACAGCGGATCTAAGATGGCGGCGTCCTCCCAACCCAGAGGACAAGGAGCGCGGGAAAGGAGAGTGCAGGGCAGCCGCTACACGCCCTTACAGCAGGACTCTGAGGAGGAGACCGCACATATGGAGGACATTGCTAATCTACCGACCTCAGAGATAAGTAAACTGCTTAAACTCATTCCCACAAAACAAGATCTAGATAGACTGGCCAGCAGGATGGAGGGCACCTATAGACGGGAACTGCAGTCCCTAAAAGCAGAATTCACCACAAGAGTAGAGGATGTGGAGAATGTGCAAGAATCCATATTGAATGAGTTGCAAGCTCATAGGGAAATGCTACAGATGCACTCAGAATTGATGGAGGATTTCATGTGTGGCCAAGAGGACATTGAGAACCGCAATAGGAGAAACAATGTCCGCATAAGGGGCCTCCCTGAGACAGTGTCCCCAGTTGACTTGAGAAAAGTGGTGCAGGACTTGTTTAATACTGTGCTAGGTGAACCTCTGGGCACTGAAATAATAATGGATAGAGTCCACAGAGCACTGGCCCCGAAACCACCAGGAGACCTCAGACCCAGAGACGTAATATGCCGTGTGCACTACTTCACGATTAAAGAGGCTATCATGCAGGGGGCAAGGCAGAGGGGCCCTATTCAATTCATGGAGGCAGAGATTACCCTGTACTCCGACCTGGCCAGACGTACCCTGCAGCAACGTCGAGGGCTGAGACCTCTTCTATCTCTCCTCAAAGCGAATGACATTAACTATAGATGGGGCTTCCCATTCCAGTTGGTGGCCTATAAAGATGGCAGATCAGCAATTTTTCGCAGGATTGGGGATCTGGACGCTCTGCTGAAAGCCTTTGATTTGCCCCACGTGGATTTACCGGAGTGGCCAGCACTACGCCTTCTTCCACCCTCCCAGACGAGATGGCAGGAAAGACGCTGTAACAGAAACTCGCCGAGCCCAAACACTTGAACATTTGCTGTAGTGTCTTCTAGTTCCCATCAGTATATAGGACTCAGAAGGACTCCAATTGCTCAGATATGTTGATAAAAACAGGTTCCCTGTAGTGGGGGTTCCCCTTCTTTCTCTCCCCACTCCCTTTCTTCCCTTCCCTCATTCCACCTACCCCCACCCATTACCCCCCCTCTACCCATTTTTCCCCTACCTTTCCAACCCCTAAACCTCCCTATACCCACGGAGTCCTACCCCAGGCCCTCCCCCTCCACGACTTTCCTCATACTCGGAACCTCGCTCCTTCTATTTATAGGGAAGAACGGCTGTTCATTCCCTAAAAGTTCGCATGACCGGCGGTGCAGGTCATTGTTCAAATTCCCAAATTATTGGGAGGCCTTTTGGGGAGTCGGAGCGGACTCCTCCTCGGCTTCCACAACCCTTATAGAGTGCTGGGCGGTATGTTTACTGTCCTAGGTTGCACACTAAACGAAGTGGTTACAAGAGTATATTTCAAGCTAACTTCTTCTTTCTTATTCTATTTCTTCTTTTCTTTTGTCCCTCCCTTTTCCCTAATCTGTTTCTCCCCACCCCCCGGTCTAGAATGGTTTGGTCTATATAGATATGTACCGATACGAACTGTAAATGGCTGATTTAACATTTTGCTCTTTCAATGTCCGTGGATTGAATGTCCCCGCTAAGAGACGTCAGGTGTTATATGCAGCGCATAAAAGACGAGCTCAGATTTTAATGCTTCAGGAAACTCACTTCAGGTATGACTCAATTCCAAGATGTGAATCTCCTTTATACCCTCAGTGGTATCATTGCCCTAATCCCGATTCAAAATCCAAGGGAGTCTCAATTGGGTTTCATAAGTCATTTACTCCTGTGGTCTCGAGACAACATATAGACCCTGATGGTAGATTTATGTTTCTAGAGATATCCCTCTCCACACGTCAGTATGTAATCGCTAACGTTTATTTTCCTAACAGGGCTCTGCGGCAGTTTGGGGCGAAATTTAGATCACTCCTGCAAGACTTCGCAGGAACAATGCCAATCATCCTAGGAGGGGACCTCAACTATCCGGCCGACTCTGCGATAGATGTCTCATTGGGTAAGTCCAGCCGACCTGTGCCATCCTTGCGCTACCTAAATAGACAGTCGGAAAGATTGTCCCTTGTTGATGCCTGGCGTACACTAAATCCTGACGGGAGAGACTACACTTATTTCTCTTCGGTCCACTCTAACTACTCCAGGATAGATAGATTTTATGTGTCCCATTCTCTATTGGATTCCCATCTGCGGACGGAGATAGGAAGCATCCTGATATCTGACCATGCTCCCATTTATCTATCTTTGGGCCTAGGCCCTGACGGTCCCAAAGAATTCACCTGGCGCTTGAACGAAAACTTACTGAGAGACCCCCTCTGTAAATCAGAAGTGGAAAGAACAATTTCTGATTTTGTTTTAAATCATGAAGCAGACCCTACCCATGCTCCCATTAAATGGGAAGCTCTAAAATGCGTTCTAAGGGGAGTGTTCATATCTCATGGCACTCGCCTCAAGAAAGCCAGAGCTCTTGAGGTAGTCTCCCTTCTCCAGCAAATCTCGACTCTCGAGTCCAGACACAAAAGGAATGCTTCTCCTGAAACTTTCTCCGCTCTCTCCACAACTAGACATAAACTCCTTTCCATACTAGATGACAAGGACAGGACCTTTATGAGCAAACTCAATTCGAAATTTTTCTACCTGGGGAACAAAAAGGGGAGAATATTGGCTAGAACCCTCCACCGTAGGGAGTCCAGACCCAATATAATGCAGATGAGGGGCTCTAACGGGACAGTGCTCCATAAGACTAAAGACATCCTGTCAGGATTTCGACAGTTTTACACTGACTTGTATAATTTGAAAGGTCACTTCCATGATTTGCCCACACCCCTCTTGAAATCCAAAATCAGATCTTATCTCGAGGAAAGTGGGACCCCCACCCTGTCACCCTCAGCCATAGACTCTCTGGCCGGAGACTTCTCCATTGCAGAGCTGGAGGGTTGTATATCGTCTCTGACCTCGGGGAAGTGCCCTGGTCCAGATGGCTTCTCAGTTAGCTTTTATCAACTCTTCCAAAAAGCCCTATGCCCTAGTTTATTGGGAATGTGTAATGAGGTGGCGGGGGGGGGGGTTCTTTTCCTCCCCAGGCATTGATTGCCCATATTGTAGTTTTACCTAAGCCTGGGAAGGACGCAATGCAGTTCGGAAGTTACCGTCCCATCTCCCTCATAAACGTAGATGTTAAAATATATTCCAAACTATTGGCTAACAGATTGAAAATATTCCTCCCTGAAATGATACACCCTGACCAGGTGGGATTTGTCCCGGGGCGGGAGGCTAAGGACAATACCATCAGAACGATAGCCCTAGTGGATGGGGCAAGGAGGTGCGGGATACCCATGTGCATCCTGTCTCTTGACGCCGAGAAGGCTTTTGACAGGGTGCACTGGGTGTTCATGCAAGAGACCCTAAGATATCTGGGATTCCCGGCCTCTATGTTACATAGTATTTTAGCTCTGTACTCGGGTCCAACTGCCAGACTCCGGATCAACGGCTCCCTGTCGGAGCCCTTTGCCATTGGCAATGGCACGCGTCAGGGTTGCCCGTTATCCCCCTTTTTGTACGTCCTCTGTATGGAACCTTTGGCCTCCTCGATCCGGCGCAGCTCCTCTATTCAGGGACTAGGGGGAGGGGGAGTGAAGGAGCATAAACTGGCTCTTTTCGCTGATGATCTCCTCCTCTATGTCACCAACCCATTGATCACCATCCCAAATATATTATCTGAACTCAGGAAATATGGAACCCTTAGTAACTTGAAGATCAACTTATCCAAGTCAGTGTTGCTGAATGTCTCTCTACCCCGGGTGATCTCCCGATTACTCCGTGAGGACTATTCCTTTAAGTGGTCTGAGGAATCCATACCCTATTTGGGAATACAGTTGACCAGTAAGGTGCCGGACCTCTATAAAACCAATTATCTCCCTTTGCTGCTTCGCATAGAAAGGGACTTAACCAAGTGGACTAAACTTAATATCTCATGGTTAGGTAGAATAAATGTAGTGGGTATGGACCTCCTGCCAAGGATATTATACTACTTTCAAACAATTCCAGTCATGCTACCGGCCTCCTTTTTTTCTCGCCTCAAATCTCAAATACTCAAATTTATCTGGTCCCATAATCGCCCTAGAATCTCATACCGTACTTTATGCAAACCTGTTGTTAAAGATGGTTTGGGTCTACCAGACTTTAGAACATATCATTCAGCTAGCCTGGGGAGCTGTATACTATCCCTTTTTAGCCTAAAGAATAGAAAACGTTGGGTAGAGGCTGAATCTGTATACTCAGATGACCCTCCTTTGTCTATAATATGGGGAAATAGTGCAAGTAGCAAATGAGACGCACCGTTTATATCCTCTCAATTACAATCTTTCTTAAGATATCGTAATCCCCACTTAGGGTTCACGTCCATCCCGGGTCCTCTGACCCCTATTTATGGAAACCCTCGATTCCTAGTGGAGCTGGGCAGAGAGTCTTACCTGGGTGTCCCGAGAGACTCCCATCCTACATTATCTAATTATACACATTCAACAGGTATGAGAAATCTCACAGAGTTGTTTCAGGAATGCGACCCTCCTCCAGACTCTTGGCTATTATTCGCCAGACTGGCGAGCTACATTAGATCTCTCCCTCATGCTCAGATATTTAGACCCCTAACAGTCTTCGAGCAAAGATGTTAAAAAAGGAGAGCCCCTAGACCACGCAATTTCTGCCCTATATAAATGGTTCTCTAACCCCCTGAGAGAGGAGCAGGAGACACCGTCTTTCATCCGCAGGTGGGAACAAGACTTGGATAGGATCTTTAGCCCTGAAGAGTTGGAGACGATATACTTATTCTCCAACAAGGCATCTCACTCAGCGGAAGCTCAGGACCGCAATTATAGGGTGGTAGCAAGGTGGTACAGGTGCCCGGTGGACCTAAATAGAATCTACCCATCAGCCTCACCTTTATGTTGGAGGGAATGTGGAGGGGAGGGAACCTACCTGCATATTTGGTGGGGCTGTCCACGTATAGCAGCCTTCTGGAAGGGGTAGAAGATCTATATCGTAGAGTCGAGCCGGAGGGAGGACTGTTCTCTCCTGAAGTAGCACTACTAAACTGCTCGCATATGTCACTGTCCAGATTTAAAAGAAGCATATTGAGGCATTGTCTTACAGCGGCAAGGCACCTGATCGCGAGACATTGGAAGAGTTCGATAACTCCGACACGCCAGGAATTGATTGCAGAGATAAACCGGATTTGCAGGTTAGAAGAACTAATGTCCTTTTCAGTTCTAGACTTGGGCTCTATGGAAAGACACTGCAACATATGGGCCTCTTGGATGATGTTTAGGGACTCAACAGACATGTGCTCATGGTTATCTGAACCGACCTAAATTTTTAAACCCCTTGGCTTTCAAATTAGCTACACTATGAGGCCATAGACCTATATTATATCCCTCATTGGAATAAAACACAAGACCGTATCCCTTCCCCCACCTCTCCTATCTATCTCCCCCTCTATCCCCACTTTATACCCCTCTTTAACTCGTTTACATTTATAGGTCATTATTGTAGTTTAGGATATTTGTTATTCACTTTACACTGAAAGAATTCAGAAGATATGTGAACTCTGTGACAGGCTTTGCTTGCTATACCCATGAGTGTCACTACCCAAATTATATCCAAGCCATTTTACAGAGACCAGTATATGCGTCAGTTTTGTCTTTCAGTTCACTGTTTACCTGCCTGTCAATTCTTATGAGAGGTTTGTCTTTTTACCTAATTATTTTACTAGGTAATACTCAGTCTTTCACTGACAAATAATTTCTGTGTATTTTTTGGCACATGCCACATGTTGTGAAACGTGAATGTTTTTACATGTTTGAAAATAAAATTAGATTTACCAAAAAAAAAGAACTAGCTTAGTGATAGGAAACAAAGGGTGGTTATTAATGGAACACACTCAGAATGGGTCACAGTTAACAGTGGGGTACCACAGGGGTCAGTGTTGGGCCCGCTTCTATTTAATATATTTATTCATGACCTTGTAGGGGGCATACAGAGCAGAATCTCAATATTTGCAGATGACACTAAACTCTGCAGGGTAATCAATACAGAGGAGGACAATTTTATATTACAGGAGGATTTATGTAAACTAGAAGCTTGGGCTGCTAAATGGCAAATGCGCTTTAATGGCGATAAATGTAAAGTTATGCACTTGGGCAGAGGAAACAAAAGGTATAATTATGTGCTTAATTGTAAAACACTGGGCAAAACTGTCACTGAAAAAGACCTGGGTGTATGGGTAGATGACAAACTCACATTTAGTGGCCAGTGTCAGGCAGCTGCTGCAAAGGCAAATAAAATAATGGGATGCATTAAAAGAGGCATAGATGCTCATGAGGAGAACATAATTTTACCTCTATACAAGTCACTAGTGCGACCACACTTAGAATACTGTGTACAATTCTGGTCTCCGGTGTATAAGAAAGACATAGCTGAACTAGAGCGGGTCCAGAGAAGAGCGACAAAAGTCATTAGAGGACTAAGGGGTCTGCAATACCAAGACAGGTTATTAAACTTGAGGTTATTTAGCTTGGAAAAACGAAGGCTTAGGGTGATCTTATAATAATGTATAAATATATGAGGGGACAGTACAGAGAACTTTCTAATGATCTCTTTACTCTTAGGCCTGAGACTGGGACAAGGGGGCATCCTCTACGTCTGGAGGAAAGAAGGTTTAATCATAATCACAGACGCGGATTCTTTACTGTAAGAGCAGTGAGACTATGGAACTCTCTGCCACATGCTGTTGTAATGAGTGAGTCACTACTAACATTTAAGAAGGGCCTGGATGCCTTTCTTGAAAACTATAATATTACCAGTTATACATACTAGATTCTTTGATAGGGCGTTGATCCAGGGAATTAGTCTGATTGCCGTATCTGGAGTCAGGAAGGAATTTTTTCCCCCAATGTGGAGCTTAGTGTTGCCACATGGGGTTTTTTTTTGCCTTCCTCTGGATCAACATGTTAGGCTATGGGTTGAACTAGATGGACTTAAAGTCTTCCTTCAACCTTAAAAACTATGTTACTATGTTACTATGTTACTATATGTGCGTCTCTTGTCTCTTTCTCTTTCTCTCAGCCGTCCCCAATCTATGAAACCTGAGATCTCTTCAACTTCTCGCTCTAGTTCACAAGTAAACAACAGTCACAGGTAGGGTTAATGAGTGAGGAATGATGACCGGTGGAGGAGGCGTGGTATTCACACGAGGACCCGCAGGAGGCGACGTCTCTCTCAGTTGCTGGTTCGGAGCGTGGCGCTAGATCACACTCGGTCTCACCACTCGACTGGTCACCCCCTGGACGCAAAGACACCCTCAGATCAACCAATAACGGCTGAGACGCAGTAAGGGCGACACACATATGAATGTGATCTTCACTTACCGTGCCTTGAAGGGTGATCAGTCCTTGAGGTCAGCCGACACGGGTATCATCCAGGGGCATCCGGGCACGGGTCCGGGGGGGTCGCGGATCGCTGGCCACGCACCACGTTGGTTTATTAAGCAATGGCAATGGTCACAGCAACTAACTTTTATTTCCGGTTACAAGACATTTTATACTCTAGGGACGAGGCATGAAATGTCCAGGACAAGGTAGGATTAGATGGGGGTTAGGTGGGGTTAAGCTAATATATCTATCTCTGTTAGTAATAATTAGTCCTTTGTCTTCTCTGCTGAGTCCATCCTTCTTCTTGACACGATGCCATCTCTGGGCTCCTGGTATGTAGGACATCTCAGGTTTCTCCTGGTACTCCTTGGCACAGGCATCCAGAGGACAGCTTATCTCCTCAGTTCTCATCCATCTCAACACAACAGTATCTTCTTTACAGCAGACAGATATATCTATTGGATACTAGGTTAAGGGAAAAACTTATTGTTTCTCACCTAGAGTATTAATAAAAATATAAAATATAAAAGCATATAAAGAAAATATAAGTCAGTGGAAAAGTGTCTTTTCTACCTCAACAAGGGCATGTCCACAGCATATGTAAAATATCTGCTTCCCCCAGTGAACACTTAGGGCAGCACGAGTCCTGCCTCAATCCCACATCACATAACCACTTGGGAGTTCTATATACCCTGTACAAAACTTAAAGCTGTGATAACCGGCTGGGCTCACTAAGAGACAGCCTAGGAATCATCTGAAGGATGTGGTCCCACTGTTTCCCTGAAATCGGGCCCAGCTGATGCTCCCATTTTGCCTGTGCTCGGATGTTTTGACAGGACCACACTCGTGAGTCCACTGTAGATAAATGAAATCAGTCCTCTGGATGTTGGCAGACCAAGAATATTAACTATACTATCCTGTTGGATAACTATAGGAGAATTTACATTCTGAACAGTATAAGCGTGTCTTAATTGTAGGTATTCGTAGAACATGCAGTGTTGCAAGGGGAATTCCTGCCTTAATTCTTCAAAGGTCTTAAAAGATTCTTTCCTCATTAATTGCGAGAGCCACCAGATACCAATCCTCCTCCAGTGTGCAAAACCTTTCAATGACAGCATTGCAAGTAAATTATTGTTACCCCATATAGGAGAATACTTTGTAAAGGTCGTAATACCTCTTATTTGTTTGACCTTGTCCCAAACTCTAGACGTAGGAAATATAGTAGGGAATCTGAAGACTAGAGGGCGAAACTTCCTGGCCTCTAAATTGGTCATCAGTGAACCCTGACCCACAAAAAACCTGAGGATATTCTTTCCTCCCTCCAGACCTCCCATGTTACTCTCAATCCCACCTACCATGTGTTGGCACTGGGATGACAGGTAATACAACCATGGATTGGGAAGCGCCATTCCCCCTTCATCTTTAGGCTTCTGTAAATGTTCCAATTTGATCCTGGCGCCACCCTTCAGCCATATTAATTCCCTAAAGATAGCGTTTAACCTGTGGAATCTGCCCTGAGGTAGCCAAACTGGGGAGTTGTGAAGGACGTATAAAAGCTGCAGGCATAATCACCATTTTTATTAAATTCACTCTTCCCACCACCGACAAATGCAACTTGGCCCAGGCTCTTATTTTCTGCTTTATCTTCACCACCAGCGGGGAAAGGTTCAGGTTCTCATATTCCACCAAGTTAGTGGATATCATTATCCCCAAGTATTTAAAATTTGTCACTACTGGTACTTGTAAATGTAGATCAAGACTTGTATCTAAAGGGAGCACAGCAGATTTATCCCAATTTATGGCTAACCCCGAGACCCTCCCAAAGTTCTCAAGAAGTGTCATAGTAGTATTCAGAGAGCCTTCAGGGTCAGCCAAAGACAGAAGCAAATCATCCGCGTAGAACGCCACTTTTTCCTCATATGGCCCATATCTAAAGCCCACAATACCCGAATTGCGCCGTATAGTCGATGCCAAAGGCTCAATTGCCAGAGCAAACAACAACGGGGATAGAGGGCAGCCCTGTTTCGTGCCTCTATGAAGATGGAAAAGATCAGACAATGATCCATTTGCTCTTATCCTGGCCCGTGTGTCCATGTACAGAAGTCTGATCCAGCCTATAAAACCTGGACCGAAGCCCATACATTCAAGCACAGCCCATAGATACCTCCACTCGACACTGTCGAAGGCCTTAGCAGCTTCTAGAGACAGGACCACCCTCCTCCCTGCATTATCCACCCGCACCTGCATATTTAAATACAGACGTCTAATATTGAGGGCCGTTGCTTTTCTGGGCATAAAGCCTGTCTGGTCGGGATGTATCAAACATTCGACTGCCTTCGACAGTCGATTAGCTAATACCTTGGCCAATAGTTTAGTATCCACCGTGAGGAGAGAAATAGATCTATATGACGCCGGTAATGTCGGGTCTTTATCCTTCTTTAATATTAGTACAATAGTTGCCTCTCTCATAGATGGTGGGAGGGTTCCAGACGCCAGGCTATCATTATACATCTCTAATAGTGTCGGAAGCAACAACTTCTTATATTTTTTATATATTTCAGCCGGCAGCCCATCCACCCCCGGAGCCTTTCCATTGGGCATGGAACTTAAAGCCTCTTCCAACTCCTCTAGGCTTATAGGTCTATCAAGATTTTGCTTAATATTATCAGTTAATTTGGGAAGAACAGCAGACTCCAGAAATCTAGTAATGTCTTCCGCTGTGACCAGAGTATGTGAGGAGTAAAGGTTATCATAAAACACTCTCAGGATATTTAATATCCCAGGTGTGTCTCCCACCATTCTCCCCTCAGAGTCCTGGAGCTGAGCTATGAAAGAGGACCCTCTCTGGGCTGAAGCAATTACAGAGAGCAGATGACCCACACTTTCCGCCTCCTCATAGGACTGCACAGACTTAAACAGTCTCTTTTGAGCTGCCTCCTTCATCCCCTCCTTTGAGTCTAGAAAAAAATTAGTTTTGTCTCTCGCCACAATCCTCAGCTTCGCCGGGAATATCATGGAGTATTTGACTCCAAGTGTTCTCAATCTCTTCTTAACCTCGATGAATTTGGCTCGTTGTCTTTGAACTACAAGGGAGTAGTCTGGATAAAACGGGACCCTGGAGCCATTGATAGTAAGATCCGGATCGTCTTTCGAGTAGCAGAGTATATTATCCCTATCTCTATAGTGCAGGATCTTCACCAATACTGTTCTTGGCTGATGCCCAGGGGGAGGGGGGTGAGCAGGGACTCTCTGTGCGCGCTCCACAGCGTACAAGTGCGTCAATTTGTCTGCCCCTATCTTGTCTTTGATCCACGCCTCAAAAAACTTGGTGGGGTTTTTCCCTCGTATCGTTCAGGGACTCGCCCTTTACGCACGTTATTATGACGTGATCTGTTTTCCAAGTCGTCGGTTTTGGCCCATATCGCAGCATTATCTCTTTTGGACTCCGTCTGATATTTCACAGAATTGGTTAAGGTGTTCTCAGCAGCGCTGACTCTTTTCTCCAGTTCACCAGTACGTTCTTTAACCTTATGCAGGTCATATTTCACCGTTTGCATTGACTCTTGCATGTGTCCAAGCTGAGTCAGCACTGTAGATAAAGCTGATCCACACTGCATAACTGCCACTAAAACATCTTTTATAGTAGGTTCTGCCGGCATCTGCATCTGCAGTTTCTGCATCTGCCTGCAGTTCTGCTCCACCATTTTCCCCAGCTTGTCACAGTCTCCTGCTGCCCCATTGGCTCAGTCTCCTCCTCCCCCTCCTCTCCAACCTCCTGGTCGCCATGTGTACCTTCACTCCTGGTCTCCTCCTCAGTCTCCTGGACCTCTTCTCTCTCCACCTCCTCCACCCTAGCAAACTGCTTCAGCCGGGCCGCCACTGCTCTATTTCTGACCGCACTTTCCTCTGCAGACTCTGCCATGGTGCGCGCCTCAGCCGCGGCGCCATCTTGGATACTGCTCCCAGCCTCTCCTGTACCTCGGCGGCAGCCGCATTTTACCATGTTTTGCGGTCCTCTGCTTATGCTCCTGCTTGCTCCAGCATTCGCCCTCACCGTCTCCGCTGCACACAGGCATTTTCCGGCTGTGCTGTGGGGATTCCACAGCTTATAATCCCGGCTGTGTGCGGGAGCTCAGCGGTCCTGCTACCTCCTTCACATCCCGCTATGCCACGCCCCCCCAAGATTACCAACTTAGTTCAATTAAAATATTTACTTTTATTAATACAAAAGTTAAAAAGTCATTGACCCACAGATTAACAGACAATAGGACAACATATACATACTGTAGGGAACACACTTTTTTTGTCACCAATATGGAAATCCTAAATGTTGTCCTATTGTCTGTTAATCTGTGGGTCAATGACTTTTTAATTTTTGTATTAATAAAAGTAAAGATTTTATTTGAACTAAGTTGGTAATCTTAATTGATTTCATACACATCTTGTATAAAGAAAAATTATGAAGGATAGCATCATACACACCCTGGAAAAATTAAGAGCAAGGGTCATATGATTACCCTGATGATTTTGTGGAGGAGGAGAGAACAAGAAAAAGAAGAATCCATTAACTTTATACTCATTTTTTGGTGGGGAGGCGTGCATAGGAATACCCCAGAAAAAAAGTAATATTTGAAATAGCTTTAGATCCCACTGCTGTCATCTGCTGCTGGGTTGAGAAGTGTTGGCCAATCCAGGCCTTCTTCATTTTGATAAACCTGTTAGGCACATCCCTGTTAACTGAAAATGCTATCAGTTATTATGCCCTGGTCAATACTAAAAACCCGCTGTGACAAAACACTAGTGGCAGGACAGGCCAGCATCATACTGATTGGCTGTCTAACAACCACAAAATATGCAGGGTGTGGACTCTATCATGATGCCCAAGCGTCCGTATATGTGGCGCCCCTAAGGGTCCAGTCGCCACAGAGGTACTGCACCTCAGTCAGAGGTGTGGTACCCCACTTTTGGGTAAGGAGGGGGCAGGGCCGGCGTTAGGGGGGGGCAGACTAGGCGGTTGCCTAGGGCCCCCACTCTCTTAGGGGCCCCCAAAGGAGCTGAACTGAAAATAGCAATAGAACAGTAAAAAAAAAATAAAAAAATACACATATTTGGTATCGCTGCGTTCGTAAGAATCTAAGCCATCCATATACGAAGTAAATTAATCCAATTGGTAAATGGCGTAACGGAAAAAAAATTAAAACGCCAGAATTGTGTTTTTTGGGCCACCACGTTGTTACAATACAATGCAATAAAAGGCGATCAAAAATGTTGTATCTGACTCAAAATGGGATCAGTAAAAATGTCAGCTCAGGGCACATAAAGTAAGTCCTCACATAGCCCTGTATCTTCAAAAATGAAAACATCATGGGTCTCGGAAAATGGCGAATAAAGCAACTGTATTTTAAATATTATTTTTTTTTTTTTTACAAATTTCTGGGGTTTTTTATGATTGAAATAAAAATGTTCAGTATCTTCTTATTCTGACCTAGATAATCAACTTATGAAGTCACTTTTACCATATAGTTAACATGATGAATAAAATACTCAAAAAAATTGTGGAATTGCACTTTTATTTGCAATTTCAAAGCACTTGGAATATTTTTCTCATTCTCCAGTACATTTTGTGGTAGAGTGAATGATGGCATTCAAAAGTACAACTCATCCCGCAAAAAACAAGCCCTCGTACGGCTATGTGGAAGGAAGAATAAAAAAGTTCTGGCTCTTGGAAGAAGCGGAGGGAAAAATAAAAACGAAAAATCGCTCAGTGATAAAAGTTATAAAATCCTTGTAATTGCCGTATAATAGCAGCATGAGCGCCCCCCGCAGGCTTCAATCTTCACATGTTCATGATGGGAGTAATTAGAGTTTGGGGACCTCCTTAATTCCTACATTTGTAGCTAGTTATCAAGCAGAACTTACAAGGCTTTAAAGGGGATGTCCAGAATTAATAAAACTTTACTACATTCTTTCAAAAACAGCGCCACCCCTGTGTACAGGTGGCATGTGGTATTACAGCATAGGTCCATTCCCTTCAATTAAGATGAGGTGCAATATCACATACAACCTGTAGACAGGTGTGGCGCTGTTTTTGAAAGAAATCAGTCATGTTTATAGAATTCTGGACAACTCCTTTAAGATCAATATTTCCACTAGTGACCCCAGAACAACACAAGACACCAGGATGGGGCTCAATTCAAATGTATTTGTTTTATAATATGAAGAATATAGCAGATCTTGTTAAAGATGACATTTAAGTAGATGATCCTATGGAAACATTCCTCTTACTGACTCTCCAGTTTGTAAAACCTATTTAATTAAACACTTGTAGGTAATTTTTAATCAATATAAGGAGTCCTGAGTTCACAATCCCCATCTCCTGGTCAGAGGATGAGAGGTTAGAAAGAGCGAGTGTCCCTGGAGGAGCCGTCCTGTATGACACAGACAATGATGGGAATGGATGTGTGTGTCTGTGTGTGTGTGCTCGGTGTATGCGTGTGTGTCTGTGTGTGTGCTCGGTGTATAGGTGTAATATATAGTGTTTGTGTCACATACTGTGTGTGTCTGTGTGTGTGCGCGGTGTATACGTGTAATATATAGTGTTTGTGTCACATACTGTGTGTTGTGTGTATGTAACATCCACATTTATAAACCCCACCAGCACAGATTAGAGTTCCTAGGTGTAAACAGGTCGGCAATCGCCCAACAAACGAGCAAAATGCGGCTCATCATCGGGTGATTGGATGTTTACGGAGAAACAAAATCCTTGCTCTCGGCAACACTGCAGAAGTGCTGCCGATAACATGATACTGTAGAGGACAGATTGCTCTACCGGTGATTGTTCTGTGCCATCATTCTTCATAATCCTGTGTAAAAAGTCTGTAAACAAGCGCTGAATGTCTTGAATATTATATATCGCACTCATTCACCAGTCTGAATTCGGCGCTTGTACATGTAACCTAAATGTCTGAGTGTGACGGTGCAATATGTGAGTATTTAGGGCCCCACTTTAACCTTTTGCCCAGGGCCCCACTTTGCCTAAAACCGGCCCTGGGAGGGGGCACTACCCGGTACCCACACACCCGCATCCAACACCACTCCAGGCCAGGGGATCTGGGCAGACCCTATTTTAGGTAGGGCCCCCATCTCAGGCTGGAGGCGGGAACTAGGTAGAGGGGTTGGGTGGAGGAAGTAGAGAGAACATGCGAAAAAAAAACATTAGTCAGTTGGAAAGAGAGATGTTAGGAGGAGGGTAAAGTGGAGACATCCTTGGGAATGGAGCCGCAGGGAGGCTCATCCCAGGGATGTGGAGAGAGGTGTCTGCTAGAGAGGACACACGAGTAGAGAAAGGGTCCCAGGGGCACAGGAAGTGGCACCTGAATCCACGCCGAACGGAGTCGGGTGGAGGGACCAGGTCGCAGAGGGGAGACCTGCCCCAGACTAGCGAAGAGACTTTAGGCCTTAACTAGTCCACCGGAGGCTGCTTTATCTGCATGTGCAGCAGCCAAATCCACACACATTCGCTAAAATGGCAGCCGCATAGGGCCAAGGGGACAGAGAAGACGTTGCCCGGGAGGACCTAAGGCCACACACTGTTGGTGAGGCACAGGGCAGGAGGGCAAAAGCCAGCGCAGAGAGATGACCCGGGAAGGTTTACCAGAAGGGGGTCCCAGTAAAGTGCACCAAAACTACCCGAGAGTTGGCTGGATCACTGAACCAGAGGACATAGCACCCGGCTGACTATTGTGACCTGGAGAACTGAGTAAAGTGTGAAGACTGCACCCTGCTGTGTCCTCAAATTACTTCCTGCATCACCTGTCCTGTGCTACAATTGATACCATCTTCCAATAGACTTTACATCTGCCCTGGGGCCCGCTCCACCTGTGGGGATCTGTACGATCTTTGCTTCGTCATCAACTGCCCGAGAGGTCCTGAACCGCAGCGTCGGCCATCCAATTGCCGAATACCATGGGTGGTGTCATGACTCAGTCCCTTATAAACTATTACCCCCATTTTTTTATGACACGTCCAGTGCCACGACCATGCCACCGTGACCTCCCATGAGAACTGATATATAGGACAAGTCTGGCTCAAACCGCTAGCGTAGGTGCCCAGGGAAGAAGGAATAACTATATATAAAGCTTAACCTGGCACTCTACTTAAAAAAGCAAGAGAGGGTTGATCCTTTTGGTGTTTTTTATTTGTGGAGTTTGTGAAAGTTCATCAATCATCATGATGATTGATGAACTTTCACAAACTCCACAAATAAAAAACACCAAAAGGATCAACCCTCTCTTGCTTTTTTAAGTAGAGTGCCAGGTTAAGCTTTATATATAGTTACTCCCATGAGAACTGTCCGGCCCGGATACGAGTACCCCACGGCACTGGTGGGCGTGTCAACTTGGCGTCATGAACAGGATGTACTGACATGGTAAACCGGGTCTCGTGTACCCAAAGACTATGTTATAAGACTGTATAATGCTGCCTGCCATAAAGAACAAGCGCCATGTGCATGCAAAAGGGAGTGGTGCTGCCTCCCATTGTGGGCCGGGTTGGGAAATTGTGCCAAAAGCCATACCCCCAATGCAGAGACTACAATAATAAAGGACTTGTCTGTTGGTTGGGGGGGGATCCACCTCCTGATGTGGCCACGGAGCCAGGCCCATAACATGGCCAGGGCCACAGCGCAGGGTCATGCCACCGTGAACTCCCCTGAGAACTGTCTGGCCCAGTTTCGAGTACCCCACGGCCCTGGCAGGTGTGTAATATACTCGATCGAGTAATAAGCTTCCCTGAGCACACTAATGCTCAATCGAGTAATCGAGTGAGAACACTCACTCATCACTAATCCTGGGCAAATGCTGAACAACTTGTTCAATTAAAGTCTCATGCTTGCAAGGAGCGTCCACCACATTTCACTTTATTACCTACAATCACTATTGTACCGCTATCCAGCCCTTTCACGAACAAACTGTCTACGGAGTATTTCAAATTTGTCTCATAAGTCCAGAACACCTGCTGCCATTTTTCTGCACTAACTTTTCAATTTTTTTTGCATAATTAAGTCATTTGTCATTACTTCCATGTTGAACATATGGCTGCCTGGCCTCAGTTCCATGAAGACCACTTCAGGCCAGACTTCTCTGAAAAGTACAACATGGAGCTGTAGGAGTTGAAGAGGACCTGTCACCTTTGCAAAAATAATGAGGTGTTATCTTGACAAAATTCCTGTGCTCCCCAGAACCTGCCTCTATTTTCTGTTTGTCATTATGTCACTCAGTTGTGGATATACTGTATTCCTTTTTTTTTCTTTTTTTGGGGCCTAACAAGGTATTTCACAAGATTTTTCTCTGGGGTGTGTTTTTCTCCCCCTTAATCACCACTCGGCTGCAAATGAACCTGGTTGGACAGCAGGACCTTTTATTTGCATCATTGCATCTTTGTGGCTAGTTGTGATCATCTCAATGGCTAATCCAAAAAGGTGGAGAAATAGGGAATGATCCCTTTGATTGTATGATATATCATGTGATTAACGCACTGGTGCACATCAGCACACACAAAACGAGAAAGACAGCAGCTCATACTTTTTTGTTCCCTTATGTATGGCGCTATACATAAAATAGCCATATACAAGTGTATTTCAATAATTTAGAATATCATCAAAAAGTTAATTTATTTCAGTAATTCAATACATAAAGTAAAACATATAATATCTAGAGTCATCCGAAACAGAGTGACATTTTAAGTGTTTATTTCTGTTAAAGTTGATGATTATGGCTTGCAGCCAATAAAAACTAAAATTCATTGTCTCAGAAAATTAGAATAATTAACACAAAACACTTGCAAAGGCATAATAAGTGTTTAAAATAATCCCTTAGTCTGGTTCAGTAGCCTACACAATCATGGGGAAGACTGCTGACTTGACAGACGTCCAGAAGGCAGACATTGACACACTCCACAAGGAGCGTAAGCTACAAAAGGTCATTGCTAAAGAAGCTGTTCACAGCGTGCTGTATCCAAGCATATTAATGGAAAGTTGAGTGGAAGGAAAAAGTGTGGAAGAAAAAGGTGCACAAGTAACTGTGATAACTGTGGCCTTGATAGGATTGTTAAGAGAAGGCCATTCAAAAATTTGTTAGATTCACAAGGAGTGGACTGGGTCATTCCATGTCAAGTGAACCAATGATTATTACCTCTATATTTTTAATTCTTTTGAGATTTTGTTATTTGATAATAGCATGTCAGACAATGCAAAATGTGAAGAGAAAATTTTTTTAAAAAATTTATTTTTTTTTTAAATGATTTTCAAAGTTCGGAAAAAGTGTGAATTTCGCTGTTGCCTGCCTTTACGTTTCTCCTCATAACTCAGGCTAGGAATAAGATAGAGAGACAAAATAAACACCAATCTACTCAGAACTATACAGGTTTTCATCAGATATGTCACAAGAGGATCTTTGTTAATATTTTACCCATGTGATCACAAGCGCAAAACTTTAAAACGTATTTCCGAAAAATCGGCGCGCTTTAAATATTTCAAAAACTGCCCATGTGTCTGCTTTGCTCTTAGCCACATCTGTACCAAATTTCAAGTTGGGATCGCAATGGGATCATATTTTAACATATTTTACTATTAATAGCGTCAATGGGTCATTCCATATCAAGTGATCTAAATATGAATATTTTTTTTTACCTGACGTCTTTAGATTTTTTTTTTTTTTTTTTCCTTTATGAAGTACTACTTTAGTTAATTACAAATTAAAAGTTTGGAATTTTTTTCTTCATCAGTTAATTTTTTACAGATTTTTAAAGTTTAAAAAAAGGGTGAATTTTGGCCTGGTATGACTTTACATTTTTTTTATCTCGGGCTAGAAATAAGATAGAGAAACAAAATAAACACCATTCTACTCAGAACTGTCCAGGCTTTTACCAGACATGTCACAAGAGTATATTTGTTAATTTTAATTTTTTACCCATGTGAATGCAAACGCAACATTTTGAAACGCATTTCCGAAAAAACGTTTTAATAAAAATTTTCCAAAACTGCCCATGTGTCTTTTATGCTCTTAGCCACATCTGTACCAAATTTCAAGTTGGGATCGTGATGGGATCATATTTTAAAATATTTAACTATGGTTAATCTCATTTTTATTAAATTTTGAAAAAAACATATGAAAGACATACATTCAATCTTTTAACAAAATCTTGAGACATATAAAATATACAAAAAGAGAATTCACAAAGTTATTAGTAACTTTAAGATAAGCTGCAAATTTACTTTTGCGCTTATCTCTGGTGCAATATATACTACAATCTAAATATAATTCCAAACACTCAAGTATACAACCTTTCTCAGGGTTTTGAGATGTTCTGATGTCAAGGGGACAAGCAGCCCCAGCAGAATGATTTTTATCACTTGGCCCCTTCTAACAGGTTGACCACGTAAGTGGGTCATTACCCGTTGAGGCCTAGTTGGAATAGTCTATCGACTGGTGTCCCGGAAAGGAAAGCCGAAATATTAATGATCTACTCACAGCTCAGAGTTTCCGATACCTGTCTAATGTTCACTAGAATTCTGAAGGTATAGGTGTAGAAAGGAAATACCTAGACTGAATGTATCAGATGGGAAGAAAAGAGAGATAGAAAAGAAGAGAGAGAGAAGAGAAACAAAAACCATTAGAAAAAGTTATACTGGGAAAGAAAAGCCACGTAAGAAAAAAAGGAGGGGGGGGGACGGGTGAGGTATGGGAAGGAGAAAGGGTACTCATCCCACTGGCTCCCCATCAGCCAGAGGTCGAGCCATATTATCTGTGCTGGAAAAGATACTCCTAAATTCTGCAGAGTCGTGAAAAAGAATCCATTCAACCCAAATCCCTAAGAATTTATTCCGAGATCCCGACGCATCAGCTGCGAGCTCCTCCATTCGATATATGTCCATCAATTCTTTGAACCAATCAAGTAGAGATGGAGCCCGGCTTGATTTCCAGAACCTCGGGATCACAGCACGAGCAGCCGAGATGCAAAAGCGGAGAATATCCCTCTTCTGTAGCCCAATAGGACCTGGAAAGATGGATAACAGTGCCGATTCTGGGCAACATTCGGCTTGTTTACCTGTTATCCGGGCGTATGCATTGAAAACCTCAGACCAGAACCGCCGGATTTTCCCACAACTCCACCAAATGTGTATCATTGTACCCTTCTCTTCCCCACAGCGCCAGCAGGTATCTGGGGTTCCAGGGAACATGTTCCGGAGTGTCGTCGGGCACAAGTACCATCTAGTGAGCAGCTTATAGCTTCTTTCTTGTGCAGAACAAGTGCTAGCTAGTGAGTGAGTAAATATAAAGCATTTCTGCCAATTAGCTTCTGAAATGCTACACCCCATTTCCCTCTCCCAAGCACGTTGGAAGTAAAGGGTGCCCTGCTCTCTCATGGACCCTAAGGCCTGGTATAGAACTGATATTTTGCGCCTCGGTGGAGCCTCCAGTTGGAATAACCTCTCCAATACGTTGGGCGTCAATCTTACCCTGCAAGAGTGGTCAGCTGAATATGAGTATGCTCTGTATTGGAGAAATTCGAATCACTTAAGAGGTCTCGTAGGTTCTTTGAGTTGTAGCTCTGCCATCGGGGGCAAACCACCACTGGACAGAGTCTGTCCTACTCGGGTGTCATCCACAATCCGCCAACATAAAAATCTCTGCCTGTCAAATCTGGGTGAGAAAGATGGGTTGGAAAAAAGGGGAGTCAAAGGGCTAAGTCTGTCGTTTAAGCGGAGGGTTTTCGTCACTAGGTGCCATACCTTCAAGGTGTTTCTGGTCATGTCTGTCAAAGGTACTAGGTCTGTGGAGTCTTTAGGGGAAATCCAAAGCAGGTGTTTCAGCGGAATCCCCAAACCCTCTTGCTCCACCCCTACCCATTTCTTGGAGGACGCATGATAATGCCAATCTAGAGCTCTAACAAGAGAGGAAGCCACAAAGTACGCTCGTATGTTGGGTAGTCCAACCCCTCCTCTGGTCTTGGGCAAGGATAGGATATTCATTCGCAATCTGGACCTCTTGCCCCCCCAGACAAATCTAAGGATCATAGATTGCATTTTGGAGAGGAAGCCTCTATCCAATAGAACAGGAACTGTCTGAAAAGTATATAAGAGTCGGGGCAAGACATCCATCTTGACTACGTTTATTCTCCGAACCAGGATAGGTTTAATTGTCTATAGGAGGTAAATGCCGATTCCGCGTTAGTCAAAAGGGGTTGATAATTTAAATTGAATATTTGTTTAAGATCTTTGGTATAAGGACTCCCAAGTACTTAATGGCTTCTACTTTCCATTTAAATGGGAAACTGTTTAGATAGATGAGAAACCAATTCTCCAGGCAAAGAAATATTGAGTGCCTTGGTTTTGGAGCAATTCACTTTAAAGTTGCTCAATTGTCCGAACCGTTCAAACTCCATTAAGACCGAAGGGATGGAGACCAGGTGCTGGGTGATGTAAAGTAGCAGGTCATCTGCAAATAAGGCTAATTTGTGATGACTCTGTCCCAGCTTGACCCCATGGACGCATTCATTGGACCTAAGAGCAAAATATTTAACTATTATAGTGTCAATTCAAAAATCACCAAGAACACAATCAGTCATTTTTTCACAATTGCCCGTCAATAGTTTTGAATTTGATATAAAGAAACATAGTCTTGTAACATCTCAAATGAAAGCTGTTACCGTTCTGAGTAAAATGATGCCTCTCCCACTTCATTATCTTATTTCTAGCCTGAGATAAAAAAAATGTAAAGTCATACCAGGCCAAAATTCACCCTTTTTTTAAACTTTAAAAATCTGTAAAAAATTAACTGATGAAGAAAAAAATTCTAAACTTTTAATTTGTAATTATCTAAAGTAATACTTCATAAAGGAAAAAAAAAAAAAAAATCTAAAGACGTCAGGTAAAAAAAAATATTCATATTTAGATCACTTGATATGGAATGACCCATTGACGCTATTACTAGTAAAATATGTTAAAATATGATACCATTGCGATCCCAACTTGAAATTTGGTACAGATGTGGCTAAGAGCAAAGCAGACACATGGGCAGTTTTTGAAATATTTAAAGCGCGCCGATTTTTCAGAAATGCGTTTTAAAGTTTTGCGCTTGCGATCACATGGGTAAAATATTAACAAAGATCCTCTTGTGACATATCTGATGAAAGCCTGGACAGTTCTGAGTAGATTGGTGTTTATTTTGTTTCTCTATCTTATTCCTAGCCTGAGATATGATAGAAAATGTAAAGCCATACCAGGCCAAAATTCGCACTTTTTTAAAACTTTAAAAATCTGTAAAAAATTAACTGATAAAGAAAAAAATTCAAAACTTTTTTTTGTAATTAACTAAAGTTGTTCTTCATATAGAAAAAAATAATTAAAAAAATCTGAGCACGTCAGGGAAAAAAAATATTCATTTTTGGATCACTTGACATGGAATGACCCGACTGCTGCTGGAGTCAGTGCTTCGTGAGTAAAATCCACTCCTTGTATGCCATGTGAAGTTCAAATTAATATGTTTAATGAGCACTCATGGAGAATCAATACAGCACAACATCCTTTGGTTGCACACAGTGACTTCTGCCTTTATTAGCATATGCTGGCACTTTAAATACTGTTACAAAGATAGGGTTTGGCTTCAATCCATTAGCCAATAGAAACAATAGGGGTGTGAACATTAATGTGACCTTCCCTGCCCACTCAAGTGTTATGTGTCACTGTGACATCAGAGGCTACATGACATAAAATGGAGGATGCTATACATCATTAAAATGGCTTCTGTTCTCTCACAGGTTCAAGAGCCACCACACAGACGTATCCAGGACATGGGCTACAACTGTCACATTCATTGTGTCAAGCCACCCATGCCCAATAGACAATGCAAGAAGAGTCTTACCTGGGCCAAGGAGAAAAAGAACTGGACTGTTGCTCAATGGTCCAAGGTGTTTTCAGATGAAAGTAAATTTTGCATTTCATTTGGAAATCAAGGTGCCAGAGTCTGGAGGAAGAGTGGAGTGACTAAAACCCAAGCTGCTAGGGGTCTAGTGTGAAGTCTCCACAATCACTGATGGTTTATGGAGTCATGCCATCATCTGGTGTAGGTTCACTATGTAGCACCCTGCTGGGGATTGCCGCAGGACCCACGGGTGCAAGGAGAGACATACACCTTGGTACACACAGCATCCAACACCTTCCACCCCAGACCTGGAGGGGAGCTCTACTTGCTGCCTTAAGCAAGTTCCCCTATAAAGCTCCAGGCCTGAGGGGAGGAGTCAGTTAGTTCCACTGGGACAGCAAAGAAGTCAGTCAGTCTGTCCCCCCCTCCCCCTGCCCTGAGGTAAGCTCCACCTGTAGGAGCTGTACTACTTTGAGCTGCACCTCCATCACCTCAGCGGCTGGCCGCAGCACTGGTGTCCACATTACCAGGTACCACAGGTGGCGTCATGCTACCATTTCCCATCCATCATCATCATCCCCCACCATCCCCGCCATTGAGGGTCCAGGCACAGAACCGGGAACCGACCAGCCGTGATCCCCCATCAAGTGACCATCCGTCCCGGTATCCGAGTACCCCTACCCTGTCGACCGACTCAACTATATTTTATCAAGACAAAGTTAGCGCTGCCATCTAACTAGGGAAATTTTAGAGCACTTTCATGCCTTATTTCCCGTCAGCTGATAAGCTGCCCAAATATGTAATCTAGGCAATACATTTGGTAACCAAATGCAAAAGAGAGTTTACCGGCATAGACGGGCGTCCACAGGTAAGATGTCAGTAGACTACAATATGTTGGATAGACCAAATGGCATTGCACAATCCCCGAAGAGTAGCATACAAAGCTCTTTACATATGAAATGGATGCAGTCACCACAAAGACTTTTTCATTAGTGCGAGTGCTTTATTCCATTGCAGTCAGAATCCAGGTTACACAGTGCCAGGGTGAGGTGTGGGAGTTGCGAGAGGGTGACTACGGTGCTGTCTGCTGTGAGACGACGATGAGAGTCCAACGCCTTCCGGAGTGTGGGTGGTCGGCCGATGTAGCCCTGGAATTCTGCTAGCAATGGAATAAAGCACCTGCACTAATGAAAAAGGTGCTTGTGGGAGTGCCATCCATTTCATTTAAAAGTTGTTAGTAGCAATGTTGTACTCTGAGACAATCTAGTGGCGTCACTGCGACCAGTGGCAGTGCGCAGAGGGATGAACTGCAGCCAGTACGAGAAGACGAATGACTCATAGGAACACGCCCACACTGAATATGAGTATGCTCTGTATTGGAGAAATTCGAATCACTTAAGAGGTCTCGTAGGTTCTTTGAGTTGTAGCTCTGCCATCGGGGGCAAACCACCACTGGACAGAGTCTGTCCTACTCGGGTGTCATCCACAATCCGCCAACATAAAAATCTCTGCCTGTCAAATCTGGGTGAGAAAGATGGGTTGGAAAAAAGGGGAGTCAAAGGGCTAAGTCTGTCGTTTAAGCGGAGGGTTTTCGTCACTAGGTGCCATACCTTCAAGGTGTTTCTGGTCATGTCTGTCAAAGGTACTAGGTCTGTGGAGTCTTTAGGGGAAATCCAAAGCAGGTGTTTCAGCGGAATCCCCAAACCCTCTTGCTCCACCCCTACCCATTTCTTGGAGGACGCATGATAATGCCAATCTAGAGCTCTAACAAGAGAGGAAGCCACAAAGTACGCTCGTATGTTGGGTAGTCCAACCCCTCCTCTGGTCTTGGGCAAGGATAGGATATTCATTCGCAATCTGGACCTCTTGCCCCCCCAGACAAATCTAAGGATCATAGATTGCATTTTGGAGAGGAAGCCTCTATCCAATAGAACAGGAACTGTCTGAAAAGTATATAAGAGTCGGGGCAAGACATCCATCTTGACTACGTTTATTCTCCCGAACCAGGATAGGTTTAATTGTCTATAGGAGGTAAATGCCGATTCCGCGTTAGTCAAAAGGGGTTGATAATTTAAATTGAATATTTGTTTAAGATCTTTTGGTATAAGGACTCCCAAGTACTTAATGGCTTCTACTTTCCATTTAAATGGGAACTGTTTAGATAGATGAGAAACCAATTCTCCAGGCAAAGAAATATTGAGTGCCTTGGTTTTGGAGCAATTCACTTTAAAGTTGCTCAATTGTCCGAACCGTTCAAACTCCATTAAGACCGAAGGGATGGAGACCAGGTGCTGGGTGATGTAAAGTAGCAGGTCATCTGCAAATAAGGCTAATTTGTGATGACTCTGTCCCAGCTTGACCCCATGGACGCATTCATTGGACCTAAGAGCAAAATATTTAACTATTATAGTGTCAATTCAAAAATCACCAAGAACACAATCAGTCATTTTTTCACAATTGCCCGTCAATAGTTTTGAATTTGATATAAAGAAACATAGTCTTGTAACATCTCAAATGAAAGCTGTTACCGTTCTGAGTAAAATGATGCCTCTCCCACTTCATTATCTTATTTCTAGCCTGAGATAAAAAAAATGTAAAGTCATACCAGGCCAAAATTCACCCTTTTTTTAAACTTTAAAAATCTGTAAAAAATTAACTGATGAAGAAAAAAATTCTAAACTTTTAATTTGTAATTATCTAAAGTAATACTTCATAAAGGAAAAAAAAAAAAAAATCTAAAGACGTCAGGTAAAAAAAAATATTCATATTTAGATCACTTGATATGGAATGACCCATTGACGCTATTACTAGTAAAATATGTTAAAATATGATACCATTGCGATCCCAACTTGAAATTTGGTACAGATGTGGCTAAGAGCAAAGCAGACACATGGGCAGTTTTTGAAATATTTAAAGCGCGCCGATTTTTCAGAAATGCGTTTTAAAGTTTTGCGCTTGCGATCACATGGGTAAAATATTAACAAAGATCCTCTTGTGACATATCTGATGAAAGCCTGGACAGTTCTGAGTAGATTGGTGTTTATTTTGTTTCTCTATCTTATTCCTAGCCTGAGATATGATAGAAAATGTAAAGCCATACCAGGCCAAAATTCGCACTTTTTTAAAACTTTAAAAATCTGTAAAAAATTAACTGATAAAGAAAAAAATTCAAAACTTTTTTTTTGTAATTAACTAAAGTTGTTCTTCATATAGAAAAAAAATTAAAAAAATCTGAGCACGTCAGGGAAAAAAAATATTCATTTTTGGATCACTTGACATGGAATGACCCGACTGCTGCTGGAGTCAGTGCTTCGTGAGTAAAATCCACTCCTTGTATGCCATGTGAAGTTCAAATTAATATGTTTAATGAGCACTCATGGAGAATCAATACAGCACAACATCCTTTGGTTGCACACAGTGACTTCTGCCTTTATTAGCATATGCTGGCACTTTAAATACTGTTACAAAGATAGGGTTTGGCTTCAATCCATTAGCCAATAGAAACAATAGGGGTGTGAACATTAATGTGACCTTCCCTGCCCACTCAAGTGTTATGTGTCACTGTGACATCAGAGGCTACATGACATAAAATGGAGGATGCTATACATCATTAAAATGGCTTCTGTTCTCTCACAGGTTCAAGAGCCACCACACAGACGTATCCAGGACATGGGCTACAACTGTCACATTCATTGTGTCAAGCCACCCATGCCCAATAGACAATGCAAGAAGAGTCTTACCTGGGCCAAGGAGAAAAAGAACTGGACTGTTGCTCAATGGTCCAAGGTGTTTTCAGATGAAAGTAAATTTTGCATTTCATTTGGAAATCAAGGTGCCAGAGTCTGGAGGAAGAGTGGAGTGACTAAAACCCAAGCTGCTAGGGGTCTAGTGTGAAGTCTCCACAATCACTGATGGTTTATGGAGTCATGCCATCATCTGGTGTAGGTTCACTATGTAGCACCCCTGCTGGGGATTGCCGCAGGACCCACGGGTGCAAGGAGAGACATACACCTTGGTACACACAGCATCCAACACCTTCCACCCCAGACCTGGAGGGGGAGCTCTACTTGCTGCCTTAAGCAAGTTCCCCTATAAAGCTCCAGGCCTGAGGGGAGGAGTCAGTTAGTTCCACTGGGACAGCAAAGAAGTCAGTCAGTCTGTCCCCCCCCCTCCCGCTGCCCTGAGGTAAAGCTCCACCTGTAGGGAGCTGTACTACTTTGAGCTGCACCTCCATCACCTCAGCGGCTGGCCGCAGCACTGGTGTCCACATTACCAGGTACCACAGGTGGCGTCATGCTACCATTTCCCCATCCATCATCATCATCCCCCACCATCCCCGCCATTGAGGGTCCAGGGCACAGAACCGGGAACCGACCAGCCGTGATCCCCCATCAAAGTGACCATCCGTCCCGGTATCCGAGTACCCCTACCCTGTCGACCGACTCAACTATATTTTATCAAGACCAAAGTCAGCGCTGCCATCTACTAGGAAATTTTAGAGCACTTCATGCTTCCCTCTGTTGAGAAGCTGCCCAATTTGTAATCTGAGGCAATACAATTTGTAACCAAATGCAAAAGAGAGTGTTACCGGGCACTGACGGCGTCACAGGTAAGATGTCAGTAGACTACAATATGTGGAGACCAAGTGGCATTGCTCAATCCCGAAGAGTAGATACAAACTTTTACATAGAAATAGATGGCAGTCACCACAAGACTTTTTCATTAGTGCAGGTGCTTTATTCCATTGCAGCAGAATCCAGGGTTACACAGTGCAGGGAGGGGTGGGAGTGCGGAGGGGACTACGGCTGCTCTGTTTCACGTGTTTCAACGCTTCCATGGGTCCATGTAACCCTGGATTCTGCTGCAATGGAATAAAGCACCTGCACTAATGAAAAAGTCTTGTGGGAGTGCCATCCATTCTATGTAAAAGTTAATACAATTTGTAATCTGAGACAATTGTGGCGCCTCTGCGACCAGGGCGGCCAGAGGGTGAACTGCAGCCAGACGAGGAAGACGATTGACCATAGGAACACCCACACACCAACACACACTGACCCTACGCCTAGGACTCTAGGTTAGGCAAGGGATAGCAGGGGTTAAGAGCAGTGTGGGAGGAGAGAAGGAGTAACTGGACAAGTGGGTGGAAGCAGCGTAATAAAAACACGGGAACACCAAGTTGGGAGCGGTCAGAAAGAACAGGAGAATTTCCAGGAGGAGAGGTTCCCTGGAGGACGCAGTACCTTGGAGGCAGTATTCCCAAGGTAGAAAGCTCACTCCATAGCCAGAGTTAATGGGAAAGACAGCCACAAGCAGCAACATCCCACAGTGAGGCAGAAGGAGCCTAGTGAGCCCACATTATACCTGGGTCACTGGAGAGCTAGGCCAAAGACAGCCAGAGAGCCGGCTCTGTAGAGGTGATCGGGGAGACTCTAAAGGTACCTTTACACGCCGCAACTATCACTGGCGATCGGTAGCAATCGTACATGCGCGTGCACATTTTTAACGGTTGCTAACGATCGCCGATGCCGCATGTACATGCCGCAATTGCGCCCTCAACCTAAGAGAACATGGTTCCCCGGAACTTCCAACAGATCCTGCGGAAACATCCGGTTGAATCCCGACGTTGCTTCACACGCCGCAATCAGTAGGGGAATATGGGCGTACATTTTCTGCGGCGCTAAAACATAGGCGTGACAGACTCGTGTATTCCGTGACGCTAGCACGCTGATTGGACAACTCAATAGCGTCATGATTGGCCAGCCTGCACAGGAAGGCTGGCTAATACATGACGCCATTCCAATTGTGGAGTTTTAATGGACAGCTCTTTAAATATGGCGCCCTGTGAAGGGACAGCCAATGGAAAAACAGTAGTCCCCACCAATCATCACTGATGGGGCGCGGAAAACATCCCGCTGTGGCACGCCCCTTGGAAATCACTGGCGATGCAGATTCCATCCCTATCGCCCGTTTACACGCCAATACCAGGGCAATTCACCATCTGGGTTGCCTCTGATTTTAGAACAGTGCTCTGAAACAGCAACCCGGAGCAATTGCGAAAATCCCGATCACTTTCCCAAATTACACGCTGCAACTTCGTAGCAATTTCAAGGCAACCGTGACAAAAATCCCGATTGCCTGGCACTTGCTACCCCGCAGTGGCGGCGTGTAAAGGTACCTTAAGACTCCAATCACGAGACACACCGGTGTGGGGCAGGTATTCTATGACCTACAGCCAGCCTACCTACCGCCACGGAGTAGGAACACAGCCATTGGACTATGGCTAGTGACCCTAAGACAGAGGAAAGCATCACACAAAAGCCTGTGACAGCCAGATCGAATCTGTGAGCGAGGAAAGAGGAAGAGACAAGTAAGGCCTGAAAGAAACTTTGAGGCAGGCAATGCAGAGGAACCGTCTGAACTGCAGCAGAGCCCGGGTGCGTGGAGCAGTGCTAACTTGTAAGAACTGTGACTGTGAGAACTGTGACTTGTAACTTGCTGCTAAAGAACTTTGAACCAGAAAAGTACCCGGTAAGCTCACCATTGCCTGAGATTGTTCTTTTCAGCGCCGTTGCAGAGACCTCCACCTGCGGAGCCGCATCCCTGCTGTCCCTGCGTGCTGACTGGAAAAGCTGCAGCACAGAAGTAAGTGAAGTATACAGAACAACATCCCTTACCAAGCCCCTCCACCACTACACCTGCCCTGGGAACACTCAGCCCTACCCGAAGAGGGCTTACCATCCACGCTGCCCTAAGTCACCATCCCCAGCAGGAATACGGCAGCGGTGGTCCCACTGACCAAATACCCCTGGTGGTGTCACGACAAACATCCCCTGTAAATATCCTCATTTGGACTGAGCCTAGGCCACGGGACCAGGTCACGACTACCATAATCCCAGAGAGACAGCACTGGCCTGGCCCCGAGTACCCCAATGCCTGGGCACCTCACAATACATATATAAGTATATTGGGTATAACTACACTATAGGTAATATAGGGGATTTATATCTTACCCATGTATATGTGGCACCCCTGCTGACCGGTCACCACAAAAGGGTACATCAGCTGTTAGTGTCAAGTTTGTCACCCCACACCAACACCCAACACATCCCCCAATCCCTAGACCTAGTACTCTACGTTAAGCAGAGGATAGTGGGGGAGCCAGGTGGAGGGTGGAGAGCCAGCAAAGAACCCGGGAAGGGGTGGAGGAACTGGAGAAACATTAAGTTAGGAGAGCTCAGAGAAAAAGTAGAGAGTTCAGGTTCGAGTTCCTGGCTAGCTGTAGTAGGAGAAGGAACAGAACTCCTAAGCCGAGATGCCCGGCGCCAGGACAGCAGAGGCACCAGACCAGAAGAACCGGACCCGGCGGCTGGTGCCACCAAATGGCTAGTCCAGGTCCCAGGATGAGACCGAGGAAAGAGTGAAGGGGTTCCGGGTGAACCCGAGTGTGCAGGAACACCAGGACTGGGCCGGAGCCAGAGTGCCGGCTCTGTAGAAGTGGCCAGGTAGCTGCAAGCCCCAACCAAAAACACCGGCGAAGTGCAGGGTCTTTATGTCCCGGACCCGACCCCCGGCACAATGGAGGGATAGGTTGTCAGACTACGGCTAGGAGACCCGGGAGGGTGCACCACGAAAAGTCCGCAACCGCTAGACCTGAGGATGTGAGCGGAATCGTGGAGAAAAGCCCGAAAGGTACAAGAAAGGGGGTGTCCCTAGCAAGCCGGCCCAGCTGCTAACCGTTGACCGGAGCCGCCAGAGTACTTGTTGTAAAAGAACAGTGAAAGTGGAGTAAAGTACCCAGTCAAATTCAGAGCTGTTTGTGTGAGACTTATTTGTGCGCTGGACAGCCCAAACGTGAACCGGCAGCCGGAGTGTGTCGGAGGGTGCGGAGAACTTGACACTTTATATACTTTCTTCACAGCAGTACTGGGGAACCAGCCCTACCGGTGGAGGGCACATCATCCAGTTGTGACACCCCACAACTGGATGAGAGAGGGCTCGGCTCTGAGTACCCCCTGTCCGGGGCGCGACATCAGGGCCCTGGCCTGACACAGGGGTCCACACCGCCCCCACACATCGCATTGTGGCACTGGATTCCCCTAATTATATTCCCCTACATTCATTTCTCCATAAACAGCCCAGTCACCAGACATGAACATCATTGAGCATATTTGTGGTACGATGAAAGAGGAAGCTTGGAAGACAAAACTAAAGAATCTAGATGAACTCTGGGAAGCATGTAAGACTGCATTCTTTGCTATTCCTGATGACTTCATTAATAAATTGCATGAATCATTGTTGAACCGCATGGATGCAGTCCTTCAAGCTCATGGAAGTCACACAAAATATTAAACATGACTCTAATAGCACCACAACTTCATTCACCAATGTTATGCAACATATATTTGTATTTTAAGTTAATTATTTGTTTGAATATCACATTACTTTCTGTGGGCGACAAAACTTTTGTCTTGCCAAAATCTGACCATTCTGTGTTCATTAAATGATCAATATTTCAGCATTGATGCCAATTTATTTTCCTAACCTAAACCTCATTTGGGAGGGTTTCAGCTTTCAAAAGAGTAATTTATACAACCAATGGATGAATTTAACATCAAGTTATAAGCTTTTATTTACATAACATGGATAAGCGACATAACTTCTGTCAGGGACTGTATTGAATGATCCCTCACATAGCTTCCTATATACAGTATTAGCCCTTACATAGCTCCCTAAATGCAGGTTTAGCACTCATATAGCCCCTATATACAGGATGAGAATTCATGTAGCCCCTTTGTACAGTATAAGCCCTCAAACATCTATATATATACAGTAGCTGCAGGGCTGGTCTCCATGAGGCACGGAGACCGATGCCTAACATGCAGCTTCCCATGGTTTGTCTGTGCTGTGGAGCCATTCTCCATTAGGAGGGGAGACCAATGCCCAAGCCAATCAAACCTTCGGACGAAGGGGGCAATCTGGTGCTTATGAATCATGATGTGTTTACTGATATGTGTTTCATGATAGTAAATGATAGAGCATTCCAATCTAGGGTGATCTCAAAAAACGAATGTAGTTTTATGAAAATTAAGTTTCCCATAATAGCCACCTTTTATACATTGCCGAAAGTTCATAAGGCTTATCACCCTTGTAGGATAGACTAATAGTCTCAGGGATCAATGCAGTGGGACAAAATTGCAGTGTATATTTGGATAAGATCTTGAGGGATTGTGTTTTTGACATCACCCTCATATTTAAGGGATACTGGTGACCTCTTGAATAAATTGGAAAATGTAATGGTAGCAAATTATGTGTTGCTTGAGTCTATAGATGTGGAAGGGATATATAGCAATATTCCACATATATCAGGTTTAGCAGCTGTTGGCTTTTATCTAAAGACTAGAGGTGTACAATATGAGGACCATAGTAAATTTGTTGTGAAACTTTTGGAGTATATCCTTACTCACAAATACTTCACATTTAATGGAAAGTTTTACCACCAGCTCAGGGGCACTGCAATGGGGAGTCCATGTGCCCCTGCATATGCAAATTTGCTCCTGGGCTGGTGTGAGGACAAGATTGTGTTTATAGAGTATGTCACAGCATGGTGGATCCCCAATATTTTTTATTGGGGTAGATTTATAGATGACATTATCAAGTTATGGTCTGGCAGCACATCATCCTTTAACCAATTTGTGGAGGAACTAAATATCAATAACATTGGATTGAGATTCACGTCTGATATCAACTAAAAAACAATTAACTTCCTGGACATATCCATTTCTAAAGATGATACTGCTTGATTACAGACCAAGATTTATCGCAAACCAACCTCAAGGAATGATTTGCTGAGGTGGGACAGTCACCATACCCATAGTTTGAGGCAAGAAATTCCCAAGGGCCAATATTTGAGGGCCCACAGAAATTGCTCAACACCCCAAACATTTTTTGGTCAAGCTAGAGCAATGAGAAAAAGATTTTTAGAAATAGGATACCTGTACTCAGTTTTAAGGGATACCTTTAAAATAGCCTGTGGAAAGGATAGAACCCGAGCTTCTACGTTAGAGAGAAAAGACAAAATGAAACTATCAGGATAATTGGTTCCTTTGATAATCAATTGAATGAAGTCCGTACAACCATTGAGAGATACTGGGATATCATTAAAGCTGATCCCCTACTGGATGAGTTACTTCCGGAATTTTCAGCGATTACATATAGGAGGGGCAGATCTTGAGAGATCAATTGGTCCATAGTGGTTATAATCCTCCTAAAAAGAGCACATGGTTAAAAATTCGACATTTGGGCACATTCAAGTGTGGAGGATGTTCCTTCTATCAATTTATCAACGTTTCCAGCTCTTTTCAGTGTACAAGCATATGTCGTATTTATAGGTAACTGTTTTGCTCATTGCAAAACGAAACTTCTGGTGTACTTGCTACAATGTATGCACTCTATGAATTATATAGGCAAAACTAAAAGAGAGCTGAGAAGAAGGGTAGGGGACTGTGGCACCCCAGAGTCCAGTTGCCACAATGGCATTGTCTCCCTCGGGGGGTGATGTCATGCTTGGAGGCAAGAAGGGGTATCCACACCAGGTATGCCCACAGCATGCAACACTTTCCTGACTCCTGACCAGAAGGGGGAGCTCTGAAACCCAAGTTCAGGGGAGCTCCCCTATAAATTCTAGCCTGGGGGCAGGGTTAGTCAGTTCAGTTCCTAGGAGAACTGTGAAGATGACCTGTGGACTGGAGCAGTGCTAAGCTCATCCCAGGTAGCATAGAGAGAAGGAACAGCAAGCGTGAGTGACCCGTAGGAGAGGGTCTGAGGAAGGAGAGAAGTAGGCCTGGGGAGTGGAACCAGTTACCAGTTCAGCCCTGAGCAGAGCGCCAGAAGCGGACACCGAAGTCAGAGGTTGTGAGGGTATTCCAGGCCCAGCAGCCAAAACTGGAGGGAGGGAGATTCCAAGTCTCCCAGCCACAGTAAAGCACCTGGAGGCACAGTAGTATCAGGGAGCTCAGGGCCAGTTGCCAGAGGAGTGGTGCCCAGGAAGGGCTTAAGCTGCCTGCCATACGGGTGAGAGATTTAAGAGCAGGAAGAGAGGGCCGGAGCTTAGCTATAGGCAGCCAGGACCAGCAAAGAGACGTGCAGCAGGGAGGCCTCAGAACTCACCCGGTGAGGAGATCCCCAACTTGCTTCCAGGCCACCCGGATTCCCAACATCATCTGTGGACAGTACCTTGGTCGACCCTGCTACCACCAGTAAAGGTAAAGGAGACTAAGAACTGTGTGTCTGACAGTCATTCCGCGCCCTCAGTCCTGCACCCCAACAGCCTACCACCGCCATAGACTTTAACGGTTGCTTTGGGGAACTGATCCACCCGTGGGGAGTGATATCACGGTAGCTGCAATGCCATCATCCCCAGAGGTCCTGCACCACAGCATTGACCTCAATATCCAAACACCACGGGTGGCATCACGACAACCATCCCTTAATCCCTACTCCCTGAACTTTAAGTTGATGCCCAGGGTCACGGAGCCGGGTCTCGACCCCTGTGACTCCCCGGAAGCATCAAATCCCTGTTCCGAGTACCCCACGGCCCTGGGGTGCATCAGGACCACATTGGAGACATCAGAAATTGTAGGGATACACCAGTGTCGAGATATGCGAGGGAATTTCAAGGTGTTTACTTTTCTCTGTTGTTGAGGTATTTCCAAAAAACCCAAGGGGGGGGGTGTTGGAATAAAAATATTTTGTGGATAGAGGCAAAATCGATTTATCAATTTAATTCAGTAGCAACCAAGGGGTTAAATGACACGTTACAGTATGGGTGTTTCTTATGAAAGGCTAATATAATTACCGAGTTGAACAGCTTGTTTGAGCTTTTCTGAGTGCCGTCTTTTCTTTCTTTTGGATTTATGGACTTTTTGGACTGTGTGATTGTGCACCCGGTTTTGTGATTTGCTGTTCTCCCAAGCTCCACCCGTAAGCTACATCACTATACCGGTGCCCCATTTCTATTTCCAATATTTAAATGACACGTTACAGTATGGGTGTTTCTTATGAAAGGTTAATATAATTACCGAGTTGAGCAGCTTGTTTATAATGTAAGGACACATTTACAATTCTCTTCTTGACCCTCTACAATCCGGCTTCCGCTCCTTACACGCTACTGAAACTGCCCTCACTAAAGTCTCTAATAATCTACTAACAGCTATATCTAATGGTCACTACTCCATACTGATACTCCTGGATCTCTCCACTGAATTTGATACTGTGGATCACCAGCTCCTTCTCTCTATGTCCGCTCTATTGAGATCAAGGACACCGCTCTCTCCTGGTTCTCCTCCTACCTCTCTGATCGCTCCTTCACTTTATCTTTCGCTGGCTCCTTTTTTCTCCTCTTCCCCTCACGGTTGGGGTTCCTCAGGGTTCAGTCCTAGGTCCCTTTCTCTTCTCTCTATACACTGCACTTATTGGACAAATCAGTTAGTTTTAGCTTTCAGTACCATTTCTATGCTGACGACACCCAATTATCCACATCGTCTCCTGACATCACCCCCACATTACTACAAAATACCTGTGATTGTCTGTCTGCTGTCTCTAACTTCATGTCTTCTCTCTACCTTAAACTGAATTTGTCAAAAACTGAACCAGAAACTTTCTTCCATCAAACTCCAATCATTTCTGTATGTGGTTCTACCATTACTCCCCAGCAGCCGCCCACTGTCTTGGGGTTATATTTAACTCAGATCTATCCTTCACTCCCCACATCGATCACTAGCTGGTTTGTGTCATCTGCACTCAACTGTAAAGTGCTGCGGAATATGTTGGCCCTACATAATAAAATTATTTTTATTATTATGACACACCTGAATAGTAGACTGTCGAAATGGATACATAATGATGCGGTTCTTAAGGAATTTTAAATAGAATTGCCATAAGATGGGATCTATTATCTTGTGTGGCGAAGCGATTTGGACAAGTTGATAACAATGTATTATTTAAAACGAACATGACTATATACTGTACTGTATATTACATAGTGGTACAGACAGATCACCTATATTTATTAATGTTTGGGTTGGTGAGGTGATAATTGAGGGGTACAATTCAGATTTGAAAACTATATTATGGAATAAATTATTTTCCAAATAGGAACTCCCTTAAGGGCCCAGTTTACATACGAGATAGTGACCGATATCGCTCAAATGTCACGGGTTTGGAGTCGTCCAAACTACATCGTTAGGACATCGTGTGTGGAACACCGAGATACGACTACCATGGGCGTACCCAGGATCAAAAATAGGGGGGGGGCAACCATGTCATTTAGTGTAAAATTTTAATAAACATAGACTATGGAAACATTGTTATGTATGGAAATATGTGGGATGCATTATAATAATTTGGGAGCTATTGCAGAGGAGGAGACCATATACCATGATGGGGGACATGTAATACTGCTATAAAGGCCAAATTCAGGAGGAGGACCATATCCATATACAGCAGGATAAAGAACAATAATGCATAATGAAGGAGGAGAGGGGTCACTTTGTGAGTCTTTATACAATTTAGAACGTTACACGGGGCCCATGCATCTGACCAATGTGCACGCAGAAGGTGGGGGCCTAAATTGCGCATCGGGGCCCATCAGACTCGTTATGCCACTGAGGAGCCCTATGGGGGGCTGTATATGAGATGGGAGCCCTATGGGGGGCTGTATATGAGATGGAAGTTCCATCTCATATACAGCCCCCCCAATGTCCCATAGGGCTCCCATCTCATATACAGCCCCCCATAGGGCTCCCATCTCATATACAGCCCCCCATAGAGCTCCCGTACCATATACAGCACCCTTATAGGGCTCCCATATCATATATAACCCCCCATAGGGCACCCAAATCATTTTCAGCCCCCTCATAGGGCTCCTGTATCATATACAGCCCCTCCATAGGGATCCCATAATAAGAGCCCTATGGAGGGTTGTATATGATACGGGAGCCCTATGGAGTGGGCTGTATATGATATGGGAGCCTTATGAGGCAGCTGTAATATATGGATCATCATATACGCCCCCCAATACCCATACATCCCCATATCATATACAACAGCCCCCCATAGGGCTCCTATATCATATATAGGCTGTATATGATATGGGAGCCCTATGGGGGGCTGTATATAATATGGGAGTCCCATATCATATACAGCCCCCCTAATGCCCCATAGGGCTCCCATATCATATACAGCCCCAAAGGGCTCCCATATCATATACAGCCCTCCCCATAGGGCTCCAATAATGGGAGCACTTTAGCACTTTAGGGGTCTATATATGATATAGGAGCCCTATGGGGTTGCTGTATATGATACGGGAGCCTATGGGGGGCAGGGCTGTATATGAGATGGGAGTACATGTCATCACATATACAGCGCAGCCCCAAAATAAGGCTCCCTTATACAGCCCTCCCATAGGGCTCCCGACCCCCCCCCCCCCACCACACACACACACACACATTATCTTCCAGGTGACTTTTGTTTATATTTACATTTTTTTTTACTGTTAATGTCCTCTCCTCTATTTCAGCTCCAGTCTCCAGCACCAGCAGTGTCCCCAGCTTGTTTGCTGGCCGCTCTGCACCGCAGGGACTCAGCACAGCAACGAGGCACTCAGTGATGATGTCATCACTTGAGTCCCCGGACTGCCGAGCTGATCAGCAGTGTCAGCAGTCGGCAGACACTGTCTGAGGGCGAGATCTGCCCTGCGCCCCTGCTGCCTGATGATTACTGCGCTGAGGAAACTGTTATTGCTACTCACACACAGGTGGAGGTAGCGGTGGCTGGCCTCAGCTCAGACATTATGATAGGTGCGTGCGCTCAGTGCCGCTCAACCCTGCCTCTTGGGGGGGGGCAGCTGCCCCCCCCGCCCCACGCTGGGTACGCCCATGGGTGTCGGGATGCCATCCAGTACCATGGACAGAAATGGCCTCTGTCCGATGAAGGTCTTGTACCAGGTGGCTGGACCCTGTTGATCTAGCCCTGAGGTTTGGCCCCGGCCCCCAGGAACTGCCCGTTTAAAGGACAGCTCCTGGCGAGGTGACTGGTGCGGTTACAGCGGCGGCAGATGGGCTCCCCAGTGGAGCTGTAGCGGTCGGTGGTTCTTCCTCTGTACGCTGCAGCTTGCTTCCCTCCCATCCAGGGTACATCCTCGGAACTGTCAGCAAGTTGAATCAGCGGCTGAGGCTTGGGCTGGGGTCTTGGCGCAGGCTGTTGGTTGCTTTGCTGTAACTGCATAGCGTCCATTAGTTTAGCGATGTTTTTGTTCATCTGGCACATCTCAGTACGCATCTCAGCTCTCAGTGAATCATATTTGTCCGGCTGAGCAGATTGTACATTGTGCGTGGCTGCAGACACGGGTAATAGTTTTGGAGTAGCCTGCACCTCACCAGTGTGGCACCCCGCAAAGAGTGCGTCACAGGAGTGTATTGCAGCGCAGACTGCAGCTGCAATATTCTCTGACTAGGTGATGACATGGTTAAAACTCAGAGCTTCATACCCTACATGCACATCAGAATAGAGGGCCAATAAGGTCCTGGTGGGCGTAGTGTAGGCGTAGTGTGTTAGTGGAGAAGTTAGTCTGCAGAAAGAGAACAGAGAGGAGTCTGCAAAAATGTAGGAGAAGGAGGAAACAGAGCGTGGCCGGGAGGAACGTAGGAAAGGGGGGCCCTGCACAGTTCCGTGCAGCCCCTAGGCCACCACCACCGGTTGGGTGCCATTATCCCGGTGCCTCAACAACCGGACCCCGGGCGAGCATCCACGGGTCAAAATACACCCGCGCCCATCTACAACCGGATCACTGGTTCCGAAGCTGGGAGTCGTTTATCACTGCCATGCAAACCAGGAGTGGAGGGACTGCTCTACAGGAGTACCCCACCTCCGCAAACAGCATCATCTTGCCAGCGGAGTACCCACCAGAAGGACCCAGACTACCCCTCACACCGGCTAATTCACCGGCAGGGCAATATAAGTAGACCCTTGTACCCGACCTTGGCACTCAAAGGCGACAACGGCAACACACCTAGAATAAGTTAGAATGGAGGAACACCGCGGAGCTCTGAGACAACACCGGTCATTACCAAGTCTACCCGGTCCGTTACCCGTTAACTGTATGCCATGTATCACCTGCTGGTTACAGTACCCGTTGCAGAGACTTATGGTGTCCGTGTTTCTTGAGAACTGTTTCACTCCGCGAGCAGAAGGTAAGTAAGCTGCCTCACAACATCTTGTGCAGCTCTTGGCTCCGGGGATTCCCGCTCATCCTGTGGGGAGCGTTCCATCTTGCTGCATTCCATCCCCCGGGAGCAGGGCACCCAGGCCCCACGCGTATCGCTGCCAGGGCGCAGCTTCCTCAGGGGAAGTATTCCTGAGGAAGCTGCGCCCTGGCAGCGATACGCGTGGGGCCTGGGTGCCCTGCAGTCACCTCGTTTCATACCTCGGACTGACACTTCGGACAATTTACGGACTGGTAATATGCACTTTATCTTCCACTGTCAGTGGATACGGTGACCTACACTGTTTGACTATATGCAAAAAATAGGGGGTACCCAATATATATATGGGTGGTCTTTGTACCAATTATACGGTTAGTTAGCTCATGGATAAGATCTTTGTTATTATCCATATGTGACCACCCCTAGGGACCACTGTGTTTGGGACCACTAAACGACTCCTATTCATTGGATGATTTGCTGAATTTTTGGTTACCCATAACACTGTACACCTTATATTGGGCTAACAAACATATTTATGTAAAATATTGTGGTGAAGGAGCACTAGTACTTCTCGTACCTGCTCTCATCCCCCCACCCTCGGGTCTCTCCCTACAACTCAATCCTGTATTCTGTCTAACCTGTTGTGATCACCGATATTGTGTCACATCCTGCTCATGTTTTGTCAGCATTGTATTCTGTACATATGTTCAGCGTTGTGTTCTGCATTGGCACCCCATGGTTTTAATTGTTTTTATTCTTGTTTGGTCTATTGCACTAATAAAGTTATAATTTTCACTATTCTACTACTCGTGTGTGTGTGTTGCTCCCTCAATGTGCCATGTCTTCTCTCCGCCTTGCATTCTTCTATTATCTACATATATTCCATGTTCATTCCACACCTATAATGCTCAGGTAACATAATATACACCTGATTATATGGGATATGTGTTCATTCTCCTATTATCTACAGATATTTCATGTTCATTCCACATCTATAATGCTCAGGTAACATAATATACACCTGGTTATATGGAATGTGTGTTCATTCTCCTGTAATCTATATATATTCCATGTTCATTCCACGCCTCTAATGCTCAGGTAACATAATATACACCTGGTTATATGGAATGTGTGTTCATTCTCCTGTAATCTATATATATTTCATGTTCATTCCACACCTATAATGCTCAGGTAACATAATATACACCTGGTTATATGGGATTTTGTTTATTCTTCTATTATCTACATATATTTCATGTTCATTCCACACCTATAAAGCTCAGGTAACATAATATACATCTGGTTATATGGGATATGTGTTCATTTTCCTGTAATCTACATAGAATGAACATGAAATATATGTCTAAGGCCCCTTTCACATCAGCGTTTTATGCTGATCGCGGCAGTTGCGGTGAAAAAAACGCAACTGCCGCGATTACCGCATAACGGCCGCGATCTTGCGGCAAGCTCCATGCAATGTCTATGGGGCTTGTGGTAAGTGTGCGGCAGGTGCGGCAAGTGCGGTTTCGGCACTTGTGGCAGATGCAGCCGCGAGAAAACCGCTGCTGACAGCGTTTTTTTCGCGCCCGCATGTGCCGAAACCGCAACTACACCGCACTTGCCGCACCTGCCGCAAGCCCTATAGACATTGCCTGGGTGTTGCCGCAGGTGAACCGCAAGTGCGGCCGTTATGCGGTAATCGCGGCAGTTGCATTTTTTTCACCGCAACTTCCGCGATCAGCGTAAAACGCTGATGTGAAAGCACCCTTAGATACCCAAGAAACCTTTTATACATCTGCATAATATATACCTAATAAGTTATTATCTTCATTCTTTTTACTTATTCTTCATTCATTTTAGTATGTCCCCGATATATACAAATCACATAGCATCCTATATATAGTATGAGCCCTCACACATGTTAATTGAATGCTCAGAACTCTAGTTTTCTGTTGGATGCAGAAATGTGAAAACTATTTTAAAGGAAAGTTCCCTAAAAAATATATTTTTTTCAATACTTGAAACACTGGAAAGTATTAATGCTCTATTTTATTTTTTTAACTGTTAGCATGTGTTCAGAATCATAGAATCTGCTATGACAATGTTATTAATCAAGCTAGTGCTATATGGTAGGTATATATGTTGTTAGCAATAAAAATGATACCTGGCTGGTAATAATCAGTTGTCCTATTTCTGTGAATTCATCCTTTAAAGCCACATGTGGGGTGTGACAATGCAGTCTGAGTGCATTAAGGTTTTCTATGACCTCTGGGTACAATTCTGCAGTCACATGAAGTACGCACAGGACTTACACTGTCAGGATTCTCCAGTGCCAAGAGTATACAATTGACATATTTCCGGCCACATTCTGACTAGACGTATCCGATCTCACTCATCTCACTTGCATTGAGCAGGGCCTCTTATGTGTAGTCAACAGGTGAATGGATGTATTCAAATCACATACGCGCGGTCACGCACCCAACCACTTCCAGAGTCGGCAGTGTAGAATCTTGACCACCCCTTCTCATCACCCATGCTTGTACCCACTGAAATAAAAAGTTTATCCCCAACTCCGCTGTCATCCTGCAATGCCAGTTCTCATTTTCCTGGGGCTCATGTGAAGTAGTAACTCACGAGCCCCGCCAAATCAGCACTTGCTTGACTGTCCCTGTCTTCGGACATATAAGTAACCAAGAGAAAGTAAGAGACCAGCCGCAGCTTTCCCTACCTCATGATTACTTATACGTCTGAGCAGTGGCATAACTTGAAGCTCATGGGCCCTGAAAGTTCCAACGGGGCCCCCTATTATTACAAATCTTTAATAGCAATAGTCTTTTTCTATAGGCCAAAGGGACTTTTGGGCCCCCTAGGCTCCGGGGCCCGGGTGCGATCGCAACCCCTGCACCTGTTGGAGTTACGCCCCTGCGTCTGAGGATGGGGACAGTGAAGCTGGTGTGGGGCTCATGTGATATTACAACCATGCTGCCTGGAAAAAATAGACATATCCCCGTGTGTTTCTCATGGACACACATGCGGTTTACATGAACACACGGTCCATGTGAAAACACGGACATGTAACTGTAATGAGGTGTACAATTCAGATTGTATTATTGAAATTGACACTGAAATGAACTGTGCACAGTCCGCACTTGTCCACCAGGGGGCATCAGTGGACTCTACAATCACAGAGGGTGGGAAATCCCCCACCATCTCTGTTGTTTACCCAGGAAGTGAAAGCAAAAAAAACAGTGCAGATCCAGAGAGCGCAGCCAGGACAGACATAGGGCTCTTTTGCAGCCAGATTCTTGGGAAGAAATACCCTGTGAAGATCGTTGCTGCAACCCCCGGTCTGCAGGACCTTGCCTTACTGAGGGTCCCACTCAAATTCAGGACATTGCCTCCGGAATTCAGGACATTGCCACTGGATTACATGTGCAGGGGCTGTGACTGACATAAGGGAGCCATCTGTGCTACTGTGATCTCCCTTCTGCTCATCGGTTTGCCCCCGAGACTAGAAGACTTCTGTGCTGCTGTGGGCTCTCGTCTGCTGCTCGTGTGCTCAGTGACTGAAACTGGGAGAGACTAACAATGAAAGATTCTGTTACCTGCGGAAGGAGACCACAGAAGAAGAACTGAGGAGTTTCCCCCTTCAGCGCTGCACCGGGACCCGTCATCGTGAATCCCCAGGCCTGCTACGTGGGAGCGACACCTTCTTCTGTTAAGACTGGTAACGTGATTTTAGGGAGAAGTTAGGGAAAGATATCTCCATTTGTTGTTTTTTTTCTTGCTTAGCTGAGTACCCGGAGAATGTGAATCCAGAGACTCCACCATATACATGTGTGCAGCTAGATCAGTTGACTGTGTTATAGACATGTTTTACAGTAAAGAAATGTACTACCGTTAAATCTGAGTATGGGGATTCTGTTGAGAAAGATCATAACAACACCCGCGCCTTACCACCGGGCGCTACATAACTATCATAGTGGCTTATAATGAGTACTCATGGTATCGAGGAAAATACTGATGCCACACTGATATGTGAAGGGGCCTTAATCATAGCTGAGCTTATCATTCCATTCATTGTGTTCACAACGGCAAAGAAGCTGATTGGGAGGTGGGTGTCAGTTGTTGACCCATCAATCTGTATTCATCATCTTTCCTATATATAGTTCATCAAGCACCTATGCCCAGGCTCACAGGTAGGTTTAGTACAGGGAAATGTATCTTCACACAACTCAGACCATACCTACACATTTTAGACAACACGTCAGCAATTGTACCCTTATAAGAATACTGATGAAAGAATACAGCCATTGTGCATTTATTCTATTTTATCTGATTATAAAAAGGAAAATGTGCACATTTTGAACAAATAACGTCCTCGTGCAGTTTAGCAGATCACCACGAGATGGCGATAGAGCAGCACTAGATCCGGACCGAAGTCTCCAAGCACCAGAATGGTTGCGCGCTGGAGCACGCTCTGGGCTGATGACGTCAATATCATGAGACACACGTGTGAGAGAGTCGCACAAATACAAGACATGGAGGGAGCAGGAGAGCTCACGTGGTAAGTGACATGTCAGGCGGAGATCATAGACGGCAGGGGTGGATGTGGGGATAATAATCGCGGAGTGTACTTGTATTATGGGTCCAAATTTGTGTAAGTGGAGACTGTCATAGGGAGATGGTGACACGGCAGCAGATAGAAACGAGGCTGGAGATGGTGACACTGGCAGCAGATAGATACGAGGCTGGAGATGGTGACACTGGCAGCAGATAGATACAAGGCTGGAGATGGTGACACTGGCAGCGGATAGATACGAGGTGGAGATGTGACACTGGCAGCAGATAGATACAAGGCTGGAGATGGTGACACTGGCAGCAGATAGATACGAGGCTGGAGGTGGTGACACAGGCAGCTGATAGATACGAGGCTGGAGATGGTGACACTGGCAGCAAATAGATAGGAGGCTGGAGGTGGTGACACTGGCAGCAGATAGATACGAGGCTGGAGATGGTGACACTGGCAGCAGATAGATACGAGGCTGGAGATGGTGACACTGGCAGCAGATAGATACGAGGCTGGGGATGGAGACACTGGCAGCAGATAGATACGAGGCTGGGGATGGAGACACTGGCAGCAGATAGATACGAGGCTGGAGGTGGTGACACTGGCAGCTGATAGATACGAGGCTGGAGGTGGTGACACTGGCAGCAGATATATACGAGGCTGGAGATGGTGACACTGGCAGCAGATAGATACGAGGCTGGAGATGGAGACACTGGCAGCAGATAGATACGAGGCTGGAGATGGAGACACTGGCAGCAGATAGATACGAGGCTGGAGATGGTGACACTGGCAGCAGATAGATACGAGGCTGGAGGTGGTGACACTGGCAGCAGATAGATACGAGGCTGGAGGTGGTGACACTGGCAGCAGATAGATACGAGGCTGGAGATGGAGACACTGGCAGCAGATAGATACGAGGCTGGAGATGGAGACACTGGCAGCAGATAGATACGAGGCTGGAGGTGGTGACACTGGCAGCAGATAGATACGAGGCTGGAGGTGGTGACACTGGCAGCAGATAGATACGAGGCTGGAGATGGAGACACTGGCAGCAGATAGATACGAGGCTGGAGATGGAGACACTGGCAGCAGATAGATACGAGGCTGGAGATGGTGATACAGGCAGCAGATAGATACGAGGCTGGAGGTGGTGACACTGGCAGTTGATAGATACGAGGCTGGAGATCTTGACACAGGCAGCAGATATATACGAGGCTGGAGATAGTGATACAGGCAGCAGATAGATACGAGGCTGGAGGTGGTGACACTGGCAGCAGATAGATACGAGGCTGGAGGTGGTGACACTGGCAGCAGATAGATACGAGGCTGGAGGTGGTGACACTGGCAGCAGATAGATACGAGGCTGGAGATGGTGACACTGGCAGCAGATAGATACAAGGCTGGAGGTGGTGACACTGGCAGCAGATAGATACGAGGCTGGTGATGGTGACACTGGCAGCAGATAGATACGAGGCTGGAGGTGGTGACACTGGCAGCAGATAGATACGAGGCTGGGGATGGATGACACTAGCAGCAGATAGATACGAGGCTGGAGATGGTGACACTGGCAGCAGATAGTTACAAGGCTGGAGGTGGTGACACTGGCAACAGATAGATACGAGGCTGGAGATGGTGACACAGGCAGCAGATAGATACGAGGCTGGAGTGTGTCACGGGCAGCAGATAGATACGAGGCTGGGGATGGAGACACTGGCAGCAGATAGATACGAGGCTGGAGATGGTGACACTGGCAGCAGATAGTTACGAGGCTGGGATGGAGACACTGGCAGCAGATAGATACGAGGCTGGGGATGGAGACACTGGCAGCAGATAGATACGAGGCTGGGGATGGAGACACTGGCAGCAGATAGATACGAGGCTGGAGGTGGTGACACTGGCAACAGATAGATACGAGGCTGGAGATGGTGACACAGGCAGCAGATAGATACGAGGCTGGAGATGTGGTCACAGGGCAGCAGATAGATACGAGGCTGGGGATGGAGACACTGGCAGCAGATAGATACGAGGCTGGAGATGGTGACACTGGCAGCAGATAGATACGAGGCTGGGGATGGAGACACTGGCAGCAGATAGATACGAGGCTGGGATGGAGACACTGGCAGCAGATAGATACGAGGCTGGGATGGAGACACTGGCAGCAGATAGATACGAGGCTGGAGGTGGTGACACTGGCAGCTGATGGATACGAGGCTGGAGATGGAGACACTGGCAGCAGATAGATGCGAGGCTGGAGATGGTGACACTGGCAGCGGATAGATACGAGGCTGGAGATGGTGACACTGGCAGCGGATAGATACGAGGCTGGAGATGGTGACACTGGCAGCGGATAGATACGAGGCTGGAGATGGAGACACTGGCAGCGGATAGATACGAGGCTGGAGATGGTGACACTGGCAGCGGATAGATACGAGGCTGGAGATGGTGACACTGGCAGCAGATAGATACGAGGCTGGAGATGGTGACACTGGCAGCTGATAGATACGAGGCTGGAGATGGAACACGGCAGCAGATAGATACGAGGCTGGAGACGGTGACACAGGCAGCTGATAGATACGAGGCTGGAGATCTGACACAGGCAGCAGATATATACGAGGCTGGAGATAGTGATACAGGCAGCAGATAGATACGAGGCTGGAGGTGGTGACACTGGCAGCAGATAGATACGAGGCTGGAGATGGTGACACGGGCAGCAGATAGATACTAGGCTGGAGATGGTGACACGGGCAGCAGATAGATACTAGGCTGGAGATGGTGACACGGGCAGCAGATATATACGAGGCTGGAGATGGTGATACTGGCAGCAGATAGATACGAGGCTGGAGGTGGTGACACTGGCAGCAGATAGATACGAGACTGGAGATGGTGATACTGGCAGCAATAGATACGAGGCTGGAGGTGGTGACACTGGCAGCAGATAGATACGAGGCTGGAGGTGGTGACACTGGCAGCAGATAGATACGAGGCTGGAGGTGGTGACACTGGCAGCAGATAGATACGAGGCTGGAGGTGGTGACACTGGCAGCAGATAGATACGAGGCTGGAGGTGGTGACACTGGCAGCAGATAGATACGAGGCTGGGGATGGAGACACTAGCAGCAGATAGATACGAGGCTGGAGATGGTGACACTGGCAGCAGATAGATACGAGGCTGGAGGTGGTGACACTGGCAGCAGATAGATACGAGGCTGGAGGTGGTGACACTGGCAGCAGATAGATACGAGGCTGGAGGTGGTGACACTGGCAGCAGATAGATACGAGGCTGGAGGTGGTGACACTGGCAGCAGATAGATACGAGGCTGGAGGTGGTGACACTGGCAGCAGATAGATACGAGGCTGGAGGTGGTGACACGGGCAGCAGATAGATACGAGGCTGGAGGTGGTGACACTGGCAGCAGATAGATACGAGGCTGGAGATGATAGATACGAGGCTGGGATGGAGACACTGGCAGCAGATAGATACGAGGCTGGAGATGATAGATACGAGGCTGGGGATGGAGACACTGGCAGCAGATAGATACGAGGCTGGAGGCGGTGACACTGGCAGCAGATAGATACGAGGCTGGAGGCGGTGACACTGGCAGCAGATAGATACGAGGCTGGAGGTGGTGACACTGGCAGCAGATAGATACGAGGCTGGAGGTGGTGACACTGGCAGCAGATAGATACGAGGCTGGAGGTGGTGACACTGGCTGCAGATAGATACGAGGCTGAAGGTGGTGACACTGGCAGCAGATAGATACGAGGCTGGAGGTGGTGACACTGGCAGCAGATAGATACGAGGCTGGAGGTGGTGACACTGGCAGCAGATAGATACGAGGCTGGAGGTGGTGACACTGGCAGCAGATAGATACGAGGCTGGAGGTGGTGACACTGGCAGCAGATAGATACGAGGCTGGAGGTGGTGACACTGGCAGCAGATAGATACGAGGCTGGAGGTGGTGACACTGGCAGCAGATAGATACGAGGCTGGAGGTGGTGACACTGGCAGCAGATAGATACGAGGTTGGAGGTGGTGACACGGCAGCAGATAGATACGAGGCTGGAGATGGTGACACTGGCAGCAGATAGATACGAGGCTGGAGATGATAGATACGAGGATGGGGATGGAGACACTGGCAGCAGATAGATACGAGGCTGGAGATGATAGATACGAGGCTGGGGATGGAGACACTGGCAGCAGATAGATACGAGGCTGGAGGTGGTGACACTGGCAGCAGATAAATACGAGGATGGAGATGTGTCACGGGCAGCAGATAGATACGAGGCTGGAGATGTGTCACGGGCAGCAGATAGATACGGGACTGGAGATGGAGACATGGGCAGCAGATAGATACTAGGTTGAAGATGGTGACACGGGCAGCAGATAGATACGAGGCTGGAGATGGTGACACGGGCAGCTGATATATACGAGGCTGGAGATGGTGACACGGGCAGCAGATGGATTCGATGCTGTAGTTGGAGACACGGGCAGCTGATATATACGAGGCTGCAGATGGTGACACGGGCAGCAAATAAATACAAGACTGGTGGTGGTGACATGGGCAGCTGATATATAGAGGCTGGAGTTGGTGACACGGACAGCAGATATACAGTACAGACCAAAAGTTTGGAAATGTCTCATTTAAAAAGTTTTCTGTATTTTCATGACTATGAAAATAGTAGATTCACACTGAAGGCATCAAAACTATGACTTAAGATATGTAGAATAATATACTTAACAAAAAAGTGTGAAACAACTGAAAATATGTCTTATATTCTAGGTTCTTCAAAGTAGCCACCTTTGGCTTTGCTGCTTTGCACACTCTTGGCATTCTCTGGATGAGCTTCAAGAGGTAGTCACCGGAAATGGTTTTCACTTCACAGGTGTGCCATGTCAGGTTTAATAAGTGGGATATCTTGCCTTATAAATGGGGTTGGGACCATCAGTTGTGTTGTGCAGACGTCTGGTGGATACACAGCTGATAGTCCTACTGAATAGTGTTAGCTGCTTTTTTCTTGCCATAATACAAATTCTAAGTAAGGAAAAACGAGTGGCCATCATTACTTTAAGAAATGAAGGTCAGTCAGTCCAAAAAATTGGGAAAACTTTGAAAGTGTCCCCAAGTGCAGTTGCAAAAAACATCAAGCGGTACAAAGATACTGGCTCACATGAGTACCACCCTAGGAAAGGAAGACCAAGAGTCACCTCTGCTGCGGAGGATTAGTTCATCCGAGTCACCAGCCTCAGAAATCTCAGGTTAACAGCATCTCCGATTAGAGACCAGGTCAATGCCACGCAGAGTTCTAGCAGCAGACACATCTCTACAACAACTGTTAAGAGGAGACTTTGTGCAGCAGACCTTCATGGTAAAATAGCTGCTAGGAAACTACTGCTAAGGACAGGCAACAAGCAGAAGATGCTTGTTTGGGCTAAAGAACACAAAGAATGGACATTAGACCAGTGGAAATCTGTGCTTTGGTCCTATGAGTCCAAATTTGAGATCTTTGGTTCCAACCACCGTGTCTTTGTGCGACGCAGAAAAGGTGAATGGATGGACTCTACATGCCTGGTTCCCACCGTACAGCATGGAGGAGAAGTGTGATGGTGCTTTACTGGTGACACTGTTGGGGATTTATTCAAAATTGAAGGCATACTGAACCAGCATGGCTACCACAGCATCTCACAGCAGCATGCTATTCCATCCGGGTTGCGTTTAGTTGGACCATCATTTATTTTTCAACAGGACAATGACCCCAAACACACCTCCAGGCTGTATAAGGGCTATTTGGACCAAGAAGGAGAGTGATGGGATACTATGCCAGATGACCTGGCCTCCACAGTCACCAGACCTGAACCCAATTGAGATGGTTTGGGGTGAGCTGGACCGCAGAGTGAAGGCTAAAGGGCCAACAAGTGCTAAGCATCTCTGAGAACTACTTCAAGACTGTTGGAAGACTATTTCCGATGACTACCTCTTGAAGCTCATCAACAGAATGCCAAGAGAGTGTGCAAAGCAGTAATCAAAGCAAAAGATGGCTACTTTGAAGAACCTAGAATATAAGGCTGCCTTCACACTTGCAGATGGATCTGCAGCGTTTTGCAGATGCATCTGCAAGTGTGAGCATGCTGACCGCGGCCCCTATGTTTATAATAGGGCGCACGCGGTGTGAAAGCTCTCATTCACTCCTATATGTGTACTGTCAGCAGGCGTATGCCTGCTTACAGATCACACTCTCCCGCCCGCAGCATGGACGCTACATCTCGCGTCCACAGTGCGGGCGGGAGAGTGTGATCTGTAAGCAGGCATACGCCTGCTGACAGTACACATATAGGAGTGAATGAGTGCTTTCACACCGCGTGCGCCCTATTATAAACATAGGGGCCGCGGTCAGCATGCTCACACTTGCAGATGCATCTGCAAAACGCTGCAGATCCATCTGCAAGTGTGAAGCCAGCCTTAGACATATTTTCAGTTGTTTCACACTTTTTGTTAAGTATATAATTCCACATGTGTTAATTCATAGTTTTGATGCCTTCAGTGTGAATCTACAATTTTCATAGTCATGAAAACTCTTTGAATGAGAAGGTGTGTCCAAACTTTTGGTCTGTACTGTATACGAGGCTGGAGATGGTGACACGGCTAGCATTTTTTGTGGTGCTCTATATGGCAATGGAATAGCTTTGCTGCATATAGTGGAAATTACAAGTAAAGCACCACTGTGTATAAACTAAAACATAACTTTTAATCCTATAAGGATCAAAGACATAGAACAATATAGTGTGAAGGTTATACCCATATGCTATGGATATAAATGCATAGAGTAAGTCACCTATAGATAAGAAACACCAATGGGAAGACACAAAGCTCAATTCATCGCGCCCTTGGGAATAAACAATGAAATCAATTGACAATGAAAAGGTCAACATTTCCCACTAAATGACTAAAAAATACATCTAGTCATAACCAGGGTCAGTTAGTTAGTACCCGCTATCTAACCATTAAAGATGTATAAACAGGACAGTGGCCCAAAGTTAGCGGTGGTACATAGCTCAAAGGACATAGGTGATAGCGATCCATATTGATCTTTATGATAAACACCTATCTTCATATTGCCAGTGGGATCATGTCCCTTCAGGGTTTATAGTCCTCCACCACATAAGGTTCCGTCACACACAATGACGCTCCAGCGATCCCAACAGCAATAACGATCTGCCGGGATCGCTGGAGCGTCGCTACCTGGTTGCTGGGGAGCTGTCAAACAGGCAGATCTCCTCAGCGACCAGGGAGCCACATCGCTGGAAGCGATGTGACCAACGTCCTCCCTGCTTAGCTCAGCCTGTAAGCAGGGAGGAAGCTGGTAACTATGATAAACACCAGGTATCGAGGCAGCGCGCGCTGCTTAGATACCCACTGTTTATTATAGTTACCTGCTTCCTCCCTGCTTACAGGACAGGCTGTGCTAAGCAGGGAGGATGTTGGTAACTATGATAAACACCGGGTATCTAGGCAGCGCGGCTGCCTAGATTCCCGGTGTTTACCATGGTTACCTGCCTGTGAGGTCACTGATCGCTGGTCTGTCACTGTCACATGCAGCGATGCGTGCTGACCAGCGGGAGACCAACAACCAAAAAATGTTCCTGAGCCCTTTGCAGCGATCAGCTGACCTGGCTCCAACTTTCTCTGATTGCTGTTGCCAGATCAGCTTTGCAGGTTGGAGCCTTGTCATGGACCATTTTCTTCAACTTCCACCAAAGATTTTCAATTGGATTGAAACCCGGACTATTTGCAGGCCATGACATTGACCTTATGTATCTTCTTTCAAGGAATGTTTTCACAATTTTTGCTCTATGGCAGGATGCATGATCATCTTGAAAAATGATTTAATCATCCCCAAACACCCTTTCAATGATGTGATAAAAAAAGTGTCCAAAATATCAATGTAAACTTTGGCATTTATTGAAGATGTAATGACAGCCATCTCCCCAGTGCCTTTACCTGACATGCAGCCCCATATCATCAATGACTGTGGAAATTTGCATGTTCTCTTCATGCAGTCATCTTTATAAATCACATTGGAACAACACCAAACAAAAGTTCCAGCATCATCACCTTACCCAATGCAGATTCGCGATTCATCACTGAATATGACTTTCATCCAGTCATCCACAGTCCACGATTGCTTTTTCTTAGCCCATTGTAACCTTGTTTTTTTCTGTTTAGGTGTAAATGATGGCTTTTGTTTTGCTTTTCTGTATGTAAATCCCATTTCCTTTAGGCGGTTTATTACAGTTCGGTCACAGACATTGACTCCAATTTCCTCCCATTCGTTCCTCATTTGTTTTGTTTAAATCCTAAGGAACAGGGTGTAAAATGATCTGCGCTGCTGAGTATAAGGAAGGACCACAAGCTTGGTATATAAGAATGGTGCTCTATTTCTTCTAACGTGTTTCGGGGCTGTCCCAGCCCCTTCCTCAGGAATTCCACCACAAACAATCTTTGTTTGTGGTGGTATTCCTGTGGAAGGGGCTGAGACAGCCCCGAAACGCATAGAAGAATAAAGCACCATTCTTATATACCAAGCTTGTGGTCCTTCCTTATACTCAGCAGTGCGGATCGTTGTACACCCTGATCCTTTGGATTTTTGCATATGTTGTTCCTGATAGAATGGTGGATCCTGCAGCAGATGTTTTGAGCGTTTAAACCGGTTGTGGGGCACACAACCGCATAAGGTGAGCAGTACCTCATCTTTGAACTATATATTAATCTAAGAGATAAGGCTCTATTGCGCCCTTGTCTACCCTTTAATAGGTTTCATTTGTTTTGTTGTGCTTTTCCTGTTTTGGAGACATATTGCTTTATATTTCCGGTCTTGACGCTTTGATGTCAGCCTTGGGCTACCAGTATGTTTCCTTTAACAACCTTCCCATGTTGTTTGTATTTGGACCAGATTTTAGACACAGCTGACTGTAAACAACCAACATCTTTTGCAACATTGAGTGATGATTTTACCCTCTTTTAAGAGTTAGATAATCCTCTCCTTTGTTTCAATTGACATCTCTTGTGTTGGAGCCATGATTCATGTCAGTCCACTTGGTGCAACAGCTCTACAAGGTGTGATCACTCCTTTTTAGATGCAGACTAATGAGCAGATTTAATTTGATGCAGGTGTTAGTTTTGGCAATGAAAATTTACAGGGCGATTCCATAATTTTTTCCTCAGAATTGAGTAATTCCATAATTTTTTTCCCCCTGCTTGGTCTGAAAAAAGGACCCTTACTGACTATCACATTTTTTATCTTGATTTCTTTTACTGTTTCTTCAAGCCATAAAGTTGCCATTTGAAATGACTTTAGTTTTGTGCCATGTCTGTGATCTGCTTTGTTTCTACAACATTAAACAACTGAATGAACATCCTCCGAGCCAGGTGATTCCATAATTTTTGACATGGGTTGTATGCTGATGGAGGAATCTTCACGGCTTGGCTCCCTGTGGTAATGGAGTATGGAACTACTTGTGTTTTTGGCGCTACAGTTCCCTATTGTAGGGGGTCGGGCAGACAAAATTTGTGGGTGGAAGTCACGTTGTACCTGTTCTGACTGGTGGCCATTATAAAACCAGCATGGAAGAGACACCTTTTCAGCCTTATCTCTATTGGCTATAATAATTCATTCCTTTGTGGAGGCAGTTATATGTAGAGAATGATTTCCCCTCAGCATGGACTTGGATAGACATTCTGGGAGCAGTAGTGCGTCCTCCCTTATAAATAAATAATTTAAATAAACAGTGTGGGGTGACCCCTGTTTTGGATTACCAGCCAAGTTAAAGCGATCATCTGCAGGCTGCAGCTGTCTGATTTACCTTAGTAGGCTATCAAATATGGGGGGCCCACATAGTGTTTTAAATATATATTTATTTTTTGGCTAAATACACGGCTAAACACCCTTTAGTGACACCTAAAACTGCCCTATAAAGTTTAAGAAAATGTCTTATATACTTACATGCAATCTGCATGCGTAGACTGTGATGGGCGGGCTGCGGGGCTCCATTCTCTCCTCCTTGCTTACTTTCAGCACGCTCCGCTGGGCATCATCATTTGTTCTTCCTTTCCTCCTCTATTTGAAATCTCTCGCCTCCTCTTCTACTGTAAAGCGCAGTCCGGAATGTCATATCCGGCCCGGTCCATTGTGGGGGCTTATGATGTCACCGTCTCGGCTTCAATATGCGCGTGCCCCGGAGCCGAGCTGTACCACGTGATCAGCCCCACAATGCGTTGGGCCGAATATGACGTTCCAGCCGGTGCTTTACAGTAGAAGAGGAGGCGGGAAATTTCAGATAGAGGAGGAACGAAGAATGAATGATGACACCCAGCGGTGCGTGCTGAAAGCAAGCGAGGAGGGGAGAATGGAGCCCGCCCATTGCAGTATATGCATGCAGCCTACATGTAAGTAAATAAGTCATTTTCTTAAACTTTATAGTGCAGTTTTAGGTGAGACAGGGATGGTTAGGGATCAGCTAGGAAGGTGCAGGGACAGGTAGTGGCAGCAGAGGGGGTAAAACGAGCTGTTAGGTTCCCTTAGAAAAAATTATGGGAGCGACATTATACAGCTGTTTGATGTGTATCTACCTCTCCATTTATCTATCTTTGCATATCTTTTACAAATAAACATTCATTTGAGTGACATGTGTTTTTCTGGTATATGTCACACGAACGACATACATATATCTATACAGTTGTCCAAAACAGACCTCAAAACACGTGTTTTTTTAACGGACATGTGAAGAGGCCCTCAGGATTTTAACACTATTTACCTGCGTATTTACCTTGTGTCTTTAGGTAGTTTCGTGACATGACTGGTTCCCTTTACTTTGTGTAAAAAGCGATCTATCTTTTGTGTGTGGGCTCCTCTATTTCTATCACAGGATGAGCTGTATTTTTCCATTTTGGGGTTGTCCATAAGAATCATGTGGTTTTTTTTTCCATATTTTTCTTTGTACTTTTTTTTTTCTCCTATTCTTCCAAAAGTTATACCTTTTTTTCCATTGTATTTTTCTGACAATATTGCCATCTGAGGGCTTATTTTTTTGAAAGTTGTGGTCTTGATTGGCGCCAATCATTTTACCATACAATGTATTGGAAAGTGGAGGGAAAAATTGTGAAAAATGTCTGTCCTACCATTGTTATTTTGTTTTTTTTCTCAACCCTTTCTAATGTGCTGTAAAAATGACTTGGCAATGTGATTGTCAGTATTATTGTGGAGATACCAAATTCATTGTATTTTCTTTTCTCCTTCGCCTCATTGGGGGACACAGGACCGTGGGTGTTATGCTGCTGTCCACTAGGAGGCGACACTAAGCAATCTGCAAAAGAGTAACAGTGGCTCCTCCTCCTCAGCATACACCCCTGGGGCAGGCACTGCCTCCTCAGTTTTTTGCTTAGTGTCGAAGGAGGCACACGACCATTTTTACTCTCTATTTATTTCATCCTTTTTTCTTCCAATGAAGAAAAGTGGGTCCGGTGTGGCCCCCGGCATGCTCCTTCCTCGGCCACCCACTGTTGGGGCGCTGGGTTGAAGTTGAGAATCCTTACATATGCCGTACTCCTTTCTCGGCCTCCCACTGTTGGGTTGCTGGGTTAAAGTTGAGACAGCCCAGCATAACATCCACCTTCCTCACTCCCTTGGGGTCCTGAGTTGAAGCCAGAGCTGGACTACCTGCCAGATGACGTCCCCCTAATCACCTCTGGGTGCTTAGGCTGAGGCACCACAGGTATCAGCAGCACATGCTGCATTCTGGGCTGGGACTCTAGATGGATGCCTGCAGGCTTCAGTCCCACTGTGTGCTCCTGATGGGCACATGTTACAGCATGGCACATGGAGCCTTCAGCCCTGCTGCGTGCTCCTGAGGGGCACTCGTTACAGCAGGGGCACTTGTTACGGCACGGCACATGGAGCCTTCAGCCCCGCTGCGTGCTCCTGAGGCACATGGATCCTCAGCCCTGCTGCATGATCCTGAGGGGCACATACTTCCAGCAAGCTCCAGCTCCAACACTGCAGCACTCCCCAGGAACCCAGCCCTGCTGTGTGTTCCTAATGGGGCCAGGAGACACCTTGCAGGCAGCAGTCCTTCTGTGCCCCTGCATACAGCTGGCACCCATTTACTGCAGCCGGACTTCAGGACTCATGGGGCCACCACTGCACTGTCGCCTGAAGGGCCGGGGGACTCCAGGCTGCCAGCAGTAACAGGAGCACAGTCTTACCTGTGCTCCTCCATGTTACCTGCACCGGCTCTGTAGACTGTTTCAGGAGCCCCAGTCCTGGGTGCTCCTGCCGAGGCCACCTCTGTGCCGCCGCGACTATGCTCTGGAGGTCCGGCGGGGTCCGGGTCCGTTCCGCCAACCCCCGGGACCTCCGCGCCGGCCTGGAGCTATTTTCGGCTCCATTGTTCTACTTTAGGCCGCGGCTTCGGCCTAGCGCGAAGCCGCCGCCCCTTCCTCCGCCCCCGGCCCGCCCCCTGATGATGATAATGACGCGGCCGGCGTCATGGCAGGGGCGGACCGGAGCTGCAGGGGGAATTTTCTCTCACAGAGCTTCGCGCTCTTTTCAAGGTTCCCCCCCTCCCTCCTCCTTCCCACATAAACATGCAAGCAGCTCTCACAGGAGAGCCTGTAGCATTGTTAAAGCAGGACCAAGTGTGCCTGCCAGTAAAGTGCAGATTGCTTCTGCATCTGTCCTCTTGCCCCTGTCACAATGCAACTTCCATTCCTCCCATGGAGTGACAAACAATGTGGGGGTACAGTACCAGCTGGACTGTATACTGACCCACAGAACCCTCCTCTGTATACATTACTAGAGTTGAGGGAAATGTAGGGAGTCAATGCCCATCTCTGGACCCAGCCATTATATAGGAGGCAGCACGGCTTTAACCGTGTAGGGTTCACACAGTCTTGGATGGTACAGTCAGCACAGCTTTGCTGTGCGGTGGTCTCCCATAGCAACAGCAGAGCAACCTGCAGGGCTATATATCCTGCTGCAACTTGTTCTCTGTACACCTGCAATACAAAGGGCAGTGCAAACATGTTAGCTTCTCCAGCGTTACCCTATAATAACGTTTCTGGTTCCCAGAGCTACACATGCAGAGTCTCTCTGCCAGCGCACGGGCCACTGCACTACTGATCCAGGTACCTGTTGGTACGCCTAGCCAACCTTATGACTTTGCATAGGGGTTGCTAGGTTAAGGTAAGACACCGACGGGCCCTTACCTTGGTCTCCCAACGTTGAGAGAGGTCATTTGATATTCAGGCGCCTCAGCTACTCTTACAACGTACCTCTATCTGGGCTCCCACGCAGCGGGGACAACTGGATTGTGGTGGACCTTCCACGAGTTTACCTGACAGGTTCCTTCGTGGCCCCCCTTTCCCCCCTCTGGTACAGCTCAGTTGAAGTTGCTACAACCCAAACATTGTCCGACAATGTCAGGCGTCCCAAGAATGATCGATAACCGTCTCCAGACCCCACATTTGGAGTTCTGGATGGCGGTGAGGACAGCCAAGTCCCACAAGACGCTGATTTAAATACACGTGTTCCGCAGCTTCACGGGTAATTCACCTAAGGGTCTCTGAAACCTACGACCTATAGCATATCCTCAACTCCCCATGGTTGGGGCGCTGGGTTGTAGCCGAGATTGCTATATGCCATACTCCTCCTCGCCTCCCCATTGCTGGGGACTCGGGTTGAAGTTGCGATTTCTCGACGCCTACCCAGCCTCCCTCCCTAGGCTACAAAACCAGAGCTCTGGGTCGCAAGAGTGGACCACGAGCCCAGCTACCATCTCCTCACTGCACCTATATTAGGTACTCGAGTTGAGATAACACGCGCAAAACACTCTACACAGCCCGCTCCGAAGCAGGATCTAGCTGACTCCCGACTGCATCATCCCAATGGATGGGCCCTCCTGTTCACAGGTTTACCCGGCCTCTCGCCCCAAACTCACAGATAGAACTCTGAGTTGCAGGACATGGATCAAGAGCCCAGCTGCCAATCTTCTCACCACACCTATAATAGATACTTGGGTTGAGATTACACGCGCAAACAATCTGCACAGCCCGCTCTGAAGCAGGACCTCGCAGATCCCCAACTGCATTAATCCAATGCATGGGCCCTCCGGTCCCCTGTATGACCGTGGTCCGTCCCTTCTTCAACGCAGTCCGTCCCTTCTCAACTCAGGAGTCAAAAGCGAATTCTGTGAGACCAGAAGATCATAAATACAAAGTTTTTCCTAGTCTAAAGTTGTCAAAGGAGTCTCCCATATCTGGACGACGTATTCATCAATGCATGACTTTCAGGGACTGTGTACACAGTGTCACCTTCACTTTGCATGCTAAGAAGACTCGGTTAGCGGATCGACCGCCACAAGTCTACCACAACTCCAAGGCCACTCCAGGAGTCCCAGCTCCGCTGCGTACTCATGAAGGTCACATGCTGCAGCATCACATATGGAGTCTCAGCCTTATTGGACACACAGCATCGGATGAAAACAGCGGCCTTTAGCCGCAATACATCCACAGGTCTAGTCATGTTTCCCCAGACAGGGCACGGATTCTTCGTCTAGGAATCCACAGTCTCCTTCAGCGGTCTCCTGAGTTCTTCACAACTGCCACGAGAGTCCTACACAACTGCCACGAGAGTCCTACACAAAATAGTGGCAGCGTTGGAGGCAGTTCCATTGGCTCAGATGCATCTCCGGCTTTTTTTGCATTTATCCATGTTCTGGCTTGGCACGAGAACAGGATGTGGTTCTAGGTACCCCGTCACAATGCACACTGCAGTACCGTTGTCCAGATCTGAATGAGAGTCTTGGGAAGGATGGTTGCCTCTATGGAAGCGGTGCCGTTTGCTCAACTTCACCTCAGGCCTCCCCAACGGGCAATTCTAACTTCGTGGAACAGGAATCCTTCTGCCCTGGACAAGTTATTCCGGTTGTCACCTGCAGCAAGGAGTTCCCTCCATTGGTGGCTCAAACCTCGTTCCCTCACGAGGGGGAGGTCCTTTCTACCGGTTTACTGGAAGATAGTCACCACTGTCGCAAGCCTCAGTGGATGGGGAGCAGTACATTGTCATCACACAGCGCAGGGAACATGGTCCCCAGCGGAGTCGGCCGAGCCGATCAATCTCCTGGAAATCCGGGCCATATTTCTAGCTCTGAAGGCCTTTCATTCCATGCTGGCAGGCACACAGGTACGGATTCAGTCGGACAATGCCACGGCCGTGGCATACATCAACCATCAAGGCGGAACACACAGTCTTCAGGCCATGCACGAAGTGCAACGCATTCTCCACTGGGCAGAATCGACAAACTCAACGCTGTCAGCAGTTCATATCCCAGGAGTGGAGAACTGGGAAGCGGATTTTCTCAGTCGTCAGGGCATGGACTCGGGAGAGTGGTCCCTACACCCCGACGTGTTCCAACAAATCTGCCGTCGCTGGGGGACCCCGGACGTGGACCTGATGGCATCTCGCCTCAACACGAAGGTTCCCATGTTTATGGCCAGATCTCACGACCCGCAAGCACTAGGGGCGGATGCCCTAGTTCAGAGCTGGTCCCAGTTCCAGCTGCCTTACATCTTCCCTCCTCTGCCTCTCATTCCCAGAGTAGTGCGGAAGATAAAACAAGAGGGCATTCAACTCATTCTCATAGCCCCAGACTGGCCCAGACGGGCATGGTACGCCGATCTCGTCCAGCTCGCGGCGGACGTTCCTTGGCGCCTCCCTTGTCGTCCCGACCTTCTGTCGCAGGGGCCGTTTTACCACCAGAATTCAGACGCCCTGAATTTGATGGCGTGGCCCTTGAGACCTGGGTACTAACCCAAGCGGGTTTCTCCCCTGCCGTTATTCAGACCATGATCAGAGCACGGAAGTCGGCATCGGCAAAGATTTATCATCACACCTGGAAGGCTTTCTTCGCATGGTGCTCTTCTCGAGATCAACCCCCTCTTCCCTATTCCTTGCCGCTAGTTCTAGGGTTCCTTCAGTCGGGGTTGGAGTCTGGTCTCTCACTAGGTTCCCTTAAGGGTCAGGTTTCGGCTCTTTCAGTACTTTTTCAATGTCGCCTTTCTGTTAAGCCGCAGGTTAAAACTTTTCTCCAGGGAGTTAATCGCATCGTCCCTGCGTACAAACGTCCGTTAGATACATGGGACCATTACCTGGTACTTACGGCTCTGCAGGAACCTCCCTTTGAACCTCTTCGGGATATCTCCCTCCACTTTCTGGTTCTGAAGGTGGTTTTTCTAGTGGCTATCACTTCTCTTCGCCGAGTGTCCGAACTCTCGGCGCTTTCCTGTAAGCCACCCTTCCTGGTGTTCCATCAGGACAAGGTCGTCCTCCGTCCGGTGCCGTCATTCCTGCCTAAGGTTGTCTCCTCTTTCCATTTGAGGATATTTCATTGCCTTCCTTTTGCCCTGCTCCGGTTCACAGGTTCGAACGAGCCCTGCATACTCTGGGTCTCGTCAGGGTGCTTCGCATTTATGTCTCCAGATCTGCACATTTCCGTAAGTCAGACGCTCTGTTCATTCTGACGGAAGGCCCCCGTAAGGGTATGCCAGCTTCCAAGGCTACACTGGCTAGATGGATTAGATCAGCTATCTATAGGCCTACAAGATGAAAACTACTCCTATTCCAGCGGAGATCAAGGCACATTCTATCCGAGCCGTGGGGGCCTCCTGGGTCATTCGGCACCAAGCCTCGGCTCCCCAAGTGTGTAAGGCGGCCACCTGGTCGAGCTTACACACTTTTACCAAGCACTACCGTGTTCATACCCAGTCCTCGGCGGACGCTAGTCTGGGTAGGTGCATCCTTCAGGCGGCGGTTGCCCACCTGTAGGTATTTTTCTGTTCACTGACTTGTTCAGTATCATTAGTTCCATTGTCTTTCCCACCCAGGGACTGCTTTGGGACGTCCCACGGTCCTGTGTCCCCCAATGAGGCGAAGGAGAAAAGGAGAATTTTGTATACTTACCGTAAATTCCTTTTCTCTTAGCCTCTAATTGGGGGACACAGCACCCACCCTGTTGGCCATACGGCCTTGTTTCTAGTGGTTTTTGTTACTCTTATGTTGTTACTTTATGGCCTTGCCAGGCTTTGTTGGTATTGGTTAACCTTGTTACTTCTCCTACTGCTTTAGCACAAAACTGAGGAGGCAGTGCCTGCCCCAGGGGTGTATGCTGAGGAGGAGGAGCCACTGTTACTCTTTTGCAGATTGCTTAGTGTCGCCTCCTAGTGGACAGCAGCATAACACCCACGGTCCTGTGTCCCCCAATTAGAGGCTAAGAGAAAAGGAATTTACGGTAAGTATACAAAATTCTCCTTTTCTGTATGTGGCACCTCAGGGTTCATGTGCCACAGTAACATCACAAAGGGTTAACTCCCCACACAACCCACAACGCTATCCTAGCGCCTCCAGGCCAGAAGGGGGAGCTAAAGCTGCTTCCCTATATATTCTGGGTGGAGAGGAAGTGGCAGTTAGTTCAGTGCGGGGCAGCACTAAGGAAGAAAGACCTGGGTGTAAAAGGGCTGCATTAGGCTCACCCCACAGTCCACTGTCCAGTTCCAGGCCGGCCAAGGTCTAAGGAAAGAAGGAGCAGAGAGGAACACACCTGGGAGACAGAGTTCCCTGAAACTCACCCCAGAGACGCGCACAGAACGGATACCGGATCCGATGCTGTGCCTGACACAAACAGCACAGTGAACACCGGATTAGTGAAGGTCCCACATCTTCACTGTACCACAGCGAAGCAACATGGCGGGGTCAGAAACACGGAATAAGACTCAAGCTGCCTAGTAAGTTGTTACCCGTGGGGGCAGACAGGGCCAGCAGCTTGGCTAAAGCAGCAGCAGGGCCACACACAGCGCAGAGACAGGGAGCCAAAGGACCCGGCCAGGGTGGGAGCAACCCGGCCCCTGTACAGACTCTGTGGACAGTACTCAGCTGAATCACCATCTCCGTAAAAGACCTGGAAAACTAAAAAAAACGTGAGTCTGTGTAATTCTTGCGCTTGAGCCCCGCTCTCCCTCACAAACTGTTTTCATCACTACTGCCCCGGCGACCAGGCTCTGCCCGTGGAGAGCCGTCACATCACAGGCTGCCATCCATCACCCCCGGAGGTTCTGCAGCAGCAGTGGTCACCCTGACCACATACCACGGGTGGCGTCACGACTCTATCCCCTGTAAATAACCCCCAACCTTTACTTCTTGGTTTGGGACACACTCCAGACCAAGACCGCCGTGATAACCCCGTGATACCCCGGTCCGGTATCGAGTACCCCTTCCCAGTGGGCTCCACAACTTGGCGTCACGAACAGGATCTACCGTGCCCGGTAAACTGGGAATTGTGTGCCGTGATTTGTGAGAAAAACTGTTTTGAAACTGCCGCCATTACAGAGCGCGCGGCAAAAAGAATTTAAACTGTGCCACAAAGACTTTATTTTTGAATTGCCGCCATTACAAAGCGCGCGGGAAGAAAAGGAGGCGTGTCATTGTGGGTGGCACTCTGCAAAGTGCTCTGACGTCATCCGGAGGGGGAAGAGAATACCGGTCCCACCGCGGAACCTTTAGTAGACATCCAGACCGAAGTGGAAGACCAGGAGGGTCGACATTAAGGGAGCACAGGATGTCGCAACAAGGAGATGCTGCGGCACTGAGCAGCAGGGTAGCACCCGGCGGTGCTGCGGCACCGAGCAGCAGCGTAGCACCCGGTGGTGCTGCGGCACCGAGCAGCAGCGTAGCACCCGGCGGTGCTGCGGCACACGAAGCAGCACCCATCAGTGCCGTTCCCGATGCCATACACTCCGTGAGCAATGTGGCTACTGCAATACTCAGGTGAGCCCAATACCCTCAATTACTTTATGAAAATAAAAGCGCACTACGTTATGTACCCCCTAACCGAAGCCCAGCGTGTCGGTATGATTATGGGACAGTTAACCGGGAATGCACAGTGGGAAGTTACGTCCTGGCCGGATACAGACAAAGATACTGTAGAGCATCTTGTGGCTGGACTGAAAGCAGCATTTGAGTCCAGTGCTGATACACGGGCTAAAATGAGGTTCTTTGGATGCCAACAAAAGCCTAAAGAGAGCACAAGAGAATATGCCTTAAACTTGCAGGAAGCGCTCAAAGCACTTAAACTAGCAGAACCTGCCTTAGCCCCGGGAGCTGACAAAATGCTGATAGATCAGTTCATAGAAGGCCTCCTATACCCTTCTCACAGAGGACAGTTGAGCATGATCACCATCCAGGATCCCAGAATAACTTTTGCTCAGCTAAAAGATAGAGCCATCCGTTTCCAGCAGATAGAGGAGCCCAGGATATAATCTCCAATCAAGTCCCTACAGCAGCACCTCAGCAGCTGGGAGCATCAGCGACATCTGCAATGTTAGGCTCTCTGTGTTCAGCAGCAGTTGCTATCTCCAATGAGGCCCTCAACCAAAAGCTAGATGCCCTGATGGACACTGTTGTTTCCATGACTAAAGTCATGAAGGAGCTGCGTGTATCCAAGCCTACACCCAAGATCGAGTTGGCGACCAGTAAGGAGGATGTCCCGTGGATGAGGCCCAGGAAGTACCAAGTGACGAGAGGACGGCCCAGCGACCGCTATCACTCGGATGGACAGCCCATTTGCCGCCGTTTCAAGGAGCCAGGTCACTTTGCCTGGGAATCTGTTTTAAACGAGGATCCCCTGGGATGGCGGGCTGTTCCTCAGGAATAAATTCTCAAGGTCCTTCAGCCTGGTATGACAAGTTCGTGGGAGGACGTCCAGTCATCCCTATCGTGTTGAATGGCATTCCCTTCAGCGCCTTGTTGGATACCGGGTCCCAGATAACATCAATTCCACATGTTCTCTACAAGAGGTACTGGGCTGATTCAGACATTAGTAGTGGTCCATCTAACCTTGCATTGAACTTATGGGCTAGCAATGGTGAACTAATAACACAAGTTGGGTTCAGAGAAATGACCATTCAGATTGGGGAGGTAGAATTGCAGAATCAGGGTATTATAATTGTAGATGTTGACCGGCAAGAACGTGAACCATTAATGTTGCTAGGAATGAATATAATTGAAAATTGCTTTTCCGAGCTAATTACTGTCATACAGCAGATCGCCGAGACTGCCAGAACTGGGCAACAGAGACTTCTGCAAAAGGAAATAAAAGCTTTGATGTTGAAACAACAGGTAGAAATATCAGGAGGTGAAATTGGCAGTGTAAGGGTATAAGTGACCTGATACCCATTGTAATACCTTCCAAAACTGAAATGTAGGTCTGGTGTAGAGCCGCAATAGGCATTAAAGGGCGAGACTTATCAAACCCTGGTAGAACCCGTGTACTCAGACAGTAGGCCCACTGTTCTGACGGCCAGATTAGTAGTTGAGGTATATCGGGCAAGAGTACCAATACGCCTTCTAAATTGCGGAAAGATGAGGTCACCGTACCGAAGTATGCTACCTTAGCATTATTATCAATCGTAAATAATTTAGCTATCACAGCCGTCGAGCCCTTGAACCTGTCAAGTCAGGCGGATGACAATGGCTCAAGGGAAAAGCTGGAGGATTGGTGCCAGAAACTACACGTGGGTACCAGTTCTACACCTCCCCATCAAAAGCATGGGTATACCGGGTAGTAAAAGAATATGAGCAGATATTCAGCAAACACCCGTTAGACTTTGGCAAATTAAAGGGGTAGAGAACACTATACCCACAGGTAACCATCAGCCTATAAAAGGGAGGTATAGACCATTACCACCCGCTCTTGATCAAACCACCAAAGATATGCTCAAAGAGATGAAAACTGCAGGTGTAATAAGAGACAGTTGTAGCCCCTGGGCAGCGCCTTTAGTGTTAATTAAAAAGAAGGACGGGATCATGAGAATGTGCGTAGACTACCGGCAGATCAACCGCATTACACACAAGGATGCATACCCGTTACCTAGGATTGAGGAGTCATTAGCCGCATTAAAACCTGCTAACTACTTTTCTACCCTAGATCTAACTAGTGGGTATTGGCAAGTTCCTGTGGCAGAGGCTGACAAGGAGAAGACAGCGTTTACTACGCCGATGGGCCTCTAAGTTCAATTGTATGCCGTTTGGACTCTGCAATGCACCTGGTACCTTCCAACGCCTGATGGAGAACTGACTAGGACATAAGAACTTTAAAACTGTCCTCCTGTACCTGGATGATGTTATAGTCTACTACAAGACATTTGAACAACGTCTACAAGACCTGGCAGAAGTGTTTGAAGCCTTGTCCAGATACGGCATGAAGATCAAGCCATCCAAGTGCAACCTTCTCAAGCCACAAGTGCAGTAACTAGGACATGTCGTGAGTTCAGAGGGAGTAGCACCGGATCCTGATAAAGTCACAGTGATAAGGGATTGGCCAAGACCCACTAATGTGAAAATGAGGCAATTCCTGGGACTGGTGGGCTATTATAGAAGATTTATCAGAGGGTTCACGAAGTTAGCAGCTCCCCTACAAGACATTCTGGTAGGACAGTCAAAAAGGTCTTCAACCCGTAAACCTCCTTTCCAGTGGAGTGTCGAGAGGGAAGAGTCCTTCAAAAAGCTAAAGTGGGCACTGACAGGAGAAGAGATCCTGGTGTATCCGGATTACCATCAACCCTTCATTCTGTACACGGATGCTAGCAACGTGGGACTGGGAGCAGTACTGTCACAGAAGCAAGGAGGCAAAGAGAGAGTTATTGCCTTTGCAAGCAGGAAACTCCGGCCTACGGAAAGAAACCCTGAGAATTACACTTCCTTCAAGTTAGAACTACTGACAGTAGTTTGGGCTGTAACTGAACGTTTCAAGCACTACCTGGCAGCTGCAGAATTTACCATCTACACTAATAACAACCCTTTGACCCACCTGGACTCAGCAAAATTAATTGCATTGGAGCAGCGATGGGTAGTCCGGCTGTCTAACTACAATTTTGTCGTCAAATATAGGGCAGGGCGCGAGAATGGGAATGCAGATGCCATGTCCCGAATGCCACACTTGAAAAACGTGGAAGAGGAACCGGAGGAGCTGGAAGAAATTGAACTACCGACCTTTCACCGTTTTAAGGTAGAACAGTATCAACCCGGCATCTACCAAAAACAAGGGAAGGCAAATCTCAACCCATTAGTGCACCTTGGCTGACACCCAGGATAGCGATCCAACTGTGAAGCTAGTGAAAGAACTGCTTACACAACAAGGTGCATACCATAATCAGAATGCTCCAGCTGAGACTCAACAACTCTGTAAAGAAAGAAGCAAGTTGTTCCTATATCCAGGGAAGCTCTGCAGAAGGCACACAAACCCTAAAACACATGAGTTGGTCTGGCAGATTATCGTACCCAAGAGAGACGTCAAAATGGTCTTAGAAGCCTACCACGATGGTGCAGGTCATTTTGGATGGAAGAAGTTGGAAGTGCTTTTAAGAGAGAGATTCTACTGGGTTGGCATGAGAAAATCAATTGAAGATTGGTGTAGAAAATGTGGCCCGTGCAACCTTAGAAGAAAGGATCAACAAAGTCAGAGAGCCCCACTCCAGTCCATAGTAAACAAGCAACCACTTGAGTTAGTTGCGTTAGACCACATCAAGTTGTCACCAAGCCGGTCAGGCTATGTCTATGCCTTAACCATCGTGGACCATTAGTGGTGGTACCCGTCAAGGACCTGACAGCGAAGACAGCTGCAAGAGCATTTCAGACACATTTCTGCAGACCTCATGGCTACCCGGAACAAGTCCTTGCAGATCAAAGTCCAGCTTTCGAGTCATAGATTTTCCAGGAATTCTGTAACATGTACGGCTGTAAGAGGATCCGCACAACAGCTTATCATCCTCAGACCAATGGCTTATGTGAAAAGATGAACCATATTGTGATTGACCTGTTGAAAACCTTACCAGAGTCAGAGAGAGATCAATTGCCAGATAAATTACCCGACTTGGTAGACTTGTACAACTATGTCCCGGTGAGTTCTACAAACTGCACCCCAGCCTACCTTATGCGAGCAAGGCCCAGTAAGCTGCCAATTGATTCAGATATGGGAATTCTGAAAGCAGATGCAGAAGTTGAAGAATCCGATTGGGATACCCTACGTCAACAGCAGTATAGCCAAGTACAAGAGTGCGTAGAGAAAAGTCTCCAGCAAGCTAGAGAAAGACAACAGAGAACCTTTAACCAACATGCTCTAGCAACCCCATTACAACCTGGTGAGCAAGTTCTCAAAAGAAAGAGATGCACCAACAAATTGGATAATCAGTGGGAAACCACCCCATATAAAGTCTTACCATCAAATTTAGACAATTCCAAAGTGTGTCTAATCAGCAAGGATGAAGGAAGGACGCCAGCAGTTGTGTCAAGAGACCATCTCAAACCGTGTCCTGAAACCCTGAAGACACCTGAAGTAACCTTACCTGTACAGGTCCATCCTGTCAGGAAAGAAGAGGATGTGTTCCATACAGTTTTAGGAGATTTCCCCAAAACATGTTGAAATTACTATGGAGCAGTTGTAGTCCCCATGATTGCTTTCCCTCCAATGGTAGAGCCAACACCAGAACCCGTACCACAAGAAGTCCCAAGACATGAAGAACTGGACATTGAGCCCGAAGAGGAAGAACCAATTCCTGGTCCCATTTGCTTGCCAGTCCTACTGTCAGATCTCCATCTGCAATAGTAGCAGATACTCCAAGTAGGTACACGTCCACCCACACCATTATGCTAAGGACACCCAGTACACCAGCATTACACAGATCACAGCATAGTACCCAGGGTCAGTTACCAGCAAGGTACAGAGATTAAAGTGTGGAATCAAATGTAAAATGTAAATATGTTGTTTATAAAGTTCAATAGAACCCGTTAGTGTGTAAGTGCACGAAAAAGGGTGAGAGTAGCATGGTCTTAGGTGGCAGCCATGGAGAGTAAGAACTTGGTCTCTTATGCGGTGACCCGAGGGCTTAGGAGCCTACTGCACTTAAACCAGAGATACCCGTAGAAACTTGTGTATAATTGTTTGCAACATTAAAAACCCAGTGTCTACAGAGACAATCCTGTATGAACTACTTGCGTATGTTTTAACTTCTTTTCTTTTTTATTAACCATGGACCATATCTACCACAGGACTGGTTGTGGTAAAGACTATTGTATATATTTATCAGCCCGGAGGCAATAGACTAAACCCCCCGGAAAGACTGCTTTTTAAACTTTTGGACTCTTTTTGAGCTTTTATTGTATTTTGTATTTTTATTTTTAAGACTCTGTATATAATAATTGTTTTGTTATGTTGTTTGTTTTTTTCCACAGTTCCGGAGTACTTTACTAAGAGGGAATGTGGCACCCCAGGGTTCATGTGCCACAGTAACACCACAAAAGGTTAACTCCCCACACAACCCACAACACTACACTAGCGCCTCCAGGCCAGAAGGGGGAGCTAAAGCTGCTTCCCTATATATTCTGGGTGGAGAGGAAGTGGCAGTTAGTTTAGTGCGGGGCAGAACTGAGGAAGAAAGACCTGGGTGTAAAAGGGCTGCGTTAGGCTCACCCCACGGTCCACTGTCCAGTTCCAGGCTGGCCAAGGTCTGAGGAAAGGAGAAGGAACACACCTGGGAGACCGAGTTCCCTGAAAATCACCCCAGAGACACGCACAGAACGGATACCGGATCCAATGCTGTGCCTGACACAAACAGTACAGTGAACACCGGATTAGTGAAGGTCCCACATCTTCACTGTACCACAGCGAAGCAACACGGCGGGGTCAGAAACACGGAAATAAGACTCAAGTTGGTACCCGTGAGGAGAGACAGGGCCAGCAGTTTAGCTAAAGCGGCAGCAGGGCCACACACACAACGCAGAAACAGGGAGCCAAAGGACCCGGCCAGGGTGGGAACAACCCGGGCCCCGTACAGACTCCATGTACTCCTGTACTGAGCTGAATCACCATCTCCGTAAAAGACCTGGAAAACTACAAAAACCGTGAGTCTGTGTAATTCTTGTGCTTGAGCCCCGCTCTCCCTCACAAACTGTTTTCATCACTACTGCCCCAGGGACCAGGCTGTGCCCGTGGAGAGCCGTCACATCACAGGCTGCTATCTATCACCCACGGAGGTTCTGCAGCAGCAGTGGTCACCCTGACCACATACCATGGGTGGCGTCACGACTCTATCCCCTGTAAATAACCCCCAACCTTTACTTCTGGGCTCGGGACACGGTCCGGACCAAGAACGCCGTGATAACCCCGTGATAACCCCCGAGTACCCCGTCCCAGTGGTCCCCACATATATACGGTATATTAGTGGTTTTAAAAAAAGCTATTAAAAAATAGGTTTCTGTAATTGTCTTATTTTTAGGTTTTGACCTGCTTGAAGGCTTGTTTCTTCTGCTATTAAGGCTCGCTTTTTTATTGGGACAATTTGAGTATACCTGATTTTCTGATAGTTTTTATTCAGTTTTGAAAGGGAAACAATATTACAAGGCACTGAATGTGCGGATATAGAATGGGAAAAAAGCTACAGAAGAATACAACACAATTTGTAGCATCAGTAAAAACGATCATAAACAGTTTTGCATTGAAAAAGCATCACTTTCCATGACAACGCACATTAAGTAAGATTGTATTGTAGCCATAAAAAGAATAATAAAGTAAACGGGAAGAGCAAGGAAAAGAAAAGAGCAGGTGAAGAGGCTAGGGAAGAGGGAGAGGCTTGCTGTCCTTTATTAATAGATTACCGTATATACTCGTGTATAAGCCGAGTTTTTCAGCACAAAAATTGTGCTGAAAAGTGCCCCCCTCGGCTTATACACGAGTTAGTGACGGCTGACTGTGTGGGGCCAGTGTCCGGGGGCTGGAGGAGGTGGGGGAGGCTGTACAATGAGCGGGCAGTCACGTGCTCCCGCTCATTAGTGCAATGCAATATGCACTGCATTCCTCTGTCCATCAGCGGCAGGGGAGCGGTGCATATTACATTGCTGTCAGCGCTCCTCCGCCGCCCTGGGGTAGTATACAGCAGTGCCCCCCCTGTGGGTATACACAGCCCCCCCCTGTGGGTATACACAGCCCCCCCCTGTGGGTATACACAGCCCCCCCCTGTGGGTATACACAGCCCCCCCTGTGGGTATACACAGCCCCCCCCCCCGTTGCTGCCGCACACCTGTAAAAAGAAGCGCTTTCATACTTATCCTCCTGCTGTCACCGCGCGCATCCTCCGCTCTCCTTGCACCCGGCGTCCATCCACGTGACCGCGCACAAATAACGACATTATTTGTGCGCGGTCACGTGGATGGACGCCGGGTGCAAGGAGAGCGGAGGATGCGCGCGGTGACAGCAGGAGGATAAGTATGAAAGCGCTTCTTTTTACAGGTGTGCGGCAGCAACGGGGTGGGGCTGTGTATAGCCACAGGGGGGGGCTGTGTATACCCACAGGGGGAGGGGCTGTGTATACCCACAGGGAGGGGCTGTGTATACCCACAGGGAGGGGCTGTGTATACCCACAGGGGTGGGCTGTGTATACCCACAGGGGGGGCTGTGTATACCCACAGGGGGGGCACTGCTGTATACTACCCCGGGGGGGGGCTGCTATATACTACCACAGGAGAGGGGCTGCTGTATATACCTCTGTGGCTGCTGTATACTACCACAGGGGGTGGCTGCTGTATACTACCACAGGGGGTGGCTGCTGTATACTACCACAGGGGGAGGCTGCTGTATACTACCACAGGGGGAGGCTGCTGTATACTACCACAGGGGGAGGCTGCTGTATACTACCACAGGGGGAGACTGCTGTATACTACCACAGGGGGAGACTGCTGTATACTACCACAGGGTGAGACTGCTGTATACTACCACAGGGGGAGACTGCTGTATACTACCACAGGGGGAGACTGCTGTATACTACCACTGGGGCTACTGTATATACCTTGTGGCTGCTGTATACTACCACTGGGGAGGCTGCTGTATACCACTGGGGGGGACTGTATACCTGTGCTGGGGTCCACCCTCGGCTTATACACGAGTCAATAGGTTTTCCCAGGTTTTGGGGGCAAAAGTAGGGGGGTCGGCTTATACACGGGTCGGCTTATACACGAGTATATACGGTACATTTTCCCCAATAAGGGCCTATTGTTCAGCAGAGGATCTGAATTCCAACAAATAATACCAGATTTTGTATAAACAATAATAGCAATTATTCACAGAGTTGAGCTCCTCCATTAAAGGGAATGTCAGGTCAAAAATCCATATACCGTATATACTCGTGTATAAGCCGACCCGTGTATAAGCCAACCCCCCTACTTTTGCCCCCAAAACCTGGGAAAACCTATTGACTCGTGTATATGCCGAGGGTGGACCCCAGCACAGGTATACAGCCCCCAGCAGTGTGGTATACAGCAGCCCCAGAGGTATATACAGCAGCCCCAGTGGTAGTATACAGCAGCAGCCCCAGTGGTATATACAGCAGCAGCCCCAGTGGTATATACAGCAGCAGCCCCAGTGGTTAGTATACAGCAGCCCCAGTGGTTAGTATACAGCAGCCCCAGTGGTTAGTATACAGCAGCCCCAGTGGTAGTATACAGCAGCCCCAGAGGTATATACAGCCCCAGTGGTAGTATACATCAGCCCCAGTGGTATTATACAGCAGCCCCAGTGGTAGTATACAGCAGCCCCAGAGGTATATACAGCCCCAGTGGTAGTATACAGCAGCCCCAGTGGTAGTATACAGCAGCCCCAGAGAGGTAGTATACAGCAGCCCCAGTGGTAGTATACAGCAGCCCCAGTGGTAGTATACAGCAGCCCCAGTGGTAGTATACAGCAGCCCCAGTGGTAGTATACAGCAGCCCCAGTGGTAGTATACAGCAGCCCCAGTGGTAGTATACAGCAGCCCCAGTGGTAGTATACAGCAGCCCCAGAGGTATATACAGCCCCAGTGGTAGTATACAGCAGCCCCAGTGGTAGTATACAGCAGCCCCAAAGGTAGTATACAGCAGCCCCAGTGGTATATACAGCCCCAGAGGTATATACAGCAGCCTTAGTGGTGTATACAGCAGCCCCAGAGGTATATACAGCAGCAGCAGCCCCAGTGGTGTATACAGCAGCAGCAGCCCCAGGGGTGTATACAGCAGCAGCCCCAGGGGTGTATACAGCAGCAGCCCCAGGGGTGTATACAGCAGCAGCCCCAGGGCTGTATACAGCAGCCGCCCCAGGGCTGTATACAGCAGCAGCCCCAGGGCTGTATACAGCAGCAGCCCCAGGGCTGTATACAGCAGCAGCCCCAGGGCTGTATACAGCAGCAGCCCCGGAGGTATACAGGCCCCCCCATCAAGCTCCAGGGCCCCCCCCCTTGCGCGGCACACCTGTAAAGGAAAATCATACTTATCACTGTCCCGCGCTGTCCCGCCGCTTGCCGACACACGATCCCGGGCTTCAATCCGCGTCTTCCAGCTTCCTGTGGTCGCGGGCAATGACGTCATTGCCCGCAACCACAGAAGACGCGGATTGAAGCCGGGATCATGTGTCGGCAAGCGGCGGGACAGTGATAAGTATGATTTTCCTTTACAGGCTGCCGCACAAGGGGGGGGGGGGCCCTGGAGCTTGATGGGGGGGCCTGTATACCTCCGGGGCTGCTGCTGTATATATATGGATTACCATATATACTCGCGTATAAGCCGAGGGGGGACTTTTCTACCCAAATTTTGGGCTGAAAAACTCGGCTTATACGCGAGTATATACGGTAACTATAATTTTCTAATTCCTTGCTCTTAGCTCTCTATTGGTGTATTTCTTTTATTTATACTTCCCTCCTATCCTCTGTAAGCTTCAAATAATGGGATTCTTTTTATCTGTCATTCACAGTGAATGATCCGCTTAGTTCTCTGCTGTCCACCCCCCATAGGATGAATGTTCATGTCACATAGTCGCATCACTGCTCAGGAGATAGTAGGGGGAAGGCTGTATTCTCCTTTCTGTTTTCCGTGTTTGCAGCCAAGCAAGACGTCAAATACAACACAAAATTTGTCATAGCACAGCAGAGATATCTTCTTAGAGAAACAAATAGAGTAGATACCTTATCTAGATCAGGTAAGGCAGTTAGGCAATTGTGTGCCTAGAATCTATCTCTGAAGCTCCTAATTGAAACTGAAACCTGACAAGCAGAGAGCGCAAAGGGAGGTGGACAGAGCTGCTGAGAAGGAGTGAGAATATTTATATGAACAGTTTAACACAGCAGGACTAATCTTCTGTGAATATAATGGACTGGACTAATGCACCAGCTCCCTGTAGGGTGTGAAAATGGTTATAACAAGAGAACACCAAACGGTATAGTAATGATTTAACATATTTTTCAAAGGTCTGCCCAGGCACTATTCAAGTGTAATATTAGTATCCTACTGAAAAATGATCTGTTGGTGTCCCTTTAACATCACTTCATTCATTTATTGTAGAAAACCAGAGGGGAACCGTTGGGATGAAATCTTTTTTCACAGCAGGGGAATACACGGTCGATCAGTTGCAATTAAATGCCTTAAAGGGATCCTGTCACCTAGTTTAAGCCCCCCCAAGGTGTCACTACTTGTCCCTGCACCTTCATATTACTAATCTAACTATCCCTCTGTGCCCTGTGTGCTGTGATGGTGTCTAAAAAGGATTTTATACTTACAGGTTGCTTTGGTAACGAAGCGAGAGGCTACTGTTATTAACCCCCCTGGGTGTCCTCTTTTGTTCTCTGTCCCCTCTTCGATCCTTCTTTATGACGCCATGATGGGCGTCTTCATTGCCTTCTGAAAATCCTCCTCTGTTTTGACTTTCCCGCCCCTTCTCGTAGTATTGCATCGGGCCGGAGCGTCCTATCCGGTCCAGTGCATTGTAGGGCTTATCACGTGGGACGGCCAGGCCCCCAGTGTATGCGGACTAACAGTAGCCCCTCGGTTCGTTACCATAGCAACTTGTAAGTATAAAATCCTTTTTATACACCATCACAGCACACAGGACACAGTTAGGACACAGAGGGATATTTAGATTAGTAATAGGAAGGTGCAGGGACAGGTAGTGACAGCTTGGGGGCTTAAACTAGGTGACCTGTTCCCTTTTAAAGGGAACCTGACCGGGTCATTCCATGTCAAGTGATCCAAAAATGAATATTTTTTTTTTCCTGACGTCCTCAGATTTTTTTTATTTTTTTTCTATATGAAGAACAACTTTTACAAAAAAAAAGTTTTGAATTTTTTTCTTTATCAGTTAATTTTTTACAGATTTTTAAAGTTTTAAAAAAGGGTCATTCCGTGTCAAGTGGACCAGTTTTAAAAATCGTCCCCACTCGACGTTCTCCGATTTTGCTGAAAATTTATAAGGATGTACATGTATGTTTGAAAAGAGGTTCTGTAAATTTTTAGGGCCAGATCTCAAATACATTGGGCACTGTTGACCTTTTACTGGAGGCCCCCCCCAAGCCTGCGGCTTCAGCTAAGAGGATTTTGCAAACTTTGGCACATAGCCATTAGAGTTCTATACTGGCTATGATGCTGAAATTTGGCATACTAACTCAAATTTTGCTGCTAAACACGATAAAATTATTACCGGCTATGACAAAACAATATTTCGGCCGCAATTTTTTGTCAAAGTAGCTTGCAAAACGCGTCGCATAAAATTTATGCCAAACTTTGCCCATATATAACTCAAGACCAAAAACCAATAGGAACTGGTGCTTTACCCTGTACAACAAACATCTACATGACTTTGCATTGCTGCAATATCACGGTCAAAGCATATGTATTTGTGGAAATATTCACACCCACATATGATGAAAAACTTAAAAAAGCCGAATTTTACCTATTTTTAGGTCAAATTTCCCAAAAAGGGTACCCCTAAAATATATTAATTCTGTTATCATTAGAAAGAGCACATTTTTCTCTACAAGGATCATTGGTTTTTGTTTTGGAGTTTCTCCGTTTAAGAAAAGAAAAATGCGACTGAACATGGTGTCATTTATTAATACGCAATGAATGGTAACTGCACTATTCAAACCCTTGCGTTGGTCCATGGTGGTTATACCACAACCAATTCCCTAAGAATTGGTATTATAATCCTATTAAGAATTGTAATAATGCTGTCTTTCGAGAATTGGCAGCCCCATCGCCCAGGAGCCATGGCCGATAGCCGTGCAAGGCAAGTCGCGGGCGGTCTCTTTATCGCAGGTTCCGAAGCCTGAGGGTGGGTGTCTTTGCCTAGGATCCCAAGCCTAATATTGGGTATCTTTTGTTGGTTCCCAAGCCACAATAATCAGTCTAAGTGGTCTGGAATTGTTGCTGATTTTGCAACATAATCGGTTCAGAGAAGCTGTATTGTCGGCCCATTGCTGTTGCAGCTGGTGCTGGAATTATTGCAATGATTGACTGCTCGGGAATCCAGCATGTATCATTTCTCACAGGCCAGTGAAAGAAGCTAGCTGGTCCATGAGGATGCATAAAATGTATTAATGCATCATGGTCGTCGACTGAAATTTCAGAAATATTTCCAATCCACCAGTTCCTATCGTAAATGCAGGCAATGTATTGCCCTGGCTGGAGGTTTGCAATTGGCACAAAAGGCATTTCTGATCTGACAGATCCATCTACATGGGCAATGAAAGATGAAGGGTCATTTGACACCCTTGAAATGCGAATCTTTTTGTCATCAATTGGCACAAACTGGTGATTTTCTCTTGTTCCAGCAATTGTATGTCCATCTTTGAACCTTTCCTCTTGAACTACCCGTATTTCGTCAATTTTTTCTTTTGGAACAAAAAAAAACTTGATTCCATGCAGTTGCTCGTTGCAAAAGTTGAATAAATCCACCGGGGTCACTATTTGGTTTTCAGTTGGGCGTTGAAGACTGGCACGAGCTGCCAACCTCTTTGCTGTCACTCCAATCCCATCACAGGGCGACTTTCCATGACTGGTACCAAACAAATTCCATTCAGCGCTGATATTGAAATCAGCATTGTGGTGGCACAAGTTGAGAAAATGTTTGAAATGTTTGTACTGGGCTGCAGATCCATCGCTGAAGTAGTGGATATGACGAATCCCATAGATGAGAGTCTTGAGATACTCCTTGGATTCAATTCCACAGACCATTTTGTATATGAGCTCTTTGTAGTCATCATTGATTGGGCATGCTGCAAGCATTAGTTTAACATTTTGGTGAATGGTACACACACAAACGGAATGTGTTCCAGCAGATCCAACAGTTACGCACCACTTTGGCCGAAGCTCACAAAACTTTGAAAATCCAATTTCAGAGCCATTCCGATCCCGATAGGCAACAAACATTTCCCTTATATTGCTCAGTAATAGTCGCTTTTGCATCTGCTTTTTTCTCCTGCTATTCGCACTGATACATAGTCTTTTTTACCAGGGCACATTCGACTGAATTCATCATCCTCAAAAAATGCCTGCACCTTTTTCTTCACTTCCTCAGAAACATATGCAAAATGGTCTGTGGAATTGAATCCAAGGAGTATCTCAAGACTCTCATCTATGGGATTCGTCATATCCACTACTTCAGCGATGGATCTGCAGCCCAGTACAAACATTTCAAACATTTTCTCAACTTGTGCCACCACAATGCTGATTTCAATATCAGCGCTGAATGGAATTTGTTTGGTACCAGTCATGGAAAGTCGCCCTGTGATGGGATTGGAGTGACAGCAAAGAGGTTGGCAGCTCGTGCCAGTCTTCAACGCCCAACTGAAAACCAAATAGTGACCCCTGTGGATTTATTCAACTTTTGCAACGAGCAACTGCATGGAATCAAGTTTTTTTTTGTTCCAAAAGAAAAAATTGACGAAATACGGGTAGTTCAAGAGGAAAGGTTCAAAGATGGACATACAATTGCTGGAACAAGAGAAAATCACCAGTTTGTGCCAATTGATGACAAAAAGATTCGCATTTCAAGGGTGTCAAATGACCCTTCATCTTTCATTGCCCATGTAGATGGATCTGTCAGATCAGAAATGCCTTTTGTGCCAATTGCAAACCTCCAGCCAGGGCAATACATTGCCTGCATTTACGATAGGAACTGGTGGATTGGAAATATTTCTGAAATTTCAGTCGACGACCATGATGCATTAATACATTTTATGCATCCTCATGGACCAGCTAGCTTCTTTCACTGGCCTGTGAGAAATGATACATGCTGGATTCCCGAGCAGTCAATCATTGCAATAATTCCAGCACCAGCTGCAACAGCAATGGGCCGACAATACAGCTTCTCTGAACCGATTATGTTGCAAAATCAGCAACAATTCCAGACCACTTAGACTGATTATTGTGGCTTGGGAACCAACAAAAGATACCCAATATTAGGCTTGGGATCCTAGGCAAAGACACCCACCCTCAGGCTTCGGAACCTGCGATAAAGAGACCGCCCGCGACTTGCCTTGCACGGCTATCGGCCATGGCTCCTGGGCGATGGGGCTGCCAATTCTCGAAAGACAGCATTATTACAATTCTTAATAGGATTATAATACCAATTCTTAGGGAATTGGTTGTGGTATAACCACCATGGACCAACGCAAGGGTTTGAATAGTGCAGTTACCATTCATTGCGTATTAATAAATGACACCATGTTCAGTGGCATTTTTCTTTTCTTAAACGGAGAAACTCCAAAACAAAAACCAATGATCCTTGTAGAGAAAAATGTGCTCTTTCTAATGATAACAGAATTAATATATTTTAGGGGTACCCTTTTTGGGAAATTTGACCTAAAAATAGGTAAAATTCGGCTTTTTTAAGTTTTTCATCATATGTGGGTGTGAATATTTCCACAAATACATATGCTTTGACCGTGATATTGCAGCAATGCAAAGTCATGTAGATGTTTGTTGTACAGGGTAAAGCACCGGTTCCTATTGGTTTTTGGTCTTGAGTTATATATGGGCAAAGTTTGGCATAAATTTTATGCGACGCGTTTTGCAAGCTACTTTGACACAAAATTGCGGCCGAAATATTGTTTTGTCATAGCCGGTAATAATTTTATCGTGTTTAGCAGCAAAATTTGAGTTAGTATGCCAAATTTCAGCATCATAGCCAGTATAGAACTCTAATGGCTATGTGCCAAAGTTTGCAAAATCCTCTTAGCTGAAGCCGCAGGCTTGGGGGGGGCCTCCAGTGAAAGGTCAGCAGTGCCCAATGTATTTGAGATCTGGCCCTAAAAATTTACAGAACCTCTTTTCAAACATACATGTACATCCTTATAAATTTTCAGCAAAATCGGAGAACGTCGAGTGGGGACCACTGGTCCACTTGACACGGAATGACCCAAAAGTGCGAATTTTGGCCTGGTATGGCTTTACATTTTCTATCATATCTCGGGCTAGAAATAAGATAGAGAAACAAAATAAACACCAATCTACTCAGAACTGTCCAGGCTTTCACCAGATATGTCACAAGGGGATCTTTGTTAATATTTTACCCATGTGATCGCAAGCGCAAAACTTTAAAACGCATTTCCGAAAAATCGGCGCGCTTTAAATATTTCAAAAACTGCCCATGTGTCTGCTATGCTCTTAGCCACATCTGTACCAAATTTCAAGTTGGGGTCTTGATGGGATCATATTTTAAAATATTTTTACTATTAATAGCGTCAATGGGTCATTCCATATCAAGTGATCTAAATATGAATACCGTATTTTTCGCTTTATAAGACGCACCTGATTATAAGACGCACCCCCAAATTTGGTGCCGCCAGCCGCTGGGTAAAAAAAGTTTTTTTTAACTTCTCACCCCATTTTTTCACTGTCCGCTTTGTAAGACGCACCCCTATTTTCCCCCAATTTGGGGGAAATGAAAGTGCGTCTTAAAAAGCGGAAAATACAGTATTTTTTTTTTTTTACCTGACGTCTTTACATTTTTTTTTCTCAGGCTAGAAATAAGATAATGAAGTGGGAGAGGCATCATTTTACTCAGAACGGTAACAGCTTTCATTTGAGATGTTACAAGACTGTTTCTTTATATCAAATTCAAACTATTGACGGGCAATTGTGAAAAAATGACTGTGTTCTTGGTGATTTTTGAATTGACACTATAATAGTTAAATATTTTAAAATATGATCCCATCACGATCCCAACTTGAAATTTGGTACAGATGTGGCTAAGAGCATAAAAGACACATGGGCAGTTTTGGAAAATTTTTATTAAAATAGTTTTTTTCGGAAATGCGTTTCAAAATGTTGCGTTTGCATGGGTAAAAAATTAAAATTAACAAATATACTCTTGTGACATATCTGGTGAAAGCCTGGACAGTTCTGAGTAGAATGGTGTTTATTTTGTTTCTCTATCTTATTTCTAGCCCGAGATAAAAAAAATGTAAAGTCATACCAGGCCAAAATTCACCCTTTTTTTAAACTTTAAAAATCTGTAAAAATTAACTGATGAAGAAAAAAATTTTAAACTTTTAATTTGTAATTAACTAAAGTAGTACTTCATAAAGGAAAAAAAAAAAAAAAAAAAATCTAAAGACGTCAGGTAAAAAAAAATATTCATATTTAGATCACTTGATATGGACTGATCCATTGATGCTATTAATAGTAAAATATTTTAAAATATGATCCCATCAAGACCCCAACTTGAAATTTGGTAAAGATGTGGCTAAGAGCAAAGCAGACACATGGGCAGTTTTTGAAATATTTAAAGCGCGCCGATTTTTCGGAAATGCGTTTTAAAGTTTTGCGCTTGCGATCACATGGGTAAAATATTAACAAAGATCCTCTTGTGACATATCTGGTGAAAGCCTGTATAGTTCTGAGTAGAATGGTGTATATCTTGTATCTCTATCTTATTCCTAGCCTGAGTTATGAGGAGAAACGTAAAGGCAGGAAACAGCGAAATTCACACTTTTTCCGAACTTTGAAAAAAATTTAAAAAAAAAAAATAATTTTTTTTAAATTTTCTCTTCACATTTTGCATTGTCTGACATGCTATTATCAAATAACAAAATCTCAAAAGAATTAAAAATATAGAGGTAATAATCATTGGTTCACTTGACTTGGAATGACCCGACCTCTAAAAATGAGCCCCCAGGCTCTTTTAACCTGTCCCTGCACTCCACCATGGTAATCCATTTTTATCCATCCCTTTGTGTCCATAAAGCGCTATTGTAAAGTTTATAAAAGTTTTTTTTTTTTTACATGTGGATCTGCAGCTTCTCATTATTTGAGAAGCCACAAAAGGCGGTCTTTTGTGCTTCTCCCCGCTTCCGGCGTGTTAATTACCGTATATACTCGTGTATAAGCCGACCCGTGTATAAGCCGACCCCCTACTTTTGCCCCCAAAACCTGGGAAAATCTATTGACTCGTGTATAAGCCGAGGGTGGACCCTAGCACAAGTATACAGCCCCCAGCAGTGTGGTATACACCAGTCCCAGAGGTAGATACAGCAGCCCCAGTGGTAGTATACACGCAGCCCCAGTAGTATATACAGCCCCAGTGGTAGTATATACAGCCCCAGTGGTAGTATACAGGGCCCCAGAGGTATATAGCAGCCCCAGTGGTAGTATACAGGGCCCCAGAGGTATATAGCAGCCCCAGCGGTAGTATACAGGGCCCCAGAGGTATATAGCAGCCCCAGTGGTAGTATACAGGGCCCCAGAGGTATATAGCAGCCCCAGTGGTAGTATACAGGGCCCCAGAGGTATATAGCAGCCCCAGCGGTAGTATACAGGGCCCCAGAGGTATATAGCAGCCCCAGTGGTAGTATACAGGGCCCCAGAGGTATATAGCAGCCCCAGTGGTAGTATACAGGGCCCCAGAGGTATATAGCAGCCCCAGCGGTAGTATACGGGGCCCCAGAGGTACATAGCAGCCCCAGTGGTAGTATACAGGGCCCCAGAGGTATATAGCAGCCCCAGTGGTAGTATACAGGGCCCCAGAGGTATATAGCAGCCCCAGCGGTAGTATACAGGGCCCCAGAGGTATATAGCAGCCCCAGTGGTAGTATACAGGGCCCCAGAGGTATATAGCAGCCCCAGTGGTAGTATACAGGGCCCCAGAGGTATATAGCAGCCCCAGCGGTAGTATACAGGGCCCCAGAGGTATATAGCAGCCCCAGTGGTAGTATACAGGGCCCCAGAGGTATATAGCAGCCCCAGTGGTAGTATACAGTGCCCCAGAGGTATATAGCAGCCCCAGTGGTAGTATACAGGGCCCCAGAGGTATATAGCAGCCCCAGTGGTAGTATACAGTGCCCCAGAGGTATATAGCAGCCCCAGTGGTAGTATACAGGGCCCCAGAGGTATATAGCAGCCCCAGTGGTAGTATACAGTGCCCCAGAGGTATATAGCAGCCCCAGTGGTAGTATACAGGGCCCCAGAGGTATATAGCAGCCCCAGTGGTAGTATACAGTGCCCCAGAGGTATATAGCAGCCCCAGTGGTAGTATACAGGGCCCCAGAGGTATATAGCAGCCCCAGTGGTAGTATACAGTGCCCCAGAGGTATATAGCAGCCCCAGCGGTAGTATACAGGCAGCCCCAGTAATGCAGGCCCCCTCCAGCGTCTCTCCGGTCACCTGTAAAGCAAGCTATACTTATCAGTGTCCCGCTCGCACCCGCCGCTGCCGACATCCGCGATCCTCCATCTTCATGCGACTCCTCTTCCTGTTTCCTGTGCGCGTCGCCGGGAATGACGTCATTGCCGGCGACGCGCACAGAAACAGGAAGAGGAGTCGCATGAAGATGGAGGATCGCGGATGTCGGCAGCGGCGGGTGCGAGCGGGACACTGATAAGTATAGCTTGCTTTACAGGTGACCGGAGAGACCCTGGGGGGGCCCTGCATTACTGGGGATGCGGGGGCTGCTGTATACCGATGTATACATCGGTATGTACCGATGTATACATCGGTATACAGCACTGACTCGCGTATAAGCCGAGGGGGGTACTTTTCAGCCCAATTTTTGGGCTGAAAAACTCGGCTTATACGCGAGTATATACGGTATGCACGCCCATATGGGCTTGCTATAGAGCAGAGACTGTGCTTGTGCTGCATGGGGGCGGTAAAGGCGATATGATTAAAATCGCATCATATTGCCTTTACCGCCCCCTTGCTTTTCCCCGCTATAGAAATGTAAAGCTAGATGAGGGCATCAAGTTACCTACAATGTTCATTTAAATCTTTTGTATTAATTACTTTATTTGCCTCTTCTCTGCAGGGATATTGAACCTTGCAATGGCAGAAACTATTTCTTCACGCGTGAGTCCTATGAGAAATATCGTTTGGGCCCAACACTGGCTGAATTGTTGCTTTACTCCAGCAAGTATGTCTTTTACTTTTTACATCTCAAGAGAATGTCCTTAAAGCATAATTGCTGTTTAAAATTTGATTTAATAATAATGTGGAGCAAGTGATTTTAATAAACTTTCTGAAATACTTCATTGAAAATTTCTGGTTGGTTACCACTCATAAACCTTCCAAAATGTGTACCCACTGCACTGTGTGTAAATCAGACATATGTTTATGATCAGTCAGATTCGTCTTCACAGTGAATACGGGCATTTATCCATATAAGGATAAAGTGGGAGTGACCTACACTCGTGACTGTAGCTGGTGAGGACACAATGTATCAGATTACAGCACAGAGCTAAGCAATGTCAGGATGTAAACTCCTTTACAAGTTTCTCTGTTCTGTCATCTGGCTCCACACAGCTCAGTCAGGATCTCTGTTAACCCCTTCTCTGCTGTCACATTGCACTGGTCCCTATCAGCTGCTGACCACACCCACACAGCCATAAAAATGCAGTTTTTAAAAGATCACACAAAAATGTGTCGGCGGTACCCTGCCTGTCAGACTTGGCCCCTCCCTTGCTGGGAAGGATGGTACGATCCCATGGTCTGGGTGGTGCCACCATGGGTCGCGTGGGCGCAGTACAGGTGGTCCCTGGGCTCATCCAGATGACTAAGGGTGTGGGCATCAGCCGCTCTGTGTCTCGTGCAGGCCGGTTCCGGGTTCTCCACTGCACAAACGCGCCGACTTGATGACGTACATAACACCCGTAAATAGCTGAATTGACTTTCGGGGCGACCGGGGAGGTGCATCTGCCGGTGGGAATTGACAGGGGCGCAGCCACAAGGTGGAGTAGGCCGGTGTCCCAGCACAAGCCGTGTTTCAACATGTCTTTCCCCGGAGATGCGGAGGACCTCCCACAAGTGATTACACAGCGCAAGAGCAGTGGCAGCAGGAGCAGCGCTGTGCCTCCACCACCAGAGCTAATATGCCACAGACAAGATTCAGATGGTGAGTGTATATTTATTATCACCTGGTGAGCTGAATCCCCCTTCATTTCTATGTGCCCATAGGCTAAAAAGAAGCTGTCCAAGAGCAAACATAAAGAGTGTGCCTTGTGTATGCAGCCCCTTCCTGATGATTATACCAAACGATTATGTCAGCCCTGCATCTCTCAGACCATGGATGAAGGAAGCTCCTGTCCGTAATTCTGATCTCAAATCTTTTATTAGGGAAGAAATCAGAAATTCCCTTAAGGGTGTGCATAAGCATAAAACATGCAAGGCTAGCCTGGAGGTTTATAATTCCAGGTCTAAATCCGCTGAAGAGATACTGGAGGAAGGGTTAATCGAGTCTTCCCAATCATCATGATCATCTGATGAGGAAGGGAGATAGTGTTTTCCTATACAAGATATAGACACTCTAGTTAAATCTGTCTGCTCTACTATTGGTATAACAGATCCCAGGGAGCCAAAATCGGTTCAGGAACTGTTGTTCGCAAGCCTGTCACAAAAGAAGCGCCATTCTTTTCCAGTCATTGATGCAATAAAAGATTTGTACGAAAGGTTGGGAGAAACATGATACCCGGGGTTTCCTTCCCTCAAACGTAAATGCCCCTTTGATGATACCCAGCTGTCTGAATGGAGCAAGGTCCCAAGAGTAAATGCAGCAGTTGCTTCTTCATCAAAATAACTGTACTACCCTTAGAGGACGGGGGCCTCCTTAAAGACCTATCTGACAAAAAGGCTCAGACGTTACTGAAGCGAGCCTGGGAGTCATCTTCAGGAGCCTTTGAACCAGCAATAGCCAGTACCTGCATTGCAAGATCTATGCTGGTATGGCTAGACCAACTGGAGGATCATATTAAGGCGGGAACACCTAGAGACAGATTGTTAGCCTCCGTTCCCCAGCTCCATAGTGGAGCAGCCTATTTGGCAGATGCATCTGCTGATTCCCTCAGATTGGCAGCCAGATCTGCTGGGTTATCCAATGCTGTTCGTCGGGCTCTGTGGTTGAAGGAATGGAAGGGGCATGCACTCACTAAAACCAAACTGTGCGCCATTCCGTGCCAGGGTGATTACTTGTTTGGTCCTGTGCTTGATGACATTCTGGCAAAGGCAGGTGATGTGAAGAAGGGTTTCCCTAAACCACCTGCTCCTACTTATAGGAAGGCATTTAGGAAGCGGCTGTTTTCACAAAAGAAGTCACTCCAGATGGGAGCCCACTGAACAGAAGCAGAAAGGTGCCTACTTCAGTGGTTCTTCATCGTCCAAACGCAAACATAAGTACCGCTAGTCCAGACCCCTTGGTAAGTGGTAGATTGACATGTTTTTAGAATAAGTGGACCCAAATTACATCCAGTAGATGGATTCTTAATTTAATTTCATCTGGGTTAAAAATGGACTTTCAGAGAATCCCTAGGGATTCTTTTCTTCAAACTACTCCATCTAACCCTGTCCAACAATGGGCTTTAGAAGCCGAGGTTAGAGATCTGTTGACAAAACAGGTTCTGCTTAAGATTCCTGGAAACCAGGAGGGGAGGGATTTTACTCCCCTCTGTTCCTGGTTCCTAAGCCTGATGGTTCCTTTAGAACCATTATTAATCTACGGATGTTGAACTCCTTCCTCAGAGTCCATACCTTTTAAAATTGAATCCATAAAATCTACAATTCGGCTTCTGTTTCCCAGGTGCTTCATGGCCATCCTGGATCTAAAGGATGCATACTATCACCTTCCCATCCATCAAGACCAAGAGTAGCAGTGTATATGGACGACCAGGTCAAGTATTTTCAGTTCACTGCAATGCCATTCGGTCTGTCCATGTCTCCACGTATTTTCACAAGAGTGATTGCAGAGGTGATAACCCATTTAAGAAAATGGGATACTCTCATTATCCCATATCTGGATGACTTCCTGATAGTGGGGATTTCTGTAGCTCAACGCACTACCCAAGTAAATGATGTCATATCATCCTTACAGGATATGCGTTGGATCACAAACTTGCAAAAACCGGAGGATAAGCTTCAGAGCATTATCAACAAAGTCCACACAGCAGTGAACAACCCAGACCTGTCTTTGAGTGACGCCATGTACCTGATGGGATCCCTGACCTCCTGTATCCCGGCAGTCCAGTGGGCACAATTCCACTATAGATATCTGCAATATGACATTATCAGGGCAGACAAGGACTTGCAGGGACACCTAGAAGGCATGATGTGTTTGTCAGCACCTACTGTGAACTCTATATTGGTGGCTAGATCCAGCTCATGTGTCCAAGGGGGTCCCTTGGGTCATAACACCAGACAGCATAGTGACAACAGCCCTTCAGGGTGGGGGCTCATAAAGATGATCTCCTAGCCCAGGGAAGGTGGACGGCGAGAGATGCGATAGGCTCCTTGAATCTGAAGGAATTGAAGGCGGTAAAATATGCCTTCTTCAGATTCCTACCTGTCCTTCAGAATTCCCCTGTGCGAATCCACACCGACAATACCACAGTAGTTGCCTATCTAAATCACCAGGGGGTACGTGGTCACATTCTCTGATGTCCACTGCGAGAGAAATATTCACACTAACAGAGAAACATCTCTCCCTTTCAGCCCTGCACATCAGGGGGATAGACAATGTCAGAGCCGATTACCTCAGTCGCCATTCTCTACACCAAGGAGAGTGGGGCCTGGACAGACCGATTTTCACGCAAATAGTACGATTATGGGGAGAACCAGATATAGAACTATTTGCAACCAGAAGTAACAGACAAATCAGACTTTGCTTCTCTACAACCATCGGATTACCCAGAGGTGGTGGATGCCCTACAAGCTCGGTGGTTTTACAATCTAGCTTATGCCTTTTCCCCAATGTTTCCAATTCCACTAGTCATCAGTGAGATTAGGGAGGAAGGAGCGAGAGTGCTCTTTTCTGGCCCAGGAGGCATTGGTTTTCGTGGCTGAAAACTGAAAGTCCATTTAGCCCCGCCTCCTGTGGGGCAGGGCTAAACGGCAAGTTCTGGGAAAAAAAAACAACTGATTAAATGCTGCTGAAGAGGGAGAGAATGATTGGCAGCAGTGGGCAGATTAAACATGCAGGGGGTGTGAATCTGCCCTTGGCTGCAGCCCCTTGCCACCTCCTTAATGGCTGGAGCATGTAAGTTTTCTAAGTGTATTATCTCGGGGTACAGGGCTGCTCAAGTGTTGGGGGATCCCTTGCCTGCATGCTGCAGACATGCTGCATCCAGTGCCGTAATTAGATCACCATGCCTGGTTTGGTGACAGGTCCACTTTAAATAGTCCATCGTGCATCTTTGATGCCATTTCCTTAGGCCTCCTAAGGTAACGTGCTCTTGTTGCTACCGTGTGCGTCTAAGGAGATTGTTATCTAATCAACAAAACGCTGCTATGCCGGCACTCGGTTGCTGCTATGTAGTGTTTATCTTGAGAAGTTTTCCTTTGCTACACCTAAGTGCCTTACTATCAATTCTACTGTTCTCTGCACACCCAGCTCTGCTATTAACGGTTGCCTGACTGCCATCTCACCTTTTTCATTCCAATGTGTTGTCCACTCTGTTAATCGAAGGCGCCTTGCCATATCTCGAGCTCTACTGATCCTCTTCCTGTTAGGCTGGCTTCACACCACGATTTTGTGCAAATTGTCTGTGCTCATCGCCAACCTTTCTCTGCACTGCAGGCTTTGATAAAGACATATTTGGGTAATATTATCCTTTCTGCCTTATACACAAACAAGGTCAATACTTAGGCCTATAGTGCCTTGAGGTATACCTCTGTTACGCCAACTCAGGGCAAGGTGCAAGGTGGTTGTGCAGCAATGGAGGGGCATGTGATCATCAGCCAGTCCACTGATTCCTCCCGAGATCCACTGCGGCGCGCACAGCATTAGGCGCCTGCGCAGTGCTTCCCCATCCTGCTGTGTCGGATCCTAGCATTGTAGATCCATGGACGCAGTGGGACGGGGGAGCACTGCGCAGGCGCCAAATGTCCTGCTATCTTGTCCTGCCTCTCTCCTGTTCTGTTGTGCTCCTGTTCTGTGTGCTATGTACTCGTGTGGATCCCACAGAGCGGAACGGGAAAGCACTGCGCTGAATGCAAACTTTGACATTGAGGTGGGGGCCGCGCTGAATGCAAAGTTTGATATTGAGGTGGGGGCCGCAAAGTATTGTCTTGGGGGCCGCAGCTGGCCCGCGGTCCACGTGTTTGAGACCCCTGTTCTATATGTTCCTCTCTTCGTTTAATGAAAATATTAAAGATTACGTATTAACCTTTCTTTTAAACACTGCTATTACTAATTGTGAACACCTTTGACCAGAAGGTAATCGACCAGAAAAAAGAGGTCATTAAGCGTCTGGTTGGTCTAACCCAGCTATTTTTGCAAACGGATGACATCTACTCTCTGCAGTAAGTGTTTCTGAGAAAAAGAGTTTGCAATAGGAAAATGTACCTCTGTTTCGGTACTAGTTACTGACCATTATCTGTTACATGAACCTTTGAATGTTCTGTGTTTCCTCAGGTTATTATTTCCTGGCAATTTTCTATTACTGGAATTAATTTGCATTCATCCTGCTGCTGCACCACTGAGTCAGCATTTACCTCCATATTAATGTAATGTGCCAGCTTCTGTCTCCCCGACCGACATCTTCTACTATAAGAGAAGACAACTATGAAGGGTCCTGTGCTGATGATGTCCCATCATCTCCCTATGGGTCAAGTGACTTTTTTGCTTGTGTGTGTAAAATAAGAATCCATGACACATTTTATAAAGCTTTCCTCCATTTTTCAATGGTAAATGATTGTGTAGATACAGGTGATGGCAGCATTTTCCCATTTCCCTTATAGAACATTTTAACCCTTTATTCCGTTTTGTAGGTTGAACTATTGTCTACAAAGTATAGTAACGTATATGTAATACCCTTTGTGTTCTCATTTTCTCTCAGACCAGCTCCAGCAGAACCTACACAAAAAGACTCAGAGGCTTCAGTCTCCCAAGCTCCTGTCAATAACACTAAACCTCCCGGTGATCCATCATCTGCCAAAGATTCCCTACCTTTTCCTGAGCCTCGTGTGCAGTACCCACGGCTCTCCTCCCTCACAGCATTTGAGCAGGATGCCTATGTGAAAATGATGATCAAGTTCCTCAACAATAATAACACCAATATTACATTTACACAAATGAAGGAATTCAACTTTTATCAGGTAATGAGAACTAGATGTGGTTATATTGTGCAGGAACTATCAGGTTGCTGCAGAGGTCTTGTCTTACAGCGAATGTGTGTTCTTGCTGTCAGGAGCTGAGGAGGAACTTCTTCCATACAGTGCAGATGACAGCTGCGTTATACAGCTGCCACATACTAGCTAGGTCCGGTCGCAACTGTTTAACCTTCTTACTGCTTCCCCAATAAAATGATGTACAAAGTAATCAGAAACTTGTATGGACTCCGCACACAGAGGTGGTCAAGAGGTTAGGAACAGGTGGCTTGCTTCACAAGCCTGACGCTCCCTCACCTGCGATGCCGATGGGTTGTCATGGCAGATAGGACCTTATGAAGGCCCATGTGTCGACAATGTTATTACACCATGCCCAGATGGCTTCATAGGAGACTGGTAATTATACAGAGTGATTCCTTTGCTTGCTTTAGCTGTAAAAATTGCTGTACCTTCTACAATAGATGGTCAAACATATTGAAATTTGGACTGTACATACTTTGGTTCATGAGAAGTGAGAGTGCAAAGAACCTGAGTGATGAGAAACATCTTCACGCCTCCTGTCAAATTACTTCTTCATTTGTTAACAACGTACAAAATAAAGACTTCCGGTTTCCGGCCTGATGTGAGAGGGAGGAAGGGACTGAGCTCCCAGAGCCCGAGACTCCACACTCAATCCAAAGGCGAGAATCTGCCACCAAACGATACCGGAGTCACGCTCCCCTATTCTCATACCACCCCTGCATGCATCGGTGGCTCCGGAGCACCGGCACCAGGCGGGTAACGACGGGGATGGCGACGAGAAACTCCGGGCCCCCCTCCAAGATGGCGCAGAGCGGAGTAGGAAGCAGAGGCAAGGAGGCGGCGTGTAAACAACAGCCCCGCTCGCAGGGGAAGGATCCCGGTGTCTATCCTGGCCGGAGCAGCGGTGGGAGAGGTGAGACTAAGGAGCAGGCGGAGGGGCTGAATCCTGAGCACACCATTGACTACAAGTTGCTGGCCACAGAGGTCTCAGCACAGCTGGTGGGAGAGCTAAAACAGACTTTCAGGGCTCTAGTGCAGGAGCTGCTGCAAGATTCCCTCACTGACATTAGAGAGGAGTCTGCAGCTCAAGAGGCCAGAATAACAGCACTGGAGCAGAGAGTGTCAGATGCTGAAGACAGGGTGACATGGCTGGAACAACAAGTCTCAGAATACAAGGATAGGGAAGAACGCACAATTAATAAATTGGAGGACCTGGAGAACCGGTCACGCCGGAACAACCTGCGACTAATAGGGCTCCCTGAGTCCATCACCCCTACGGCCCTGCTAGACATCTTTGAGACTGAACTCCTCCAGATTCTCGGAAGTAGGGGCTCCTGCATGGTGGAAAGGGCACACCGGATATGGTCCCCACCAGACCGTCCCGCCAAAGCTGAGTACAGCGGCCCAAGAGAAAGTGAAGCCGCGACAGGCTATTGCTCGCTACCTAAACTATAGAGACAAGGAAAACCTTCTGCGTGCATATAAGAGCTCGAGGGCCCCACTGATACTTCGTGGACATAAGGTTCTGCTATTTGGTGATTACTCTCCTGAAGTGGCAAAGAAACGGAGAGCCTTTGGGAAGCATGCAGTATACTTTACAAGTGCAATATATGCTTTCAGCTACTATATCCAGCCGTACTAAAGGTACAGGGGTCCGGAGGTTCCATCAGGGTGCATCACAGCCCGGGGGAGCCATCAGGAGCCTGACGCAACGGAGCCCGGAGGGAAGTCATGACGGAGGACAACGGAGCCGACATTCAAGAGCCCGGAGAGACGATGAGGATCACCACCCAGAGACCCCAACGGCTAGAGAGGACTCTCCTCGCTGGTCGGCTGGGAGGGGAGGCCCGGGATCTAACTCCCCAAAGGCGCAAAGGACTGTGAGACGTGATGGTAGTGGAGGGAGAAGGCGCCTTTCCGGGACAAATGGATCACTAGTGGAGGACAATCGCGAGGAGTCCTGATTTGGTGATCTTTTTCCTTTTTCTTTTACTATTTTTTCAGTACTTTTATACCGGAGATAAATTGTTGTCATAACTCCTAAACCCCAAGCCCTGACCTGGACGGTTAGGTGGCGTTCAACCCGGACGCCTCCCCAGATGCGGGGGGTATGATAAGATACGGTATAACACTGACGAAATGTGATAATAGACTTTAGTGCACGGTATTAATTATCTTCTTGCATATTGGAGTCACAGGGCGGGAGCAGAAAAGGAGAGCGCCCCTCAGATTATGTGAGTCCATAACTTGTACTTGGGGAACTGTTGGTTTGGGAAAAATCGGGTGAGAAGGGGGTTTAATGTGGGTACGAGGGTTGTTATGTGGCCTTTTAGCCACCTGTTGAGAAGCTCTTGGGGTTATAGGGTTTGGGTAAGCTTGAAGTCTCAGCCACTGTATATATTCTGTTTGTTATGTGTTATATGGGTGGAGTCCTCTCGAAACACGATGGCTTTGACTATGACCCATCCAATGACAACTGATAATGGTTAATCTGCTGTCCTGGAACGTTAAGGGCCTTAGGTCACCGGAGAAACGTTCCATGATACTTAACCACCTTAAGAGGTTGAAAGTGGACATTGCTCTACTTCAGGAGACACATCTCCAAGATACGGAATTTTTTAGGATACATAGACTCTGGGTGGGGGCGGTATATGGATCAGGAGCAATAGGGAGGAAGGCGGGAGTACTGGTACTGATACATAAAAATTTTCCCTACACTATAGTCTCCGAGACCAAAGATGTTGAAGGTAGATATGTGCGACTGGTTATAGATAGCCCGACTGGGCGGTTTAGTGTTACTAATATATATGCTCCTAACCACTCACAAGACGCTTTTTTCTCCCAACTACAGGTAAAACTACTAGAGGACACAGAACACCTTAGGATAGTGGGGGGAGACTTCAATTCAGTGTTCTTTGAAGGCGCTGACCGACGAAGGGAAATGACGGCGACCGGTTCTAATCTAGACGGACAGACGTCAGGCTTGCTGCAAACACTAGCTGAGGGACTGGCCCTACATGATGTGTGGCGACTGCACCACCCCACTGAACAAGAATTTACTCACTTCTCCCATGCCCACGGGTCGTGGTCACGCCTAGATCTATTTCTGATCAGCAATCAATTGCTATCTAGAGTGGACAAAATAAACATTGAACCCATGGTTATCTCAGATCACAACCCTGTGGTAGTGGAAATACGTGATGAGCATCCAAGGGGATCTGACTTTATATGGCGCTTCCCATCTTACTTGAGAAAAGACAGTAACTTTGACAGACTTTTGGGGGAGTGGTGGTCTGACTTCGCTCATAATAACGCAACTCATGTGTCAGACCCTAAACTATATTGGGAGACGAGCAAAGCGGTGATGAGGGGGAAAATACTGGCTTATACTAGCACTCAAAAGAAAAGAACATTTACTCAGTTCCAATTAGCCAGCAACAAAGTGAGAGATGCACATAAGGAATTTCAAAACAATCCTTCATCGACATCGAAAGAGGAATGGTTGGGAGCTAAGAGGGAATTTGACGTATGGGCTCAACGGAGAGAAATGTGGAGTAAAGATCAATGGGAGGTGGATCTCTATAGATTTGGCGACAAGGCGGGGAGGATATTGGCTAACTTGGCCAGAGGCAAAACCAAGCCCACGACATTTACCTCTCTAGTAGATTTTGAAGGAAATACACTACATGACCCAAAAGACATCAACTCTCATTTGGGGGAATTTTTTGCTAAACTGTATAAGCAGGGCCCGGGGCAACATGAGATGGAGGCGGAAGGGAGTGGCTTGAGAGGGTCTCCTTACCTGGTCTCACAGAAGATGACTTGGCTAGCTTGAACGCTGAGATATCTCTAACTGAAGTTCAAGCGACCATCAAGAACCTTGGTGCTCATAAGGCACCGGGTCCAGATGGTTTCACTGGAGACTACTACAAATCTCTGTGTGACAAGGTGGCCCCATGCCTAGTCTCTCTATTCAATGGCATTCTCGCGGGTGATAGTATCTCGAATTACACTAACACAGCACATATTAAGCTACTGCCGAAAGGTAACGTGGGCTCACCTGACCCGTCCAGCTATCGCCCCATCTCCCTGATTAATCAGGATCTAAAGATTATGGCCAAAATAATGGCAGATCGCCTGGCAGGTCTACTTCCATCTCTTATTGACCCTCAACAGGCGGGATTTGTCAGGGGTAGATCGGCGGTGGGCAATATCAGACAAACCATGCTGGTATTGGATACCGTGAGTCATCGTGAGAATTTACATTCTGACCGTCCGGCATTGGTACTGTTGGACGCCGAAAAGGCATTCGACAGTGTCAATTTACCGTGGCTGCACTTAGTCCTGGATAAGATAGGTTTACAGGGGACATTTAGGACATTTTTAAGGATATTATATGAGAACCCGAGCGCAAGAATATGCACCCCCGGCTTTTTGTCCGCCCCCTTCCCTCTGGAGAGGGGGACGAGGCAGGGATGCCCTCTTTCGCCCTTGCTCTTCAATTTGGCCATTGAACCTCTAGCACGATACTTGAACGGCTCTAGTTCACATGAGGGCATTGATGTGGGAGGGGTAGTGATGAAATCAGCACTATTTGCAGATGACGTCATTATCTACATGAATAGACCGGAAAGAGACTTAGGTACATTACTTCAACACCTTCATACCTTTGAAACATTTTCGGGCTTTAGGCTCAACAAGGCTAAATGTGAGATATTACGTCTAGGGACACCACATCACAGATCAGGGAGAGAGGGGGGTGGACCAGCGGGAGAGATGGAGGGTATCCGAGTAAAGTCTCATCACATAAAATATCTGGGTATCATTCTTAGCAGCAACACAAGTCTTATATATAGCCTGAACTTCACCCCATTAATTACTAAAATAACTCGAGAATTGGAGAGGTGGAGAGGTCTGCCGTTGACTCTTCTGGGAAGGTGCCATCTAATTAAAATGGTTAGTTTCGCCAGACTTTTGTATCCGCTGCAAACCATACCACTGTTGCTTAAGAAAGCGGACGTTCATAAACTCAACGCAGCGTTCTCCAACTCTCTCTGGAGGGGAAAAAGGGCCAGGATAGCCAGTCGTACCCTGATGCTCCCTAAACGAGAGGGGGGACTGAACTTCCCGGATGTCAGGGGCTATAACTTAGCTTGCCTACTGCGCCATGTTATTGACTGGCTCAGAGGGACTAGCAGATACTCTAATTATACAGCCGAGGCTGCGATGTGTAGACCCTGGGAACCGGCTAGTTTACTACATTCATCATGGTCCAATGTGCCCAAGTCCTTAAAGAACACAATCATCTATAGGGACACGGCCATGTGCTGGAAAGCAGTTAGAAAGAAGTTGATGATGGCGTGGAAAACGTCGAAATATCTTAACCCTTGGAGACACGTAGGGTTTAGCTTGGGTAGAGAAAATGCCTTATTTGCAGCTTGGTTAGAGAAGGGGGTTCGAACACTGGGAGACCTCATCCACAAACCAGATAGGCGGTAGATGACGGAATCAGAGGTCCTGGAGAAATTCCAGTTGGGCCCTTTCCACATCATACAATACAGGCAGTTGCATCACCATGTTCTACGCCATCTACATAATGTTTCCCAGGAATGCAGACCCTCGTTATGGGATGACTGGTTGGGATCAGACCCTTTGACCATTAATGTGTCGTACATCTATAACAGCCTGAGGGAAACTACCTTAGCAATGAGGGAAGACACCACATTTAACGGGTGGTCCAAGTATATACCTAGATCTGATATTGGAGATGTGATTAGAAGAGGATGGGAGGTCATGAGGAAGAATATAATTAACGAAAGATGGAGAGATGTGCAATATAGAATCATTCATCGGGCAATATATGGTTTTACTTTGCCTCCAACTGCAGGATTTCCAGACAGGCAACAAAATTGCCCCAAAATGTGGCCAGTCAAAAACAGATATGGTGCATTGTTTATGGATGTGTGGAGAAGTACAGAAATTGTGGAAGCGGGTTGAAACCCTGGCGAGGGAGATCACAAGCACACATGTCACAATGGACATATTGGCCTGGCTTCACCATTTCCTGGTGTCTGGGGTATGGAATGGCAAATCTGCCCGAATACTTCATATACTGGCAATGGTCACCAAACGATTGCTTCTCCGCAACTGGCTCTCAGAGCACGTCCCAAGTATGTCAGGCATACTCAAGGATTTGAAGGCTGTAATGCATATAGAAAGCTTAGAAGCTCCGAGAGATAAAAACGCACTGACAGGGAAGTTCTTTGAAACATGGAGAGGGTTTATACTATCCAAGCTCTCTCCTACTGAGCTTCGAGCAGTGGTTCTTCCATTAGTGCAATCACCATGGTATCTGTTGGGAGAGTTGCAGGGGTCTTTGGGTGGGCTTCAGATATCTACAACCCCGGATGGAGCAGACCAGGAGTGACAACCTATTTTCTTGGGGCCCTAAGTCTACTGGGGACCAAGGTCAATACTCAGTACTGTACATGAACATGGTTTATCGCCGTATGTTTTCAACTGGACTCTAGCGCTTTCGGCTGAAATCAAGGGTGGCTGAGGTTGGGGGGAGGGGGGATGGATTGTTTAATTGTTTATTTGTTTATTGGTCTATTCATTTGTTACCATACTGAAAACTCAATAAAAATATGTTACAAAAAAAAACAACGTACAAATACAGTATAAAGGATCAGGTTTTCATTGTGAAAACATATTGGAAAACTAAGTCCCTAAATTAGTGCTAAAGTGAGTTTCTAAAGAAGTTTGGAGGTCAAAATCTGCTGTCCAAACCATGCATTCTGTCATTGGTGAATAAAGCTGCAAGATACAAGAACATTGGTGGATTGGCAGTAATTGAGGATGTCCGAAAATGTCTGAAGAAACAAAAATTTGAAACAGTGATTCTTGGCATCTCCTTGTAAATTGTTGCACAATCTTTCTCAGGAGACAGCATTTTCTATTCCACATGTCCGCAAGCGGCCAAGAAAGGACGTGTTCGCCCATACGGAATCGTTGTGGTTTAAGAATTGAAAGGATCTGGTCAAAATAAAAGAAATTGTTTTGTCAGTGTTCCCAGAATTTTGTTGGTGCTTTTGGGGCCATTTTAAAGGTTGGGTGTACAGTAACAAGCCACAAACATTACTGACACTCGATAGAACATATGACTAGAAATTTGGGCTATGACCCCAGACATTCTGCAGCATACATTCAACAATACTGAACGGTACATGCAGGCGTGTTTGGAGGCAAACAATGAACATTTTCAACACTTGCTATAAAACAATGTACAGTCCAAATTTCAGTATGATAGATCATCTTTTAGAAATTAAGGCAGGGACACACTGAATGAGACACATGCCAGATACTCAATGACTCACCCGGAGCAACCGCCTCTCTGGACAGGAGCGCATCAGCTCCATAGAAATACAAGCAGCTGGCACGCTGCCGTCCAGAGAGACGACGGCCGTTTCGAGTGAATAGGGAGACTCAGGTGAGTATCTCGCATGCATCTTACTCAGTGTGTCCCTGTCCTTACAGCAATTTTTCCAGGTAAAGTAGCGAATGAAACACCCAGTACAATAGTCTGTAGTACTACAGAATTGCATGTTATTGTATAGGCCACCCAGTCATCACAGGTTCAAAATCTCATGAGGGGACTGGTACAAATAGAAAAAAGATATTAAAAGACTTATATAAAAGTTTAAGTTGAAGTGATCCCCCTTTCCCAAAATATAAATACTGTGTAAAGAAATCTAAAAAAAAAAACATTTGTTATCATTGTGTGTTAAGTTGTCAGTACTAATACAGCATCAAGCTATTTTTCTTATACAATAAATACAATTAGTGGAAAAAAAATCAAAATGATGGTATAAATAGAAATTAGGAACTGTTGTGGAATTTAAAATCATACGAATAAAATCCTACCCTTAGGTTTTTTCCTAGTCTGAAAATAAAAACTAAATTTGCATCGGTTTGTCTTTTTAGAAACCTGCATGTACTAAAATTAAGTTATTAGGTTATTTAGCACTAGTTAGTATCCTAAAGACACAAAACACAATGTCTGAATTGCAGGTGGTGGTCTTAAATACCGTATTTTTCGGATTATAAAACGCAAAATTTGGGGGAAAGTAGGGGGTGCATCTTATAATCAGAATCTACTGTACTGTGAGGGGGCGGCTCTGGAGCTGTGTCTGGGGGCTGGAGGATGCGGGCTACAGGGACAGCTGGACCCTGCTCATTATACTCATATAATATGCACTGCACCCGCCGCTGTCTACCGCTCAGTGCTGAAGTTGTGCTGGGAGATGGATGGGGGGAGCGGCGCATATTATATGCGCCTGCTCTCACCCCCTTCATCCTGTACTCACTCCCACCATTCTGGATATGCCTCCTGTCACTCTATATGTCCCTATACTAGCGTACACAGTAAAATAGCTGATAACTTAGCATCCACCGCTCCGTGCTCACAGCTTGCCGCTTTCTTCCTGTCTCTGTGCCCGGCATCTTCCGATCATGTGACCGGGGCCCACAGTGAAGATGTCATTGCTGTGGGCCCCGGTCACATGATTGGATACCGTGCAGCACAGAGACAGGAAAAAGTTGGTGAACTGTGACCACTGAGCGGCGGATGCTAAGTTATCACCAGTTTATTATTTTACTGTATGCGCGCCAGCATTAGGACATGTAGAGAGGCAGGGGGCATATCCAGAATAGAGGGGGTGAGTGCAGAACGGGGGGACTATATCCAAGGTGGAGGGGGCTTTATACCATCATTGGGGGCTATATCCTGGATATGGCCCCATGTGTACCATCACTGGGGGCCATATGCAGGATGGGGGGCTATGTACCATCACTAGGGGCCATATCCAGGATGGATGGGGGGGCTATGTGTACCATCACTGGGGGCCATATGCAGGATGGGGGGCTATGTACCATCACTGGGGGCCACTGCACAGTTTTCAAAAAAATCACCATCTCTACAAGTCTGAAAGCCATTCCACTTCAGTGTCAGTGGAATTCCAGCCAAAGTACACCTTAATTCTATTTAATGTGCTGCTTTTTTTTTTTTTTTTTTTTTCTTTCTTTAAATCAAGTACTTTTTATTTGAAAAAGAACCAAACATAACAATATAACATGCAGTAGATTTACAATTTACCAAGAATATCCCCGCATAAACAAAACAAGCCAGCCCCCCACTCACCCTCCCTCAACCCGTCACGTCAACTCGGAAATGTAAGGATTCAGGCTAACCAAAATGTCTGCTTCCATATATAGATACAGTCCTCCACCCACTCCCTCTGAGTTACAGTCTGGATATCCTGTCTCTTAAGAGACCAAAGGACGCCATCCCTGGGTAATCTAGCCAAGCCCCCAGACATTTTCCAACTGATTCAGCTTGCCCCGTTTAGTGTAGATGTTATGTTCCATGAGAATTATAAAGTTGACTTTGTTTTTAAATTCTTTCCTCATCGGGGGATTCTCATCAAGCCAGTGTAGAGTGATTGTTTTACGCGCAATGTACAGCATCCTCGTAATTGCCAAATTTCCCCATTCATCCATCATCGTGTCTCCCACATGGCCCAGGATACACATCAGCGGGTCATGGGACATATCCACTCTCATCACCCCTTGTATGAGATTTAAAACAACTATCCAAAATGCTTGCAGTCGAAGGCAGGAGCAGAGCATATGAAAAATATCCGCCTCCTCCACCCCACACAGAGGACAGCCAGAATCCCCCCTCATCCCAGCTCTACGCATCCACACAGGGGTCCTATACACTCTGTACACGGTAAGTAGTTGTGACATTCGTCCAGATTCCCTCATTGATATATTAGGAATGTACTGCAGAATGTCCTCCCATTGTGTGTCCAACATATGCCCCAGATCTTCAGACCATTTCAATTTAGCCATCAGTGGGTTTCTGCCCAGAAAAGATTCTAGCAGGCCCTGATACAGTAAATAGATAAGACCTCTAGTGCCCCTCTGTGACCCGATGATATGTAGTATGCTATCCGCTTGAACCAGTATTGGTGACTGTCTGTTTTGTTTAAGAAATGCATGTTGCAGCTGCAGATACTGGTAAAGCATTGTGCGCTCCAAAGGAAATTCTTTCCTGAGCTCTTCAAATGACTTAACATGTCACCATTCAACAGCTTAGAGACACACCGTATACGAATCCTCCTCCACTGACCAAATTCCGCAGATGTAGGATCTCAGTCAACCTGGGGTAATGCCAAATGAAGGTATATCTAGTGAACCCAGTAACCCCCCTCCACTGTTTAATTCTCTGCCACACTTTCCAGATCATCACCACTGTGGGGAATCTTTTGGAGTTCAGCAGGAATTTATCTGCCTCCATGCTAGCCAACAGTGGACCACTCCCCACCATATACCTAAGGATTTTACCTGAGGAACTGTCAAAAGATGGATCCCCCATCCCACCATGTGTTGCCTTTGGGATGTAATATAATAAACCCACAGATTAGGGACCATTAGACCCCCATCCTCCTTGGCACGCTGCAGATGCTCCAGCTGATACATGCCTGCTTACCCTTCCAGATCAAATCCCTGAAGATGGCATTTAAAATCTGTTTTGTGGTAACCACACCAGAGCGTTGTGGAGGAGCTGGGGCATAATGATCATTTTTTAGCAGATTCGCCCTGCCAGCCACTGAAAGGTATAGTCTACACCAAGCTGCAATTTTCTGTTTAAATTTACCTAGTAGGGGATTTAGGTAAAGTTTCTCATAATCATCTATAGTAGCCGACACTTGAATTCCAAGATACCGTATATACTCGCGTATAAGCCGAGTTTTTCAGCCCAAAAATTGGGCTGAAAAGTACCCCCCTCGGCTTATACGCGAGTCAGTGCGGGGGCTGCTGTATACAGCGGTATACAGCAGCCCCCGCATCCCCAGTAATGCAGGGCCCCCCCCCCCTCATGCTCCGGTCACCTGTAAAGCAAGTTATACTTATCAGTGCCCGCTGCCGTCTGCGCCCGCCGCTGCCGACATGCGATCCTCCATCTTCATTCATCTTCTTCCTGCTTCTGTGCGCGTCGCAGGCAATGACGTCATTACCGGCGACGCGCACAGGAAACAGGAAGAAGATGCATGAAGACGGAGGATCGGGATGTCGGCAGATGCGGGCGCGGACGGCAG